>CP125976.1:376369608-376969608 GCA_030063025.1 Avena longiglumis
TGTCGTGGGATCCTCAAAGGCATCCGAGTAGCTCCTGCATGACTACATCAAGTCCTTTCTCCTTGTCATCGTGCATCAGCTTTAAGGAAATCTCCTCCGTGAGTGGCTCCATCTGGTATCCTGGATGTGTGACTGTAAAGCCCCAAAGATCCTTCCTCTCAAACTCGGTGAGCTGAAGTTCCTTGATACTGGGAAGTGGAAGGTTGGGCACACAAGTGAACTACACAATACGTGAACCAAAACGAGTTCCATTGAACTCCTCGGCAGTGCTGATCACAAAGCTAGGCATCTAATGTATAAGATAGAGAAATATTAGAACAACATAAGTAAGAGAAAAACAAGACAGTAATAGATAGCAAAAAGCATACAATCATCAATAAAACATTCAAGTCATAGCATACAAAGTCTACCACAAGTACTAAGGTTCAACATAACTTAGACAAATTTTTGCGAGAAAACGACAAGTGTGGTGGTCCAACTAGCGGAATACGTTACAATTCTCACTCATATGCCCAGTCTATGATATCTTCCCTTAAACGTTTTATGGCTTCCTCTAAGTCTTGGGTATACTTCTTCTCCTCCTTAAGGTCATTTTGGGTGTTGAGCATTCTATACTTGAGTCTTTCACCAAGCTCCTTGATAGCATTCCAAGCTGCATTTCTTGCAGAGTCAAAGAATGTTGTATACATTTCTGAGTTGGTGCCCATATAGAATCCCGACTCTTTGTGGTTGTCTCCCTTGTTTTTGTACAAGTGAAGTTGCACCCACCAATATTCTTCTCCTTCATCCATCACTGGGAATCCCTTGTACACGGCCTCACCATGTATCCCCAAGCTAACAATAAGGGTTTTGGGTGCTTTAGGAAACTCCGTCTCACATTCTAAAGTCATGGTCATGAGTGGTCCCTTCTTGACGGCTTTGTTGATGGCGGCCATCTACAAATTGAGATGAGAAAGAAGATTAGAAAAGGTTTACGACAAGAAAAGACAAGTGTGGAATTTTCAAAGAGTTGCATTTTTCCTTAGTGGTTTCCTTAGTCTAATCCAACCTAGGGTCATAATCCTACAGGCAACACAATGCTCTGTTACCATCTGTAAGACCCCATATAAGGTAAAGGTCCCTGTGATTGTAATGCTAGTCCCTGGATCAAATGCTAGCATCCACAGTTTAAGATGAAGTACACCGATACAAAGGTCGTTATTACATCCTCATTCCAGAGATAACATAGTCTTTTACAACTCCTTAGCCAAAGGCTAGTACAAGAGTTCATAACACAAGTAAATAAAATAAAGTCTTCATCTTCATGTGCCACAGTCAAGCATGTTGAGTATAGACTCATAACCCTAATCCTCATCAGAATAACTTCCAACATCATAAGTTACAACCATAGTGGGTCAATACATTTGGAATTATATTGGCAATGGCAAGTGATACCATAGTAGAACAGTAGTGTCTAACATCTATATGAATTTGACTAAGTGTATCTTAGGATTGCTTTGCTCAAAATAGGTTTTACCTATCAATTAAAAACACTAAGTTTTTGTTTGACAAAAACACCCAAGGAACCACCAATAAACATTTGCCAACCTTTACCCTTGTTAAACCACAAGTTTTTAACTTAGAAATTGGGATTACTGTCGTGGGAATGACCACGGCAGATGCTGCAATCGGCAGCGAGTAGTAGAACGAAGGGCAAGGGCGGCCAGCCATCTGCGGTGCGAGATGAGGGCAAAGACACAGGGTTTTACCCAGGTTCGGCCCCCCGGAGGGTAAAGACCTACTCCTGCTAGATTGTATTATGGAGGTGTTTACAGTGGGCGAACTCGGCGACTAGGCGGCGAGTTGCTTGGGTGTATGAGGGAACGTATCTCTACTCACCCCTTAGGGAGGTTTATATAGGCTTACCTCCCCTAGGGTTTACATATCTCAACCGATTCGGTTACAACTTTGTCAATCGTTTAACTCAGACCGACTGGGCCTATCTACTCGCCTGGGCCTTCGACCTCCAGTCGCCTGGTACCCTGATGGGCTTTGATCCACTCGCCGTTCTGCAGGCCCACTCGCCAGCCCTTGGGCCAGTCGGAAACGTCCCGCTGAGGATACCCCAGTAGGCATATCCCCATCAGTAGTCCCCGAGGCCGTCGTTGATTAGGCGCGGGTGGCTGCTGGCAGTCGGAGTATACGGCTTCAAGTTGGCATCCAGTCGAATCGTCGGCGGGCTCCTGCACGAAGGAAAAAATCCGGCGAACCGAGTTGCGTCTTGGGTGAATCGAACCAACGGGTCGCGGCCTCGGCGAGTAACTTAGCGAGCCGGGTGGCAGGAGGCGGACCGTCGGGCGTGGTCAACCTAGCCGTTAAGGTAACTTAACGGTAACTTTCGGCGTAATCATCGCGCGGTAACGGCACCCTAATTCGGCGGGCAGTTTCCGCTATATAAGAGGAATGGTAGGCTATCGGAAAGCCAACCGCCCACCATTTCTTCCGAGTACGCACATCTTTCGCCCGTTGATCCCGCGATCTGATCGACCCGCAATCCTCCGACCTCCAAGCAAATCCTCAGCCATGGCCCTCTCCACTGAACCTTGGGGTAGATCCAAGTGCACCAGGGCGCAACTGGCCTCCTTTGAGGAGGCCGGAATCCTGCGGGCCGGCTGCTGGCGAATCCCCGCAGCCGGTGAAACGACCCCGAACCCGCGCGAGAGAGAGTTCATCTGCTTCACTAGTCACCTCGAGCGGGGCTTAGGGTTTCCCACTCTGTTCTTCCGGCCTGCGCCTACTACGGATCCAGCCCTCGGATCTGGTCCCCATAGTATCGAGCATCTCGCCATCTTTGTGGCGTTATGAGTGTGTTACTTGGGCTGCGGCCCTATTTTCCCTTTGTGGCAAGATCTGTTCCACGACGGATCAGCCGCGAGAAGGCAAGCGGCCAATGCTACTGAGCGGCCTAACCTTCCAACTCAAATCCAAAGCCTCCTTCTTGACCGATCTGCCGGCCAAAGCGGCGGCGGGAAAAAGTCTTGGTTTTATGTGACCGAGGCGACCGGCGAAGAGGCGGCGATCCCGCGGTACTCGGCCAACCGTTCCGAGCCACGCAATCTCCAGGTCGTCAGGCTCCCCGACGACCAACGGATGGTCGTTGACGAGATGCTCCAGACCATTCGTGGTCTGAAGAAGAAGGGGCTCCAGACGGTGAACTTGTACAACTGTTGGCTTGGGCGGCGGCTTGTTCCACTCGCCCAACGCGAGCACTATATGTACCAGTACACGGGCCGAGAAGACTCGACGAAGGCCTGCCTCGCCGAGTGGAAGCTGGAGGACTACCTCCTGGCGCTGAAGAGGATCACCCAGGCGGCATACACGGATGCGCAGGCCGGGCTCCCTCCATACACCGCGAAGCGTCCGGCTCCAACGGTAATAATTTGATCTTGTTCGCAGTCGCAGCATATGCAGTCGCGGTAATTCTAACTTTGTTCCATGTTTAACGCAGCTATTTCAAGTGGTGGAAGGGTGGCTACCACCCGCCGATGACGAGAGCTCCGGGCCATCCGCCCAGGACACAAGCGAGTCGCCTCCCGCCAAGGGTAATGAGGACGAATCCGAAGAGGAGATCGCCCCACTGGTCCGAAAGACCCGCGAACGCGTCGCCGAACTCGAGGCGGGGAGCCTCGGCGTCATGACGATGACGAGGAACTCCGGAGACCACCTCGCTCCGTCGAGGCCACTCCTTGAAGAAGAAGAAGGAGAAAGAGGCGAGGGCCCCCGAGGAGGAGGCCGCCGAGGATGGCCTCACCGCCCCGCTCAGCAGCTCCGATGCCCACAGCTCGGCCGGTGACGGGGCGGCCCCGGCAACAACCGCGCTAGATGCGCCATCCATGGAGGCACCGCTGGCTTCACTACCTCCGCCCTTCGCGCCGGTCTCCGGGCTAGGGGAGGCTCCGGCCGTGGATGCGGAGGACCAGGGTCGCTGTGGGAAGCGAGGACAGATGTCTTGGTTCGTAAAACCAGTCGAGCTAGGCGACTCCGATGGGGCTCCGGATTGGCGTTTTTCGTGGACGATGCAAGACCTGAAATGACTCAGTGCTCTTACATCGCACTATTTAGCCGTGCCGGTCGCTGTACCAAGGGTTGACTTCTGTATTTTAGCATGACGCTGTTAATTACGAGTGCGAGTGGCACAAGGCATGGAGAGTAGACGAATTTTGCAGTAACCGTTTCTTTTATTCATAGCATCGGAGAGTACATATGTGGGGTTCTAGGTATAGAACTTCCGGAGGAGATTTACATTCCACGGCCGCAGCGTCGAGTTCGCCGTCCCGCGGACGTCGACGAGGTAGTAGGCGTCGTTGCGGTCTGCACGCCGATAGCGAACGGGCCTTCCACGGAGGAGAGCTTGTGCATGCCCTTCTTGTCTGGATGAGGTGTAACACCAAGTCGCCTTCCGGAAGGTGCGGGTTTTCACCCGTCGGCTGGTAGCGACGAGCCCTTGGCGATAGATAGCGGTGCGCGATCGGGCGAGGTCGCGTGCTTCGTCGAGTTGGTCGAGCCCATCTTGGCGGGCCAGTTCGTTTCTGACCTCCGTATAGTGGGCGATCCGCGGCGAGTCGTGTTCGAGTTCGGTTGGCATGACAGCTTCAGCGTAGACCATGAAGAAGGGGTGAATCCGTCGACCTGTTGACCGAGTGCGGATTCCCGGATGACGGAGGAAGCTCTTCGACCCAGCCCAGCGGTGCGCTCGAGTGGTACTTGGAGTCGCGCTTCAGCCGTGGAGGATGCTTTGGTTGGCTCGTTCCTGGCGTTGGATTCGGGTGTCTGACGCGAGGTCGAGCGGATGTGGTGCTCCTCGCAGAAACTCGCCATTGCTCCCTTGGCGAAGTTTGTGCCGTTGTCCGTGATGATCTGTTAGGAAACCGTGGCGGTATATGAGCTCGCGTAGGAACTTAGTGGCGATCTTCCCGTCGCATTTCGGACTGGCTTGGCTTCTACCCACTTTGTGAATTTGTCGACGGCGACCAGCGGTGTGGGTGTAGCCAGAGGGGCCTTCTTGAAGGGCCTACCATGACCATGCCCCACACGGCGAATGGCGGTGATGGGGATTGTTTTGGCGCGAACTTGGGCGTCGTCGGTTGGCGTGCCGGCACCGGCATCGCTGGACGATATCGATGGCGTCGGCATGTGCGGTGGGCCAGTAGAAGCCGTGTCGCATGGCTTTGGCGACCAGGGAGCGCGCGGCAGCGTGGTGGCCGCAGTCGCCTGAGTGGATGTCGTGTAAGATTTTGCGTCCTTCAGCCGGTTGGACGCAGCGTTGGAACACGCCGGTGACGCTGCGCTTGTGTAGCTCGCCGTCGATGATGGTGTAGGACTTGCATCGGCGGGCGATCATTCTAGCGCTTGTCTCGTCTGCGGGCAGGTTGCTGTCTCCGGTAGGCGATGTAGGGCTTGGTCGGTCGTGCGGCTCGGTGAAAAGTGACCAAGGTTGCCTCTGGTTGGAGGGGACTCGATGTCGATCTCCTCGGGAGAGACTGATGGCTTGGAGATTGTATCGAGGAACACGCCGGCGGGTGGTGCGAGTCGAGCCGACCCGATGCGAGAGAGGGCGTCTGCCTCCTCGTTTTTCCGCCTGTCGATCCATTCGACGGAATATACGGTGAAGTGGCCGCCCAGCTTGTCCACCTCTTGGCGATACGCCGCCACGGTAGGGGAGACGGCGTCGCAGGTGCCGGCGACTTGTCCCGCGACGAGGTCGGAATCTCCGTAGCATCAAAGGCGGTTGACGCTCATCTCCTTTGCGGCTCGCATGCCGTGAAGTAGGGCCTCGTATTCGGCCATGTTGTTGGTGCAGGGCGTGAAATCGAGGCGAAGGATGTAGCGGAGCTTGTCGCCTTTTGGTGAAGTCAGCACAATCCCCGCGCTGCCGTCGCGTTCTTGGAACCGTCGAAGTGTAGGTTCGATAATGGAGGTACAGGCTTGTCGGCTTTGGGCCTCTTCGATCGGCGATGAAGTCTGCGGTGCTTGGGACTTAATCGCCCTTCGTACTTAATGTTGTGGGCCGATCTCGACGGCCCACTTGGCGACCCGATCGCCTCGCGATTCGGATGATGTCTTGTAGTGGAGCTGAGGAGCGACCGTGATGGGGTGCTCACGAAGTAGTCGGCGGCTGAGCTCAAGACCGCGTATACCAGCTTTTGATCGTGGGTATCGCTGGCGACTCGTTAGGACCTCGCTGATGTAGTATACCGGCTTGGACTGGGCGCTCTTTTCCTTCCTCCAGTCGTTCGACGACCATTCTGATGATCTGCAATCGTGAGTAGTAGAAACGAAGGGCAAGGCGGCTGCCATCTGCGGTGCGAGATGAGGGCAAAGACACGAGGTTTTACCCAGGTTGGCCCGGAGGGTAAAGACCTACTCCTGCTAGATTGTATTATGGAGGTGTTTACGATTGGGCGAACTCGGCGACTAGGCGGCGAGTTGCTTGGGTGTATGAGGGAACGATCTCTACTCACCCCTTAGGGAGGTTTATAGGCTTACCTCCCTAGGGTTTACATATCTCAACCGATTCGGTTACAACTTTGTCAATCGTTTAACTTTCGACATTGGGCCTATCTACTACTTTGGGCCTTGACCTCCGATGCTGGTACCCTGATGGGCTTTGATCCACTCGCCGTTCTGCAGGCCCACTCGCCAGCCCTTGGGCCAGTCGGAAACGTCCCGCTGAGGATACCCCAGTAGGCATATCCCCATCAATTACTATAGCTGTGTGGTCAATAACCCTCTTAGAAGATCCTTGATAGCTTCAATGTCTTGATGCTCAAATTGTCCGTTGCCGGGGACACGGCTAAGTACTTAGGTTTTACCCTCTCGAGGGGTGGTGCACTTTCCCCACAAGAATCGACATGCATCGAGACGAGACCTTTCAGAATCCTTCCCTCAGACCACCATGGACGCGTTCCATCCTATCACCCTACCACCAATCGTCCATCTATATGATCAAGGAAGAGCCCATATGCCATGTGGTTGCACTAGAAGCTAAACACTAAGTATCTCAAATCCCTTTGTTCCTGGGTGGCTTTCCACAAGTGTGATACACAAGGTAAACCATAGACATGGGCCTTGTGTAACCACTCAACACAAACCATCGTACCATTCCACCCAGGTGATTCATTTACTTAGTTGTTTTATTAAGCAAAAACACAAGTCAAAAGACTTAGCAAAATTTCAATAGCATGAATATATTCCACCCTTGTTTGCTACTTGCTAGTCTAAGCATGATAAAATATAAAGTATCTTAACTTAGAGAAATGTCTACTAAGACTACCACTACTAGGATTTCCCAAGCATAGCATATAGATACTTAGCAACAATTTCATGCAAGCCCTATTCAAAATATAACTGGTGCATAGTCAAAAATAATAGGACAAATACATGAAGCACGACTTGCCTTTGTAGTTGGGGGAGTAGCAACAATCTTCACAATCACAATCACCACTAGCACCAAAATCTACACATAAAATAATAGTACCAAATTCATATTCAAATATTCAAGTAAAAATACATATGAATGCATGCAAATGCAATGGAATGATTTTCTACACCAAAATAAACAAACCAAACAGTACTGAACACAAAACCATCTATTTACAGTCTAAATAAACTTAAATTTTCTTTTAAATCATTTTCTAAATAATTTATATAGCCAAAATAAGCCTATATTTTATTCTGCAAATAAACCTAGTTTTACAGAATAAAAATACAAATTTAAGCCCACAGTGGTGTAGGATTTAATTTTATGAATTCATTGATATATTATTTGCATTTTTTGGATAAACAGAACTCAAGTTATGAATTTTACTAGTATAAATACCTAATAGATTCATCAACAGATTTTAAAACAAATCACACACATCGTGTCTGTGTTTGATTGGCCCATACCGGTTCGGTAAGATCGATCAACGAGAGCCGCAGGATTTAAATGAAATCATGTGGGCCAGATCTAACCATACCTCTTCGTTAAGTGATCTAATCGGATCCACTAGATGTAGATCTAACGGTGCTGGTCGCTTTGACCACAGTGGGGCGGCGCGAATGGCCAGAGTGGCGGCGACGCTCCTACCGGCGGTGTACTGGCGGTGCTAGGGGTGAGTAGGGAGGGCAGGGGTCGTTACAGAAGCACGGAGACGAGGTGATGACGATGGTCAATGAAGTGGAGGATCAGGCGTGCGGAGTCATTGGGGATTCCTCGCCGAAGGTGAGGGCGGCTTCGGGTATGCTCAGGCGTCATCGCTGGCGGCGCTACAGGGCACAAGAAAACAATAAAGAAGCGGCGTTAGACGTGCACGGGGACGGTGAGTGTACGAGCGTCAACCAGAGAGAAGGGGGGCTAGGTTTTACCATATTTGCTCGCCGGAGACGCTCGGGACAGCGGCGGTGCGAGCTTGCGTGTGGACAGCCTAGTGGCGCTTAGGAGGTGGTGAGTGAGGGGAAAGGAGCGGAGAGAGAAGGGGGTTAAGTAGAGGGGGGTCGGGCGCGGGATTACTGCAGCCATAATGCGAATGATTCGAAAATCAATCATCTAGTAACGGGCGGCGACGACGAGTCCGCAGGCGCTGATTGAGGAAGATGAAGCTGACGTGGTGGTGGGACCAGTATGTCAGTGAGGGGGGTGCGGGGCGTGTCGTGAGAAAAGAAAGGTAGGGGGTACGGGGGAGCCGGGTGGGCTTCGCTGAGCTGCGAGTTGGGCCGTGGGGTGGGCTGAGCCATTTGGCTGGTCTGCTTCCATTTTTTTGTTCTTTTGTTTTTCTTTTTCTGATTTGATTTTCTTAATGAGGTTTGAAAGCTCAATTAAACTCCAAATCAATTCAAATATCCACTAAATTTTTGTGATACCATTTTAGTGTCAAAGAGTGTGTTAAACACATAAATTCACTCAGAATCACTTTGGCCCTTTTAAAAACAAAACAAAACCATGCCTCATATGATTGATAAAATGGGCATAGAAATGGTTTCCTTTGAATTCAAAATTTGATTTTTTTTGTGCTAGCTCTTAATGCTTTGACAAAATGAATGCAATGCATGATTTTACAATTCATGATTTTTGGGATATTACAAGCTCCTTCTCACACCGGAAACCAGATCGGGATGTCACAAGATCCTCCTCGTCGTCCATTATCGCATGCACAAGGAGGATCCGGCCATCACCTCCTCCACCTCAACTGTCTCTGTCCTCCACCGACGCCATCCCCAGATTGCCATCAAGAGAAGCATCACAAAAGGTGCGTCTGGAGGCCTGGAGGTCTGGATCTTGGCATAGAGGTCTGGATCCAAATACCCTCTTGATCTTTTTGTATTTTGGACTTCTTTTTGATTTTTCGTTTTACATTAAGTTTCATTTAATTCTCTGTTGGATGCATCATGATCGAGACGGTTTGTTTGCTTCACGTAGCCTCTCCCTGATATACTCTGGAACCTAGGATCTTTTGGATCATGTTCAAACATTAGTACATAAGATATTTTGGTACCATCACATGCCGCATGGCTCCCCATCTCATCCGATTTGCTTCCTTTTTCACATGTTGATTCACTTTTTTTATATTTCAGATCTGCCATAAAATTATAGTGGTGCTCAATTTGTTCTCATCTTTATTCCTTGCTTTCTATAATTTACATGAACTAAACTGTCATATCGTTCTTCAGCACGATCTTAATAGAATCTCCCATGTGTAGCATCCTCTCTTTCCCTCTAAAGTCAACAAATAGAGGGGTCATGAAAGGATAGACTAAAGACTAGAAAATAAGCATGATTGATGTTTTGGTGGCAGTGATTGTTGGGGAGTAGAGTGGTTAACTTGTAGTTCCATACTTTCATACCTTGGGAGGAGCACTTTAAGGGGATCCGAGGGAGTCATCGCAAAAATTGTGTTGTGGCAGAGGTGGAGCATTTAAGAAAACAACTGGTAATGAAGGTCATCCACGTCAATACAGATGTGTTCTCGAGGAAGTTCAGGTGACGGCGAGCAAGCACGGGAACGAAGAAGGAGCATGGACCGATGACGACGACCATGCATGTTCACAAGGGTGTCGCTTCCCTGCCCATGCAGTCTGGGCAACGACGAGAAAGTGTGAAATATTTGTGTTAGATGATAGCTAATTTTTGTATAATACCTCAACATCACGATCTGCTAAGAATACCAGGAAGCCTAGCATAGCAGCTACGAAAGTTACATCACATGGACTCCAACTCACACGGACTCCAATTCATGTAAAATGTACATATTACTTATTTCTCAGCTCACTCTATCTGATATTTTGAGGTGTACATTAGATAATAACTTATAGTCTAAATTGTCCCCACAGCCTTCAATTCATGTAAGATGTACACATTATTGTGATTCAAGATTTTTTTAATAAATTAATCGAAAGTTGCTTGCTACAAAGCTTACCGTATTAAATAGAAAATAATCTTTGTAATGAGTAAACCATATTAAAGCATGCGTTTGAAATTTCATTGCTTCTCATAAGAGTGTCCTATTGCTTCTCACGAGAGTGTCCGGAATGCTAAAATAATAAGTAATATAAAATTCAATAAGCACTGAAAATTCAGATTTTTTATGTGGAGCTTAAAAGGACACGCTGGCTCCTGATCTTCGACTTCGACAAAAATTCTCGGCGTTACCTATACCATGGTGTGCTCCGATCTTGCGCTGCGCTGAGTTCCTGGAGGCAAAATAGAAGCGAACTAGGAGCTGCAGAATAGTAGTGTATCAAGGTAGGTAATCTGTCGAATTCCACATGAACTACGAGTTTTTTTGGGGCCCGTACGTGTGCTAATTTTGATAGTAAAACAATGCAGTGGCTCAGACTATGGGAGGTTGATCTTAACGGTAATGTAAGTTGGGTTGTGGAAATATTTTCGAGATAGTTTCCACTAATTTGACAAGTACTTAGATTTTTTAACACAAATATTGCCTAGAATTTTTATCCTGATGCATGTGGTTGGGCTTATAAAATGGATAGGTTTGGTGCAGATTCATCTTCCTTTTCACTTTCTTTCTTCTCCAAACGGTCAACCTTGCAGGCTAGAGTTATCGGATTTACCAGAGGATCATAGTAAAATATAGATAAATCTAGATCTTCTGTCTTGATATACATTATAGTAAAATATTGGTAAATCTGAATGCCTCCCGAGTCATACGTATCTTCGACAGTATATGGACCTCAAACCCGGACATGCTAAAGAGCCTTTTGTCTAGATTATATTTTACCAATTATTGTGATATGGAAGTCTTAACTAATTCAAAATTTCTTATAATGTTGGATTCCTATTGAAATAACTTTGTCAGTGATACCACTTATAACATGGTTGAATGTAAAATCAGTTTTTTTTTTGCAAAACTAACAGCTTTATACCCCATACTTTCTAAAACCAGTGACATGATATCTGACATGAGAATAGAAGGTTTGAAGCTCACTTGAAAACGAAGTAACCACTGCACAAGTGCGCAACATTTTCACATGCATCATGATATTTAAAGCTGGTAAAGTTCTGATCTTCGACGTCGACAAAAATTCCCGGTGTTACCTACACCGTTGTGTGCTCCGATCTTGCGCTGAGTTCCTGGATGCAAAATGGAAGGGAACTAGGTGCTGCAAAATAGTAGTGTATCAAGGCATGTAATCTCTCCAATACCACATAAACTACGAGTTTGTTGGGGTCGACGTGTGTGTTAATTTTGATAGTAAAACAATGAAGTGGATCAGACTATGGGAGGTTGATCTTAATGTTAATGTAAATGGGTATGTGGAAACATTTTCAAGATAATTTCCACCAATATGAAAAGTACTTATTTTTTTAACACAAATATTGCTTAGAATTTCGATCCTGATGCATGTGGTTGGTCTTATAAAATGGATAGGTTTGGTCCAGATTCACCTTCCTCTTCACTTGCTTTCTTCTCCAACCGGTCAACCTTGCAGGCTAAAGTTATTGGATTTACAGAGGATCATAGTAAAATATAGGTAAATCTGGATCTTTTGTCTTGATATACATAATAGTAAAATCTAGGTAAATCTGAATACCGCCCGAGTCATACGTATCTTTGGCAGTATATGGACCTCAAACCCAGACATGCTAAAGAGCAATTTTGTCTAGAATATATTTTACCAATTAATGTGATATACAAGTCTTAACCGATTCAAAGTTTCAAACTCGCAATGTTTGATTTCTATTGAAATAACTTTGTCAGTGATACCCCTGAAAACATGGTTGAATGAAAAATCAGTTTTTTGCAAAACTCCCAGCTTTATGCCCCATACTTGCTAAAACCAGTGACATGATATCTGACATGAGAGTAGAGGGTTTAAAGCTCACCTGAAAACGAGTTAACCGCTGCACAAGTGCGCAACATTTTGCACATGCATCATGATATTCAGAGCAGGTAAAGTTCTGTCATTATCAGTAAATACATATTCTAGGATACCTGAAATGACACTAAGCTAAATGTATCTACATCTGTTGTTTTAAACATCGAATGAATATTTTCTTGTGGGCGCACAAATAAATATGCTCATGTATAACTAAGGGAGAGTCGATCAAATATATTGTTACTCATTCACATACTATAGTACTTTTTTAAACATGTATTAACACATCACATTTTTCATTTCTTCAGGAAAGTATTATATAGGCTCTTCTTCCGTGTCAAACTTAAGTTAGTACTTATTTACTTATGTGAATATTGTTATAAGCTGGGAAGAAACTTCCAGGTATTAATTTCATAAAGAGTTCCTTAAATCAGGGAGGAAAATTTCATATTACATTACAATAAATATCTATATTGCCTTGTATATTCATATTGCAGGAAGAGTAGATGAAAGTTTGTAGTAATGCTCTGCCGAAATGTGAATTTCCAAAGTTCCACTATAGAAGTCTACCAAAAACAAGATAATTTCGTTGATAAAGACGGGCCTAGAAAAGTTCACTGGATCAAAGTCCTCAATTATTAACCAAGTGGTGATTCTATATAGTAAAATGAGATGTGCATTGGTGACCTCCCGTTGACAATTATTTTGTTGTAATGGAAACCCGGTTTGTTTATTAGAGTAATATCGTTATGCAAATACACTTTCTTAATTCAAACATTTTTTAAATGTTTATTCCGAAGAATGCACATGTGTATATTATATAAAATTGCAGAGGATACAAATCGCTCACATGTTGAGTGGTAAGTTTTTGCATCATGCCGCTTCGGTGATTTTACTAGCATACACACCTTGAAAGCTTTTATTGTCGGTGGACCTTTTTTTGTAGTCTTCCACATACATAGTAGTCTGATTTATCTACATATAAATAGATTCTATATGTCTAGCTGGTATATATACAAAGACCGAAGTTTTATATATGTCTAGTGTAACGTACATGTATGAACTAAACGGTATGACATGTGATTTGTTCTCTACCAGGAAATGTCACCTGATCCATATGTAGCCAAATTCATGAGTAATCAAGATGAAGGCAATGAATTACCGGTTGCAAACTAGCTTAAGAATACTCTATTTAAATTAGAACAGAACAGAAGCAATCCCATAGCTTGCAAAATCTGCTTATTTGTGAATGTCCCTGAGCTTGCAATGGAAGATGAGGTAAGCGACGACCTCCTCCTAGCAGGTTCTTCGTATTCGCTAGCTCCTCGGTCGGGGAGCTGGCCGGCAGGGCGAGGTGCCCCTCATTCCCAACATGAGGTGTTCGACCACTGCTAACTCCGGTCGACCCCTTGTCCCGCTTCCCGCGCCACCTTCTGGTGGGAACAACTGGGCAATCTCCAGCGGTGATGCACAAAGGGACGCGCAAAGGGATGAAGATGCCGGAACGGGCCAACGCCAGAGGAATAGAGGTGCAGTCGTGGCTCGTCCAGGTTGAGGATCCACTGCTCTGACCCTGGGGTGGATGGTGGAGCGAAAAGATCCGTCAATGGGATAGGGTAGAGGGCCGGGATGGGAGTACGGTCAGAGGTGTCACCAGACGGCTCATCTTCCGTTGCTTGAGTTCTTGTTCATCTCGAGTTCAGACAAGAAATTGGGGAAGCATATGTGGATCTAGGGGGAAGAGACTAGGAAAAGTCTCTGTCACCGTTATGTTTGGATAGCCCAGCTAGCCGATTTCGGATTTGATTCTGACTCCTTTTCACAGACACGTTTGGTTCCTTGTCAAGAGAAGTAGTGAGACATTTGCTCGTGGTATTATTTTGTGGGCAAGTAATACAATGGCAACTTAAGAATGGATAAAACTACACGATTCAACCCACGTGTGTGAAAACATGTTTTACTAGATCTGAGTTTTGTCTCCAAGAACCGGCATGATATTATCGTTGTGTTGATTTTTTTTCATACAAAATCTAGATTTTATTTATAGTACCAAACACCAAGGTCGGTAAAACTCGCGAGAAACACCAAATTCACGTCCAAGAAAAGAATCTTAACGAAACAGGGGAAGAACTCACGGATTTGGAGAAGTCCTGCCGCGTAACGACCAACTATACGGGCACGACTCATATAGTTTCGGCCATATAGTTGGTTCCGGGAAGATATTTTTAAATATCTCGAGTCTAGGTCGTTTAAGTTACCGACTTGAAACCTACAAGGCCATTTTTTAGATGAATAAAAATAGAAAAATGACGGACCATCTAGAAGGTTTAACGACCAACTATACGGTGGGAGGTTTTTTCTCTGGCCGTAAAGTTCGGTCGTATAGTTTCTAGAGGCCGAAAAATATTTCGTGAAGGGGATACAATACCTTTAATGACCAACTATACAGCGTGAGATTTTTCTCCGGCCGTATAGTTGCGACCGTATATTTAGTAAAACCCCTTGGAAACTTCAGAAAAACCAGAGGAATTCAAAAGCAAAAATTACAGAAGTAAAAATTGTGAAGACAAATAACTTATTAGAGGAAGAAAACTTACCTTCCACTTACCGTTTATTCAGTCGGGGATGACAAGCTCCGATAACAAAAATGATTTCTTCTCTTTGGGAGGAATCGACCTTAGTTCATCTAATAATTCTCGTAAATGAAAACCACCAGGACTAAAGTTCCTCTCAAAAATATTGGTGTCTTGCTGGGCAAATATGGACACTGCATCCAACATCTTTATTTCTTGCCTCTATATAATCTGTAGCTCAAATTCTTGTAGTAAAAGGATCCAACAGATCAGTCTTGGCTTATGATTTTTCCACTCAATTAGTTCTTTTAAGCCATCACGATCCGTATGAACTCTTAATTTTGCATCAACTATATAAGAACGAAATTTATCACATGAGAAAAATACAGCAAAAAGTTCTCTTTCTTTCTTAGGATAATTCTTCGAGCACTATTAAGAGTTCTACTAGCATGATGTATAATATTAAATATACGACCTATATGTTTTCCTAGAGTTACTCCTACCGCATCATCACTAGCTTCACATATTAAATCAAAAGTCATATCTCAAATAGGTGGTTTAATAATAGGAGCATGGGATAAAGTATATTTATGTTTATCAAAGGCAATAAGGCATTTATCATCAAAATTAAATCTTACTCCCTTTTGAAACAGGTTTGTTAAAGGTTTGGAAATCCCTTAGAAATTTCTAATGAACCTTCCATAAAAACCCACATGACCAAGGAAACTTCTTATACCTTTTATATCCCTAGGTTGTGGCATTCTCTCTATTGCTTCAACCTTAGCTCTATCTACTTCAATGCCCTTACCTGATACCTTATGTCCAAGGACTATAACTTCTTTGAACATGAAATGGCACTTCTCCCAGTTTAAAACAAGATTTGTTTCTTTGCAATGTTGCAACACTTTTTGAGATTATCCAAGCAACTAGTAAACGAAGTTCCATAGACAGAAAAGTCATCCATAAATACTTCCATTATCAGTTCTTTAAAATCCTCAAAAATAACAGTCATGCATATTTGGAAAGTAGCTGGAGCAATACATAAACGAAAAGTCATGCGTCGATAAGCATGTAAACCATAAGGACTAATAAAATTTGTTTTAAGTTGGTCATTAGGATGAACAGCTATTTGGGAAAACCAGAGTATCCGTCCAAGTAGCAAAAATGAGTGTGGTTTGCTAACCTCTCTATCGTTTGATCTACAAAAGGATAGTGATCTTTCCTAGTTTCTTTATTCAATTTCCTGAAATCTATACACATCATATGTCCAACAATAGTTCTAGTAGGTATCAATTCATTTTTTTCATTAGGAAAAACAGAAAAACCGCCCTTCTTAGGAAAACAATGAACATGACTTACCCATTCACTTTCTTTTACATGATAGATTATACCTACATCAAGTAGGCATACTATTTCTTTTCTTACAACTGCTTCATTTCGGGCTTCAGCCGTCTATTGAATTCTGCAACAGGTTTAGCACCTTCCTCCATGAATATTCAATGGACAGTTATCATGGGACTAATGCCCTTCATATCATCCATCGAGCCAAAGGCCTTACGATGCTCTTTAAGTACTTTCATGAATTCTTCTTCATCCCATAAAAGTAAAGCACTAATAATAATAGGGAATTGATTATTATTGTCCAAAAATCTATATTTAAGATTATCTGGTAAAGTCTTCAATTCTGGGGGGTGGTAATTCTTCATCCCCTCTCTTTTCTGGCTCTTCAAAATCCTCATCAGTTTGAAGCCATAAAATGGGAAATGAATCGAATTCACTTTCTAGTTCCCCTAGGGACTTGTCCTCCATAGTTATTTCTTCACAATTTGAGTCTTCATTTGTTTCTTCTTCTTTATTACTAAAGAAAAGAACTTTCATCTCCTCTATAGTTTTTTATCTTCTTCTTGTATTTGTAGAGGTTTGTCTTTAAATTTGGAAAATTGGAATTCTTTTTCCGCTTCCCCAAGCTTAAGAGACACAATATCCTTTTTAAAATCAACTTTGACACCTACATCGCTCAAAAAGTTTCTTCCAAATATAATTGGGCAAAGAGTGTCAGCTGGCATATCAACAACTACAAAATCGATAGGGAAATTTTTATTGCTAATTGTGACAGTTGCATCTTCAACTACTCCCATTGGAATTCTAAGAGTTTTATTGGCTAACATGATTGTCATATCATTATTTTCTATTGTAGCACGTACTATCTCTTCTTTTATTCTAAATAAAAATCATAAGATATAACATTAACTTCGGTTGCAAGATCACATAACCATAATGCGAGGTTTCTTTAGATATGCAAGGAAGAATAGGCTTATCCACTTCTTTTACCTTAGTTTTACCTTCGACCTATATGGAAGTCTCTTTATCAAGTTCAACTATATTACAATGCGCATCCATAGCCATAATTTCTTCCTTGGTTACCTCTTAATCTTTAGTTTCATCCAAATGTTCTTTAATTTATGGCACACTTTCTTCTTCCTCCTTTTCCTCTTGTGCTTTGACCTGTTCATTTTCCAAAATATTCATTTGCACAGTGTTAGGGAAAGGTATGTCATACATTGGTTCTAGGGAGGCCAATGTTTCTTTAACTTCTCTTTTCCTTTTAGGTTCGGGTGATGGATCATACTTGACCGAACCCTCTTTTGGAGCTTTGATGTGTTCTGTAAAATCTTTAACAACATGCAACACAATATCTGAATCCAAGTAAAGTTCTTTAGATAATTTATTAACATGGCCCATTTTATTATAGTCATGAATACAATCATAATCTATTTCTATGCCTCCTCTCACTTCCTATACCAAAATTCCATGAAACTCTATGATCACGAATTCTGTTAAGTAAATCCCGAGATTTAGTTATGGGAAGATTCATAAAATATCCTCTCGTGCAAGAGTCTAGTTCAATTTTATTAGGTTCAATTAAACCGCCATAAAAGATATGCAATAAATACCATTCAGGCAAATCATGATGAGGACATTGATTAAGTAAATCATTAAATATTATATAAGCTCTTACTAGTCCTTCATTAGGATGGTTCCTCCAAGGCATTATAAGACGCATCATTTCAAAAGATTTTGATAGAGGATAATACTTGGCTAGAAACTCACAAGCTAAATTATCCCAGGTAGTAGTGGCTTCTCGGGGTAAAGATCTATACCATGAGAGAGTTATGCTGGTCAATGTTTGACTAAAGAGTTTCAGTCTTACCTCATTAGCAGTATACCCCGGTTATTGAAAAGTGCCACATATATCTTTGAAGCTTGCAATATGCTCATATGGATTAGGATCTTCTTCATCTCCAGTAAATTTCTTCTTGTGTAGAATACCAAGTAGTAGAGGATTTATTTTAAACCCCCTTGTCTTCTTGTTGGAGTTGTCTCTTTTATTAACATCATAGGGCTTCCCAAAATGGCTGAGTGGCTTAGCACTAGTCAAACGCTCAAACTCCATCATGTTGGTGGAAATCTGTAAATCAAAAAAAAATTAGCAAGACTAATATAAATAAGAAAAAACTAAAAGACCTACAATGCTCAGCTCCCCGACAACGACACCAAAAAATAGCTTGATGACTGCAATTGAACAGATCGTTTGTAGCTAGTTTCAAAATAAAGATATCGATCCCACAGGGAGCAGGAGACTAAAGTCTAATAACTCTTGAAGTAAATACTAAAATAGAAATGCTAAATAACGTTCTAAGTAACAAGATAAAATGAGAGTGTTGTCTAAAAAGGTGTTTTTTGGTTTTTGGTATAAGAGAACAATAATATAAGTAAAATAAACTGAATACAGAAAATAAGTATCGCGTATGTAAAAGAGATTTGAAACTGCGATGGGAAAAAGCGTTCTTAGGGAGTACCGGATACACCTCTAGCATTTTTAAAGGGGCTAAGGTAAAAATTATTATCATGAACATTCTCAACTATATATGTGTGGGAGGAACTCCGTAGTTGGACAAATAGGCATCAACCACTGCTCAAGTCATCCTCATAACCACAACAGACAGCAAGCAACATCAATCGAATTACTGCTCTATTAAGGGACTTGATCCCATAGGACGTATCCCATGGCATGGATAGTGTTCCGTGAGTTTCCTCGGTTCCCAAGTTGATACGTAAAAAGTGCCAACTGTTTTATAGTTACTGTAAGTGCTAGCACACCTCCATCTACCAACAAGTAGTTCCCTCCATGAAGTCCCCACAAGAGGCAAATATTGAGAGGTCGACTTCTCCCAACATCAAGATGAGGATAATCTAACACATTTTCACAACAATGAATATCACAATAAAATTTATCTTATTTCAATCTCATGCTAGGGTTTCTCTATCTCCCCAAGAACTAATGATTTACTCAGACATGGAGGCAATCATCATCATGGAAAAAGTAATGGAATATATCATAGATGAATAGTACTTGTATAAATCCACAATGAGTACGGAAATTACAACAAGATCTAGACAATATGTAGATGGGATGGATGGAGATGGTGGTGATGCAGCGGTTGATGATGAAGATTGATGCCTTAGCTTCCTGGATCTGCGTAGGGCGAAGATGGATCACCGGTGGATGAGTTCCCTCTCCACATCCCTTCCGGAGGTGAGGTTTTGGCAATTTCTGGTCGTTATATATGTCGTCTCCCCGATCCAGTTGCACGGGGTGAAACTATTTGAGGAGGCGGTGGCGGCACCAACTATACGGTGGGAACTATACGACCGGAGAATTTATTCCCACTGTATAGTTGGTCATTAAACCTTCTAGGTCTTCAAACTGCTTCGGTCTTTCTTCTGGTGTTATTGATATTTCCCAAATTAGTGATTTACGTAGATGGATCCAACTTCCTAGATTGGTTAGTGCGTCTAAACTCTCTCCTTGACAAGCATGACATGGTATATTACATATGCTATGGTATGGATTTGGAGCCGCCAAAGGATGGATTAGAGACCTAACAGCAGCAGATAAACCTCTATTTTTGCCTTGACATGTCCTTGTTCATCCACTCGGTGATGGTCTAAGGGATGGATTATGATCTGAAACCACTCATGGGTGACCTGACCCTAATGAGATGGTGGATATGCTGAGAGCACAGTTTGTAGCCCAAGTTCTCTTGTGGAAGCATCCATTGGTTGGTGATTTCCTTGCCATATAGATGGGAGAAAACACCTGCCTGGAGAGCCACCTTGTACACATGCATGATGCATACATGAGGATTGTTCATTTCGTGGATTATTGGATGGATGAATCATTCCCGATAGGGGAACTTCTACGATCGCTACCCCCCAGCTACCAGGAGTATGCTGAAGGGTGCATCAAGAGAGGTGACCTAGAGATCGTGGATTTCCATGAGTTCATATCAAGCTTGAGAAGCGTGAAGGTTGAACCCATTCTTGGAGAGGTCATCGATGGTGAAGGTATATATGATATACAAAGTTTATAAATGTTATAATCTTGCAAACACTTGTTGTAGTATCAAAGTATCTTATACTTGTTCTGTTTTATGAAAACAGGTCCTTTTGCATGAAAGTTGCTTGTGAGACAGGACGTTACATTGCACGTTGATGGCGAGCATGATGATGGCCTACGACACTCTCCCTCAATATTTATCATTTAGTTTAAAGTTTTTGAATGCTTATTGTAATCAGTGGAATATGAACTTTTTATTGTGTCTTACATTCTGTGAGACGGTTATTCATACAAGTTTGTAACAAGTTAGTTGATGCAGCCCGTCCTACGACCGCTAATACATCTACTCCCACGAGCTCCCCAAGTGGACCCATGACTCGCGCCCGAGCTAAGCTCCTCCAAGCCAAGGTTAACTCGCTCCTTTCCTTGTGTGACTTCGACACACCCTTGGATGGTTTGCTACTTCATACGCATATTTGTGCATCATCAGTGCGAAGAGAAGGACCCAAGGACGGAGGAAGCGGAGGGAAGCAACCGATCGCTGCCACACGCCCGTATTACCGGTTGAGACGGTACTACCGCTCAAGCGCACGACTGCCCCAGCTACCGGACGCTCCAGGAAGAACCTTTCCTCGCCCCAGACGCCAGCGGTACTACCGGCCCAGCAACCGGTACTACCGGTCAGCGGTACTACCGCCCCCTCCTACCGCTCGCTACAGGCGACTCCGACGGAAGCTCCAGGCCCGCCAGCGGTACTACCGCCCCCGGAGCGGTACTACCGGTTGCGACCGGTACTACCGGTTGCCAGACCGGTACTACCGGTCCTGACTGAATGTGAACGCCTGAGTTCGGCCCAGTGCCTTGTATTCCTTCCTATAATTTACCTTTTCGTTCCGAAACTACCCCTGTTTTGTGGCTGGACTATATATAGCCCCCACCCTCTATTGTAAACCCTAGACTTGGATAATAATAGATATTAAGGAAACCCTTTGAGGAACTTATATCTATTGGTCTCATGCTCCTACCAAGGAGCACCGGATTATCCACCTCCCTCTTGGATCTTGCCTAGTGCGTTCAAGTTGTACAATGCCTTGGGTTCTCGGTTTCTCGCCCCCAAGTCGTCAACATCTCACCAAGCACCTCGTCCCCTGTTGTTGGCGTGGAGAGCGAGCTTCGCCCAACACCGATCCTAGGGATTATGTTGGACCGGTTGCCACCGGCGTGAGGGAAAGGCGTGTATCGTGTTTTGGTGTGCGTGTGTTCGTGGTTTTCATCTCTTTCCTCCCCCCACCACCACTTTCCCCCCTCGTTTCTCGTGGAATTCGTGAAAGATCGGGCCAACCCAAGGGTTACCCCATAACATATTGGTATCAAGAGCACGGTTGATCACGAATTTCCCCCCAATTTTTCTTTGATCCACCTTAAAATCGAAAATCCCACCAACAAGAGCCCCAATTTGCCTTCAGATCGATCTTTGGATTTGGTGAGTTTTTCGTGGTTTTGGTCCATAGATCTGTTGCTTTTGGAGTCGATCTATAGCCCCTGTTGTTCCTAGCCCAGCCTTTCGGTCAGATCTCCACGAATTTGAGGATTTTGGTCAAGTTGAGTTCGTCCTGTCCCGCAACTGGCGGTACTACCGGCCGTGCAAGCGGTACTACCGCAAGTAACCGGTAGTACAAGAGGTACTACCGGTCGTTGCCAGCGGTACTACCGCTCGCCTCTGACCGTGCTTCCTTGCCCTTTGACGCCTCAATTTCGTTTGCTGACTTTTCCACTTCGCTTGTTCGTGTTTCGCGTGTTTGTCTCCATTTTCACAACAGCTTCCGCATCAAAGTCACCACGTTCTCAACGACACTCGAACATCATCCCCCACCAACAGTTGCAAGTCGTCAACAATACCAAAGGTATAACTTGCACCACCTTGACAGCCCCATATCTTCCTTTGTGTGTATCTATCCTATGAGAACAACTCATTTTGTGTTTGTCTAAGCATTGTGCACTTGCCTTCGGAAAGTGAGAGTGTGAGGCCAAATACAAAAGCTAACATAGTAGTATATAAAGGGAGAAAAAGAATCAAAAAAAAGAGAAAATAAAAAGATAGAATAGCAAGATACATAGTCTCCCAATACAAAGAGAATACCAAGCTTGTAAGCCAACAAGAGAGAGGAAAAGAGCGCACCGAGGCAAGTGCACAAATCTATTGCTTGTACTCTTTTGGCAAACGAGTTGTGGTCTCTCCTTGCGTTGGCACGACAACCGAGCGTAGTCTTCGTTAGGACCTTTTGTGCTCATTTTCATAGTCGTGCTAACCCCGTTTTTCTCCACGTGTGTGTTTTCCGTGTTTTTGTAGATCGTATCCTTTTTCTTTTGATCTTTGGTTCTTTACCACGTAGAACAATAACCTTTTTGCTTTGATCATTTCGTTTGGTTTTCCACAATCCTAACCTTCCACCAAAAGCTTTTGAGAGTTGTAGCCTATTTGTGTGTGAGTTTCTTGCCCTTTTCACTTTGCACGCTTTTTGCTCATTTGTGTGGAAATTGGTTTGATATAATCTCCAAGGTGAGGTAAAAGGATAACTCTCCGCACCCCTTTTCTCCATATACAACCATTGTTGGTTTTTCATCATGGACAGGCATGGAGAGCCATCCCAACCACCACAACCTCCGGAGGATGACACACAATTCATGACAAGATGGGACCATTGGAAGGTCCAAGGAGAATTCAAATATCGTTGTGAAGCTCTCGAGAGGCGCCAAGATGAACAATTTAGCAAGGCCCGTGTGGAATTCAAGAACATCGACAACCGCTTCGAAGAAGTCTGTGGCCAAATTCATGCCATGCAACACAACCTCGGGCATCAAAATGAAGCTCTTGGTCGTGCACTCGCCTCAACGGATGAGAAGCTTCAACGCCTCATTGATGGACTAGCAAGGCCACGCTCGCGCGAATCAAGATCATCTCAGCACTCCTCAAGTGAATCAAGTGCACCTCGCCGTCACGCTTCAAGGCACCGGGATGGACCCGTTCTTCAATCCATGAGCTCTTCGCAAGCGGTACCATCTCCGCGTCACGCCGCAACGTCAAGCTATGATGGTGACCTCTCCGCAAGACCTCAACGACGTGAAGCGAACCGGCCACAACCAAGGGCACTTGTGATCCAACAAGAGCACCCTCACATGGACCACCAAGGCCATCGCCGTCGACATGTCCCTTCAATAAAAAGTGAAGCATCCGAAGAGGACGAACAAGATCACCGTCGACGTGAAGCACTCGAAGATCCTCCAAGGCGTCATCATAGACATGATCGTCCACGTCGGCAACATGATGGTCATGACGAGCCTCCCCTACACCAAGAAGAAGAAGAGCAGCCCATTGCGCATGCGGCTCGACGTCCTCCTCGCCACATGGCGCAAGCCAATGCTCCCCGGCCTCAACCATGACAAGAACAAGAGCAAGCTCCCCAAGATCGTCGTGAGGACCATCAACCTCCTCCTCGTCCTCAACCGTGCCAAAAAAATGAGCAAGCTCCCCAAGCTCTTCGTCAACACCAAGTTCCACCATGAAATGCGGAACCTAAACAACCGCAAGAGCAACGCAACAATCACCAAGCAAGAAATGAGAGCTCGGATGATGATGATGACCGGCCAAATCATGGCAACTGACGCAACCAGAACCGCAATGGAGAAGAAACTTTCGGCAAGCTCAAATTCACCATTCCCAAGTTCACCGGTTCCAATGAGCCCGAGGAATATCTCTCTTGGGAACTCATGGTCGACAAGATCTTTCGCATGCACAACTATAGCAATGAGAAGATGATGGCCATGGCATCCCTCGAGTTTGATGAGTATGCCAACCTTTGGTGGGAACAAGTCCAACTCGCTCGCGAAGCAAAAGAAGAGCCTCCAATCGCAACTTGGCAAGATATAAAGGCTCATATGAGATCCCGCTTTGTTCCTTCACACTACACGCGTGACCTCTTCAACAAGCTTCAAACGCTTAGTCAAGGGACAAAGACCGTGGAAGAATACTTCAAGCAAATGGAGCTCAACATGATCCGTGCCAACATTGAGGAGCGAGATGAACAAACAATGGCATGTTTCCTCAATGGCTTGAACCATCCTATCAAGCGCATCACCGAGTTCCAAAAGTACAACAACATGGTTGAGCTTGTGCACATCGCATCAAAGGCCGAGCGTCAAGTGCAAGAGGACATAAAGTACAACAAGCCAAATACGTACTTCACCTACAAGCAAGCGCCAACCACTAATCCAACAACACCAAGTGGAAGCTCCTCAAGTACCACCAAGCTTCCCTTCAAGCCAACTCTCCCTCAAGGAAAACATCACCCAAGTGGCACACACACAAGGGATGATCAACCATTCAATGGTGAATGCTACAAGTGTGGAGGCAAAGGGCACAAGTCGAATGCATGTGGGAACAAGAAAGTTTTGTTCATCCGTGACAACGGCGATGAAGAATACTTGAGTGAAGAAGAGTTTGATACAAGGGTCAAGGAAGCCATGGCCACTACTAGGAAAACAACTATAGGTAATCAGCACATCCGTGGCTCCCATGGTTGAAGTGCCCCACGGGTAAAACAGGCGTGGCTCACCTATGGGCAGTGCCCTACTAGTAACTAGAACAACTGTGGCCACAGGACTATAGTGCGCCACAGATGTGTGTGGTCCAGAGCCCTGTTGGACGCACGCCAAACAACTGTAGCGCACTATAGTCATATGTGCCATGGTTGTTAGTGTCATCTGTGGCGCACATGGGGGGGTTCTCAACGCCTAAGCACACGCCCCCCTCTGCTGTGAAACGGCCACAAACATCTGTGGCGCACTCGGCCTAGTGCGCCACAGGGAGTACAAATGTGGCATCCCGCAAAACCACTACTAGAAAATCGCGTTGTTTTTGTGCATTGCATCATAATGACCGCATGCTCATGTCATCATGCCACATTGCATTTGAGCATCGTCATCATCTTGCATTTGCTTGCATAAAACTATTTTCGCAAGGCCCGTTTTGTTTTCTAAAACGCCCCGTCTTTTATTCAAACGCCAAACCCGGGTCACCGGAATATTTTGTTTTGTCTGATATCGGGTTGCAAAAGCCTTGTTTGAAATAAATAAAAATATTTATTATTTTTAGTGGGGGCAGTCGAACGGGCCAACTCGACCCGAACGACCACCCCCAGGAATTAAAATCGGTCCACCTAACCGTCCTTCTAAATCCTACAGCTACCCACCTATCTACCCACACCCAGCCTCCACATCACCCCACCCAATCCCAGCTTGCCACCTCCCCTTTTCCCTTTCCCCAGCCAACCATGTGCTGCCACCTCACTAGCCTCTCTCTCTCTCCCCACCTCTTCCTCACCCACACACTCACGCAACGCACACAGCGCGCGCAGCCGGCCCCACCCCGCAGTCCCTCTCCCTCCCTTTTCTTCCTGGTCAAACCGCCCCCCTTTTCCCTTCCTGGCCCACCCGCCAGCCTCATCACCACTCAACCCCTGGCCCACCCACAGCTCCTCCGCCCACCCACAGCCCCGGTCCCCCGCGTTCCCTGGCCATCTCCTTCCTCCCGCCCGAGGCCGCCCGCAGCTCTCACCACCTCCCTCCTTTCCCCCGCTTGATCGCCCCACCCCGTCTTCCTCCCGCCTCTCCCCTCTGTGCCCCGGCCTCCCTCCACCGCCTCCCTTCCCCGGCCGCCCGCCTCCGCAGCTCGGCGCAGCCACCATGCCGCCTCACCTGCTCGCCTCCTCCGGCCTCGCCGGCCGCCCCATGCCACTCGTCGCACTCGCCTGCAGCCTGTGCCCAACCTTCCCCTCCACCTCTGTCGCCGCCCCTCCAATCCTCCCCCGCCTCGGCCGCCTCGCCCAGGCAGAGCCAGCAAGGCCTGCCGAGGCCTCGCCCGCGGTGGCACTCCACGCCTCCCTCCGTCCTGCGCCACCTCGCCTGGCCCTTCGCCCGCCCGTCCTCCTCCCCGGACCACCCTCCGTCGAGCCCCGCCTCTCCGGTCGCCCTGCTCACCTCATTCGCGACCACCCTGCGGCCCCTTGGCCTCCTTCCCCAGCTCTCTGCAGGCCGCCGCCATGGGCCACCTTGGCTTCGCCCGAATCTCTGCCGCCCGGGACGACCCCGCACCACCATCCTCTTCCACGCGTCAAGCCGGAGCCGAGCCGTCCCTGCTTCCTCCGTCGACCGCCGCCACGTCATGCCACCCTGTCCTCGCTTGGCGCGTCACCAACCGCGTCCCTGACCGCCCTTCAGGCTTCGGCCATGGTTCCTCAGCTGGGGGCATGACCGGGAGGGCCCCTGGACCCATCTCGTGCAGGTGCTCGCTGTGCCAAGGTTATCTGAGTTCCGTCGCTCGCCTGTGCGTGTGCTCTACAGATCATACGTCTGCAAGGCGTGCATGGTTAGAGACCATCCGCAGAAGAGGCTCCTTTCCAGATGAAGTGGAGATGTTGTGTCATCTGTTTTCCTGTCCGTGTCGTTGCCAAGATCTTCTCGCCAACAAGGCCATCGCCAAGACCTGCTTGCCCTGCAAGATCGACCGGGGACATTCAGGGTCATCTCCAAGACTGTTCACGGATCCGAAGACCCCAAGTTCTACTACAAGGACACGAAGATCTCCTTCTGGGATTCGATGAACCGAAGACCAATCCCGGCGCGCCGAACCCCGTCAAGACCCTCGCAACGGCAAGATCGACCCCGTGGGACCCGACAAGACCTTCGCGACGATAAGATCGGCACCGACCAGGGCGAGACCGATGCGCCCCTGACCCCGAATCCGAGGGCCTCCGACACGGAACGCCAAGATCTGCCCGTTGTTCGAGAACGTTTCCGCCGAGACCGACCTGTCGAACCCTGGACCCCGAACCCCGAACCCCGGAACCCCAAGTTCGTCGAGAACCCTAAAGTGTGAACCCCTTATCCGAGAACCCTAATTTATAAATGTCACCTATATAACTGTTGCATATAAATTGTTCATGCATGCATCCATATCATGTGGTTTGGGGGCCTTATGCCGATTCACCTCATAAGTAAATATGGGGCCCATATGCGGGCAAATCTAGCCTGATATTGGCCTCATTTAAATTTGTGTAGCGAACCGGTATCTTATCTTGCCTTGTTATAACAACATTTAATTGCGGGGTAGCTAAACAACATGCACCACCTATTTAATTGTCGGGACCCTGGTTCCGCTTAATATGACCTAATTGTATCGCATCTTTGCCATGCCATACATCATGCATGCATCATGCCGATCTTCTGCCGTAGAATTAAATATTGCACCCGGTGTTTCTTCTAGTGTTTTGGTTCTTCGCGGATAAGGCCGTTGAGTTGATGTGAGCTTCGCCCCGATCTTCGGATGAACCCTCGACAATGTTTTCAGGCGAGCATCTCCCCCTTTCTACCTATCTTACTTTTATAGAATTTATTCCCTCCTGTTGATCTATTGCTATCTGAGTTGCGATGCTTTAGTTTCCGTACCTGTGATATACCGTGCAGCCCTATATTGCCTTGGACACATCCTATTACCTGTTGTTTGGTAGATAGTTGGACTTGCGCGTCGTAGTCGCTTGCTCAAGTGCTGTTGCGTGTCGTTCGGTGCCACAGTTGTTGATGTATTGCCGCAAGTTGATGTTGGAGATGATTCTAGTTTTACTTATCGTTCACTTTAATTCCTGTTTAATAACTAAAATTGAAGTAAGTAGAGGCATCGGTGGGTGATAGAAAATATTTGGTTTCCGAACGCCCACTTGTGTCCCGTAGGACCCCGAGTACTTGATACCTGTTCCTTGATTTATCGCGCTATCCACATCCGGGAGGTATATGGGACCCCCCTGAGCCAGAGCTTGATTCAGTCTTATTTCTTGGGGCCACAAACTAGTTTGAGGTTTTATTTACGATCCTGTACTTATGCCATGCTACTTATGTATTTAAATTGTGCGACAGATATCACACTGTACTGTTTAGGTCAGCGGAGTGATTACTGCATATCGACACCCTGAGTTTCGGTTCCCCGCTTCTGACCATTGACGCAAACCTTGAGTCCGTCTCGAGTCAGCTAGCTATGGTCTACTCAATGGGTGTCCCCTGAAATAATTCTGAATCTGTGATTGTTCACCGTGAAAGCCTCGTTGGGTTTTGTTTTGGTTTTTCCGAGGTTGATCGGCGTGTTGCTATTGGTGCACCCGCCGGTAAAACTTTCTGAAAGCCGTGTCCGTGGATATGGACGACTTGGAGCACAGTATCTCGATCATAGACAAGCATAACTAAAGTTTATTTCTGTAAATTTGACTTTATAATGACTAGTAATCAGCTTCACTATAATGGAATGGCTAAATAATACTGCCCACAACTGCTTGTTTGGAGTGTCGCTTGTGACCATTGTACCTGACTAGTAAGTATTGCAACTACAACGAAATGGCTGAATAAAAGTACCAACAACTGCTGGGTTTCGGGATTACATCATGCTATCTGTATATGATTAGTAATTGCTGCAACTACAACGGAATGATTAACTAAAAGGGCCCACTGCTTACTTTATCAGGACGGTTATCTATACCTGACTAGTAATTGCTGCAACGATAACCAAATAAGTAAAACTGGCAACTGTGTGAGTTCCTCGGTTGACTTCCTCGTTTGGTCTCGAGGGGGAAACGCCAGGATGGGTTTGTTTGATGATAGTATCAGGTTAGATCCGAATAGGTCCTTCTTACCCCTCTCTGATAGCCGCCAGTTGTATCGAGTCTCTATAGGTTGTTTAGTGCATGCTGCCACGCCGCCATCCACCATACCTATGTAGGCGAGGACCGCCGAATTCTAGCCTCGCTGTGTCTTGGCCTCGATCGACGCTCCTCTTTTTCCTTTGCCCTTTGTTGGCACCCCTTTTGTTTAAGCAGGTTTTGAGATCGACGCCGTTAGCAGGGTTACCCTTCCGGCTTGGCATGGGCAGGGTTATGGACGCCATTGGTTATTCTTCAGGGCTCTTAGCCCCATTTGCATCTTGTCCGTAGCCGGACGCTCTCACATTTTCAAGGTGATTTGGGTCTTTGTATATTATATCTGTATTCTTGACTCATTGAGTCGCTGTTATATATATCAGTTCTGTGGGTCCCATCGAGGACTGTTGTGTAATGTTATTACTTCGTTTTGCACCCGCACGAAAGTGCCTGGTGGGCACCTTTGAATCGTTTCTATGCGGGTTTAGGCGAATTTTGCTCAAACTTGCATAGGTCCGATTCTGAGGGTGTTACAGAGTGGTATCAGAGCTCAGCAGTTGCGATACCCCACAAGTCCAGCCTGTAGGATAACCTAGCTAACGGCCGAAGTAGAGTGTCCAAAACTATTTTGAAAGATCGGTTGGATAGTTCTGATTAGGTCTGATTTTACTCCTTACCCCTCTGCTATTCTCTTCTTACCTCTACGTGTTTTGAATCCGCTCTCTTCTCTTTCTTCGAGTCCAGGATTTCTCGTGGTTGGGTTTCCGTCGTACCTTTAGGGCTTCGCTTTCTCCCTTTTGTAACGGAGGTGCTACGATCATCAATCTGCAACTTGTCTGTTGTACCCTTCCTCCAATCTTTTGTTCTTGAGCTCCTTATCCATCCTTTGTTCCTTGTTTGTGCCTTTCGGAGTTTTCCGACACGACGACATCATCTACGCCAGATCCGATGCATATTCTGCATTACTCCTTTGTTTCCGAACCTCGCTTGTCGAGATCTTCAGTCTAATTCCGAGAATGATTGCATGCTTTTCCACTGATTGTGCGGAGTAATAGTTTGGGTGCGTGATGGATTGGTCCCCATGCCGACTACCCTTTCTATTCGCTTTTGTACATTGAAGTGGACGAGAATGCATCGGTTCCCTCTTTCCATCGAAGTTAGAGGTGGCTTTATTTGTTGATACCTCTACCTTCGACCTTTTGTTTCCCGGAGTGTTCCCTCGACGATCACGGGCAATGAACTCTTGTTAGTGGTGTCGCGAGGATCTACACGAAGCGAGAAGACGCAGATCGCCGACCTTCTTTCCGGTACCATGAGGCGGATCTCGAGGGCGAGATCCATTGTTAGTGGTGTCGAATTGTGGCATCCCGCAAAACCACTACTAGAAAATCGCGTTGTTTTTGTGCATTGCATCATCATGACCGCATGCTCATGTCATCATGCCACATTGCATTTGAGCATCGTCATCATCTTGCATTTGCTTGCATAAAACTATTTTTGCAAGGCCCGTTTTGTTTTCTAAAACGCCCCGTCTTTTATTCAAACGCCAAACCCGGGTCACCGGAATATTTTGTTTTGTCTGATATCGGGTTGCAAAAGCCTTGTTTGAAATAAATAAAAATATTTATTATTTTTAGTGGGGGCAGTCGAACGGGCCAACTCGACCCGAACGACCACCCCCAGGAATTAAAATCGGTCCACCTAACCGTCCTTCTAAATCCTACAGCTACCCACCTATCTACCCACACCCAGCCTCCACATCACCCCACCCAATCCCACCTTGCCACCTCCCCTTTTCCCTTTCCCCAGCCAACCATGTGCTGCCACCTCACCAGCCTCTCTCTCTCCCCACCTCTTCCTCACCCACACACTCACGCAACGCACACAGCGCGCGCAGCCGGCCCCACCCCGCAGTCCCTCTCCCTCCCTTTTCTTCCTGGTCAAACCGCCCCCCTTTTCCCTTCCTGGCCCACCCGCCAGCCTCATCACCACTCAACCCCCCTGGGCCCACCCCTGGCTCCCTCTGGCCCACCCACACAGCCCCCGGTCCCCCGCGTTCCCTGGCCATCTCCTTCCTCCCGCCCGAGGCCGCCCGCAGCTCTCACCACCTCCCTCTGCCCCTTCTCCCCCTGCCCCGATGCGCCCCACCCCCGTCTTCCTCCCGCCTCTCCCCTCTCTGTGCCTTGGCCCCGCCCGCCTCTCACCTCCTTGGCCGCCCGCCTCCGCAGCTCCGGCCCAGCGCGCCTCACCGGCTCGCCCTCCTCCGCCTCGCCGCCGCCCCTACCGCCACCGTCGTGCCTCGCCTGCAGCCCCGTGCCCAACCTTCCCTCCACCTCTGCGCCGTCCTCCAATCCTCCCCGCCTCGGCCGCCTCGCCCAGTGAGCCAGCCGCCCGTCGAGCTTCCCCCTCGCCGCGGTGGCCGCTCCACGCCTCCCCTCCGTCCTGCGCCACCTCGCCGGCGCGCGCCCCGCTCGCCCCGCCGGCAGCCGCCCGTCCTCCTCCCCGGACCACCCTCCGTCGAGCCCCGCCTCTCCGGTCGCCCTGCTCACCTCGTCCGCGACCACCCTGCGGCCCCTTGGCCTCCTTCCCCAGCACTCTGCAGGCCGCCGCCATGGGCCACCTTGCCGCCCGGCTACGCCGGGGCGACCCGCACCACCATCCTCTTCCACGCGTCAAGCCGGAGCCGAGCCGTCTCTGCTTCCTCCGTCGACCGCCGCCACGTCACGCCACCCTGTCCTCGCTTGGCGCGTCACCAACCGCGTCCCTGACCGCCCTTCAGGCTTCGGCCATGGTTCCTCAGCTGGGGGCATGACCGGGAGGGCCCCTGGACCCATCTCGTGCAGGTGCTCGTTGTGCCAAGGTTATCTGAGTTCCGTCGCTCGCCTGTGCGTGTGCTCTACAGATCATACGTCTTGTGCGTCTGTGCATGGTTAGAGACCATCCGCTGAAGAGGCTCCTTTCCAGATGAAGTGGAGATGTTGTGTCATCTGTTTTCCTGTCCGTGTCGTTGCCAAGATCTTCTCGCCAACAAGGCCATCGCCAAGACCTGCTTGCCCTGCAAGATCGACCGGGGACATTCAGGGTCATCTCCAAGACTGTTCACGGATCCGAAGACCCCAAGTTCTACTACAAGGACACGAAGATCTCCTTCTGGGATTCGATGACCCGAAGACCGATCCCGGCGCGCCGAACCCCGTCAAGACCCTCGCAACGGCAAGATCGACCCCGTGGGACCCGACAAGACCTTCGCGACGATAAGATCGGCACCGACCAGGGCGAGACCGATGCGCCCCCGACCCCGAATCCGAGGGCCTCCGACACGGAACGCCAAGATCTGCCCGTTGTTCGAGAACGTTTCCGCCGAGACCGACCTGTCGAACCCTGGACCCCGAACCCCGAACCCCGGAACCCCAAGTTCGTCGAGAACCCTAAAGTGTGAACCCCTTATCCGAGAACCCTAATTTATAAATGTCACCTATATAACTGTTGCATATAAATTGTTCATGCATGCATCCATATCATGTGGTTTGGGGGCCTTATGCCGATTCACCTCATAAGTAAATATGGGGCCCATATGCGGGCAAATCTAGCCTGATATTGGACTCATTTAAATTTGTGTAGCGAACCGGTATCTTATCTTGCCTTGTTATAACAACATTTAATTGCGGGGTAGCTAAACAACATGCACCACCTATTTAATTGTCGGGACCCTGGTTCCGCTTAATATGACCTAATTGCATCGCATCTTTGCCATGCCATACATCATGCATGCATCATGCCGATCTTCTGCCGTAGAATTAAATATTGCACCCGGTGTTTCTTCTAGTGTTTTGGTTCTTCGCGGATAAGGCCGTTGAGTTGATGTGAGCTTCGCCCCGATCTTCGGATGAACCCTCGACAATGTTTTCAGGCGAGCATCTCCCCCTTTCTACCTATCTTACTTTTATAGAATTTATTCCCTCCTGTTGATCTATTGCTATCTGAGTTGCGATGCTTTAGTTTCCGTACATGATATACCGTGCAGCCCTATATTGCCTTGGACACATCCTATTACCATTGTTTGGTAGATAGTTGGACTTCAGCGTGAGTCGCTTGCTCAAGTCTTTATGCGTGTCGTTCGGTGCCACAGTTGTTGATGTATTGCCGCAAGTTGATGTTGGAGATGATTCTAGTTTTACTTATCGTTCACTTTAATTCCTGTTTAATAACTAAAATTGAAGTAAGTAGAGGCATCGGTGGGTGATAGAAAATATTTGGTTTCGAGCACTTGTGTCCCATAGAACCCCGAGTACTTGATACATTCCTTGATTTATCGCGCTATCCACATCCGGAGGTATATGGGACCCCACGAGCGGTACTTGATTCAAGATTATTTCTTGGGGCCACAAACTAGTTTGAGGTTTTATTTACGATCCTGTACTTATGCCATGCTACTTATGTATTTAAATTGTGCGACAGATAGCACCTTTGTCTTTAGGTCAGGAGTGATTACGTATCGACACCCGAGTTTCGGGTTCCCGATCGCTTCTGACCATTGACGCAAACCTTGAGTCCGTCTCGAGTCGGCTAGCTCCGTTGGTCTACTCAATGGGGTGGCCCCAAAATAATTAAATCCTGTGATTGTTCAGTCGTGAAAGCCTCGTTGGGTTTTGTTTTGGTTTTTCCGAGGTTGATCGAGCGTGTATTGCTATTGGTGCACCCCGGCCGGGTAAAACTTTCTGAAAGCCGTGTCCGCGGATATGGACGACTTGGAGCACAGTATCTCGATCATAGACAAGCATAACTAAAGTTTATTGCTGTAAATTTGACTTTATAATAACTAGTAATCAGCTTCACTATAATGGAATGGCTAAATAATACTGCCCACAACTGCTTGTTTGGAGTGTCGCTTGCGACCATTGTACCTGACTAGTAAGTATTGCAACTACAACGAAATGGCTGAATAAAAGTACCAACAACTGCTGGGTTTCGGGATTACATAATGCTGTCTGTATATGATTAGTAATTGCTGCAACTACAACGGAATGATTAACTAAAAGGGCCCACTGCTTACTTTATCAGGACGGTTATCTATACCTGACTAGTAATTGCTGCAACGATAACCAAATAAGTAAAACTGCCAACTGTGTGAGTTCCTCGGTTGACTTCCTCGTTTGGTCTCGAGGGGGAAACGCCAGGATGGGTTTGTTTGATGATAGTATCAGGTTAGATCCGAATAGGTCCTTCTTACCCCTCTCTGATAGCCGCCAGTTGTATCGAGTCTCTATAGGTTGTTTAGTGCATGCTGCCGCTGCCGCTCAGTCCACCATACCTATGTAGGCGAGGACCGCCGAATTCTAGCCTCGCCGTGCAATCGGCCTCGATCGACGCTCCTCTTTTTCCTTTGCCCTTTGTCGGCACCCCTTTTGTTTAAGCAGGTTTTGAGATCGACGCCGTTAGCAGGGTTACCCTTCCGGCTTGGCCTGGGCAGGGTTATGGACGCCATTGGTTATTCTTCAGGGCTCTTAGCCCCATTTGCATCTTGTCTGTAGCCGGACGCTCTCACATTTTCAAGGTGATTTGGGTATTTGTATATTATATCTGTATTCTTGACTCATTGAGTCGCTGTTATATATATATCTGTTCTGTGGGTCCCATCGAGGACAGTTGTGTAATGTTATTACTTCGTTTTCCACCCGCACGAAAGTGCCTGGTGGGCACCTTTGAATCGTTTCTATGCGGGTTTAGGCGAATTTTGCTCAAACTTGCATAGGTCCGATTCTGAGGGTGTTACAACAAACATCCGTGGCGCACATGGCATAGTGACCTACGGCTAAGTGGCATGCACCAACTCCACCCCCCCGGTGGATCGCCTTTTTAGGGTTTGCAAAAAATAAAAGAAAATGATAAACACTTCAAAAAATTAAATCCTTTCATATTTAGGTAGGTAATGTGGTATAGCTTCTAGTAAAATTAAAAAAAATGAGTTTCGACTTTATTTGCAAAAAAAAGTCATGCCACGGTAAAAAGGCCGTAACTTTTGCATACGATATCGAAAAAATCGTATAATATAACAAAATGAAGAAAACGAGATTTCGCATCTGCTCGCAATGACCCAAGGTCGTTTAGCGATTTTTTAGATTTTAAAAATTCGAAAAGAGTAAAAAGTTACGGTCAAAAACCCATTTTTTCCAGCAGAAAAAAATACAGGGCGACTTATCCGTAGCGCACCTACACCTAGTGCGCCACGGATAAGCTTGGGCGGGATTCAAATTTCAATCCTCACCCACCCTCCTCCCTTTTCCTTTCCCCTTTTCCTTTCCCCTCTTCCCTTCCCCTTTTCCCTCTTCCTCTCCCTTTCCCTTCTCCTTCTTCCTTCTTCCTTCTCCCTTCTCCCTTCTCCTCCTTCCCCATCTCCTCTCCTTGAAGTGACGGCGCGACGTCGACCTCCTTCTCCTCCTCCTCGCAGTGACAACGGGCGACGTCGACCTCCCTTCCTCCCTCTCTTCCTCCATCTCTTCCTACCTCCCTCTCTTCTTCTCCTCCTCCTCTTCTTCTCCTCCTCTTCCTCCTCTGCCTCCTCTTCTTCCCCTCCTCTTCCTCCTCTTCTTCTTCTCCTCCTCTTCCTCCTCTTCTTCTCCTCCTCCTCTTCTTCTCCTCCTCTGCCTCCTCTTCTTCTTCTCCTCCTCTTCCTCCTATTCTCCTCCTCCTCCTTGCAGTTCCGACGACGACAACGAGGTGACGACGACAACGAGGTGACGACGAGGAGGCGACAACGGCGACCTGCACCGACGCGCGACGGCACTAACGACGAGATCCAGATCTGCTGCTTTTTTTTGATGTTTGAAATTTATATCTGTGACGCACAGCACCTAGTGCGCCACGATTATCGTTTCATACACGTGGCGCACCTGCCCAAACTTCTGTGGCGCACTGGCATGTGCGCCACGCCTGTATCTAAACTTCTGTGGCGCACTAGGCAGTGCGCCACGGCTGAGAGATAGCCATGGCGCAAGGCACATGGCGCACTGCTAGTGCGCCATAGATGATGTTTCATGGTGCGCCACTAAAGGCCATTTTCCTAGTAGTGGTCAATGCAACATTTGGAAGAGGACCAAGAACTTCTTGTGTGTGAGACATGACGCAAGTCCATCGCTTGTGGTCACAAGGGTCTTGACTACCCAAGTCAATGAAAATGAAGACCAACGCTCGAACATCTTCGAAACTCGTGCCGGCATCAACGGGAAGTCCATCAAAGTTGTCAACGATGGAGGGAGTTGCCACAACCTTGCAAGCACGAAATTGTGTGAGAAACTCAACCTCACCCTCCATCCGCATAAACAACCCTACCATATCCAATGGCTAAGTGACCAAGGATCCGTCAAGATCAAGCACACCGTCTCGGTGACGTTCTCAATTGGGCACTACAAGGACACGGTGGAATGTGACGTGGTCCCAATGACGGTTTGCCATATGTTGCTCGGAAGGCCGTGGCAATATGACAAGCGTGCTGTGCATAATGGTCACTCAAACACTTACACCTTCAAATGGCTTGATAAAACTTGTGTGTTGCAACCAATGACTCCTAGCCAAATAATTGCGGACAATGCAAAGGCTTTAGCGAGGGCGCAATACACAAAAACACCTTGTGAGAAGAGTGGTGAGCGAGAGAACCACACCATAGTGAGTGAGAGCTACAAGCCAAACTCGAGTGGAAAAACTGAGAGTGTTCTTCTTGCCACCAAAAGTGAGATGAGAGAAGTGCAGAACAACCCATCCATCTTGCACTATGTCCTTGTATGCAAGGGACTAGCGCAAGGAACTAACGACTTGACAAATGTTCCTCCTTCTTTGATGGCTATTTTGCAGGGATTCCAAGATGTATTTCCCGAAGAGCTTCCTCATGGCCTTCTTCCTCTTCGTGGAATCGAACACCGCATCGACCTCATACCCGGCGCCCGACTCCCAAACCGCGTCGCGTATCGCACGAACCCGGAAGAGACAAAGGAGATCGAACGTCAAGTCAACCAACTCGTCTCCAAAGGTTTGATCCAAATGAAGCGCGACGTGGAGCGCCACGTTCAACGATGCACTACATGTATCCAAGCTAAGTCTAAGTCCAACCCCTTTGGTCTTTATATGCCATTGCCTATTCCTCATGCACCTTGGTCGGACATTAGCATGGACTTTGTGTTAGGCTTGCCTAGATCTAAACATGGACATGATTCCATATTTGTAGTAGTGGATCGCTTTTCTAAAATGGCACATTTCATTCCGTGCCATAAGACCGATGATGCTTCACATGTAGCAAATTTGTTTTTCAGGGAAATAATTCGGCTACATGATGTGCCAAGATCAATCGTCTCCGACCGCGACGTAAAATTCATGAGATACTTCTGGAAGACCCTCATGGCCAAGCTCGGCATCAAGCTCCTCTTCTCGTCCGCCTCGCATCCTCAAACCGATGGAAAAACCGAGGTCGTCAATCGAAGTCTTGGCACACTCCTCCGGGTGTTGATAAAGAAGAACCTTAAAGACTGGGAGGAATGTATTCCACACGCTGAGTTCGCCTACAACCGCGCCAAGCACTCCACCACCATGAGGAGCCCGTTCATGATCGTCTACGGCTTCGAGCCTCTTACCGCGCTCGATATCCTTCCACTTCCACTTCATGAACGTGCCAATATGGACGTTGTGAAGCGTTCCCAAACAATGAAGAAACTCCATGAAGACACACGAGCTACTATCGAGCAACAAGTCCTTCGCCAAGCATCAAGGCTAAACAAGAACAAGAAAGAGATGATCTTTGATAAGGGCGACCTTGTGTGGATCCACTTGAGTAAAGACCGCTTCCCCAAGGAGAGCGACTCCAAGCTAAAGCCAAGAGGTGATGGACCATTCAAGGTGCTAAAGAGGATCAACAACAACGCCTATATCATCGATATACCAACATGGAAGTATCTTGTGAGCTTGACATTCAATGTCAAAGACCTCTCACCCTACCATGGAGAATATGACGTTGAGAAGGTTGAAGAGTCGAGGACGACTCTTTCCCAAGGGGGGGGAGCTGATGCAGCCCGTCCAACGACCGCTACTACATCTACTCCCACGAGCTCCCCAAGTGGACCCATGACTCGCGTCCGATCTAAAATCCTCCAAGCCAAGGTTAACTCGCTCCTTTCCTTGTGTGACTTCGACACACCCTTGGATGGTTTGCTACTTCATACGCATACACTGTGCATCATCAGGTACGAAGAGAAGGACCCAAGGGACGGAGGAAACGGAGCGGAAGCAACCAGTCGCTGCCAGACGCCAGCGGTACTACCGGTTGAGACGACCGGTACTACCGCTCCAAGCGGTACGACCGGCCCCAGCTACCGGACGCTCCAGGAAGAACCTTTCCTCGCCCCAGACGCCAGCGGTACTACCGGCCCAGCAACCGGTACTACCGGTCAGCGGTACTACCGCCCCCTCCTACCGCTCACTACAGGCGACCCCGACGGAAGCTCCAGGCCCGCCAGCGGTACTACCGCCCCCATAGCGGTACTACCGGTTGCGATCGGTACTACCGGTTGCCAGACCGGTACTACCGGTCCTGACTGAACCTGAACGCCTGAGTTCGGCCCAGTGCCTTGTATTCCTTCCTATAATTTACCTTTTCATTCCGAAACTACCCATGTTTTGTGGCTGAACTATATATAGCCCCCACCCTCTATTGTAAACCCTAGACTTGGATAATAATAGATATTAAGGAAACCCTTTGAGGAACTTATATCTATTGGTCTCATGCTCCTACCAAGGAGCACCGGATTATCCACGCCCTCTTGGATCTTGCCTAGTGCGTTCAAGTTGTACAAGGCCTTGGGTTCTCGGTTTCTCGCCCCCAAGTCGTCAAGATCTCACCAAGCACCTCGTCCCCCGTTGTTGGCGTGGAGAGCGAGCTTCGCCCAACACCGATCCTAGGGATTATGTTGGACCGGTTACCACCAGCGTGAGGGAAAGGCATGTATCGTGTTTTGGTGTGCGTGTGTTCGTGGTTTTCATCTCTTTCCTCCCCCGACCACCGCTTACCCCCTCGTTTCTCGTGGAATTCGTGAAAGATCGGGCCAACCCAAGGGTTACCCCATAACATTAGTTTTTCTACTTTTATGAATGATTTCTATTGTTTTCATATGTTATTTTTTATTATGTTTGAATTATTCGAAATAATAAAATAATTGATAATGCACGAACATTTGTACAATTTCTAATCGGTATAGTGTGGGAAATACATCTGGCAATAAACCAAATATTACTAAGTAGCATTAGTAAAGACAATTGAAATGGAAAACACTCATTAAGAATAAAGTAAACCGTCTAGAATTTGTGAAAGGTTTTGGTTTTAGTTGACAAAACCAAAGTAATAACGAATAATTACTTGGAAACTTGTAAGACAACAACTAGTATTGCTAAAAGTTTGGTACATTCCCGATAAAGTGTGTTTCTCGACAATGGTGTTAATAAAATAAAAGTAAAAGCATGATGAAACTCAGCGACCATGCATCGAAATGATTGAAAAGCGTAAAGTAATATGTTCCAGGACGTGACTCTTCATGTTAAGAGGAAAAAGGAATCAATGAATTGATCATTGTGGTTTATTTATTTATGATTTTACATAAAGTAGTAGGATTCACAAATATTTACTACACCTTGTGTGGATATAAGTGTGAATTGATTGTCATGTTATTGGAACGATACATACCTAGAAACTACAAGGAAATTGATGGTAAACTAAAGTTATAAGAAATCCTGAAATTAAAACTTCACTTTAGATTAGAAAGTAAAGCTGTTACTGAATCTCATCAAGTAAAGTGGTTACTTATATTTCTGAAGGACCGCTAGGTCATAAGAAATAAGTGTGACTCTTAAAATACAAAGAAAGATTCATCAAGAAGTGTATTATGCGAATTTAAATGAATTTTGACTTAGAAAAGCTAAAGTCTGGTGGATCCTAGAATCTTGTTAAATAAAGTATCGAATTGATAGTTGATCAAAGATTTCGAATTGTTTGAAATGTCGAGAATATATTTTATGTGCATAACATTGAGTGGGAGCTAACAGTATCTTGCTAGATTAATATGTGTATGACATATTTTTGTGTGGAGGTATTGTAAAGTTCAAACTTACATATGTAGCCGACATATTTTTTAGTGGGAGCTGATACGTCGTAAACTTATCTATAATTTTTTATGTTCCATGCTTGTTTAGTATCAAATTTTCTATGCTTTTTCTACACTTTGAGGTATTTTTATACATTTTTTGGTACTAACCTATTAACAAGAGGCCGCAGTGCTAGTTGCCTCTTTTCAGCTGTTTTTGGTTTCAGAAAATCTAGTAAGGAAATATTCTTGGAATTGGATGGGACAAAAGCCAAAGTAAATATTTCACCGAGGAGAACACAAAGACCAAAGGGTCACCGGAGGAGAGTCAAAGGGTGGCCACACCCCCCCACATGTGGTCCCGCCCTGGGCCGCGCCTGGGTAGGGTGTGGGCCCCCTGCCGCCATCATGCCTCGCCTCTTCGCCTATATAAGTCCCCCAATGCGAAAACCCTAAGCACCCGATCATATCTCCACGAAATAGTCTGTAGCCACCGCCACCATCGTCCCTAGATCGGAGGGGGGATATGAAGCTCTTCCCAACACCCTGCCGGAGGGGACAGATAATCCCGGAGGCCCTCTTCATCACCATGCCAGCCTCGGTACGATGCGTGAGTAGTTAACCCTTAGGATATGGGTCCATACAGTCGCTAGATGGTTGTTTCTCCTCCTTTGTGCTATCATGTTTAGATCTTGTGAGCTCCGTTCATGATCAAGATCATATATTTGTAATGCTACATGTTGTGCTTGCGGGGATCTGATGTATATTGAGTACTATGTCAGATTGATTATTAATTCTATCATGTTTATGTTATTTTTTATCTTGCATGCTCTCTATTGCTAGTAGATTCTTTGGCCAAGTATATGCTTGTAACTCCAAGAGGGAGTATTTATGCTTGATAGTGGGTTCATGCCTCTATTGAATCTAGGGAAGTGACAAAAATCTCTAAAGTTGTAGATGTGTTGTTTCTACTAGGGAGAAAACAACAATCTTTTGTTCATGGAACAATTGTATTGTTTATTTTATACACATTGCTTAATGCAGTTATCCGTTGCTTGCAACTTAATACTGGGGGGGGTCGAATGATAACCTGAAGGTGGATTACTAGTCATAGATGTAGTTGGATGGCGGTCTATGTATATTGTTGTAATTCCCAATCAAATATCATAGGATCATGAATATATAGTATTGCATTATTATGCCTTGCTCATTCCTGTCAATTGCCCGGCTATAATTTTTTACCCAGCATGTTATGTTATTTATCTTAAGGAGAACACCTCTTGTGAATTCTGGACCCCGATCCAATTTTTACCATTGGTACTGTTTACTTTCTTCAAGCAACCATTATCTTCCACACCATACATTTACTCCTTTGTTTTCAGCGAACCAATAAGATTGTCAATGTCACATCCCAAATTTTAGTTTTGGTACTGCATAACATTCATGGAATTGCATCATGATCATCCATGCAAAATTTCAGTTTGCAAATATTTTGGCAAAACCAACCACTTGCATCTGCATTATCACACCTACACATGAACACTTTATTTTACCATGCTGCTGTGAAAAAAATTATATTTTGAGTGTATGGAAGGCACTGGTGCATAGAGGGTTCCGTCACGAACCCGTAGCACTTTGATTCACTCAATTTGGAGCTCCGTAGCAAAAGTTATGCAAATCTGAATTTTGCCTCAAAATCTGGACAGTTCTATCAAAATTCAGTTAGGAAAAAATGATCTCAGAAAAAGAAAAGGGAAAGGAATAAAAAAAGGCGACAAGACTGGCTGGCCTGCCCGCTGCCCAGCCCAGCCGAGCCAAGAACAGCCAGCAAGAAGACGCCACATGGCCAAGACGCGCCGCTGCTACCGCATGGCCACCGCTGTGTGGGGCCCACTGCCGCCGCCGAAGTCTGCCGACACGCCGCAACCACCGCCGCATCTCCCATGGAGTCAAGACCTACCCAGCGTGGCCCCCACTCTACATAGCAGCCGCCGCCACTCCGCTCCCTTCCGCCTCGCCTGGCCACCGCTGCCGACACCGCCGCTGCCGCCACCGAGCAAGGTAAGTCGCCGCCGTGACCTTGCGATCCAGCGACCGCCTTCTGACCGCCTCTCCTTCGCCAGATCGACGCTGGCCGACGACGACGACGCCGCAGGCCGCCACCGCTCGTCGCCAAGGCCGACCACCGCCACCACCACGAGGAGCTTCTCTGTCACCTCCCCAACGCCGTCCGACCTCCCGCCGCCGCCGAAAACCGCCACCGCCGCCGCACCGACCTCGCCGCCGCTGCCCGCCGCCAGCTCCGGTGAGCCTACACTCGCGTGCCTTCCCAGCCGCCCGATTCCGATCCAACCGTCCAGAGGGACTGTGGAAGAGTCAGCGCGGGTAGCTGACTAGTCAACTGCCACGTCAGCTGCCACGTCAGCGCGGTCTGACCAGTCAACTTTGACTGTGTAATTTAAATTGATTTAAATTGATTTAAATCGACAGAATTTAGCTAAAAGTTGTAAAATCCATAACTTTAGATCTACTGGGCCAAAAATTGCAAATAAAATATGTATGGATTCAGTGTTTCACGTAGAATCTTTCTGTACAATTGTTTTACACTTTTACATCAAGGTTTTGTCCTGAATAATTAAATGAGTTAATGCCCTTTTTAGAGTAAGAAATTCATAGGATAAGTTCTGTAACTCCAAAAATTGCAAATAAGATGTCCCTGGAATCAGTAGAACAAGGGGGATCTCAAAGTGAATTAAAAAGTTAGGCTTATAGTAATAATTTTTCCAGAATCTAATTAAAGGCTTACTGTAGTATTTTAATTACTCAGGGAGTTATATACATCCTTTTTGAGAAATTCCAATTGGTACTGTTTCTATTTAGAGTTGCCTACAAAGAGGAAATTTTCCAAGATTTTACAAACAGTATGTTAACAGTGGTTAATTATTTAGTTTCTAGCTCTATTATTTGAGCATTATAAATTGCATGCCTTGTTTTCTTTGCATTCAAAATAATTTCCATGCACGCATACAGGAGTTATACTGAATAAGATTATGTGATGTTGATGTAGCGTTATACCACTTGTCATGCATGCATCTTGCATCATCTTTGTTTGCATATGATTGTGGATGGTTTGTTTATGATTTCAATTGTATCATGTAGATTGTGATGAGTGCAACGCTTGCTCGTGTGTGGATTGTTCTTCCGACCGCTACAGCCAAGGCAAGTAGATCCTACCTTGTTCATGAAGTTGTCCTACTATTTTCAATGCATTGTCGTGTATTTTGTAGATGCATGTGTAGGATAATACTATCGCTACGCTATGTCCTATTATGTGGTAGGGCTTCCCCTGTAGATGAACCACCGTTGGTAGATGTGATTAGCCATGCTATGATGAATGAGGGCTGGGTTACATCACTATAAGTTGTTTCTAAATGTGTTGGTTTGTGAAAACTAAAACAACTTAATCAATGAATCTCCTAGGTGTGATGGGATTGATAATTTTTGGTGGTATCATTGCGGAAAGGCACCCACATATCAAGAGAAAATGATTGGCTTCTTTATTTTGTAGCTTACATGTACAACCATGTGACAATAATGAAATGGGCGGTTGGTTGGACTCAGTAGGTTGTTGTAACTCGAACCCGCGTATCCAGAGATGTAGAATTTTGGTAGGTTGGACCGGTGCGCGTCGGGATTGGGGAGCTGCTTCCCGAACGGTCTCTTCTTGGACTTCTCCCTATCATCACCCAAAATGAGAGTGATGGTACGAGCTGGGCTGGCCAAGTCACATGGGTAAAGTGTACTAACCCCTGCAGGGTGTATAATCTAATCGATTAGCCGTGTCCCCGGTTATGGACGTCTGAGTTGCTTGATATTGATTCCATGACATGTTTCTCGCTCATTCTAATTTCATAATTGCTTTAATGTTGATGGGTTAACTTAATTGGGATCTTTTCAAAGAAAATCAAAAACGGTTTATGAAAGTAGGACAAAGGTATTTGCAAATGCAAGCTAGACACAACTCCACTTGCCAAATAAGCATGTAGATGTTAGAACTATTGTCTCCTTAAATAGCTCTACTTGCCATACATTCCATGTATTGACCTTTCGGGGCTGCTACGTTTCATGTTGCAGGATATTCCGATTCTGAGTAATCGATTTAGGCCACGGTACTCTACTCGGCACTTGTTCACTTGTGGGCAATTTGAAGAATGGAGGATTTACTATTTTATGTTGCTACTTGAATAACATTGAGCCAGCCTTGAGCTAAGATTTTATTGTAATAATGATACTCTGGATCTTCGTTATTTATGATACACGGATATTTTGCTATGTTATTCGTCTTATTCTATTGTGAGCCAATGAACTGATCCAGGGATTGGCATGTCACATAGAAGCTACGGTCTTTTTAGAACCGTGGTGTTACAAGATGGTATCAGATCCCGTGTGTCGATTGTAGGATCGTGACCTAGGTTTGGATTAGGAAGCCATAGAATTATTGAAGCTTATATTAACTCTGTCTTTCAACTTATGTCTTTCACTCTCGTAAATTCTTACCATATGATATTCTCACACTTTCCTATTTTAATTGATAGATGGGAGAAGTTAGGACTGAGTATGCAACCATGGAGTCACCAAGGCCCTTTGCAAGACAGTTAGCACAGCTCTCGCAGTCATTGGGATTGCCACTGCCCATGTTCAAGGGAAGAAGGCTGTACACCTATGGATATGGTGAGGATGCATGGGAGATCACCACTTTAATCTTCAGGGATGCCTCCTTGCAAAACCCTGTGCATTTGATCTACACCAAGACATACTGCAACTAGGGACTTGGAATAAACTTGGCCCTGCATGAAGCCCTGTCACGCTAGTGCCATCTTTTCCGACACTTGCTGCCAGCAGACTCACCCTACCGTCACTACAGGAGGCGTGATGAGGATGGGAACGTTGTGGTTACCCCGGGTGACAGGAACAACATTCCGCCCCGTCGGAGGCACATAGAGGATATGGAAAGGGAGAATGGAGCTCTAGCTGAGAAAGTGATGATGGTAAAAGAGATAGCAGATTTTGCCAGCAATGGTATGGTGGTCCAAGGACTGGAGATAGAGACCTTGCATGAAGCTGTGGATGTTCTGAATAATGCCCTGGTAGGCAGGGATGCAACCATAGCTCAGCTTAATGGAACTGTGCACGAAAACAACCAGACCATACAACAGTTGCAAGGGACCGTCCAGGAAAGGGATCAAACTATTGAAGATATGGCAGCCCAGATTGCCGCTCTCCAAGCATAGCTGAATCCTCCCTCTGATGATGACAATGGAGATGATGGCAACAATGATGATGATGATGACAGTGGGAAGGATGATGATGATGAGGACGAGGATGATGATGATGGAGATGATGATGCTGGAGGAGATGAAGCTGTTGCAGCCGCAACAGAGAATGAAGAAGAAGAGGAGGATCCAGAAGAGGTGGAGTTTAAGATTTCAAGTGATGACTCGGGATAGGTGTATACTCCGCCGCCATGGTCGGTTCGCGGACAGAAGCGCCAACGCATGAGTGCGAGGACCTACCGCAACCTCTTCAAGAAGTAGATAGAAGTCCACCAATTAGTTTTTGTTAGGTAAAATCGTTAGGATTAGTCTCGATCGATGTAAAACTTAATTACTATTAGTTTAAGAGTGTTTAGTTTTTCCTATGTGTACTCCAATATGCTAGGATTATTTGTGCAAATTTTATGGATGAGTTATGGCAAGTTTGGTTAAAATGTGAGTTATTCCTGTTGCAGTTTTCTGCTGACACAGCAGTACTCCACGAATTTTCATATTTTACTGGAATCGGGGAAAAATATGAAAAAAATAGGGTTGGTTCGAAACTCGCTTTACTGTATACAAACAAATCAGCAAAAAATCATGACGAGCATAAGTCAGGTAGAAAAATTCGTGAACACTGCTGGACTGTTCTGGCAGATTCCTGTTTTTATTGCTTTGTTGACCTGTTGTGTTGATAACTACTGCCAACTCTTCTAAAAACTATTTTAGTAGGTATATACTGCTAGGATAACCCCTGGGATGTTGCTGTATCATTTGTTTGCTGATGTGTTGCTTGCTTGAGATTGTCTGTGATTGTTTTGTTGTTGTTTGGTCATAATGCATGGGTAGAATCCTGTTTTCGTAATCGATTCTTTCTAAGCTTACCTGTGCTGAACCGCAGATGCCTCCCCGCCGTCAACCCACTGAGTTGGAGAAGCTCATGGCAGCCCAGGCACAGCTGACCCAAGTTATGACCCAGATCATGGAAGCTCAGAACAACAACAACAACAACAATGGGAACAACCAGCCTCAGGGAGATGCTCTCACTAGGTTTGTGAGGTTAAGGCCAGCGAAGTTCTCTACTGCAACGAAGCCGATGGTTGCTCTCTACTGGTTGCGTTTAGTCAACAAGGATCTTGTAACTGTTGGGTGCACAGATGCTGAGAAGGTGAGGTTTGCCGCTCACCTACTGGAGGGACCAGCCGCTTCGTGGTGGGACACTTTTCAGATCACCCACCCGCTGGACACTGTGACTTGAGCAATGTTTGAGGAAGTCTTAAAGACCAACCACGTATCTTCAAGAGTTCTGAGCCTGAAGAGGAATTAATTTCGCAACTTGCGCCAAACCAACCGCACCGTGGCTAAGTATATTGAGGAGTTCAACAACTTGTCTCGTTATGCACCAGAGGATGTTGAAACTGATGCAAAAAGGAGGGAGAGATTCCTGGATGGCCTCAGTGATGATCTTTCAGTGCAGTTGTTGGTGGTTTACTGTCCCACTTTTTAGGAGCTTATGGACAAGGCCAGAATTTTAGAAGGGAAACACAAGCAGGTGGAAAGCCTCAAGAGGAAGAGCAACAATCACCACTCTGGTTCTCACCACAAGTCTCGCACTTCTTATGATAGATACTCCAAGCATGGAGGGAGTGACCATGGGCACCATTGAAGCCATGACCTCCACCACCATGGAGGCGATGGACATCGCCATGATAGCCACAAGAGCAACCACCACAGCCACAAGGGAGGACACACTCACCATTCTGGAGGACATAGTGGACATGACCGCAGCCGTGATCACAGCTTTGTGAACAAGGATCTGAGTGAGGTGACATGCATCAAGTGTGGCCAGAAGGGACATTATGCAGACAACAGTCCGGAGAAGAAAGGACTGAAGCCAAACAACAACCAGAAGGCCACAGTGAACCACATGAATGTGGAGGAGATCCCAGATGAGCCTAATCTTGTGATTGGTAAGTTTCCAATCACACTCACCCTGCACTTATACTTTTCGATACTGGTGCATCGCATTCATTTATATCAAGGGCATTTGTGGATAAGTATAAGTTACCTACGGAGTCTATGAAAGAGTCTATTAGAGTAAGATCACCTGGAGGAGATATGATAGCTAGAGCGGGATGCCGCGACTTAACTGTGAGGATTGGAGCACACAATTTTATTGCACATCTGGTAGTTTTGGAATCAAAAGGTCTAGATGTAATACTGGGTATGGATTGGATGTCTATGCATGGGGGACACATAGATTGTGCACAGCAAGAAGTTTCACTCAAAACCCCGGATGGTAAGAGGATTAGGTTCAAGTCGGCTATGCGACCGGGAAGGTGTAAGCTGAATTCTCTTAAGGGGGTTAGCATGGATACTTTGCCTGTGATTAAGGATTACCCCGACGTGTTTCCGGAAGAGCTGCCAGGGATGCCACCTGACAGGGATGTGGAGTTTCTCATCGATCTGATGCTGGGAACATGACCTATAGCAAAGAGACCATATAAAATGGATGTGGATGAGCTGAAGCAGTTAAAGAAACAGCTAAAGGAGCAGTTGGACAAGGGATTTATTCAGCCTAGTTCGTCGTCATGGGGTGCACCTGTTCTGTTTGTGGAGAAGAAAGACAGCAGCAAAAGGTTAATGGTGAACTATCGCTCGCTGAATGAAGTGACCATCAAGAACAAATACCCCCTGCCGAACATAAATGATTTGTTTGATCAGCTGGAAGGAGCAAAGGTGTTTAGTAAAATTGATCTGCGATCGGGTTATTTCCAATTGAAGATCCGGGAGGAGGACATACCAAAAACTTCTTTCACTACTAGGTATGGTTTATATGAGTATACAGTTATGTATTTTGGACTAACGAATGCTCCGGCATATTTCATGACCACGATGAACAAGGTATTCATGGAGTACTTGGACAAGTTCGTGGTGGTGTTTATTGATGACATAGTGATATATTCCAAGGATGATGCTGAGCATGAGAAACATCTGCGACTGATTATGGAGAAGCTGAGGGAGCACAAGTTGTATGCCAAATTCAGCAAGTGTGAATTCTGGCTGAACACTGTTGGATTTCTTGGACACGTGGTGTCAGGAGAAGGAGTCGTTGTTGATCCAGGCAAGGTAACTGCAGTAACTGAGTGGGAAGCACCCAAGAATGTGGGTGATATTCGTATATTTTTGGGACTTGCTGGATATTACAGGAGGTTCATTGAAAATTTCTCCAAGATTGCTAAGCGGATGACAGAACTTCTGAAGAAGGAGAGGAAGTTTGAGTGGACATATGCGTGTGAAGCCAGCTTTCAGGAACTGAAGCGTCGACTAGTGACCGCACCTGTTCTGTGTTTACCTGATCTTCAGAAGGATTTCCAAGTGTACTGTGATGCTTCTCGGTAGGGACTTGGGAGTGTGCTGATGCAAGATGGGAGAGTGGTGTCATATGCCTCACGGCAACTTAAACACCATGAGAGGAATTATCCCACGCATGACTTGGAATTAGCATCAGTTGTTCATGCGCTCAAAGTATGGAGGCACTACCTAATGGGGAAACACTGCGATGTGTACACCGACCACAAGAGCCTGAAGTACATATTTACAAAGAAGGAACTGAACATGAGGCAAAGGAGATGGTTGGAACTTATCAAGGATTATGATATGAATCTGCAATACCACCCAGGAAAGGCCAATGTAGTGGCAGATGCTCTGAGCCGGAAGGTCTATGCCAATGGATTGACCGTTGGGGAGTTGCCCAGGGATTTGTGCAAGAAATTCAAGGACCTTAGACTAGAGGTAGTGTCAGAAGGATATTTAGCAGCAATGGAAGTCCAACCAACGCTACAGGTTAGGATCAGGAAGGCTCAAGTAGGAGACAAGGATATAGATGAAATAAAGGAAAAGATGAAGGAGGATCGAGCAAAAGAATTCCGCGAGGATGATCAAGGAACCTTGTGGTATGGAGATCGTTTGTGCGTTCCCAACGATCCGGAGATAAGGAAGTTGATTCTGCAGGAAGATCATGACTCGTCGTATTCCATACATCCGGGCAATACGAAGATGTATATGGACCTAAAGGACAGATTTTGGTGGAACAACATGAAGGGAGACATCGCCGAGCATATTGCATTATGTGATGTATGTAGCCGAGTGAATGCGGAACACCAGAAGCCAGCAGGACTGCTACAGCCATTGCCGGTGTCGGATTGGAAGTGGGATAGAGTGGGAATGGATTTTATCACAGGATTGCCCAGGACCAGGTCAGGATATGACTCCATTTGGGTAGTGGTCGACCATTTGACCAAGGTAGCCCACTTTATACCGGTGAAGACGACCTACACGAGTGCAAATTTGGCCAAGATTTATATGGACAGGATTGTGTGCCTACATGGAGTTCTTAAGAGTATTGTATCTGGTAGAGGCACCCAATTTACCTCACACTTTTGGTGCCAGCTGCACAAGTCACTTGGGACTAGGTTGGAGTTTAGCACAGCATTCCACTCCAGACTGATGGACAAACCGAGAGGGTAAATCAGATTTTGGAAGATATGCTGAGAGCTTGCGCCTTGGCTCATGGTTCTAGTTGGGATGAGAATTTGTCGTATGCCAAGTTTTCCTACAACAACAGCTATCAGACCAGCATCAAGATGTCACCGTTCGATGTGCTATACGGGAAACGGTGCCGGACACCATTGCTATGGGATGGAGTAGGAGAATGTGATCTGTTTGGACCTGATTTGATCAAGGACGCTGAGGAGAAGGTCGCCTTGATTAGGGAAAGGCTGAAGGTAGCACAATCAAGGCAGAAGAGCTACGCTGACGTCAAGCGCAAGGAAGTGGTGTATGAGGTAGGCGATAGAGCATACCTCAGAGTGTCGCCATTGCGAGGAATTAAGATATTTGGAATCAAGGGTAAGCTGGCACCTCTGTTAATTGGACCATATCGGTTCTTAGCACGCAAAGGAGAGGTTGATTATCATTTGGAGTTGCCAGAGGCTCTGTCCGCTGTCCACAATGTGTTCCACGTGTCCCAGCTGAATAAGTGCCATCCGGAGATGGTAGATACACCACTGAGAGACACGGTGCCACTAGAGGAGGTTCAGCTTGAGAATGACTTGACCTATGAGGAGAAGCCAGTCAAGATACTAGAAACAGCGGAGAGGATTACCCGTACCAAGACGATCAGGTTTTGCAAGGTGAAATGGAGCCACCACACCGAAGAGGAAGCCACTTGGGAGCGTGAGGATGACATCCGAGAGGACCACCCGCACCTATTTGCTAGCCACGCCGAATCTCGGGGACGAGATTCATCTTAAGGGGGTTAGTCTTGTCAAATCCCAAATTTTAGTTTTGGTACTATATAACATTCATGGCATTGCATCATGATCATCCATGCAAAATTTCAGTTTGAAAAGATTTTGGCAAAACCAACCGATTGCATCTGCATTTTGACACCTACACATGAACACTTGATTTTACCATTATGCTTTGAAAAACATTATATTTTGAGCGTATGGAAGGCACTGGTGCATAGAAGGTTCCGTCACGAACCCGTAGCACTCTGATTCACTTAATTCGGAGCTCCGTAGCAAAAGTTATGCAAATCTGAATTTTGCCTCAAAATCTGGACAGTTCTGTCAAAATTCAGTTAGGGAAAAATCATCTGAGAAAAAGAAAAGGGAAAGGAATAAAAATAAGGGGCGCGCAGCAGCCAGCGGCCTTCCCGCGGCCCAGGCCCAGCCGCCGCAGCCCAGAATAGCCAGAAGAAGACACCGTGCGGCGCACTAAGCGCCGCCATTAGCCCGACCACCGGCGGTGCCCCACTGTCGGCTGGCGCCGCCACCGCCGAGTCCGCCCTTAACGCCGGGCTGCCTCCCGTGGAGTCCGCGACCGACCCCGCGTGGGCCCCCCTCTCTACATAGCCACGCGCCGCCACCCCTCTCCGCCTCGCCCTAGCGCCGCCCACGACACCGCCGCCACTGAGCAAGTTAAGCTCGCGCCGCTGCTGCGACCTCGCTCCATCGCCTCGCGATATCGCGACCTCGCCCCCGCCGCTGCTGACTGCCTCTCCCCTCTCCTTCCCCCGCAGGGCCGACGCCGCCGCCGCCGAAATAATTTCCATGCATGCATACATTAGTTATACTGAATAAGATTATGTGATGTTCATGTAGCGTTATACCACTTGTCATGCATGCATCTTGCATCATCTTTGTTTGCATATGATTGTGGATGGTTTGTTTATGATTTCAATTGTATCATGTAGATTGTGATGAGTGCAACGCTTGCTCGTGTGTGGATTGTTCTTCCGATCGCTACAGCCAAGGCAAGTAGATGCTACCTTGTTCATGAAGTTGTCCTACTATTTTCAATGCATTGTGGTGTATTTTGTAGATGCATGTGTAGGATAATAATATCGCTACGCTATGTCCTATTATGTGGTAGGGCTTCCCCTGTAGATGAACCACCGTTGGTAGATGTGCTTAGCCATGCTATGATGAACGAGGGCTGGGTTACATCACTATAAGTTGTTTCTAAATGTGTTGGTTTGTGAAAACTAAACAACTTAATCAATGAATCTCCTGGGTGTGATGGGATTGATAATTTTTGGTGGTATCATTGCGGAAAGGCACCCAGGTATCAAGAGAAAATGATTGGCTTCTTTATTTTGTAGCTTACGTGTACAACCATGTGCCAATAATAAAATGGGCGGTTGGTTGGACTCGATGAGGTCAGGGTAACTTCGAACCCGTATCCAGAGATGTAGAATTTTGGTAGGTTGGACCGGTTCGCGTCGGGATTGGGGAGCTGCTTCCGGAACGGTATCTTCTTGGACTTCTCCCTATTATCAACCAAAATGAGAGTGATGGTACGAACTGGGCTGGCCAAGTCACATGGGTAAAGTGTACTAACCCCTGCAGGGTGTATAATCTAATCGATTAGCCGTGTCCCCGGTTATGGATGTCTGAGTTGCTTGATATTGATTCCATGACATGTTTCTCGCTCATTCTAATTTCATAATTGCTTTAATGTTGATGGGTTAACTTAATTGCGATCTTTTCAAAGAAAATCAAAAACCGTTTATGAAAGTAGGACAAAGGTATTTGCAAATGCAAGCTAGCCACAGCTCCACTTGCCAAATAAGCATGTAGATGTTAGCACTATTTTCTCCTTAAATAGCTCTACTTGCCATACGTTCCATGTATTGACCCTTCGGGGCTTCTACGTTTCATGTTGCAGGATATTCCGATTCTGAGTAACCGATTTAGGCCACGGTACTCCACCCGACACTTGTTCACTTGTGGGCAATTTGAAGAATGGAGGATTTACTATATTTATGTTGCTACTTGAATAACATTGAGCTAGCCTTGAGATAAGCTTTTATTGTAATAATGATACTCTGGATCTTCGTTATTTATGATACACGGATATTTTTCTATGTTATTCGTCTTATTCTATTGTGAGCCAATGAACCAATCCAGGGATTGGCATGTCACTTAGAAGCTACGGTCTTTTCAGAACCGTGGTGTTAAAGATAATCTCAATGTAAGTTGGGGCAAAGTCTTGAGTTTGTGTTGTGTAGGATTCCAAGTTGCTAGAAACACCTTGCAGTTGTTTCCTTGCTCCTACTGGTTCGATAACCTTGGTTTCATAACTGAGGGAAAACTTAATGCCGTGCTCATCATATCTTCCTCTTGGGGTCTCCCAACGAAGCTCTACTACTGAGCTGCATCAGATATTTTCTGGCACCATTGCCGGGGAGTTAAGGACAGCTTCACAAGGGGAGTCCTTCACAACTATTCTCTTTACTTTGTTTTTGTTTTGCTTAGTTTCTTTTGGTTTTTTTGCTTTCTTCCTTTTATCAAAAATTCCAAAAAAATTATTTTCATTTGGTTTGCTTTTTCTTATCAAAAACACAAAAAAATAGTTCTTCCTATAGTTGTCACCTTGCTATTGCTGCCATCTTGATCCCCAAGTTCTCCCCGAAAGACCTTTCAATAGGTAGTGGCTCTATAATTGGGAAAGAGAATATTGAAGAATAATTTAATCATATTAGCAAAAATCAGGATATTGAGGATAAATCCTTAATAGAACTTGCTCCTAATTATGAAATTGATGCAACTTCTGTAGTTCACATGTTGGAGGCTAGGTTTGTTAACCTTAACCCCATGATGCAAATAATGTTTCTTAAACTTAAAGAAGTGGAGGATACTGAAAAGAGAGATTTTATTCTAGAAACTTTGCTAAACGAGTTCAATGATGTTGCTAAAGAAGCCAAAAAGTTCTTTAATTGTTTTAATATGATAGGATCATGTGTAGATGTTATGGGTACATTAGAAAAGTTTGATAAAACCAAACCCAATGGAGTGGAAATTAAAATACCCATACCATTTAAACTTGTAGGAATGCATGAAGCTTTAGAAAAGAATTTTGATTGGATTGGCTAAGAAAAACTTTTGTTATTAAAATTAATATGAATGCATGTGTGTGTGTGTGAAGAATGCATGCATGCATGCAATGCTATGTTTGATTGCTATGAATGGCAAGCATTGGTTTAAAGATGAAAACAATATCATCTAGATCATTTCCAAGCATAATAAAATGAAGAGAAAATCAAAAATAAACAAAATAAGCAAATGGTCATTTTGACCAAAGTTAACTAATAGACTACTTTGAGTGTTCCTAGTCCAAGTTTTCTAACGGAAAGAAATCCAATTATTTTCACCCCTTGCTAGACTAAGTAAAAGTGGACCCAATCCCACTTTGAAAACCAACAGAAACAAATTCCAAATATATTCAAATGACAATTCAAAAATGAATCTTTAATAGGTACTAAGATCACCATTTCTCAAAAACCACTCAAACCAGTTCACCTTGCAAACCCAAGCACCGTCAGACTACCAAGCATGTGACTAGAGCACTAATCAAAATTCAGCCAAAAATTCAAATTCAAATCTCATGCGGCCATTTCATCAAACACTTGGTGAGAACATATCAAACTTCCTAACTTTCACTATTCTTGATCAATGCTTTTTTCCCCCATTGCACCCAATTCTCTCCCCTTGTCACACCCAGCACCCTACACTACATTGAACAAGCTATATCTCTACCCATTGCACTAGTGCCACGCCACCCAAAGCTCACTAGCTAGCCGACCATGGCCAGCACCTAGGTGGCAACGTCGCGTCCGTCCATGATGTCCAGGAGGCAGGACACCATCAACCGCCACCCCCTGTCCAACCCTCGAGCACAGCCAGGCCCTGGACCACTCAGAACAGCCGTGCCCATTTCCTCTCTCCCATCGGCAGGTGACACCGCACTGGCCTATGCTCTTCTCCATGCTGTTAGCTCACTACATTGTTGTCATCGACAAGATCTAACCATGCCACACTGCCCCTCTCGCCGGTGTATAAATAGAGGCACCCCCGCCTCAATTCTTCACACCACCTCACTCCCCACTCCTCACAGACCACCCCTGACCCTTCCTCGGAGCAAGGTGATTTCTGCATCGCTAGAATTTGGCCGGAGTCTGCCTCTGTAAAGGAGGAGCGGAGCCGTTGATTGGAGCCACCCCAGGATCCGCCGCGACCATCGTTCGAACCACCGTCATCGACAACGTAATTCACCCCCATCACCAACCCTAGATGGAGACCTGGTAAGCCACCGCGTACCTCCACCGTCGTTGTTAGGGTTCGGTCTCGCCGGAGCTGTTCGGAGGAGACGACGCACCCCGGACGTAGGATCCTAGTCTAATCGCATAGCCCAGATTGAAACATACCCCTTCGCTTAGACTGAGCCGCTGATGGGTGGGACCGCTCTGTTAGCATCCTGCTGTGCGCGCTGTGCAGCTGGGCCAGCCCAGTAACTTTCCCGCTCGTATCCTAGTAGTTCAAACAATCCTTTTCCATTTTAATTCAAACCTAGTTCAGTTAGTGACTTTGAAAACAAATTCAGAGAGATTCACTAAACCAAATTTCATGAAACCAAATTTTCTAGAAAGTTACTGAAAATATCAATCCAAGGCTATTGGATTCAAATCATTTGAAATTATAGATCACCTATAATAAAAATAACAAGACAGAGACTTTTACACATTCAAACATTTTTTAAAAATCAACATAAATTCTTTTGAGTTGATTCCAACTCTCAAAAATCACATTTGACATGATCTTTCTAAATATATAAAAATATTTAGGTTTACTTGCAATGATAATATACTGGTATTAAAAGAATGCCCCATAGGCATTTCTAGTCACTTTAAATTATTTAAAATAGTAATGTTAAACTTTATTAAATTGTGACACCACTTTAAATCACATTCCCAAGTATTAAAATATGTGGTGATGACATGTGTCAACATGATCCCATATTTTAATTTGAGAATATTAAATCTTAAGTAGTTTTCAATGAGTAGAAATTACTTTTCTAAAATAAAACAAATAAGACTAGGGCTTTATTTCATGTGATAATTGTGATGATGCTAGATCATCTAGTGTGAACCTTTGTGTGCGAAATAGAAGTATTTAAGTATTGTTTGGTGATTGTGTACCTCGTATTCATCTATAGATGCTAGTACTGACCAAGGCTACGAGGAGGAGGAGTACTATTAAGAAGAAGAAAACTTCAACCACTGCACCAATCAAGGCAAGCTAATAACTATGCAAGCTAAGCTAAACCATGCAAGTCCCACTTGCAAGTCTAATCCTACAAGATAACCTATGCAATGCATTAGGCATTCTTTGGTTATGCAACCTTGATTATACCAAATCCTAGTTTTACGTGCAATTGCAAGCTTTATTCTTTTATTTATTGATCAAAGTGCTATATTACTCATAGTTAGTGTTTTGTGAGTTTTGGAAGGACATTATAGGTAACATAAAGAGCATAAAACTTGGCCTAAGTTAGTTAGAACTAGATGTCATACTGAGGCATGAGATCTCTATTTGGATAAGTCACACTTGATTAGCACCCCTCATTAGTGATTACCCTCAATTTTAGTGGCTAGTGTTAAGAATAAAAGTTGATCACTTTAGATGGGAATACTTGGTGAAAATTATTATGAAAAACTTGGAATGATGAGTCATTCTAATGAAATGTTTTGACATGTTTTATGAACAATAGATGATTTGATGATGAAAATGTTGAGGCATGATCCTTAGCCCTTGATAAAAGATGATGGTTGGATTCGGATGTGATACCATTCCAATTTTACCGTACAACCACAATACCTGAATTGGGTAAGGCTTAACTAGAAGTTTATATATCTTATTATGGGTTCCCTTGTGGAAGATGTTTGATATGAGGCTACCTCGTGATGAGTGTCCACCTGTGCAGTTCCCAATATGACATATGGTCATGGTTGGGAGGCCAAACTCATAGGGGAGGTGCCTATACTAGGGTGTGTAATTGAAAGGCTAGGATTGATTATCCATATAATGAGTATGGTGATTCAGGATTGTTCCTGACGGATGTATCAAATATTTTGGTGAAACTATACCACCTCTGCAGAGTGTCAAACTATTCAAATAGCCATGTCCGCGGTTTTGGACAATTGGAGTGGCCATACTATTCCGTCGTCAGATGTTTTCAAATGCCTTGTGAAATGAGCTATGACTTTGATTTGACCACAACAGGGTTGTGAACATGAAAACTAAGTTCCCACTTAGGTGTTGTAAAACATTAAACTAGTTTTCTTTACTTCTAAACTCAGTTAGAGATAAATATGGATTTTTTCAAAATAAACCTAGAGCTTAAGATTCCTAGTCGAACCACCTTACATGTTAGTATTAGTTTGCGAGTACTTAAAGAGTACTCATGGCTTTGTCCCTGGCTATTCCTATGGCCAGACTATGAGTAGGACTACCAGGATGATGGACAACTAGTAGTCTATGACAACTAGGATCATCTCCCATCATCAGTATTGCCGGTGACCCTGAAGATGGATCCCCGATCATGCTACCTTTATTATATATTCCGCTGCGTTGATTGTATTATTACTGGATAATAAGATCCTTTATTTGTAAGACCTTTATTATGGTTTGTAATGGATGATGAACTATGGTACCAATCTGTTATGTCTCGCAAAAATGGTAATCCTGGGATTGCGATGTATGGCATAACAGGCATCTGGGATTAAAAATCCGGGTGTTGAAAAGTTGGTCAGATCCATCCCGACCATAGGAGACCCTAGTTAGAATGGACGCTAGAATCAAAAACTTAGTTTCAAAACAAAAGAAGTGAGTATTTACGAAAACCTATTCTCATTCTTATCACTGAGATTCTTTCAAGAAAATTTATGTTCCTAAAAAATTCTTGCACATCTTACATAAAATTTGACACACTTGATCACTCTACTAACTTACTTATCCTACATTCTTATAGATGGAGGTTAAGTATAGAAAGTTCTACCAGTTGGGCAATGGAGGAAAGCTCATCTTTGAGCGTGATTTAGACCAACTCTCAGAACTTCTTGAGAACCGCACCCCGAGTTCTTAGGAGAACAGCTCAATGATCAGCAAGTATGAGAACTACAATGGCTTATCGTTGCAAATCTCAGAGGCAAGACGGAGGCACCCACCTCAGAGGGGATCCAATTCATCTTGAGGGAGAACAACTGGCTAGATGAACTCGCCAGGGCTATGCAGGAGGATCTTGCCCGTCTGTGTGGGCAACACATCAATGAAATCAAGGGCACCCGCTTTGAGTACTACGCAAGGCATGATGCTATGGGACAGCCATTGGAGGTACCAGGCCACCCGGAGCTGAAGCATCAAGTCGATCTTCTCGACTTCATGTTGTATGACAGGAAGGAGTTGGACAACGCCCGCGCATACACCAACAACAACTATGCCATTGCAGTCAAGAAGGACTAGACCCTCGCCATCATTGCGAAGGAGCGCAAGTCATTTCGCCATCTGCGTGACAAGAAGGATCGCATTATTGCCCACCTTGGGCACAAAGTATCAGACTTGGAGGAGACCATTCATGAGCGGGACATGCAGCTTGAGGAGAGGGAGAATGAAGGGGAAGATATCCGTGGAAATCCCTACTCCTACCTAAGTGATGATGATGACTACCTGGAGGACCAAGCCATGGACTTCCACACCGATAATGATGATTCTGCCTTCATTGATGATGATGAAGCCACCAATTCTGATGAGTAGTAGCACTTGAGCACTATCGTAGGTGTGAGTTGTATCCGGTCCCATTGTATCGTAGCTTCACAGAATGGTTCTTACAACCATCTGTTACCTTATTGTGGTGTGTGTTTGTATTGGGTGCTACGAATGAATGAATGGATGAATGAAAAGCAAGTTTCTAGTTGGCAAAACCAGAGTCAAACTCAAAGTTTAAAAGCTTTTCAAAAACAAATCCATGAACCTTAGAAATTTCCCTCTTGTCTCATGATCTATCTGAATCTTTCAGATGCCTCGTGGAGGGAGCAATTCATGTCATGATCCAATGCTGCAAATCTTGCAAATGTTGCTTTCTGACCGTGAAGCTGAAAAGGCTGAATGTCAAGCTAATCTAGCCACCCTTCAACAGACAGCTCAGATGGCCAATAATAATCAAGGACATGGAACCAAGGATAACCATGGATCCAAGCTCAAGAAATTTCAAAACACCAATCCACCCATATTTAGTAAGTCTGAAGAGCCATTAGATGCTGATGACTGGCTGTAGACCATGGAGAACAACTTAGAAGTCACAGGAGTGGTAGGTGATGCAAGAGCTTGGTGGAATAGCATTCGCACTATGAATGGAAGACATATGATGACTTGGGATGAATTCAAACTCAAGTTCAGCAGAACCCATGTGCCATTGGGTTTAGTCAAGAGGATGAGAGATCAGTTCAGAGAATTGAAGCAAGGGAGGATGACAGTAATTGAGTACCGTGACAAATTTCTGTCATTAGCTAGGTATGCACCATATGAGATTGACACTGAAGCCAAGAAGAAGGAGAGATTCTTGAATGGTATGCATGATGAGATGTAGACGGTATTATTCAACATTCCTTTCGCTGACATTGAAGCCGTAGTGGATTCTGCAATCCAGATGGAAGGAAAGATCAACCAAGCCAATGAGAATCACAAACGTCGGATGATGAATCAACAAGGATCCCACCATACCCCAAAGTATCGCCCCAACCCGTCTGCAGGATATGCCCGAGAAACAATAGACCCCCGATGACCCGTCCGAACTATCCCATGTAGGGTTCGCAGCATAGAAAACAAAATTTTCCTACGATGGGAACAACTATGTACCAAGATCTATATACTAGTTACAAACAATGGGTGGATGTATAACCGTAGAGAACATACCCTTGAAGACCGACAAAGCTTAAGGAGTTAAACTCGTGGTTGATGTAGACGATCTCTTGTCGATCTCAAGATCGAGAGGAAGTCCTAGAGCCACAAATCAGTAGCGCATCCGTACTCGCACACACATCTGAGGCACCGAGCAACATCCGCCTCCTCGCTCCAGCGATGCAGCGGAAGAACAACTCTTTATTGCCGAATAGCCACCGGGAACATGTATCTCGCTAGTCCGAGACCATGGGGAATAAATTCTAGAGGGGGAGGGAGATCCTTCACGAGGAGGTGTGAGTGAGAAGTGAGGAGGGGTGCCTTTTATAGGAGAGGGGGAGCCCCAAGGGGGTGGCCGGAGCACGGGGGCTGCCCCTTGCCCTCCCCTATTCATGTGGGTGGACAATCCACTCACAAAATTCCTTTAAATTCCTTCCACTCAAAATCCCACTCAAACTTGCTACTAAATTTCCACCAAATTTAATGCAAACTCTCATTAAATAAAACTATTTTTATTTATTCAGAATTTTGTAAATTACTTTAATGACAAAAATTCACATATAACCCCTTGCTAGAAATCTATTTCACATGCACAAACACTTTCTGCAATTTCACCTGAAAACCTGTTTCGGTATCTAGTGAAATAAATTCCTACGCTTTTTATTCTTTCTGGCATGAAAATTTTGCTCCAATTGGATGTCGGTGTCTCTTAAGTGTGTCACCCTACGGTTCGTGAATAATGCGTACATGATCGAGACCCCTCTCGGATTAATAATCAGAAGCGGGATCTGGAGACCCATACTGACTCCCACACATTCAACGATGACTTTCTTGTGATCGTCGGAACCTTTTACGCTAGTATCTCAATCCCTTTGTTTCGCGATATATTACATTTCCGAGATTTGATCATCGGTATCTCCATACCTAGTTTGATCTCTTTACTGACATGCACTCTTTTCTCGTTCCCGTGATATAACATTCTAGTGATCAAATCACTTGCTTGCAAGCTAACCAATGTGATATCACCGAGAGGGCCTAGAGTATATCTATCCGCCATCGGGATGAACAAATTCCACTCTCGATCCATGGGCCTCGACATAACACTTTATTATTTCTGAACCCATCTTTATAATCACCCTGTTACGGTGTGACGTTTGATGTTATCAAGAAACTCTTCCGGTGTTAGTGATTGACATGATCTAATGGTCTAAGGATTAGGATCACTTCGTAAGTTGTTATAGCAACATAAACTTAATGACTTTGATCGTAATGCTATACTTCGGATGAATGTTCATCACACCATTACACAAATGTTGTGATCCCGTTCTTAACAACATCCAATGTCCATGATCAGGAAACCTTGATCATATTGTTAATCAACGAGCTAGTTTATGAGAGAGGCATAACTAGGAACTTTCCGTTTGTTTATTAAACACACATGTATTAACGTTTCCATATTAATACAATTATAACATGCAAAATAAACATCTATCATATACTTGGAATACACATAATAAACACTTTATTATTGCCTCTCAGGGCATATTCCCTTCATCCCAACCGTGGAGGAGGAAACCCAAGGCCCGTAGGAAACCACAACAACAACCCCGACAACTCCAACAATTTCAATCATGCACCACCTGAGTACAGCAAAAACAACACCAACAACACCAATGCCGCCCCAAGAACTGGAAGCAATGATGTGCCTGTTGTAGGAAAAGACAAGTCTCAGGTTACTTGTTTTGAATGCGGATTCAAGGGTCATTACTCCAATGAGTGCCCCAAGAACCTTGCAGCAGCCAATGTGAATGCACCATCTTAGTAGTAGCATCGTGTTCCATGTGGAAGGAGATTTTCCCCAGGGAAGTCGCTCAACCGCAACGGCCGTCTGTTTCACATGAATGCTAAAGAAGCTCAGGAAGCGCCAGATGTCGTGATGGGTATATTTTCTGTTAACTCAGTACTTGCAAGAGTGTTGTTTGATTCTGGAGCATCGCACTCGTTTATTACAGAAGTATTTGCAAGCACTAGTAAGATTCAACCAACAAAACTGAAGCATGTTATGATAGTTCAAATACCTAGTTCAACCACCAAAGCTAGACAAATTTGCAAGGCCATACCTATAAGAATCCATGGAAGAGATTTTTATGCTAATCTAATAGTACTTGGAACCAAATGTTTGGAAGTAGTACTAGGAATGGATTGGATGTCGAAACATAAAGGATTAATCTATTGTGCCAAGAAAGCCATAACCATGACTAGTACCACTGGAGTACCAGTAGAGCATGTATCTGAAACCTTGCCCCATCAATTCACGTGCAACAAGAGTCTAGCCCAACCAACCATTGACAAAGTCAGAGTAGTCTGTGAATACCCCGACGTATTCCAAGATGTATTGCCCGGTATGCCCCCAGATCGGGATATCGAGTTTATCATTGAATTAATCCCTAGAACTGGACCTATAGCTCAGATACATTATAGTATGAACCCGTCTGAATTATTGGAGCTAAAGAAGAAACTGGATGCTATGCTGGAGATATGTCTGATTCAACCTAGTGCGTCGCCATGGAGATCACATGTTTTGTTTGTGGATAAGAAAGATGGAGGTAACCGTTTGTGCATGGATTATCGGAAGCTGAATGATGTCACCATTAAGAACAAGTACCCACTGCCTAAGATGTCACCATTATTTGCCAAAGTGTTTTCTAAGATTGATCTTAGAATTGGTTATCATCAACTCAAGATTCGCGTAGAGGATATTACAAAGACCGCCTTCACCACCAGACATGGATTGTATGAGTACATGGTCATGTCTTTTGGATTAACCAATGCCCTCTCTTATTTCATGAACCTCATGAATAATATCTTTATGAACTTCCTTTATAAGTTTATCGTTGTTTTCATTGATGACATTCTGATCTATTCCAAATTATAAGAAGAACATGAGATACACCCGAGGACCATCCTTGAAACCCTTAGAGAGCATTAGTTGTATGCCAAGTTTAGCAAATGTGAGTTCTGGTTAAAGGAAGTAGGATTCCTAGGACATATCGTGTCAGCAGGAGGAATTGTTGTCGATCCCGCCAAGGTTAAGGATGTGGAAGAATGGCAAGCGCAACCACTCAAACCCAGGTTCGTGCATTTCTCGGATTAGTGGGATATTATCGCAAGTTCGTAGAAGGATTCTCGAACATCGCAAGACCCATCACCCAATTGTTGAGGAAAGATAAGAAGTTTGAATGGACGGGCAAATGCGAAGCAAGTTTTCAAGAGCTCAAGAAGAGATTGATTTCAGCCCCAATATTGATTATGCCGGATATCATGAAGCCTTTTGATGTGTATTATGACGCATCCAAGGTTGGTCTCAGATGTGTGTTAATGCAAGAAGGCAAAGTCATATCCTATCTATCCCGACAACTGAAGCAACATGAGCAGAATTACCCTACCCATGACCTCGAATTAGCAGCCGTAGTTTTATCCTTGAAGACATGGCAACATTACCTCATGGGTAACCGCTGTGAGATTTATTCGGATCACAAGAGTCTGAAGTATATTTTCACCCAGAAGGAGCTAAATATGAGGAAAGGAGATGGGTAGAGTTAATCAAGGACTATGATCTTGACATTCACTATCACCACGGCAAAGCCAATGTGGTAGCAGATGCTCTTAGAAGATTGCCGTGTCGATTGAACACCATGATAAAAGAAGCCCAACCCAGTTTGCATAAGGAGATGGAAAATTTTAGAATGGAGCTAGTTAGTGAAGGATTTATTGGCTAGCATAGAACTTCGACCCACTTTGATCAGTCAGATCAAGGAGTCGCAGAAAGGAAATGCTAGTATCGACCGAATCAAACATCGTATCGGTACAGGTAAGGTACCCGGATTCACCGAAGATGAAGAAGGAGTTTTGTGGTACAAAGGACGTATCTGTGTAGTAGCAGTTTTAGAGTTGAAGCAAGCTATTTTTCAAGAAGCCCATGATACTCTTTATTCTATCCACCCTAGTGGAACGAAGATGTATCAGGATTTGAAGGAGCAATTTTGGTGGCACAAGATGAAGAGAGATACCGGAAGCTACATAGCCAAGTGCGATATCTGTCAGAGAGTCAAAGAGGGACATTAGAGACCTGCAGGACTTTTGCAGATTCAGTTGGAATGGATTTTATCACCGGTTTGCCTACATCTAGTAGGGGAAATGAATCTATTTGGGTCATAGTGGATAGACTGTCCAAAATAGCCCATTTCTTACCCGTCAAGACCACTTATCAGAGTTCGAAGATAGCAAAGTTGTACATTTCTAGGATAGTCAGTTTGCATGAAGTCCCTAAGAAAATTGTGTCGGATCGAGGAACCTAGTTTACCTCGAGATTTGGAAGAAAGTCCAAGTAGGATGAGGAACCAGACTGGATTTTAGCACAACTTATCACCCGCAGACAGATGGACAAACGGAGCGAGTAAACCAGATACTCAATGATATGTTGAGAGCTTGTGTGTTCAAATATGGATCAAAATGGGAAGACTGTCTACCTTTTGCGGAATTATCATACAACAACATCTACCAAGCCAGTTTGCAAATGGCCCCATTTGAGTATATGTACGGAAGAAAGTGTCGTAGCCCGCTGAATTGGTCGGAAGTAGTAGAGAGTCATATTTTCGGACCTGATATCCTAAGAGAAGCCGAGGAGAAAGTTTACAAGATCCATGAGCACCTTAAGACCGCCCAATCAAAACAGAAGAGTTATGCCGACAAGAGACGTCGAGACCTAGCCTTCAATATCACAGATTTTGTGTATATGAAAGTATCACCCTTGAAAGGAATGCAACATTTCCAACTCAAAGGAAAGCTTTCCACGAGATATAGAGGAACCTTCCAGATTTTGAATCACCGACGAGAAGTATCATATCAACTGGAACTGCCGGAGGAAATGTGAGCCGTGCATAATGTGGTCCATATATCATCACTTCATAAATGTCTAGAAGTCTCGGAGAAGAGCGAAGTTTACAATAATATTGATCATAGAAGCATACAGATCACCGAGGACCTAACATATCCTGAGGTACCCATTCTTATTTTGGAAGAAGCCTTCAGAACCACCAGAACCCGTGTTGGGAATATGCCATAGAGGCAATCATGGATGATGATATTTCCCATTGTATTCATAAAGATATTAAGTTGTCCTTGTATAAACATCTGATGTGTATCATTGAATATGTGATTCGGTTGTGGAACTATACATTCATGTTGTTTGTACTAAATATCCTTGGTCATCGAGGTTGTGCTGGACGCACCACTTAGACCAATGTGAAAGTCGGCTTGATGAGTCGGTTCCACTTGTCACGGGCATGGAGATGCTATTCTGACTTACACAGATTAGGCTAAAGAGTTTAGTAAATTGTATTGAACCATATTGAGGTACAACGAACAAGTTTTCATTTGTATATCTCAATCAATGTAATCCTTAGACCTGAGGTTGTTGCACAGTCCGAGTTGAGGATCACCGACTTAGGTTCTGTCAAACGCTGATCCGTAACTAGGTGGTTATAAAGGAAGAGTTCGGGTCGACTGAGAATCAAGCTGCGTGATGTGAATAACTAAGATGGGATTTTACCCCTCTAGTTGGAGAGATATTCTCTGGGACCTCTCAGATGATATAATTCAGAAAGCATGGCCATGCACGACTCGGTTAATTGTTAACCGAGGCGATCGACTAAGAGTTAGTCGGATGAATCACTTATCTCAGATCGAGAAGAGAGTCGGACTATTTAAGAGATGACAAATATTCGCGTATAGTCTAACAAGGTATATCTTGAGGCAAAAGGGACTCAGACGCAAGTCGCATTGGAAAGGAAAGTCATCATGACTCATTGGTACTTGGGAGCTGGCACGTTCTGCTAGGAGATGCTACCGACTGATCGATTGAGAGTCAGACTCCAATTGTGTCCAAGTAGCCATGAGCCTGCGGGGTCACACACTTAGGAGCGGGAGCAAGTTCAGATTGGATCTAAACAGGAAATATGGTTGTGTTGGACCTGAGCCGGATTTGGACCGAGTCAGTAAGTCGGACTCACGGTGACTAATATTATATGGGCTTTAGTGAATGGGCCACGTGAGTGGAGCCCACGTTCACTCCCTATATATAGTGGAGCACAGTAACCCAGAAGGGTTAATCGTTGATCGGTTAGGTCATTCCATTAGTTGGAAACCCTAGCTCCACAGCAGTCCTGTCGTCGTAACGAACCTGGCAGTTCGCCGCCGGTGCTCCCCCTTGTACATGTGGATACCAGCAGAGGTGTTGGACGATCAGCACCAGGACGATCGGATTGTAAGGATTGCAATGCATTCAACAGATGTGCTACATCAGTAATCCGCAATTGCGCGTCTAGTGGTAAACCTCGTGGCCTTCTACCTCAGCTAGATCTTGGGATCACCATGTTAGAGGGAATTTTTTTCGTTTTATCTCTACGTGTCCCAACAGTGGTATCAGAGCGATAACTTCTGGTTTTAGGCTCGAGATCTAGCATATGTGATATGCGGTTGGCTATAGATGAGATCTATATGTTGTTTTGGTGGTCGATCTATGAGATAGATCGGATTTGTACGAGGTTGATTGGATCAACTGTACTCGGGGAATGGTAGATCTGATTTCCATGATCATACTTCTATGGTCGTGGAACGACATATCCCTACCGGTTGGTTTCCGCCATCGGGGTAGACTATGACACGTAAATCCAGATGTGGTGATAGAAGATCAAAGAGTTTGATCGAGTCAGAATGATATTCGGAATCCATGTTTGGAATGTCAATGAGATCTACATTTTTGGACAAATCGTTGGCGCTTCCCGCACCCGCGAGGGGTGCTGCCCCTTTGATCCCTGACCGCTATCTGGCTTCGCCCTGTCGTAGCGTGTTAGACGTCGTTGCGAGTTTCACAAGGCCGGTAGATAGCGTATCTATGCATAACTTGTTTTTGCAGGAAGTTGTGAATGGTATGGTTCATGTGCATGTGATGTATGTGTGTAATCCATACGTGATCTGAGAATCACAGTTTGGTCAGTCGGCTGGCGCCTAGGTGCTGTCATTTTATTATATAACGACCTGCGTGTCGGATTCTCCATATAATTTACTTTACTAAGCTAGTGTAGCTGCGTGGAGAACCCGGATGGCATGCAAGTCGATGTACATGTTGGCGACATGGAGTAAGATGGGAAGTGACAAGAGTTGGCACAAGTCGGATTATAGGATTTGTGTAGATGGAGATCTCCATGAAGAGAGCCATACCATTTCACATTATAATTGCTTTATTTTGTGTTATCGATATGTCTCGGTTTTACCTCTATTAGATGGTCGGTAAAATATAATCCCTCAAAGAGGGCCTAGTCAGTTTTCCCGCAAGTGTTTTCACCATCACAAGTCGGACATTTTTGGTAGTGGGCTCATAAAATTGAGGTGCTGCCAATTCTTTCCGACTAGGTGGGTTCGAGTCGGACTCTTACTACGGAAACACTAGGTAAACTAGACGGGTCTATCACAACGGTTGTGGGGCTCGGGGAAAAGTCGGACGGGAGCCGGGGCATGTGATGCCACCCGACCAACATGAGTATGAGATGCGATTGACAAGGAGTTTTCTACCTAGATCACTTGGCGGCTAGCGGTGATGCTAAAGCTCACTAGCCGACTTGCTTATTTCGGATCCTGAATCACTAAGCAACCATCGAAGGGGTGTTTTTTCTAGTAGGAGCATAAAATATTAAAGTGTTTAATATGCTTGCACTTTTATGAATACATGTCTTAAGTGTTTTGCATATTTCTGTTGTAGATCATGGCACCAAGAAGCAGTCACTCTCAGATATCTGGTTTTGTGTTGAGAACCATTCTTGAGAAAGATAAACTGAACGACACTAATTTTACCAACTAGTATCGAAATTTGAGAATTGTTCTCAAACAAGAAAAGAAGTACCATGTCCTAGAAAACCCACTTCTAGATGAGCCGAATGAGAATGCGACTGTGACTGCCACCAATGACTACCGTCAGGCTAAGGATGAGTCCACGGATATTAGCTGTCTTATGCTTGATCACATGGAACTGGACTTGCAAAAGCAGTCCGAGAATGTTGAGGCCTACGATATGATCTAAAGTCTCAAAAGTATGTTCTAGGCTCAAGCGAAGACTGAGAGGTATCAAGTCTCTCAGGCTTTGCTGAGTTGCAAGCTTAAGGATGGTGATCCACTGAGTCCGCATGTGATCAAAATGGTTGGTTACGTGCAGTCTCTAGAGAGGCTTGGCTACCCCCTTATCAAAGAGTTCGCTATGGATATAATTCCAAACTCTCTTCCTAGTGCATATGGGGAGTTCATTTTGAACTACCAGATGCATGGTATTGATAAGAAGCTCACTGAATTACATGGGATGCTCAAGCAGGCAGAGGAGGATCTCAAGAAGGATGCTAGTCAAGTGTTGATGTTGCAAAATAAGGCTAAGTTCAAGAAGAGTTCTTGGACTAAGAAGAAGGATAAGTCGGGAGGAAAGCAGGCCTAGGACCCGGTCCCAAGCGCTTCCTCAGTGACTAAGCCATCACCTTCAGCCGGATCCACTTGCTTCTACTACAAGGCGGTGGCCACTGGAAGAGGAACTGCAACAAGTATTTGGCTGACAAAGCCAAGAGTGGAGGTATGACTTCTGACTCAGGTACACTTGTTTGCAATGTTATAAACATATATCTTGATGATGAACATAATAGTTCTTGGGTATATGATACCAAATCATTTATTCACATCTGCAAATCGTTGCAGGTACTGGTAAGAACTAGGAGCGTAGCAAGAGGCAAGGTTGATATTCGAGTTGGCAACAAAGCAAAAGTTGTTGTGTTCGAAGTCGGCACGATACAACTTCATTTACCTTCTGGATTCATTATGGAACTGAATAATTGTTATTATGTTCCAGTGCTCAGTCAAAACATTATTTTTGCTTCATGTTTGATGAGGCAAGGCTATGATTCGAATATCAAGAATAATGGTTGTTCTTTATATTTGAATGATATGTTTCATGGCTTTGCACCTGTCCAGGACGGGTTATTTATTTTGAATATTGATGGTGAATCGGTTTATAACATAAATGTTAAAAGTTTGAAACCAAATGATCTGAATATGACTTACTTTTGGCACTGTCGGCTTGGTCATATAAGTTGGAAACACATGAAGAAGTTCCATGATGATGGGCTCCTAACTTCGTTCGACTTGGAGTCGTTCGAGACATGTGAATCTTGCCTACTGGGCAAAATGACCAAGACACCTTTTGCAAAGAGTTGCGAGAGGGTGTACGACTTGTTAGGACTACTACATAGTGATGTATGTGGACCAATGAGAACGACAACCAAAGGTGGTTATGAGTAGTTATGGATATATCTACTTGATGATTTGAGTAGATATGGATATATCTACTTGATGAAACACAAGTCGGAAGCCTTTGAAAAGTTCAAAGAATTCCAGAATGAAGCACAAAATCAAATCGGCATGAAATTAAAGTTTCTTCGGTCGGACCGAGGAGGCGATTACATGATCCATGAGTTTGTTGACCATATGAAAAGTTGCGGAATAGTTCCTCAACTTACTCCGCCAGGAACGCCGCAAAGGAACGGTGTTTTGGAAAGGCGGAATCGGACCTTGTTGGACATGGTACGATCAATGATGAGTCAGACAGATCCTCCTTTATCATTTTGGGGTTATTGTCTAGAAACAGCGGCGTTCACACTAAACAGAGTATCATCAAAGTCGGTAGAGAAGACACCGCATGATATGTGGACATGCAAAAAGCCGAGTTTGTCTTTTCTTAAGATTTGGGGTTGTGAAGCATTTGTCAAGCGACTTCAGTCGGACAAGCTTACGACAAAGTCGGATAAGTGTATTTTCATGGAGTATCCAAGGGAAACCTTGGATTACTACTTCTACAACCGAGAAGAGGGCAAAGTGTTTGTCGCTCGAAATGGTGTCTTCCTTGAGAAAGAGTTTCTTAGTTGGGGAGACAGTGGAAGCACAGTGCAGCTCGAAGAAATTTGAGAGGAACTGGCTAGTAGAGAGTCAGCAAAAACCTTGGAGGTTGATCCGGTCGTGTTAGCTGAGCGGGCAGTATCACCTGTACTACGAAGATCTGCGAGATTACAAAGTGTTCGTGATGTATTACTGTTAGACAATGATGAGCCGGCAAATTATTCGGAAGCGATGGTGGGATCTGATTCCGAGTCGATCCGAGTTAAAGTCCATGGATGAAAATCAAGTTTGTAACTTGGTTGATCTGCCAGACGGTTCAATACCTGTCGAGTGCAAATGGGTCTTTAAGAAGAAGACTGATATGGATGGAAATGTTTGCGTCTATAAAGCACCTCTTTTCGCAAAGGGATTCCGGCAAATTCAAGGAGTTGATTTCAACAAGACTTTCTTGCTCGTTGTGATGCTTAAATCAGTTTGGATCATGTTAGCTATAGTAGCCTATTTGGACTATGAGATATGGCAGATGGATGTCAAAACAGCTTTCCTTAACGTAAAATTAACCGAGGACGTGTATATGATAAAGCCCTAGGGTTTTGTCGATCCGGCTAATGCTGACAAAGTGTGCAAACTTCAGAAATCCATTTATGGGTTGAAGCAAGCATCTCCGAGTTGGAATATTCGCTTTGATGAGGTGGTCAAATCGTTTGGCTTCATCAAGAGTGATTATGATTCTTGTTTATACAAGAAGTTTAGTGGAAGCAAAGTAAACTTTCTAATCTTATATGTGGCTGACAAATACTGATTGGAAATGATGTCCAGATGTTGCAAGAAACCAAGGAATCATTGGAAAGGAGTTTCTCAATGAAAGACTTGGGTGAGGAAACATACATCCTCGGAATCCAGATCTATAGAGATAGATCAAGATGATTCATTCGATTGAGTCAGAGTACTTATTTGGACAAAGTGTTGAAGAAGTTCAACATGGAATCGTCTAAGAAGGGGTTCTTACCGATGTCCCATGGCGTAAAACTTAGTAAGACTCAGTGTCCTTCGACAACAGATGAGCGAAGTCGGATGAGTACGATTCCGTATGCTTGTGCAGTCGGATCCATCATGTATGCCATGATTTGTACTAGGCCACATGTTTCCTATGGTCTAAGAATTGTGAGAAGATACCAGGATGATCCTGGAGGAATCTGCTGGACAGCGGCTAAAAATATCCTAAAGTTCTTGAGAAGGACTAAGGATATGTTTTTGGTTTATGGTGGTGAAGATGAACTCCGTGTAAAGGGTTACATGGATGCGAGTTATCTTACCGGCTCTAATGATTCTCATCCACAATCCGAATAAGTGTTTATTATAAACGGAGGTGCTGTGAGATGGAAGAGTTCCAAGCAAGAGACTGTATCAGCATCTATAATAGAGGCTGAGTATATTGCCGCCTCGAAGCCAGCAAAGGAAGCTGTTTGGATGAGGAATTTCCTCATGGATCTTGGTGTGGTTCAGGGATCGTCCAATCCGTTAGACGTGTATTGTGACAACGATGGTGCTATTGCACAAGCCAAGGAACCTACAAAATAGCAGAAGAACAAGCACATACTCATGCGGTACCACCTAATTCAGCAGTTCGTGGATCAGGGTGATATCAAGTTATGCAAGGTACACACGGATGCAAATATTGCAGACCCGTTGACAAAGCCGCTACCACAGCCAAAGCATGAGGAGCACCTAAGAGCCATGGGCATTAAATGCTTATACATGTGATGTCGGAAGATTAACTCTAGTGCAAGTGGGAGACTGTTGGGAATATGCCCTAGAGGCAATCATGGATGATGATATTTCCCATTGTATTCATAAAGATATTAATTTGTACTTGTATAAACATCTGATGTGTATCATTGAATATGTGATTCGGTTGTGGAACTATACATTCATGTTGTTTGTACTAAATATCCTTGGTCATCGAGGTTGTGCTGGACACACCACTTAGACCAATGTGAAAGTCAGCTTGATGACTCGGTTCCACTTGTCACGGGCATGGAGATGCTATTCTGACTTACCCAGATTCGGCTAAAGAGTTTAGCGAATTGGATTGAACCATATTGAGGTACAACGAACAAGTTATCATTTCAATCAATGTAATCCTTAGACCTAAGGTTGTTGCACAGTTCGAATTGAGGATCACCGACTTAGGTTCTGTCAAACGCTGATCCGTAACTAGGTGGTTATAAAGGAAGAGTTCGGGTCGACTGAGAATCAAGTTGCGTGATGTGAATAACCAAAATGGGATTTTGCCCCTCCAGTTGGAGAGATATTCTCTTGGCCCTCTCGGATGATATGATTCGGAAAGCATGGCCATGCACGACTCGGTTAAGTGTTAACCGATGTGATCGACTAAGAGTTAGTCGGATGAATCACTTATCTCGGATCGAGAAGATAGTCGGACTATTTAAGGGATGACAAATATTCGCTTATAGTCTGACAAGGTATATCGTGAGGCAAAATGGACTCAGACGCAAGTCGCATTGGAAAGGGAAGTCATCATGTGTAACGTCCCAGATTCATATTAAGATGTTACTAGAAGAATGCATCATCCTTGCATAATTGCATCCTACAAATTAAAGTTGCATCAAAACCCTACCATCAAACCCTAACAAAACCCTGATAAAAAATTCCTCTATGTGAGAAAGAATGAAGTAATCTTGTCTGACCCTTCTAAAAACTAAGTAAAAATAATATTCTGTGGCTCTAAGATGACCACCTCATTTTTACAAAAATTTAGAAACTGGTTTTACTGAATTTGAGTTTGTTATGCAAAGAAAAATGGAAAAAGATAAAGAATAAAAAAGGGAAAACAACGGCCAGCCCCCTCCAGTCACTGTAAATGCGCCTAAGCCTACCAATGGCCGCCCACCACTGACAATGACTGCCAAAGACACCCTCCAGTGATGACACCGACACCCCCATCGTCTTCCTCTAGGAGACAGCGGAGAGCACAGCTCCCTGCCGCGTCGGGATAAATCCAAATCCCAACGTATTCGACCGCCCCCTCCCCCAAGTCTTTTGATTACAAAGAGCCGACCCTCTCGTCGTTTTTCCTTCGAAAAAACCCTAGCTCAACCCTCACCGAACCGCTGCCGTTTTTCCTCGCCGTCGCCTCGTTCGGGAAGGTTGAGGTTCCGACGATCTGCGCCACCCCGAACCCTCTTTCGATGTTGGTTGTCTTCCCCGTTCTTCACCGTTTCCCCCTGACCCTTTTCCCCCTGCTACAGAGCGCTAGATCACACCCGATTGCTCGCCGACGCCTCGCCGGAGTTAATGGAGGTCGGCGGAGCACTACGGCTGGACTGGGAAGGTAACCTGGAAGCCGGTCTCGCGAACGAGACCGCGAGGAGGAGCAGCACGCCATAGTCTACTCTGCTACCTTGGGGAGCCATCGGACCGCCGCCAAGCACCGCTTCCCGACAGCGCCGCCGTCTGCCTCGCCTCGCCATCGACGCCGCCTGTAAGTCGCCGCCTTCACCCCCACCCGTTAGATCTGAAACCTATGGTGCAGATTAGATCTTGGATGGAAGGGGTATCACCGAATCGTGTTTTGCCGCATGGCAGTACGCGTCAGTGTGCCGCGTCAGTCACGTCGTTTAGCTAGACCAACCAGAGGCCGCCACTTGTCATGGATAGATTAGGGTTAATTTTAAATAGGCAGAATTGATTAAAATTTTGCGAAATTCATAGTAAATCAACCGCTTGTAAAAAATTGCGTATGATATACCGTTAGATTCAGAAAATTGTGTAAAACACAGATCTGTAATAATTTTGCGAGTTTGCAGTAGTATTTTCTGTGTAGGATTTAAGGTCTAGTTTGTAGTATTTAATCCATAGAAAAATAATTAGAATTCCGTTTTAGTTGATTCTTGTTGCATTGGACTTGTTTTCACAATACCTATTGATTAAAATTATAACGTCTTGCTTAGGAGCTTTAAATCTGTTTTGGGGCTAATTAGATGGATGGATCTCCCTATGAGCCTAAAAATTAAAGTAATGATCCAAATTAATTAAAATCTGTGGGAAACTAATACTAACAACATCCACAACACATTAACAACCCAAAACGGATACCTTGGTAAAATTAGAAACAATCTTGCATAATTACCATGTTGCATGCATGCATATTATCTCTGTGGCATTATTCTGTGCAAATTGTGATTTGATCTATGTTTGTGTTCGTTAGATTGTTCGGAGTGCGCTGAGGAGTACTATTGTGCAGAGTGCTGCTCGGATCAAGGCAAGTTACACCACTTGTTCATAATTTTGTCCCAGTTTTGATTCTATGCATGTGATCTTCAAAATTCCGTAGTATGCATGTGTAGGATGTTCTAGTAGAATTTTTCCTTAGTAATATTTTACAAGTGCGATGATTTTGTAGTATGCCATGAGTAGCTCTATACTTAGGATTTTTCCCTCCTAATAGGTCCCCCTGTTTTTGCTATGTATTGCTTGCTATGCTATATATATAAAGTACCGTTGGGGGGTTCGAAAGACAATGAATTTTTCTAAGTATAAAGGCTCTCTTGAGCAAACTATTCTTCTCAAATCCACTTGAAAATAAAACTAAGTTTTCTTCTTGGCGGAATGGTTGACGGGACAACGAGTGAGATTTTGGTGGAGGACGGCCGCCCAGGAATCAAGAAAGTCTGCATGTTTCAGAATTCGGAAGCTTCCAGTGCAACCACAATACATATGGGCTCTGTCTTGGCCTAGTACTTAGTGGGAAACCTCACCTGGGTACCAAAATTTGGAGGTTCTTGGCACGGTTGGATCCAGAAGGTAGAGGGGATACCAAGGGAAAGCCTCTCCATGGTCTTGGCTGTAAAAGGACTTGATCGTGGATTATGGGTAAAGTGCACAAACTCTCGAGAGTATTGCAACCTGATCGATCAGCCGATTTCACGAAAAGAACACTTGAGCATCTGAAGGATGGAGCCTCTAAAAGATCTTCCTCTCTCTCCCTTTCAAAAACTTACAGTTTTTCTAGAAAAACCCAAGGCGTGAGTCATATCGCCATTGGGAGCGTTTTGGGAACTTGGTGAGTAATATCCAAGTATTAGGTTGTTTGGACACTTGGTGAGTAATATCCTCATGTGCCATTCGACCATATATTACTTAAACAAATGTTTACAAAGTAGGGAAATCTTCTCTTCTTCTCTATACTTAAGAAAACTAGCTTTGAGCAAATAAACTCCACAGCCTAAACTAGCCTTGCATGTAGAGTTAGTCTTTTATTTCCTTGTTGTAATTTGCCAATACATTCAAACTATTGACCCAACTTGTTGGCTGCACGTCTTATGTGAAGAATCCGAAGATTGAAAGGTGCGTAGGGATCGCGAGTCTACACCCGACAAGCCTGGGGCATTGATGGACTCAAGTTGTTTTATGTTTCCACTGTTATTTGAGCTAGCTTAATTCTAATAAAATTTGTAATAAATTCATACTCTGGATTCTCCGTGTAATAATGACTTTGTGTTTTACATGATATTCATCGACTGTGAGTGCTAGTTATTGATCCAGGGACTAGCATGTAGATCACATGGACTTAGGATCTTTATTGATCCAAGGTCACAACAGATGGTATCAGAGCACATCGTTTCCTGTAGTACGTGACCCTAGGATTGGAACCACCTTTAGCTTATGTGCCTTACTTGCTTTTTCTTCTAAGTTATTTTTTGTACTTCTAGTACCTACTTTCCGCTATTTGTTTAAGTATCTAATCTTCATTCTTATAAAGATGACAAGATTCCTCTACGACACCGTCGCGGACAGAGATCCCCTTCACTTTGGTGGATGCCTCATGGATCTACTCACGCGTTTGGACCTTCCCCTGCCAACAATCCTGGGAAGCACAATGAAGAAACTCGACAAGGACGGCTGCTGGGGAGTCAAAGTCATCCAGCCAGGACAAGAGCAAGGCAAGAAACTGGAGGAAGACATAGCAATCCACATCGTTAGCGACTCCAAGGAGAAGGCCCTTAGCATCAGCTTGCAGCAGCTCATTGGTCGCCTATGTGGACGCCATCACGAGGTTCTCCAAGGAAACTGTGGCGGCATTTTTGGGAGGCGATATGAGGAAGGAATTCCCATGGAGTTAACCTTTGAGGAAAGGACTTCTACCATGCGCCGAAGGACACAATATCAAGACTTGGAGTGCCACGTTCATGACCTTGAAAAAGGCAGCTTCCTCGAGATGCTAAAGAACGATGAGCTATGCGCCCTCATCAAGGAGAAGGAGGAAATAATCAAACAGCAGGAGGAGGCAATGAAGCTCCAAGAGATGAAGTTCCAGGACCAAGAGAAGAAGTTTGCTAACCAAGAAAAGAGGGTGATAAATAAAAACAAGAGGATTAGGGAACGCAAAAAGGAAATCGAGGGAACTGAAGTAAAGACCGAGGGCCTTTGCAAGATAATCAACGATGTGCGTTCCTCCAAGAGGGACTTGGCAAAGCAACTTGAATCCGCGAAGAAGTCAAGCCTAGTGGAGGAACTGCAAGGCGAGAAGGAGGGACATCAGGAGAAGCTAGAAGCCACTACCAAGAATCTGCAGGATGAGATAAAGGACCTACAAGAGAAGCTAGAAGCCACCACAAAGGAGATGGAGATGTACAAGGCAACCCTAGAGAAGGAAGGCTACTCGTTTGAGGACGAGGAAGAGGAAGGCGTGGAAGATGTGTAGTAGTCGGACCACCTTTAAATTCCATAGAAGAACGTTATTCGCGATTGTAATAAATACCAAGACATGTTTCGTTTAGTTAAACTTGGATGATTTCTGTGTTAAACTTGTGCTGTTTGTGTCTTGTGTGCCTTGTGTGTTTTCATAAGGTTAGGAGTTTACTACTTAGTCTTTCTATCTATTTCTTAACTTGTTGTTCAAAACCCACAGATGCCGACAAGACGTGCGAACACCAAAATTACTCTAGAGATTGCACAACTTTTGGCCACTCAGAACCAGCTGATCCAACTGCTCACTCAGAACATGCAAAACAACAACAACAACGCGCTGTAGGGTTCGCAACATAGAAAACAAAAAATTTCCTACGATGGGAACAACTATGTACCAAGATCTATCTACTAGATACAAACAACGGACGGATGTATATCCGTAGAGAACATACCCTTGAAGACCGACAAAGCTTAACGAGTCCAAACTCGTGGTTGATGTAGACGATCTCTTGCCAATCTCAAGATCGAGAGGAAGTCCTAGCGCCGCAAAACAGCAGCGCATCCGTGCTCGCACACACGTTCGAGGCACCGAGCAACCTCCGCCTCCTCGCTCCAGCGATGCAGCGGAAGCACAACTCTTTCTTGCCGAATAGCCACCGGGAACATGTATCTCGCTAGTCCGAGACCATGGGGAATAAATTCTAGAGGGGAGAGAGATCCTTCACGAGGAGGTGTGGTGTGAGAGGAGGAGGGGCCTTTATAGGGGAGGGGGGCACCCAAGGGGCATGGCGCCCAGCCATGGGGCTGCCCCCACCTCTTCCACATTCATGTGGGTGGAGCTCCCACTCAAAATGAAAAGCCTCCACTCCCATTAAAAAGCCTCCACTCAAAAATCCACTCAAATGCATTAAATTTCCACCAAATTTAATGCAAGCTCTCATTTAAATAAAACTCTTTTATTTATTTATTCAGAATTTTGTTAATTACTTTAATTAACAAACATTCACATAAAACCCCTTGCTAGTATTCCATTTCACATGCAGAACCAGTTTCAGCAATTTCAACCGAAACAGTTTCGGTGTCTAGTGAAATAAATTCCTGTGTCCTTTTCTTTTCGTCATGAAACTTTTGCTCCAATTGGATGTCGGTGTCTCTTAAGTGTGTCACCCTACGGTTCGTGAATAATGTGGACATGATCGAGACCCCTCTCGGATCAATAATCAGAAGCGGGATCTGGAGACCCATACTGAGTCCCACACATTCAACGATGACTTTCTTGTGATCGTCGAAACCTTTTACACTAGTATCTTAATCCCTTTGTTTCGCGATATATTACATGTCCGAGATTCGATCATCAGTATATCCATACCTAGTTTGATATCATTACCGACATGCACTCTTTTCTTGTTCCCGTGATATAACATTCTAGTGATCAAATCACTTGCTTGCAAGCTAATCAATGTGATATCACCGAGAGGGCCCAGAGCATATCTATCCATCATCGGGATGAACAAATTCCACTCTCGATCCATGGGCCTCAACATAACACTTTAGTAGTTCTGAATCCATCTTTATAATCACCTTGTTACGGTGTGACGTTTGATGTTATCAAGAAACTCTTCCAGTGTTAGTGATTGACATGATCTCATGGTCTAAGGATTAGGATCACTTCGTAAGTTGTTATAGCAATATAAACTCAATGACTTTGATCATAATGCTATACTTCGGATGAATGTTCATCACACCATTACACTAATGTTGTGATCCCGTTATTAACAACATCCAATGTCCATGATCAGGAAACTTTGATCATCTTGTTAATCAACGAGCTAGTTTATGAGAGAGGCATAACTAGGAACTTCCTTTTTGTTTATTAAACACACATGTATTAACGTTTCCGTATTAATACAATTATAGCATGTAAAATAAACATTTATCATAAATAGGAATACGATAATAATCACTTTATTATTGCCTCTCGGGCATATTCCCTTCAGTCTCCCACTTGCACTAGAGACAATAATCTAGTTTGAAAACTTTGTGTATTGAAAACCTATGGCTTTCTGGTGTTCCAAATACGCAATTGCAAGTGGTTAACATAATCTACGGATCTGACGCTTCAGGTCCGTGTGTATTTGCATGTCTTTGCGTCTCCACGCATCACTCATTCTCCAATGAGATGGCATTGTATAAATTTGGTATTTTGGTGAGACCTTTAGTTCCTTGGGGTTAAAACACATCGATACTATTGTCATACCATATATCTTTAGTGTTAGCCCATTGCGAACCACACCTTAGTTTGATAACAAACTACTTGACACAAATTCCCTCCTTTGCTGCTACTATAGCAGTCATATACTTAGCCTTTTGTTGTAGTATTCGTCACAATGTCTTAACTTTAGAACTCTTCCAAATCCATCATGGAATCTCCTTTCCATTACATTGTGTCACCCATAGTTTAAATTGAGATAAACTTAATTTGTATCTTGTGACAAAACTAGTATCAATGTAACGCTTTACAATGAACTATTTGTAATTGTTTGTCACCTCTACACAAATATATTCTTAGTTATTCCAAAAGATCATAAGAATATCCTCACTATCGTCCAATGATCATTTTATGATTCATTCTGGTATATGCTCATAACACTTAGAGCATAGGACATATCTGGATGTGTACATATCATGGTATGATTGATCAAAACATTCTCGTGATTGCACTTATCAAGTGTCAAAGCACTTGAATCTTGTTTCACTTATCAAGTGTCGATACACTTGAATCTTGATTCAATTCCTTTCCATGCAACAAGAACTGTTTCTTGTCGTTTCTATATTGAACTCCTTCAATATCTCATATATGTACGTTTGGCATAAACATATTAGCGTTACAGTCTATCCACTATATACATTCATGCTAAATATTCAGGTTTTGCCTAAGTCTTTCATCGAAATGAAATTCTTAACCTTTGTCAATAAAATATACATCATTTCTAATCAACAAGATGTCCTTCACATAATGTATTAGAAATATGTCTCAGCGCTCCCACTTAATTTCTTGCAAATGCAAGCATCTTCATCGTCTCCTGATGAAAACTCTTTTTCATCACGGTGAAGATTCCAACTCCGCGATGCTTTCTTCAACCATTGAAGTTTGCATGCCCTTTTTAGCATCCTTTGAATTAACAAAACCCTTTGGATGGTGTCACGTACACGTCCTAGGTAACCATTCTATTAGAAGAACTTTGTTTTGTTTATTCATCTACCATATACCAAATTATATGTAGTGGTTGCTACTTTAATCCATCCAGACTAAATATCGCTATGAAAGATCAAATCTTGTCATAGTGAACTCCTTGAACATTGTCGTAAAATATTTTACGACATGTCGACTATTTCATAGATGTGAAACATCCATGTCTGTTTCTTTATAGATCCAAATACGACCGAAAGGTTTTTACACCTTTCCGGAGGGTCTTCCAAGTTCAAAACTTGATTTCTCGTGTATGGAACTATCACGGATTTTATGGCTTCAGGCCATTTGACGGAGTAAGGGCCCATCATCTCTTCTTTGCATATAGTTGGTTCATCATTGTCAAACAATAATGATTTACTCTCAAATCTTAGTATTTGATTGTTTATTCGACCGACTTGGTTCAATAGGAACTTAGATCTCCGTGATCGCAACATTTGAGGCACATAATCCATGAGCATTCTGGCTGCCTCCGGAAAATTTTCCGGCGCTGCGCAACTCAGCATATTTAGCTAAGGTTCGTTAACCTTATCAAAGTTCTATTGTCCTCCCACTTAACTTTTACGAAAAAATTCCTTTTTCAAGAAACTTCACGTTTCAAGCGACAAACCCTTTTGTCCTTGGTGTTATGGAGGAATAACCAATTGTTATTCGAAATAACCTATAAAGACATGCTCATCCGACTTCGGTTGTAAACATCTTACTTATGTTTAGCATACCAAAATTTAAGAAATGACAACTTGGGTTTTACCCCAAACCATAACTTCCGTGGTGTCATTTCACCGGATCAAGATGGAGCTCTTTTCAGTGTAAAAGAGGTAGTCTCTAAAGCTTTAATCTTTTAAAACATAATGGCAGTTTTATAAATAACACCTTTGATCCAACCATGTCAAACAAGGTTTCCTTACAAATCTCAAAACATTCCATACTCCTATGGTGTTTCGGGAGATGTAAATCTAGGTGTTTTGCTAAACTTGCAACTCAAATAAATCCCTTTATGATAAAATCATAATTCATTTATTTTCTTGTTACACTTGTAACTCAAATAAATCCCTTTATGATCAAATCATAATTCATTTATTTTTCTTGTTACAATGATTTTCCACTTCATCTTGAAAGTCTTTAAAACATTTTCAAATATTTCATACTTCTTTATCATTAAGTGAACATTCACTCAAAATTCCGAAGAAAGCATATGAATTTGAAACCCATCGCTTACGAATACACATAATGGACTACATACATCGATATGTATAAATTCCAATAATTTAGTCGTTCGTTCTTCTTTGGCCTTTGAACGAAGTTTTAATTATCACGTGGAAAGTCTCACAAGCGTCACTTGATCAAAACAAAGACTCCAAAAATCCATGAATATGGAGATTCTTTATGTTTTCTTTCCAATATAATTCAAACGGCGATGTCACTCCGTAAGTGATCTTCCAATCATTTGTCTTGCGACATTTTAGCATTAGGTTTTATGGATGTGATTTATCCAACTTGATTTGTAAATCATCCATCTTATATGGAATACGGTAATTATTTGAACAACCTTTGTTCTCATAATACCTGATTCAAATAACAATTATTAAAACAAATCTTGAAGTCAAGCTTTGATGTCAACGAGAAATACAAACAACGGTTTGTTTGTTTTCGATGAACATCATCACATATTCTCTTGCTAGTTACTTAGGCCATTGTGGTTCATGAATTGCGTTGGTTTTTATGAAATTTCATACCAACCAATTCTGTATCCAATACCCAAGAACCACATTGTTTAACAAGCAAAGAATACAACCATAACATGTATATCATATATATACCTAAATTGGATATTTCCAATCTTTTCTTTTCTGCCAAATATATTTTATAGATTCTCTTTCAGAATTTCCTTTTCCTTTTTAAAAGAATTTATCAACATCAACAGTGGCGCCATATACATGACACATAGTCCAAAGCGTGTATATTCAAATAATAATACCTTTGGACTTGCACTTTGAAGTAGATCACCATCATCAAAATGATCGGTATTCTTTCAAAATCCATTCTTTAGTAATCTTTTAGTGTAGTAAATATTTTACATACATATTCTATTCACCCTTATCATGACGACTTTCATGATCAAGCTACTGTAGCTTATAAAGGCGAATCGTGAGTATAACATTACTTTCCCAAACCCTTTTGGATGATTAGGATGTCTAGCATCTCCAACCTTCGTAAATTCACATCCAATATGAGAACATATATTATACTCTATCATATTGCAAGCAGAACATTGTTTCAGATATCGTTATATCTGCCACACATGATGGTTTCTGAAAAAATTCTTTCAGCTCCTAGATAAACTTGATATTAAAACAATCAAGAATCGTGGAGGCAAACATGATACTTAAGATACTAACACTGGAATTGTTACTCTCGATTTAATACCAATTATTAAATTTCACAGAGTAAATAGAGTTTGCTGAAAGTTTGCAATAGGACTTTAAACTTTGATTGACACTCAACACAATACGATACCAGTTCGTAAAGTAAATATCTAGAATTCTATAGTTCTATTATCTCAATTACAACTATGTATAAGGTGGTGAACGAATGCCAATGACTACAAAAAATTATGAAAATTCACTTTGATTTAATTTATGATAAATTGAGTTCTACTAATCCAAATTAGAAATGAACTCCCACTCAAAACGACATCCCTCGTGTCTTTTGGTGATTACATGAACCAAATCCACTACACCAAGTCCGATCATCACGTGAGTCGTCATAGCTTCAAAGGCGAGCATCCATATGGTCATCATATCAAAACATATGACTCATGCTTAACCTTTCGTCCGTGTTCCGAGGCCATGTACATACATGCTAGGCTCGCCAAGTAAGAACCTTAGTATTCGCGTTGTAATCGTTTACACCGAGATATGCTCGTGGATTCAAGTACACCCGATCATCACGTGATGTCTTGAAGTGACGAAACATTGTCGGTGCATACTTAAGGAAGAACACATTTTTATCTTGATATATAAATGAGGGATCATCTTATTATGCTAATAAAACGCCAAACAAGCAATATAAGATGCTATCAAACATCACATGTTTATTAGTGGAATGATATGGTTCTCGCATATGATCTCTATCATGTGCACCGTGGTATGATCACTATCATACCTTTATGTGTAAATCCAAGGTCTATGGAGTTTACATGTTATGTATGTTGTAAGAGTATCATCTCATACTTCTACTTACAACATCACCATATCATAACACTAGCCCAGCAACAATCTAAACTAGACGCCTCTAATTTATCCATTGCAAATTTTATGTGGCTTAGGGCTTTCGAAGATAGAACCATTCTTACCTATGAACATGAACCACAACGAGGATAATCAAATTGTTGACAACTCGTTGCAAATTAGATATTGACTATAGTAGGAGAGACAGACACCCGCTAGCCACTTATGCAAAACTAGTTGCATGTAAAGCGTGGAACAGGTCTCATGTGCGAGGACATGTAAAGTTTGTCCGGGCCGCTTCATCCCACTATGCCACCAATATCCAAAGTACAACTAAGAAGCAATAAAATGATCATCATCGTCCACATACTCATATGTGTACTACCCGTGAAAAGCATCTACGCATAGATCCGGCTCTGATACCACTGTAGGGTTCGCAGCATAGAAAACAAAATTTTTCCTACGATGGGAACAACTATGTACCAAGATCTATCTACTAGATACAAACAACGGGCGGATGTATATCCGTAGAGAACATACCCTTGAAGACCAACAAAGCTTAACGAGTCCAAACTCGTGGTTGATGTAGACGATCTCTTGCCGATCTCAAGATCGAGAGGAAGTCCTAGCCGCAAAACAGCAAGATCCGCTCGCACACACGCTCGAGGCACCGAGCAACCTCCGCCTCGCCCAGCGATGCAGCGAAGCACAACTCTTTCTTGCCGAATAGCCACCGGGAACATGTATCTCGCTAGTCCGAGACCATGGGGAATAAATTCTAGAGGGGGAGAGAGATCCTTCACGAGGAGGTGTGGTGTGAGAGGAGGAGAGGGGCCTTTATAGGGAGAGGGGGCACCCAAGGGCATGGCGCCCAGCCATGGGGCTGCCCCCACCTCTTCCACATTCATGTGGGTGGAGATCCCACTCAAAATGAAAAGCCTCCACTCCCATTAAAAATCCTCCACTCAAAAATCCACTCACATGCATTAAATTTCCACCAAATTTAATGCAAGCTCTCATTTAAATAAAACTCTTTTATTTATTTATTCAGAATTTTGTTAATTACTTTAATTAACAAACATTCACATAAAACCCCTTGCTAGTATTCCATTTCACATGCAGAACCAGTTTCAGCAATTTCAACCGAAACCGTTTCGGTGTCTAGTGAAATAAATTCCTGTGTCCTTTTCTTTCCGTCATGAAACTTTTGCTCAAATTGGATGTCGGTGTCTCTTAAGTGTGTCACCCTACGGTTCGTGAATAATGTGGACATGATCGAGACCCCTCTCGGATCAATAATCAGAAGCGGGATCTGGAGACCTATACTGACTCCCACACATTCAACGTTGACTTTCTTGTGATTGTCGAAACCTTTTACACTAGTATCTTAATCCCTTTGTTTCGCGATATATTACATGTCCGATATTCGATCATCGGTATCTCCATACCTAGTTTGATCTCGTTACCGACATGCACTCTTTTCTCGTTCCCGTGATATAACATTCTAGTGATCAAATCACTTGCTTGCAAGCTAATCAATGTGATATCACCAAGAGGGCCCAGAGCATATCTATCCGTCATCGGGATGAACAAATTCCACTCTCGATCCATGGGCCTCAACATAACACTTTAGTAGTTCTGAATCCATCTTTATAATCACCCTGTTACGGTGTGACGTTTGATGTTATCAAGAAACTCTTCCAGTGTTAGTGATTGACATGATCTCATGGTCTAAGGATTAGGATCACTTCGTAAGTTGTTATAGAAATATAAACTAATGACTTTGATCGTAATGCTATACTTCGGATGAATGTTCATCACACCTTTACACTAATGTTGTGATCCCGTTATTAACAACATCCAATGTCCATGATCAGGAAACTTTGATCATCTTGTTAATCAACGAGCTAGTTTATGAGAGAGGCATAACTAGGAACTTCCTTTTTGTTTATTAAACACACATGTATTAACGTTTCCGTATTAATACAATTATAGCATGTAAAATAAACATTTATCATAAATAGGAATACGATAATAACCACTTTATTATTGCCTCTCGGGCATATTCCCTTCACGCGCCACTTCCACCACCGCCACCTCCACCACCACCTCAACAGGATCGCCTGACTCGGTTTTTGAGGTTGAACCCACCGACCTTCACTAGCAGCGCTGAACAAATCATTGCCGGATGACTGGCTCCGCACAATTAACAAGAAGTTAGACACCGTGCAAGCTGTCGGATCCGACAGGGTGAGTTATGCCGTGCACCAGCTTTAAGGACCTGCAGCAGAATGGTAGGATAACTACCAAGTCACCCACCCAGATATTTATGCTATCACTTGGAATCAGTTCGAGTTAGCTTTCCTCACTCATCACGTGGCTGCTGGTGTCATGACCCTGTAAAGACGGGAGTTTCGGGACTTACACCAGTTGCAGCTTTCTGTCACCGAGTATGGTGAGATTTTCAACAAGCTAGCCCGTTATGCACCCGATGATGTTTCCTCTGATGCCAAGAGGCAGGAGGAATTCTTAAGAGGACTCAATGATGAGATATCTATTCATCTTGTGGCTCAGAAGTTTGACAACTTTCAGGAGCTCTTGGACAGAGCTATTGTGGTTGAATCCAAGAGGAAGAGCATAGAGAACCGCAAGAGGAAGTCTAACCCTCACAAGCACTCTGTCCCGTACCAGAAGCAACGCACTTCCCCACCACCACCTTATAACGGTAATGGACACAACCATAACGGTCATCACCATGGCGGTCACAAACACAATGGGTATAAGCACCACAATGGGAATAGCAGCAACGGAAAGGATCTCAGTGAGGTAACATGCTTTAAGTGCAACAAGATTGGGAACTATGCAACCACTTGCCCCGAGAATAAGAATGGCAATGGGAATGGAAATGGACACAACCATGGCAATGGAAGCGGGAAGAAGCCAAATCCGTTTGTCAAAGCCACGGTGAATCATGTCTCTATGGAGGATGCTTGTGATGCACCGGACTCCGTGATTGGTAAGTTCAAGCTCAGTTCCATTCCCGCAGTTGTTATTTTTGATAATGGTGCATCGCATTCATTCATATCAAGTGTATTTGTGGATAGAGGCAAGATACCTACGGAGACTATAAATTCTCCTCTAAGGGTAAGTTCTCCTAGAGGAGAAATAGTGGCAAACTCCGGTTGTCGGGGATTAGAACTAAGGATTGGGAAAACATCTTCCCCACAAGTCTAGTAGTTCTGGAGTCACAAGGATTAGACATAATCTTGGGCATGAATTGGATGACAGAATATGAAGGGGTCATAGATTGTGCCAAAAGGACTGTCATGCTCACAACACCGGAAGGGAAGAGGATTCGTATCAAGTCAAATTTTGCACTTAAGGAAGTTATGGTGAACTCTCTTAACGGGGTTAGCTTGGAGGATGTACCCATCGTGAACGAATACCCGGATGTCATTCCGGAAGAGTTACCCGGGATGCCTCCCAACCGTGATATAGAGTTTCTCATTGACTTGATGCCGGGCACAGGACCGATAGCCAAGAGACCAAACAAGATGGATGTAGAAGAGTTGAAGGAAGTCAAGAAACAGCTTAGGGAACAATTGGACAAGGGATTCATCCAACCCAGCACATCATCTTGGGGGGCACCTGTGCTATTCGTGGAAAAGAAGGATAAAACAAAGAGGCTAGTTGTAGACTATCCCTCGTTGAATGAAGTGACGATCAAGAACAAGTACCCTCTTCCTAACATTAATGACCTGTTTGATAATTTAAAGGGAGCTAGTGTGTTCTCAAAGATCGATCTACGATCTGGCTACTTTCAGCTAAAGATTCGAGAACAGGATGTGCCCAAAACAGCCTTCACCACAAGATACGGATTATATGAGTACACCGTGATGTCGTTTGGTCTAACCAATGCCCCGGCATACTTCATGACCATCATGAGCAAGGTGTTAATGGAATATTTGGACAAGTTTATTGTGGTATTCATAGATGATATACTCATATACTCCAAGGATGAGAAGGAACATGAGAAGCATCTGCGCCTAATTATGGAGAAATTAAGAGAACACAAGTTGTATGCCAAATTCAGCAAATGCGAATTCTGGTTAAAGGAAGTGGGTTTCCTTGGTCATGTTGTGTCGGCAAAAGGAGTTGTCGTAGATCCTAGTAAGGTAGCTTCCGTAATGGAATGGGAGTTTCTTGGGCCTCGCAGGATATTACTGGAGGTTCATTGAAAACTTTTCCAAAATAGCAAAACCCATGACGGAACTATTAAAGAAGGAAAAGAAATTCCTATGGACCGAGGCATGTGAAGCAAGCTTTCAAGAGTTGAAGAAACGCCTTATAACGACACCAGTGCCGTGTCTACCTGATATCCAAAAGGATTTTCAAGTCTATTGTGACGCTTCTCGGCAAGGACTTGGAAGTGTATTGATGCAAGATGGGAAAGTGGTATCCTATGCCTCTCAACAACTTAAGAACCACGAACAAAACTACCCCACACATGATTTGGAACTTGCGTCTATGGTACATGCACTCAAGGAATGGAGACACTACCTCATGGGCAAACATTGTGATGTGTTCACAGATCATAAGTGTTTGAAGTACATCTTCACCCAAAAGGAGTTGAATATGAGGCAAATAAGATGGCTTGAACTGATTAAGGATTATGACTTGGATTTACAGTACCACCCCGAAAAGGAAAATGTGGTGGCCGATGCCTTAAGTCGTAAAGTTTATGTGAATGGACTTACCGCAGGGGAACTTACAAAGGATTTATGCAAACAGTTTAAAGATCTCAGGATAGAAATATTTCCAAAAGGACACGTAGTGACTATGGAAATAGTGCCTACTCTTCAAGAGAGAATAAAGGAAGCACAAAAGGGAGATAAAGAGTTGGAAGAAATAAGAGTCAAAATAAGTGAAGGGAAGAAAAAGATTTTCGTCTGGACGAACAAGGAACCCTTTGGTATGGAAAGCGTTTGTGCGTTCCCAATGACTCCGGTATCAGAAATTTGATTTTACAAGAGGCTCAGCATTCACCATACTCCATTCATCCGGGCAACACGAAGATGTATATGGATGTGAAGGATATATTCTGGTGGAATAATTTGAAAAGAGAAATTCCCGAGTATATTTCCCTATGTGACGTATGCAATATAGTTAAGGTCGAGCACCAGAAACCGGCCGGATTGCTGCAACCACTACCCATACCCGACTGGAAGTGGGACAAGGTAGGCATGCATTTTATGACGGGATTGCCCCGGACTCGTTCAGGATTTGATTCTATTTGGGTAGTGGTGGACCACTTTACCAAGGGGGCTCACTTTATCCCCGTAAAGACCACATATACAAGTGCTAAGCTTGCCAAGATATATATGTCAAGGATTGTAAGTCTGCATGGTGTTCCAAAGGGAATTGTATCAGATAGAGGCACATAGTTCACTTCAAAGTTTTGGCGACAATTACATGAGTCTCTTGGAACCAGACTAGAATTCAGTACTGCTTTCCACCCTCAAAAAGATGGCCAAACAGAAAGGATGAACCAGATCCTGGAAGATATGTTGAGAGCTTGCGCACTAGACTATGGGTCTAGTTGGGATGATAACTTGACATATGCTGAGTTCTCATACAACAACAGCTACCAGACAAGTATCAAGATGGCTCCGTTTGAAGTTCTATATTGCAGGAAGTGTAGGACTCCTATATTATGGAGTGGAGTTGGTGAACGTAGTCTGTTTGGACCTGAATTGATCAAGGATGCCGAGGAAAAGGTACGGCAAATTCAAGGTAGGATAAAGGTAGCCCAATCCCGACAAAAGGGCTATGTTGATTCCAAGCGCAGGGATGTGACTTATAAAATAGGGGACCGTGCGTACCTCCGAGTTTCACCACTGCGAGGAGTTAAGAGGTTTGGAATCAAGGGTAAGTTAGCCCCTCGATTCATAGGGTTGTATAAGGTTCTGGACCATAGAGGAGAAGTTGCTTATCAGTTGGAGTTACCAGAAGGACTGACAGTTCATGATGTGTTTCATGTATCAATACTAAAGAAGTGCCACCCAGAAATGGACGAAACACCGCTAAGAGATACATTTCCCCTGGATGAGGTTCAATTGGAGAATGACCTTACCTATGTGGAAAATCCCATCAAAATATTGGTAGCGGCCGAAAGGGTTACTCGTACCAAGGCTATCAGATTCTGCGAAGTCCAATGGAACCATCATTCCGAGGAGGAATCCACGTGGGAACGCGAAGAAGATTTGAAGGCGGAACACCCACACCTATTTGCTAGCCAATCCGAATCTCGGGGACGAGATTCTTCTTAAGGGGGGTCGGTTTGTAACATCCCAGATTCATATTAAGATGTTACTAGAAGCATGCATCATCCTTGCATCATTGCATCCTACAAATTAAAGTTGCATCAAAACCCTACCATCAAACCCTAATAAAAAATTCCTCTATGTGAGAAATAATGAAGTAATCTTGTTTGACCCTTCTAAAAACTAAGTAAAAATATTATTCTCTGGCTCTAAGATGACCACCTCATTTTTACAAAAATTTAGAAACTGTCTTTACTGAATTTGAGTTTGTTATGCAAAGAAAAATGGAAAAATATAAAGAATAAACAAAAGGGAGAACAACGGCCTAACCTAGCTGGGCCGGCTGTGCCAGCCCACCAGCGCATGCACGTCGCCTAAGCCTACCAGCGGCCGCTGCCAGCCCACCAGCATAGCCGCCAGCCCGCCGCAGCAGCCCGCGAGCGTGCAGACACCGACACCCGGGCCCCACCTCCGTCGTCTTCCTCCCGGAGACCACGGCGTGCATAGCTCCCTGCCGCGTCGGGATAAACCCAAATCTCAACGGATTCGACCGCCCCCTCCCCCAAGTCTTTGGATTATAAAGAGCCGACTATCTCGTCGTTTTTCCTTCGAAAAAACCCTAGCTCAACCCTCACCGAACTGCTGCCATTTTTCCTCGCCGTCGCCGCGCTCGGTAAGGTTGAGGTTCCGACCATTTGCGCCACCCCGAACCCTCTTTCACTTTTGATTGTCTTCCCCGTGCTTCACCGTTTCCCCCTGACCCTTTCCCCCTTCTACAGAGTGCTAGATCACAACCGATTGCTCGCCAACACCTCGCCGGAGTTCGTGGAGGTCGGCGGAGCACTACGGCTAGACGGGGAAGGTAACCTGGAAGCCGGTCTCGCGAACGAGACCGCGAGGAGGAGCAGCACGCCGTCATCTATTCCACTACCACGGGGAGCCACAGGACCGCCGCCAATCACCGCTGCCCAACAGCGTCGCCGTCGTCTACCTTGCCTCGCCATCGACGCCGCCTGTAAGTCGCCGCCTTCACCCCCACCCGTTAGATCTAAAACCTGCGGCGCAGATTAGATCTTGGATCGAAGGGGTATCGCCGAATCGTGTTTCGTCGCGTGGCAGTCCGCGTCAGCACGCCACGTCAGCGCTCCGCGTCAGCCAAGACGTTTAGCTGGACCAACCAGAGGCCACCACTTGTCGTGGATAGATCAGGGTTAATTTTAAATAGGCAGAATTGATTATTTTTTTCGAAATTCATAGTAAATCAACTACTTGGCAAACAATTGTGTATGATATACCGTTGGATTCACAAAATTGTGTAGAACACAGATCTGTAATAATTTTGCGAGTTTGCAGTAGTATTTTCTGTGTAGGATTTAATGTCTCGTTTGGAGTGTTTAATCCATAGAAAAATAATTAGAATTCCATTTTAGTCGATTCTTGTTGTGTTGGCCTTGTTTTCACAATACTGTTGATTAAAATTATAACATCTTGCTTAGGACCTTTAGATCTGTTTTGGGGCTAATTAGATGGATGGATCTCCCTATGAGCCTAAAAATTAAAGTAATGATCCAAATTAATTAAAATATGTGGGAAACTAATACTAACAACATCCACAACACATTAACAACCCAAAAATAATACCTTGGTCAAATTAGAAACAATCTTGCATAATTACCATGTTGCATGCATGCATATTATCTCTGTGACATTATTTTTTGTGCAAGTTGTGATTGGATCTATGTTTGTGTTTGTTAGATTGTTCAAAGTGTGCCGAGGAGTACTATTGTGTAGAGTGCTGCTCATATCAAGGCAAGTTACACCACTTGTTCATAATTTTTGTCCCAGTTTTGATTCTATGCATGTGATCTTCAAATTTCATGGTATGCATGTGTAGAATGTTCTAGTAGAATATTTCCTTAGTAATATTTTACAAGTGCGATGATTTTTTAGTATGCCATGAGCAGCTCTATACTTAGGATTTTTCCCTCCTAATAGGTCCCCCTGTTTTTGCTAATTATTGCTTTCTATGATATGTATATAAAGTACCGTTGGGGGGTTCGAAAGACAATGGATTTTTCTAAGTATAAAGGCTCTCTTGAGCAAACTTTTCTTCTCAAATCCACTTCAAAATAAAACTAAGTTTTCTTCTGGGCGGAATGGTTGACGGGACAACAAGTGAGATTTTGGTGGAGGACGGTCGCCCAGGAATCAAAAAAGTCTGCCATGTTTCAGAATTCAGAAGCTTCCAGTTGAACCACAATACATATGTGCTCTGTCTTGGCATAGTACTTAGTGGGAAACCTCACCTGGGTACCAAAATTTGGAGGTTCTTGGCATGGTTGGATCCAGAAGGTAGAGGGGCTACTAAGAGAAAGCCTCTCCATGGTCCTGGCTATAAAAGGACTTGATCGTGGATTGTGGGTAAAGTACACAAACTATCGAGAGTATTGCAACCTGATCGATTAGCCGAGTTCACGGAAAATAACACTTGAGCATCTGAAGGATGGAGCCTCTGAAATATCTTCCTCTCTCTCCCTTTCAAAAACTTACAGTTTTTCTAGAAAAATCCAAGGCGTGAGTCATATCTCCATTGGGAGCGTTTTAGGAACTTGGTGAGTAATATCCAAGTGTTAGGTTGTTTGGACACTTGGTGAGTCATATCCTTGTGTGCCATTCGACCATATATTACTTAAACAAATGTTTACAAAGTAGGGAAATCTTCTCTTCTTCTCCATAGTTAAGTAAACTATCTTTGAGAAAATAAACTCCACAGCCTAAACTAGCCTTGCATGTAGAGTTAGTCTTTTCTTTCCTTGGTGTAATTTGCCAATACATTCAAAGTATTGACCCAACTTGTTGAATGCATGTCTTATGTGCAGAATCCGAAGATTGAATGGTGCGTAGGGATCGCGAGTCTACACCCGACAAGCCTGGGGCGTTGATGGACTCAAGTTGTTTTATGTTTCCGCTGTTATTTGAGCTAGCTTAATGCTAAGCAAATTTGTAATAAATTCATACTCTGGATTCTCCGTGTAATAATGACTTTGTGTTTTACATGATATTCATCGACTATGAGTGCTATCTATTGATCCATGGACTAGCATGTAGATCACATGGACTTAGGATCTTTATTGATCCAAGGTCACAACATCGTGACTCATTGGTACTTGAGAGTTGGCACGTTCTTCTAGGAGCCGCTACCGACCGATCGATTGAGAGTCGGACTCCAATTGTGTCCAAGTAGCCATGAGCCTGCGGGGTCACACACTTAAGAGCGGGAGCAAGTTCAGATTGGATCAGAACCGGAAATCTGGTTAGGTTGGACCTTAGCCGAATTTTGAATGAGTCAGTGAGTCGGACTCACGGTGACTAATATTATATGGGCTTTAGTGAATGGGCCATGTTAGTGGAGCCCATGTTCACTCCCTATATATAGTGGAGCACAGTAACCCAGAAGGGTTAATCGTTGATCGGTTAGGTCATTCCATGAGTTGGAAACCATAGCTCCACAACAGTTCTGCCGTCCTAACAAACCTAGAAGTTCGCCATCGGTGCTCCTCCTTGTATGTGTGAATACCAGCAAAGGTGTTGTACGATCAGCACCAAGACGATCGGATCCTAAGGACTGCGCTACATTCAACAGACGTGCTACATCAGTATTCCACAACTGCACGTCTAGTGGTAAACCTCGTGGCCTTCTACCTCAGCTAGATCTTGGGATCACCATGTTAGAGGGAAAAACTTTTGTTTTATCTCTATGTGGCCGAACAACCCGGAGTATCAAGTTTCTCAAGATCCAGTGGAGTAACCACACTGAAGAAGAAGCTACTTCGGAACGAGAAGATTACATTAAGATTGAGTTTCTAGATCTCTTTAGTTCCTAGTTTTATTTTTCTTAATTCTCAGGACAATATTTTATTTAAGAAGGGAAGGTTTGTAACACCCCAAAAAAATATTAAACAAGATTATCAAGTTTCAATCACCCAAGTTCCTAGTCCAAGTTTTCTGTCAGAAACAAATCCAATTCTTTTCACCCCTTGTTAGACCAAGTAAAAGTGGACCCAAGCCCACTTTACACACCAACAGAAACAAATTCCAAATCTATTCAAATGACAATTCAAAATTGAATCCTTAATAGGTACTAAGATCACCATTTCTCAAAAACCACTCAAACAAGTTCACCTTGCCAAACCCAAGCACCCTGGGACTACCAAACATGTGACCAGAGCAGTTACCAAAATTCAGCCAAAAATTCAAATTCAAATCTCATGCGGCCATTTCATCAAACACTTGGTGAGCACAGATCAAATTGCCTAACTTTCACTACTGTTGATCAATGCTTTGTTCCCCCATTGCACCCAATTCTCTCCCCTTGTCACCCCCAGCAACCAACACTGCATTGAATAAGCTAGCGCTCTACCCATTGCACCAGTGCCGTGCCACCCAAAGCTCACTAGCCAGCCGACCATGGCCAGCACGTAGGAGGCAACGCCGTGCCCATCCATGATGTCCAGGAGGCAGGCCACCGTCCACCGCCACCCCCTTTCCAACCCTCGAGCATAGCCAGGCCTTGGAACACTGTGAACCGTCGTGCCCATTTCCTCTCTACCATGCCGAGAGTGCGCCAGAGCGCCGTAGCCGACACGCGCGCACACGCCACGCCTCACCCTCCCCGCCCATCATTGCATGCGCCATGACCCTAGCTACCCCCCAGACATGCCCGTTCGCCGTCGCGCGACCAGTAGCCCCTGTACGTCGTATAAAACACTGTCGGTGCCACTCAGAGCATCGACCCGTTCTGACCGTTCTCGACCGCCCCTTGCCGTGCCAGTAAGCTCGTGATGATCGCCAGGAGACACCGTGCCGGCCTACGCCCTTCGCCATGCCGTTAGCTCACTACACCGTCGTCACTGATGAGTTCTGACCATGCCGCACTGCCCCTCTCGCCGGTGTATAAATAGAGGTCACCCTCGCCTCAATTCTTCACACCACCTCACTCCTCACTCCTCAAAGATCACCCTTGACCCTCCCCCGGAGCAAGGCGAGCTCCGTATCGCCAGAATTTGGCCAGAGTCTGCCACTTCAGAGGAGGAGCGGAGTCGTTGATTGGAGCCACCCTAGGAGCCGCCGCGACCACCGTTTGAACCGCCGTCATCGACAACGTCGTTCACCCCCATCTGCAATCCTAGCTGGAGTCCTGGTAAGCCACCGCGTACCCCCACCATCGCCGTTAGGGTTCGATCTCGCCGAAGCTGTTCGGTGGAGACGACGCACCCCAGCCATAGGATCCTAGTCTAATCGCATGGCCCAGATTGAAATATACCCCTTCACTTAGAGTGAGCTGTTGACGCGTGGGACCACTCTATTAGCAGCCCGCTCCATGCGCGCTTTGCACCTGGGCCGGCCAAGTAACTTTCCTGCGCGTAGCCCAGTAGTTCAAACAATCTTTTTCCATTTTAATTCAAACCTAGTTAAGTTAGTGACTTTGAAAACCAATTCAGAGAGATTCACTAAACCAAATTGCATGAAACCAAATTTGCTAGAAAAGTATTGAAATTATCAATCCAAGCCGGTTGGATTCAAATCATTTGAAATTATAGATCACCTATAATAAAAATAACAAGACAGCTACTTTTACACATTGAAACATTTTTAAAAAATCAACCATAAATACTTTTAAGTTGATTCCAATTCTCAAAAATCACATTTGACAAGATCTTTCTAAATATATAAAAATATTTAGGTTTAATTTCCGTGATACTGGACTAGTATTAAAAGAATGCCTCATAGGCATTTCTAGTCACTTTAAATTATTTAAAATAGTAATGTTAAACCTCATTAAATTGTGACACCATTTTAAATCACATTCCCAAGTATTAAAATATTTGGTGATGACATGTGTCAACATGATCCCATATTTTAACTAGAGAATATTAAATCTTAAGTAGTTTTCAATGAGTAGATATTACTTTTCTAAAATAAAACAAATAAGACTAGGTCTTTATTTCATGTGATGATGCTATATCATCTAGTGTGAACCTTTGTTTGCTAAATCAAGGTAGTTAAGTATTGTTTGGTGATTGTGTACCTCATATTCATTTATAGACGCTAGTACCAACCAAGGATACGAGGAGGAGGAGTACTACAAAGAAGAAGAAAACTTCAAACACTTCACCAATCAAGGCAAGTTAATAACTGTGCAAGCTAAGCTAAACCATGCAAGTCCCACTTGCAAGTCTAATCCTACAAGATAACCTATGCAATGCATTAGGCATGCTTTGGTTATGTAACCTTGATTATACCAAATCCTAGTTTTACTTGCAATTGCAAGCTTTATTCTTTTATTTCTTGATCAAAGTCCTTTATTACTCTTAGTTAGTGTTTTGTGAGTTTTGGAAGGACATTAAAGGTAGCATAAAGATCATAAAACTTGGCCTTAGTTAGTTAGAACTAGATGTCATACTGAGGCATGAGATCTATATTTGGATAAGTCACACTTGATTAGCACCCCTCATTAGTGATTACCCACAATTTTAGTGGCTAGTTCTAAGCATAAAAGTTGATCACTTTAGATGGGAATACTTGATGAAAATCATTATGAAAACGTTGGAATGATGAGTCATTCTAATGAAATGTTTTGACATGTGTTATGAACACCAGATTATTTGATGATGAAAATGTTGGGGCATGAGCCTTATCCCTTTATTAAAGCTGGGTGGGTGGGTTCGGATGAGATACCATTCCAATTTTACCATACAACCATAATAACTGAATTGGGTAAGGCTTAACTGGAAGTTTATATATCTTAGTATGGGTTCCCTTGCGGAAGAGGTTTGAGATGAGGCTACCTCGTGATGAGTGTCCACCTGTGTAGTTCCCAAGATGACAAATGGTCATGGTTGGGAGGCCAAACTCATAGGGGAGGTGCCTATACTAGGGTGTGTAATTGAAAGGTTAGGATTTATTATCCGCATACTGAGTATGGTGATTCAGGATTGTTCCTGATGGATGTATCGAATGTTGTGGTGAAAGTGTACCACCTCTACAGAGTGTCAAACTATTCGAATAGCCACGTCCATGGTTATGGATAGTTGGAGTGGACATACTATTCCGTCGTTAGATGTTTTCAAAATGACTTGTGAAATGAACTATGACTTTGACTTGACCACAACAGGGTTGTGAACATGAAAAATAAGTTCCCACTTAGGTGTTGTAAAACATTAAACTAGTTTTCTTTACTTCTAAACTCAATTAGAGATAAATCTGGCTTTTTGCAAAATAAACCTAGAGCTTAAGATTCCTACTCGAACCACCTTACTTGTTATTATTATTTTGCGAGTACTTAAAGAGTACTCGTGGCTTTGTACCTGGCTATTCCTATGGCCAGACTATGAGGAGTACTACCAGGATGATGGACAACAGGAAGTCTATGACAACTAGGATCATCTCCCATTGTCAGCATTGCCTGTGACCCTGAAGATGGAGCCCCGACCATGCTACCTTTATTATATATTCTGCTCCGTCGATTGTATTAAGACTAGATCATGAGATCCTTTATTTGTAAGATCTTTATTATGGTTTGTAATATATGATAAACTATGGTACCAATCTGTTACATCTCACAAAAATGGTAATCCTGGGATTGCGATATATGGCATAACAGGCATCTGGGATTAAAAATTCGGGTGTTGTAACCTATCTATATAAAGGACAGGAGGGTATGGCGAGAAGGATCTCTCACCCCACCGCATACGCACCTCACGCTAGATTGCATCTGTGCACCCCTGTAACCTTCATTTTCGTCGTAATCAAGAACAGCCAATTAGGAGTAGGGTTTTCCCTCCGGGGGCCTGAACCTGGGTAAACCTCGTGTCCCCGTGTTGCTTGCCTGTTAGCCGTTCCACGACTTCCATCATCCCCATCTTCTCCAAAACCCAAGTCCATAACAATGGGCATTGACGAGATCGAACCTTGTCAATTGGCGTCGTCTGTGGGAAATGGTGACGCTGATCATGCGGTCGTGACGGTTCCATCCGGGGCGATCTACAACTCATTGGCAATGGAGAGTCACCTCCTCTTCAGTGCCTTCAACTTCACCGCCCACTCACCAGCCACCCTGAAGGATTTCGAGTCTATCGGCAACGGGCTCGATATGCTGTTCGGGAGCTTCTGCTTCTAGGTGGGGAAGACTGGCACCCTCTGCCTCCCAGAGCGGGTGCCACCACCATCTATCAGGCCCGCTTCATGGGTCCCACACATCGGCACTTTGCACACGTTGACATTGACAGATTATTCGGATGACAGCTGCAGCTGCAACTCCGACCTATGCGGCTGTAAGACCTCACCCTTTAAGGTAAAGGTCCCAGTGATTGCAGTGCTAGTCCCTGGATCGAATTGCTAGCACCCACAGTTTCAGATGAAGTACACAGATACAAAGGTCATTATTACATCGTAATTCCAGGAGTACAATAGTTCTTACAACTCATGAGCCCAAGGCTAACACATAGAGTTCTCATTACATAGTATATAAATAAAGTCTTCATCTTCATGTGCCACAGGCAAACATGTTGTGTGTAGACTCATAACCCTACTCACCATCAGAGTAACCTACAACATAATAAATTACAGCCACAAGGGGTTAATATAGTTGGAATTGTATTGGCAAGTGATAACATAGTTATATAGTACAGACTATCAACTACATGAATTTGGCTAAGTGTGGTTTTAGGCTAGCTTTACACAAAGTAGTTTTTTCCTACTAGTTGAAAACACTAAGTTTTTCTTTACAAAAACACTAAGGATCCACCAATAGACATTGGTGTACCTCTACCCTTGTTCACGCACCATTTTAAGTTAGAGAAATTGGGATGAGGATATTCCTGACCCTTTCAATGTCTTTGATGCTCAAAATGCCCATGACAGGGGACACGACTAAGTACTTAGGTTTTACCCTCTCGAGAGGTGGTGCACTTTCCCCACAAGACTCTACATGCATCGAGACGAGACTTTTCAGAAGCAATCCCTCAGACCACCATGGACGCGTTCCATCCTATCAACTCTACCACCATCTGTCCATCTGACTGAGTTCTTGCAACTTAGTTTGTCAAGGTAGAGCCCATATCCCATGTTCTTGGGTGGCCATACACAAGTGTGATACACAGGGTAAACCATAGACATGGGCCTTGTGTAACCACTCAATAAAAACCATACAAGTCCCATTCCACCCAGGTGTTTTATTAAGAAGTTGTTTTTTCTTAGTCAAAAACACATAGGCATAATCTTTCCATAATATCCTAACATGAATTTTCCACCCTTGATTTATAAGATCTACGCTAAGCATACTAGCATATCAAGACTCCTAACATAGGGAAAATACTACCAGTATATCATCTATAGGATCTACCTTTTCATAGCATATAATTTGAAAAATTACCATGCAAGTCCTACTCAAAATAATACTAATGCAATAGGAAAAATAATAGGACAAAAAGATGGAGTATCACTTGCCTTGGTAGCTAGGGGAATAGGTACAATCCTCACAGTAACACTATCCACAATCCACAAAATCTACACAACAATTCATACAACAAAATAATCACAAATCAATATACACACCAAAAATAATATGAATGCATGCAAAATGCAAGGAGATGATTTTCCACACTTTCAAAATCAAACTCTACAGTACTGAAGACAAAGCATACATTCTAAAGTCTAAATAAAATAAAACCACTTTCAAATAATATTCTAAATAATATTGTGCCCAAGATGTTTATTGCTATCATGGTGACGGTTACTATTGTGGTGGTTGTTATGATTCCCGTGTTTGTGGGATCCAGAACCACCACTTACTTCACCATAAGAACGTTTGTGAGATGATCCTGATCCATGCTTATCAAAATGGTACTTCCTTTTCCTATTCTCCACTTGCTTCATCTTGCTTTCCAAGATGGTAGCTTTGTCACACAGAGATTGATAAGTTGGAACGTATGCAAGAGATAGTTGCATGCACATCTCATCATTTAGTCCTTCAAGGAACTTCTCCTTCCTCTTTGCATCGGTGTCAACATCATCCGGTGGATAGCATGCCAGATTGTTCAACTCTTCAATATATTTAGCAACACCGCGATGATGTTGTTTAAGGTTCTGAAAGTCCTTCTTCTTCAACCCCATCACTCCTGAAGAGATATGAGCAGTGCGGAATCCATCCTCAAATATTTCCCAAGTCACTTCTTCAATAAGGGTAGTGATTTGGAAGTTATCCCACCAAGTAGTTGCTAGTCCTTCTAGTAAGTTTGTTGCAAACCTAACTTTTTCTGCATTAGTGCACCCAACTGTGACCAAGTCCTTATTCATGGAACACGGCCAATCATTTTCTACCATGGGATCAGTTGTACCAGAAAACTTAGCAGGCCTCAATCTTAGAAACCTTGTGAGCATATCAAAAGCTAGTTGGTTGTTCTGATTGATGTAGTTATTATTATTATTGTTATTGTTTTAGTTCTGGTTCTGATTCGCCATAAACTGAGTCATCATTTGCATCAACTGGGTCTGTGCAGTCATCAGCTGTTGCATCTCATTGCCATTGTTGTTATTGTTGGGATTGGCATGATGGGGATGCATCTTTTGTTTCAATAAGGATAAGTAATGAGATATAACCCATAGATCCTAACATTCACAATACAATATGTAGCAACAATAAAAAAATAGGCAAGCACATAACAAACTTTAGGATTCAAAACGAACAACAAGTTTTGTAAAGTAAACACACTAGCATAGTCATCCACATGTTGGATGATCAATGTGACTCAATAAATAAAATGATTATAGATGGATAGATAGCCAAGTAGTCAACACTAATCCTCCATATCGAATTCCTCCTCCACTAGAGCAAGTCCTGCCGCGTCGAACCCTGCCTTGTACTCCTCCATGCTGGTGGTCAAAGCATCGACCTTCGCCTGAAGCTCTCTCTTCGGTTAGAGCAGCCTCTCTATCACCTCCTGCTGTGTCTCTAGCTCAAGATCCTTGAGCTCCATCTCAGCCTTCATCTCATTGATCTTCTTGTTCCTATCTGGACTCTCTTCTCTTGGTTCTTGAACTTCTTGTCTTGCTTCTCAAACCTAGTCTCCATGTCCTTGATGCTCTCATCCTGCTCCTCGAAGGCCTTGTCCTTCTCCCTCGGCTGGACGCGTAGCTCGTCATTTGTAAGCATGACATTGGTCCTATCAGTATCAAGATACCTAAGGAGAATCTCTAAGTCCTAGAGGTAGTGGCGCACATGCTCAATGGTCTCCTTAGTGGCCTCGTCCAACACTATAGCCTCTCCGTCCTCGTCACGTCTCCCAAAGGGATGGAAGTAGAGGCCCTTGAGCTCGGTGGAGTGACGTCCACATAGGCGTCCTATCAGCTGCTACATGGCGATGTCGAGTCCCTTCTCCTTGTATTCATGTAGTATCTTGAAGGCAATTTCCTCGGTGGGAGGCTCTGACTGGCGTCCTGGATGAGAGACTCTAAATCCCCACAAGTCCTTCCTCTCAAACTTCCTAAGCTAAAGTCCCTTTATGTTAGGGATGGGAAGATCAAGCACACTGATGAGCTCCACAATACGGGATCCAAAATAAGTTCCCTTGAACTCCTCAGAGGTGCTGAAAACAAAGATAGGCATCTATTGCATAGGATGGATAAAATTAGAAACAACACAAGTATAGAGAAGAACATAAAGCAATAAAACAAAAGCCAAAGTCATTCAACAAAACATTAATCCACACAAGTCATGGAGTACATTATTCGATCACAACATCAAGGTTCAATCACATCTTAGACAAAAAAAAATTCATACCACATAGGTCGGTATGATCAAATTATTAACGCGAGAAAACGACAAGTGTGGTGGTCCAACTATAGGATATGTGTCGTTCACTCACTAGTCAAGGTAGTTATCTGGGCATCCTTGGATGCAATATGTTTGTCTTGATCACAAGACTCCCATTCTAAGTCTATGATATCCTCCCTTAGACGTTTTATGGTGGTCTCTAAGTCTTGGGTATGCTTCTTCTCCTCTCTAAGGTCATTCTGAGTGTTGAGCATTCTACACTTGAGTCTTTCTCTAAGCTCCGTGATGGCATTCCATGCTCCATTCTTTGCAGAGTCAAAGAATGACACATGCATTTCAGAGTTGGTGATCATGCAGAATCACGACTCATTGTGGTTATCTTCCGTTTTTTAAACAAGTGGAGTTGTACCCACAAATACTCTTCTCCTTCATCCATCACTGGTAATCCCTTGTACACGGCTTCACCATTTATCCCCAAGATAATCATGAGGTTCTTGAGTGCCTTTGTAAACTCCGTCTCACATTCTAGGGTCATGGTCCTCAGTAGTCCCTTCTTGACGGCTTTCGTCAAATTGTCTACAAGTACGCCATAGGGGCTCCTAGTGGCGTTGTAAGGATGGGGTGTGAGATGTCGGATGTTCCAGGAGCGGTGAACACAAGTTTACCCCGGTTCAGATCCAACTATGGTGATCATATCCTACTCCTGCTAGTAACCAAGTAATATATCGGCGTAAGCCAGATGTTACAATGGATTACAAGAGAGGTTCGCCTGTGCGAGTTGATTGTGGTGTACTATTGATTGGTTATGCCCTAAAGGCTCCCATACAGACAGTTTATATAGTCACCGGGGCCTAGGGTTATAGGGAGAGACCTATCCGGCTACATTACAGAGTCGGTAACTATGTACAGCTTGGACTATAAGTAATACTATAGGCCTAACTCGGTTACTCTTATGGGCCTTGTCGTAGCCGAAACTGGCTCCTCCTCTTTCTCTAACTGGGCCGCCCATGAAGCAAAGCTCTAACCCGTTGGTAGGCCACCCTGGTCAGCGAGTCCTGTGGGTATACCTGGAAAGTATATCCCCAATAGTAGCCCCCGGAAGTCAGATAAATCGTCTAGCTTCATGGTTTCTTCGTCTTGAGAATCTTGAAGGGTTCCCGAAAACTTCTTTCACTAATGTAGGATTCCGAGTCAATCTAGTCGGATATATCTTGCTCTGACCTTAGTCTTTCCCTTGCTTGGTTTGAAACATAAGTCGGATTTTTCAGCGGCGTGCGGACTGACAACATTTTTCAGACCAGGTCCTGTCTCTGACATGATTTCCATCAGCACGACCGTTGGTGGGTCTGTTCCTTACGGAACAGAACACCGTTTCAATGTCTGCACGAAAATCGAGGGGGAGGAAGAGTCGCGAGGAAGCTAACTCCCCCTCTCCTATACGCGTGGCGTTAATCGCGTGTGTCACCATACGAATCTTGACGTAGAGACAAATAAAGAGGGGAGAAAACCCTTTTTCTCAGATTCACCTTTCCATCGATTCATTCATTGCCTCCTCGTACTCCTCGAGCTCTCCGCACCAATTCCCATCTACAGACCGTTGAGAAAAAATCTCTCCTCCCCCACCAGCCCTTCTTCCTCCAAGATCTATTGCTTCTGCCTTGTCTTCAGGAGCGGCGGCGGGTTCGTCGACGTCGAAGGAGAAGAAAATCCGCGGTCTTTGGATCCCCAGCGCCATGGATAACGCAGAGCTCCAAGTCATGGAGGACGAAGGGTTCATCTTTGCCGGTGCGTGGCGGAGCGCCTCAGGACACACCGTCCCCACGCCACTCGACGGCGAGAGGGTGTTGTTCGGCAATCACGTCGACCGTGGCCTCAGCCTTCCACCGTCGGACTTCCTCGTCGAGGTCCTCAATCACCACGGTGTGCAACTCCATAACCTTCCTCCCAACACCCTGCTTGAGCTCAGCACTCACGCAACTTTGTGCGTGGGGTTTCTCGGCATTAGGACGAGTCTCATTCTTTTCCGGTACTACTATGGTACTCAGAAGAATTCCATTAGTGTCGGTGTGCCTTATGTGACCGGCACTTTTAGCTTAGTCCTTAGGAGGAATCGGATCTATCCTAGAATTAACGCTAGTGAGTCCGTCAAACGCTGGGCCGGAACTTTCTTCTATCATAAGGATATTCCGGCTCCAGGAAAGGCGAAAGGTCTTTCGGCGTTTGTCAACGACGGCGCCCACACCAAGACTCATGGTACGCGGAGGCACCGGAGATGTCAGGTATTTTGATCCTCGCTAAGAGGCGGATCAAATTTTTGATGAAGAACATGGGGCTCCGTGGATCCTACTTGATCCACTGTTGGCTGGAGCGCCAGATTCAGCCTATCCAGCACCATGGAGATCGCCTCATGCACCAAGTCACCACCGACAAGAAGGATAGCATGAAGATCAGCCCGAGCCGGCTTTCGGTGAAGGACTACAAGACCCTCATGCAATATTTGGTCAAGGAAAGAGTGGAATGGAAAGTTCCGGAAGTTTCCATGAAGATGCATACATCCAATCGTCCTCTAAGTTCAGTAAATATTTTGACTTCTTTTCGCGTTTTGTCGTTCTTTTTTGTTCTTTCTCTGACTCTATTTTCATTGATTCTTTTCGACTTTTTCAGCTCGAGAAACTCTCCGAGTGCGGGCTAGCTCCACTAGAAGGCTACACTTCAGACGACCCGGAGGAGACGGAGCACTACAAGGAATGTGTTATTCTATGACCTTCTAATAGTGACCGTGGACAAAATCGTCATAGAATTATGACGATTTTGCACTAAATGGTCGTAAGCTATTCAGGAGGTTCAAAACCTTAGAAAATTACGAAGATCTTGCTTAAAATCGTCATGGTTTTATTAGCTCAAATCGTCATAACCTAGTAAATGCATCTCGGGAGGTATTGGTAGCTCACTATGACGATTTTAAATCGTCATATCGTCTAAATTAGAAAATAAGAGATTGTCCACGTCAACAATTGTGCCTACATGTCATGTCCGCGTCACCGAAGGTATGAATGTTCATAGCTAGGTCGTTTCAACCAATCAAATCGCAGTAAACAATCTCCCATGGATCCTCCATCTTGGCATGATCTGTCCGATCAACGCCATCCAACGCCTAGTGGATCACCAGAAGAAGCACACCCACGGCCTGAGAACACCCCACGCACGCACGCCTCCAAAGTCCAAACCCTAGCGCCCTCCTTTCCTCTCCTCTCACCCACCCGCCGCCTCCACCCGCCGCTAGATCGAGGCGCCGCGCTTGTCGTCCTCGCCGTGCTTCGATCTGCCTTCCGCCATCGTTCGTGCAGCCGCCATGTCCTCCGCTACCGCCGCCGCCCCCTCCATCGCGGCCCCGATCGGGCACTTCATGCTCATCAAGATCCGCCCAGAGGCCGCGTCCTCGGGCGCCGACGCCGCCATGGTCTCCTTGCTCCATGCGCTCTCCACGCTCGTCCCGGTAGTCTCCTACATAAACGCGGGCCCCGTGCTCCGCCTCCGCTCCCGGGCCGCCGAGGCACCGGGCCCTGTGCTCCGCCTCCGTCCCCCGTCGCCCCAGGCTCCGCCATGCGCCTCACCCTGGAGATGGAAGGGCTGGAAGTCACGCAGCTCATGGAGAAGGTGGCCGCGGATGACATGTCACTCAGCATCGTCGACCTCGAGGTCCTCTCCAAGGCCGGAACCCCACAGGACCGAATCAACGCCGGTACGCTGCAGCTCCCTTTTCCTCTCTCTCCCCTGTTCCTCGCTCACCTAGGAGTATTAGCTAGCTCGCTTAGCTACTGACGCCTTTGTTGCTGTGTGCTGATTGCTCGCAGCCAGGATCATGCCCGTCGTCAAGAACAAGCACCTGCTGCTCTGCACGCTCCTCATCGGAAACTCCCTCGCCATGGAGGTATGCTTCGTGTACACAACCGCCTGTCCAATCATCTATTTACCCTGATTCATGGAGGTTGTGGGCTCGATCGCTATAATCTATCACCCAGCTAGCTACCTGATTTGTTGCACTGAATCGCCATGGGTCATGTCGCAGCCATTTTCTTGTATTTTAGTTAGTATGCAAGCTTGTCTTGTTATAGTGGACTAATGAACTATCTCGACTGATGTTATAGTAGACTAAGATTTTCCCTTGAACTTAAGGTTTCTAGCCTGTAAGGTCCATGCTAGCTTGTAAGGTCCATGTATTGCTTGTATTTGGTTGCTTTGGTAGCCAAAAATTGTTTATTTTCTAGCAGTTTAGTTAGTATGCAAGATAAACCTGGGTGCTTTTCTTATACTTTATCTACCATTATTTTATATAGCATCGCCAAGAATCATGAACCTGTTGTAAGTGTCCTAAAATGAGGATAGCTATTTACTTGTACTCAACAAACATGATCTATTGCCCACATCTAGGGACAATGACCTCCGAGTACGACCATTGGATTACAACGAACATGGAGTAGTAATATAATAATTTGAGTAGCTAGTAATTGGACTATAAGGAACCTGCTGTTTATAGTTTACTTGCACTGATTTACTTGCTGTAACATACTGGTATTACTCCTAGACTGAGTATTGTAACCTGTATCGTCACATTTGATCATGCAACATATACTGCATGGTTTTTTAGATCCTATTATCTTTGTCTTACTTAGTGGAACTGAAATGATTTTGGAACTTGGCTTTGTTCAGATATGTGCAACTGTGGTTATATCCGTGATAAGGGGGAAATGGTTCTTGAATCTGGTATTTCACTAGCAAGCAGATTTTCAAGTTATTAAAGAACACTTTGAACAGGTAAAGCTTCCATGTTTGATTCTTTAAACATGCATGTACCTTGCACTGTTCTGCCCCTTTATTTGTGCTCACAAATGCTCAGATATGTTAATAAAATAATGTGTTGTTTACACATCCTGTTTAGATAGTATTTAATGTATGCATAGTGCCATTGAGATCTTCAATCAGTTCAGTTACCATACCAGTTGGTTACCTTGATATATGTATTTGTTTACTAGCAAGCCATTGAGATCTTCAATGTTGTTGTTTATGCTTGCTTTTAGTGTGTACCATGTGAGATGTAGTTGTATAGGCCGATCTAGTACCTGGTACCAGCAGCGGTAGACTTTTATGTCACACTCAGTAGCAACTCCTTTCTTGATTTGCTTACTCTAGTTGCACCTTGTTTACCTTTGTCTAACGCTTAACTAGTAATGGATATTTAGCAGCTGAATACAGAGGGAAGGAAAGGAGAAGGGCTCGGAAAGGCATTTTGTGACGTATGAGCTCGAAACTGTTTACATAGTTGAGGAAGGCAAATAGTTTCTTAACTCTCTTTATCTTAAACTGGCAACTAGATTTTCTTCTATTACTTACGGATCATTTAATTGTTGTTGACAAAGTGATAGGTTATTTGGATTTTGTTCATTTTTTGAGTTAACTTCTTGTTTGACGATCTAGAAGTAGGTATATCATGTAATAATTTTCTCAAGCTCAATTTATTCTACAAATGCGGTATTTTCTAACTATCTATATTGTAAATCTGAAGACTGGTATAATCTTGCGAGCTACAGCGGTCTCTACTATTTGCATAGAATAGTGCATGCCCGTAGACCTGGAAGCTTCTTTCATTTGTTTATGAATACATACATGGATTCGTTCCTGTTAGAGGGAGCATGTTTTTGATTGTTCTAAACATTGTTTTTCCCATACAGCTTGCAACCTATATACGATGATCTATGTTTTCTGGAACTGCCTTTTGCACTTGAACTACTACTAGGAGTCATGTGCTTTGTGGCACCGCCTTTCCTTCATGGTCTGATTTTCATCCTTTTTTCATGGTCCTCTTTTGTTTCATGCAAACCCATAGATAATACTAGCTTTTACATGTCTCCGACAGTCTCCGCTCATCAAATCACATGTCTGTTAATTACTTGGCTTCATTTATCATGAGGTTGTTATCTTCTTCCTTTTACTGAATGAATGAGTGAGTTGTCTAGTCCATCTAGATTTTGTTTGTTCTGGAACACTATTATTTTGCTCCTTTTTTGGACACTATTATGGACATGTACACCTCACTAGTCTAGTTTGGCTGCAACTAGTGCTACTTTCTTTCTCTTTCGGTTGCCATCTTGGTTTATTCATGGATTTCTTTTGAATGTACTATATGACTGCTAGGGAGCTACTGGTCGGGGACAGCTGGAGAAGAAGACACGGAGCTTCTGGCCGGAGATGGCTGGAGATGGAGCTGCAGGAACTTCTGGACTCGCGCGACAGATGCTGGCCGGAGACAGCTTGAAGACGGCCATAGTGCAGTGTCCGAGGAATATGACTAGAGGGTGGTGTCATAGAGTCGAAGGGCATGAGAAGCTACACATCCGTGACATCCTCTATTCATTCTACATCAGCCAGACCCTTATGGTAGGGTACCTACCATTTCATGCTTGTATCCTGGATTCACTATCTCTTTCTTGCATTAATGCCTAAAAACTCTAAATAGTTCCAAAATGGTCCATGGTCCTGGCAAGGTGTTTTATTGTTTCGTGTCAAGTGCTTCTAGGTCCAGAATATTTAGGTGTAACATGCTTATAGAAGATACTCCATTGTTAAATATTGTTATTTTCAGATTAAATTGTGGCTAGGAAGTGCTTCTTGCTACATAATGTTTCAGCTTGCTTTTACAAAGATCAAATCAAATCACGATTGCATGACTTATGTGTGCATGTGTATTTGACTCACAATAGTGATGTACATGGAAGTTCTAACCGATGTGCCCATTTCTATTAGCTTAACATTGATGTCGGTTTATAAGCAATCGAATTGGCAAGCATATGCTCTTGTATAATTTCCTAGCTTAGTAAACTCATCTTAAGTTCATTGTATACCCAACATATCTTGTCAAAGTACCAATGCTGCCATGCATATTTGTTACTCACTTGCTAGAGATCTTTATTCTGCTTTTTTACATTTCTTGAAACATGCATTCTCATGGGGTAATTTCATTATTTTTCCTCTGTTAAGTTTTGGAAAGCTAAAAGTTCTATTTCAACACTTTAAAACAATATATATATAGTTTTATATTGGAAATAATTGTGCGTGACTTTACACTTTCATGTAAACACCGCCGAGTACAACTGTTCCTACATGGTGGAGTCCCGCGGAATCTCGGCATGCACACGTAGTAGCGCTTACGGACACGCCCTCCGGTGTCATTGCTTGGACCGGAGGGTGTCCAGTATATGAATCTTCATCGGTAAAAGTGCGTCTGCGTCCTCCATCTTCCTCTTTCTCTAGTGCCCTTTGTGCTTCTTGCTGTAGATGATACCTAGTGACTTGTTTTTGTCTTCTTGTACAACACTAATGGCACTCTATTAATATGTTGTTATATGTGAATTGTATCAGTCATGTGTAACATAGATAATTTATTAGTATGCAGTTACGCCATATCCACTTGCCTGCTTTAAATATGCCATTGTATATTCATACTGATTTGTATTAATCAGTGTGTAAATACCTATTTGCAGGAATAAGGGATGTGACACAAAAAAGATTCAGAGGGATGATTTCTTGGTGAGCACATAGGACCTGAAGAAATGACTACTCTGATATTCAACACCAGTATAAAGTGTTTGACTTGGGTTAACTTATTGTTGCCTAGCAGATGTTGCAATTGGTGCTATTTTCTAATAAGTTAATGTAAATACTGAATTGTAATCTTGGATGTGCATTTGTGATCCTGCTATTTGCTAATAAATTATCTGCATGTTGTGTATTTGCTAAAAATGGTGTATTTTCTTGATGTATTTGGAAACTCTCGTGTATTTTCTCGATTTATTGCATGACTGAAGCAATTCTAGAAATGAAAATGCAAATTCTAGTTAAAATATAGCAGAAATCTGGACTGGCTGAAATGTATTTGGGCTCTAGAAAGGCTGTGGCCCAAAATATCTCGTAACAAATCTGAAATAAATAAGTGGACCGTAAGAAGGCAAGGCCCAAAGGAGACAAACCTAAAAAGGCCAAGGCCTAGCAAATAAAAGGCTAGAATTATTGGGCCAGCCCATTTAGATTACTAAAATGGACTGGGCTGATTTTGATTTAAGACGATTTCATTTCGTCACAATTTTTGCCACGTAGGATCGGCCACGTAGGATTTGAGCTGGCCTGGCTAGATGGTCCATGACGATATTGGATCGTCATAGACGTTATGACGATTCAATATCGTCATAGACGGTTATGACGATTTTACCAAAAACGTCGTTATAGTTCATTTGCGACGCTCAGCTTTCGACGATCTCAAAATCGTCATAGAATCGTCATAAACGGACTACTATGACGATTTTGTGACGAAAATTGAGGGTCATATATAGCCAGATTCCTTGTAGTGGAGGATGATGAGGTGCAAGGAGTTACCACCCCCGCCTCCAGGAAGCATAAGGCGAAGGAAGTTGTTGCTGATAGTACCCAAGTGCTGCCAGTGGTTAAAAAGTAACCACCCTATTTTTTATTTTCCTGTACCTTTTTTTTCTTTCGAGAGCACACCTAATATTTAGGTTTTTTCGTGTCTTAGAGTTAAATAAGCATTGAAGAGCAAGATAAATCCGGACAGCAAGCCGGGAAAGCAGATGCGTTAGCAGAAGCTTGTCATTTCCCCTATTGTGCCGCCATCGAACCCATCCAGTACTCCATCAGGACATGGAGCTTCTGCATCCCCTAATGCTGGAAAAATCTCGAAAGCCCTGGTCACCTTTGATGACCAGGCAACTGACAAGGATGAACCCATCAAGGGTAATGATCCCACGGTAATGTATACATGAACGATGGATAAGGTGGTTCATTCCGCTATACCTGGCCTCAAGAGGAAAGAAAAGGAAGAGATCCTCAGACTGGCTCAATCCAGTATTGAGAAGCAAACCTTGACTCCGGAGGCAACGAGCCAAGAGGAGGAAGACGTCAAGATGGTTAGCCTCTTGGACGAATTTTTTGTCCGGGATGCTAAATTTGCATCTGTAGAACTTCGAGCGACGGATGTTCCGTCCCTCACCATTACCGAGAAGTTGTTTCACAGCACCAAACTCGGATTTGAATAGATGCACCTGGAACACATTATAATTTTCCGATTCTTATTTGCATTTATTATCATATCCTCTATCCCCCAAGCATAAAGTCGGATAAACATCATTGGATCTGAGTTGATGCATTTAGGTTGCAAAAGAACGATGTAGTGTAGCCCCCAAGGCTCGTGCTGTAATTTTACTTAGTTAAATTTGCAGCCCAGGTCTTACTAGCCGTCTGATGGTATTCCGTCTCTAAACTTACAGAAAATAGCATCTTCCAACGAGGAATTGCTCTAGAATATTAGAAATAAGTGCAAATAAATCAAGGCTTTACGCTTTGAGAATTCAAAGTTGAAAAAGATGAAGCAGAAGGTGAAATTTTCTGAATTCTTCTTTGCCAATTATCTACATAGTCAAAATTGTTTTGCCCGACTGATATTTTTGTCTTTGCAGAACTGTTATGTCAGTCTAGCAAGATGGTGGATAAAGCCAAAAACTTCAAGGTATTGCAGTTAGAAAATGCTGAACTCCGGGAAAATCTTGAGAAGCTAACTTTGTAATCGGAGAAATCCGTAGCTGCTGTCCTTGAGTCAAGCAAGCACGAGACCATGAGGCTCGAGAAGCTCATAGCCCTCCGAGATAAAGAATTATATGATCTCAAGAAGGATTTTGATATCCAAAGGGATCTTGCCCAAGCCTCAGCTAGTGAACTGAACAGTATCCGTAAAGAGCATGCGCAATGGAATCACTCTGTGCTAGGTAAGATTTCCGAATATTTCTTTTTACTTTTGTTGTTTTGCTGTTTTCGACTTTCTTTTCAGCTGAATTTTGACTTTTTGGTTCTTTCCCAGCCCCCATTAATCTTTCCGATTATCCTACCTCCGAACTTTGCCTCGAGTGCATCAAGCTCATAGGAGATGTCTTGTACGACTTCCGTCAAACTCTAGAAGAAGTTGTCGAAGCTGTCAAGATTTCCGACTTGCACACACTGTCAGTGCACGAGGTGAGGGACAAGGTCAAGGAGATTCCGAAATTGATCGAAGACTAGAAGATCTCCTATGCTCGGACTGTTGAGTAAAAAGCTCTGACCATGGTGATGAGCCACCATAGCGAGATGGAAATCTGGCACGTCACCAAGGGAATTGCCGAGGAGGATGATGAGGGTAACCCACAGGATATCAAGGCCACCCAAGAATCTTGTGCAGGTTATGCTTGTCGGGTGGCAGAGATGACCAACTACACGATGCCATTCTTCGAATCTGTCGTCGCTCCTCCTTTGCCTCAAGAGCCAGAAATCATCAATGCTTCCGAGCCAGAACTCCAATGCTCCACCTGCTTCATCACCACCGCCTGCAACATAAACAATTTCTATGCATTATCTTGAACTTATGGCAATGTAATGATGGATACAATGTTTATTTTGTGCTGGTCTGTAAAAACTGATGCCTTTACTATCTTAGCACTTTTGCTTATATATTTTTATGCATGTTCTTGAATTTCTGAAGCACTTTGCGTTTATATATATATATATATATATATGTATGTCTATTCTTATCGGTTTATCGGGCTCTTTGCCTCGTCCCTTTCATGGGTCGTCCAACCTTTAGCACGGAAACTTTTCCGAGCAATGGAGCGCAATTGCTAAACTAGTTTAAAGTCGGAAACAAAGCCAGTTTAAACTCGGAAACCAACAACTCATTACTCGGAAAATGCCCGCGTCTAAGCAATCAGATAAAGAATAAGAGCATAGACAATAATTTAAACTTTGTACCATAAGGTAAAATTTTTTTAGATCCTCAAAAATCGTAACCAGAACAAACATGAGCATAAATTACTTTCAAGCATTCTGGGATTTTTGAAAAAATTACATGATCATTTGGAAATAAGATGGCAAAAACGTCTCAAAGATAACAATATGAGGAAAACCAATACTTTATTTCACTTTGAACATGCACATATATGATTACAAGGAAATATAACTAAGAATAGAAAGGACGTAGTTGTGCAATATTCCATGGACGGTTTATTTCATGAGGGTCTGTGCTGCCACCAGCTCTCTTCCTTTTCCGTGTATTAGGTATTTCCTTGACTGGTCTCATGTCGGTTAAATAATATGACCCATTTTGTAGAACTCTGCTAACCATAAAAGGTCCTTCCCAAATTGGGGAAAGTTTGTTCTTTCTCTTTTGCACAAGTCAGAGAACCAAATCGCCTTTTCTGAAAGAATGGTTTTGTACTCTCTAACTATGATACTTGCGCAACTTATGCTGATAGGATGTAGATCTCTGCTCAGCAACGATGTGTACTTCTTCGATTATACCAAGATCATCTTGCCGAGAAACTTCTGCATCTTCTTCGATATACGCCTTGACTCGTGGAGCCTAAGGAATCAGATCACTTGGAAGAACTACTTCTGCACCATGGACCAAGAAGAAAGGAGTATAGCCGGTTGACCTATTAGGAGTTGTACGTAAGCTCCAAATCACAGAAGCGGTGCCTCGAGGCGAGGTCGGATTCCTTGTAGAATAAGGCCATTAGTTCTTTCGACTTGTCCATTAGCTTGTGGATGTGCGACTGATGCAATATCGAGTCGTATTCCTTGTTCTTCGCAGAATTTGGCAAGTTCACCCATGGAAAAGTTACACCCGTTGTTAGTAATTATATTGTGCGAATATCCGAATCTGATGATTACGTCCTCAACGAATCTTCTGGCTATGACTCCATCGCAACTTGTTACGGGTTTAACCTCAATCCATTTTGTGAATTTATCCACCATGACTAGTAGGTGAGTAAATCCACATTTTGCCATGCAAAACGACCCTACCATATCAAGCCCCCAGAACACGAACAACCACGTAATAGGGATTGTTCGCAGCTGTTTAGCCGAAGCATGTGCCTGATGAGCGTACTTTTTGCAGCCTCTGCCTGTTTTGACCAGTTTATCGGCATCCGCCTTAGCTGTAAGCCAAAATAATCCATGTTAAAAAGCTTTTGCCATTAAGGATCTGGCTGCAGCGTGGTGACCACACTCGCCTTCGTGGATTTCTCTTAAGATTTCCACTCCTTCTTCCGAAGAAATACATCTCTGAAACATGCCAGAAATACTCCGTTTATAAAGCTCACCATTTCTTATAGTGTAGGCTTTTGCTCGTTGGACAATCTGCTGGCTCGAGACTTCGTCTTCGGGTAGTTTTCCGTCTATCAGGAAATCCAGATAGGGTTTTTTCAAGCTGGGAATTACATCGATAACTGCTATTAGAGGTGATTCGGATTTCGTCGGATAGTCCTCATCAACTCCGATTATGGAGGGGACGCTTAAATGCTCTAGGAATGCTCCATCCGGTACTTGTTTTCGTGCATAGCCTATTCTTGATAGTGCATCTGCTTCTCATTTTCTGCTCGAGGGATGTGTTGAACCTCAAAACCCTCGAACGATTTGGATAATTCATCCACGACAGCCTTGTAAGTTGTCATGTGCTTGTTCGCGTTGCAGATATTGGATACTTGCTGAGCAACTAAATCCGAGTCTCCGTAACACATGAGTCTTCATGTGCCGATGTTTTTGGCCATGCGTATTCCATGTAGCAGTGCTTCATACTCGGCAATATTATTGGTTGCCGTGAAGTCTATTTTCAACACATAGAACAACTTATCTCCTTGGGGTGATTTGAGCACCACGCCAGCCCCCGAGCCTCCTCGCGCTTTTGATCCGTCGAAGTGAAGGGTCCAAAATTCCTAGTCTGGAGGGCCTGAGTTTTCTGCCGTTTCTGTCCAATCAACAACAAAGTCGGAAATAATTTGGGATTTGATTGTTGTACGTGGTTTGTACTCGATGTCAAAAGCTGCAAGCTCTATTCCCCACTTTGTGACACGTCCTGTGGCGTCGCGGTTATTGATTATATCTCGCACGGGAGCGGTTCTCACAACTGTGATCTTTTGTTCTTGAAAATAGTGGTGTAGCTTTCTGGGAGGCAAAGAACTCTCCATAGGCTAGCTTTTGATGATGTGGATACCACTGCTTTGATTCTGTCAAGACCTCACTTAGATAATAAGTTGGCCGCTGCGACTTATGCTCGTGGCCTTCTTCCTCGTGCTCAACTACTGTCACCACGATTATGACCTTGTTGGTCGCTATAATGTAGAGTAACATAGGTTCTTGAGGTTCTGGCGCTGCGAGAACTGGTGGGTTGGAAAGCAGATCTTTCAAAGTTTGTAGGGCAGTTTCGGCTTCTGGGGTCTAGACAAATTTGTCGGTTTTATTCAAGAGTTTGTACAAAGGTGCGGCTCTATCACCGAGCCGGCTGACGAACCGACTCACTTCTGCAATGCAACTAGTGAGGCGATGTACGTCCTTCAGGCAAGTCGGGCTGTTAATGTTTAAGATATCCTTGATTTTGTCCCGGTTCACCTATATGCCTCGCTCAGAGACGATGAAACCTAACAATTTTCCGGCTGGAATTCCAAAGAAACACTTCTTTGGATTTAACATCATATTGAATTTTCATAGACTAGCAAACGTTTCATCCAAGTCGGAAATTAAAGTTTCCTTCTTCTTGGACATAACTGCTATGTAGTCTACGTATACATGGACGTTGCGTCCGATTTGGTCGTTGAGACAACGTTGCATGGTACGTTGATATGTTGCTCCTGCGTTCTTTAAGACAAAAGGCATAGTTTTATAGCAGAAGGTTCTGAAAGAGTGACGAAAGACGTCTTAATTTGATCCGACTTTTTCATCGGTATTTGGTGATATCCAGAATATACGTCGAGAAAACAGAGTAATTCTGACCCTGCCGTTGAGTTGATAACTTGATCGATTCTTGGCAAAGGAAATGGATCTTTTGGGCATGCCTTGTTCAAAGCGGTATAATCAAAACACATCCTTAAATCCATGGTGTCCTTTTTAGGGACAAGTACAAGATTTTCCATCCAATCTGTATGGATGACCTCTGTTATGAAATCCGCTAACTCTAGGTGGGCTAATTCCTTGGATATTGCTTTGCGCTTTTCATCACCAAACCGTCGTAAGAACTGTTTGACGGGTTTAGCGTCTGGGTACACATTAAGAGAGTGCTCGTCAAGTTCCCTAGGTACTCCGGTCATGTCAGATGGCTGCCATGCAGAGATATCACTATTAGCTTTGAGGAACGCGACAAGCGCGCTTTCCTATGCATGGCCTAATCCTACCCCTATGTTCGTCGTCTTGGAGTGGTCATCTTCCTTTAGCAACGTCTTCTTCGTCTCTTCTGACGCCTTGAACTGCAAACTTGGCTTCAGCACCTTGTTCTTCATAGCGGGCATCTCGGACGGATTGATGGTCTTCTTGATCTCCTGGTATTCCTGGGCGTCCAGCACGGCTTCGGCGAAGGCAGCAGATCCTTCGTCGCACTCTCACGCCTTCCTCAGATTTCCTTGTATGGTGATTATGCCCTTTGGACCTGGATATTTAATCATGTTGTAGATGTAACAGGGATGGGCCATGAATACCAGTAAGCCAGATGTCTGAAGATGGCGTGGTAAGCACTTTTGAACGGTACCACCTCAAAAGAGAGTGGCTCAGGCCGCTAATTGTCTCGGGTTCCGAATGTCACGTCTAGAGTAATCTCACCCAGGGAATCCGCCTTTCTCCCTAGTACAATGCCATGGAAAGTTACACTACTGTAACTCAGCTATCTCTCGTGTAGCTTCATGCGGAGGAGCGTCTCAATGTAGAGGATGTTGATGCTTCTCCCATCGTCCATGAGTAGTTTAGAGAACTCATATCCATCAATAAGAGAATTAACGAACAGAGGGTACTTTCCCAACGATGTGTTTTCCTCGGGTGATTTGAACGAACAAAGGTGATGGTTACCTCTGACCAGTCCAGGAACTGTGGAACAGCCGGAACCGTGGCATTGAGCTCACGAAGAACCGCCTTCTTTTCTTTAGCAGGTTGGGATCCAAGGAAGGAGACGTATGCGTCTTTGTTTGTCGGAAAAGTCTTCTTTCCATCCGACTCGGGCTCTGCAGAGGATTCCGCTTCTTCCATGTCGGAATCTTCCTTGGGCTCCTTTCCTTTCTCGGAATTTTTCTTCCGTTTTCATCACTTGGACCTGTAGCCACCGGATTCGTCTTTCTTTATGTCATCATTGAAACAACACTCAGCATTTGTGTGGGTAGATCCTCCATTACTATGCAAGTTGTGGACACAGGGATATTGGCAATATCAGCCCAGGTATAGGTTCTTCCGGGTTATTGGTCTCCTCTGCCTTGGATTCGGGAAGTTCCTCGGCCTCTACCACGGCCGCCTGCATGCCCTCCTCATCCTCCGGATCCGAACGTTGCGTTAACAGCTGCGTTGTCCGGAGCCGTCTTTTCGTCCGAGGTGTTCTTGCACTTCTGAGTTTGCTTTGGCTGTTTGGCCACATTGGCAATGCCAAAGTCTACCAGAAATTTGGTCTGACGTATATGTGGACCAAAGCACTTGGGTCCCACGTACACATCTTCCTCCTTGTACCGCCGCGCTTATATGTTTGATTCGATGCGATGGCGAGCGTCGTTTGGCGAGAGAGATCTGTGCCTAGGAGGCTCACGGTTTCTTGAGGCTGCGGAGTCGGATTTCTGCTTCTCCTCTCACCATTGCCGCCTCCGCCCTTTCGACTCCCATGGCTACGACATGACCCTTCATGGTCGCTGCTGGGAGGCGATGCAGGGCTTGGTGGATTATTTTCGGCTGGGTTTCTTGGTGTTGGCGGTGGAGCCTCATTATGCTGACTCCGATGCCTGTTTCTTTGGGTACCGTCCCTACTAGATTCAGGATTATCCGGATCATCTCTTCAATCGGCGTTGCCAGCCGGACGGCTCGGTGGTGGCATTCTTAGCCGATCTTGCTCCTCTCGCTGGCGGCGTGTTTCTGGGTCTTCTCTATAGCGGTTGTTTTGCTGACGATGGTCCTGATGAGGAACCATTCCCATGATGGCATCTTCGGCCGTAGCCGGAGTAACCCTTGCTTAGGCACGTGCCGGCCGGTGAGAGTGGTTGTTTGAGCTAGTTATTGAATTATCTTCTTCTCCACGGGGACGATAGTGTTGAGTCGTATCCCTGTGGAGTCTTATGTCAGCTCTTTGGTAAGCGCTAGTGTGGCAAAACTCGGACTTTGAGGCCAGCTTGCAACTAAATGACGCAGCTGTTTTCTGCTGCTTTAATCATTTGTCTAGCAACGCGACGCACTGCTGGACCTGCTGCGGAGACGGATTGTTGGCAAGGATGGCTCGAGCTGCAGTAGAATTTTCCATCGACGTGTTGTAGACTCGGATCTTCTCTCCATGTTTTCCGTCGAATAGATCTTTGTGGTCATACAAATTATTGTTAGCAAGAAACAGACCTCCCCTTGTATTGTTTGGATGTCGCTTGATATCTGACTGATATCTGGCAGTATCACTGTCTAACTGTTGTCTCATCTCGACAAGGCGCGCGGCCTCTTCAAGTAGAAACAAGCGGTTCTTTTCCAGCTCCTCGGCCCTTTTCTCCAGCTCCTCCGGCGTAAGATCCAAAGCTGTTGGGATTGGAATTGTGAGAGAATTTCCATAAATTACATGTGCACCCTTGGTGACAACGTGTCAATCCACATGAGGATCGATCGGGGTGGGATTAATCAGATCTCCGTCCTGATTCTCCATCTCGATCTCTTCATCAACTTTTTCTTTGTTGGTTTCCTCGACGTCCGGCTCCGCCGGAGTCGGATTATTGTTCTTCTTCTTCTTCTTCTTTGACCGCCCAGTAACCTTAACATGCATACCAATGGCAAAGACGGCTTTTGGTCTGGTACTAAGGGATAAACTTCCATCGGTACTTTCTGTCATCGTTGGCTTGTGGACTAGAAGGAGTAGCTTTCATCCTGCGAGGTGTAGCTTTCATCCATGCTATCATATGGACTAGGAGGAGTTTCCGGCTCACCTTGTGTTTGCTTGGAGATGTGCTCTTGTTCATAATCCTCCATCTCTTTGTTGAAGTATCGAAGTTCCTGTGACGTGATTGACTCCGCTGGGGAGCCAGGTAAGTCAACACTTTTTCGATTGCGTCTAGGACCGAGTCGTTACCAGCTCTAGCATCGACAAAGTCGGATCTAGTGCTTATGTGGTACACAAAACAGTGCTTCTTCTTGTTCATGTTCTTGAGGTATTTGTATAACTTGGTTTTCGCTACCACATCAACAAAGCTGGATCCGTAGCGGATGTATTTCTCGTCTGTGTATCCGATCTCGCTAGAGATATCGGATCTGGATTCTTCTTCCATATCTTCTTCTACTACAAGAGTGGGCTGGGTGTGTTTGATTTTCTCCGGGACCCTGAACTCTTCCGCCTCTGCGGACAAAGTAGATCCGGATTTTTCTGTCGCCATGGTCATCACCTCTAGGGTGGGTTGGCCTGGTTTAGCAAAATCGAGATAGATATCGATCTCGACGATTGACATGATCGTGTAGGTCGTCATGAGTTGTGAAGCTAGAATCCAAGTCTCATCGAGAAGGATGAGAGGGACATCACTGCCGTAGACCACACAACCCATGGAGATTGTTTCTCCGATTCCTGTACACGCAGATTCCACCTGGAACAATGCTCCAAATGTCACCTCCCCCATGGTCGGCGCCAACTGTCGTCAGATTGTCAACAAGTATGACATAGGGGGTCCTAGTGGCGTTGGAAGGATGGGGTGTGAGACGTCGGATGTTCCAGGAACGGTGAACACAAGTTTACCCAGGTAAAAATCCGACTATGGTGATCGGATCCTACTCCTGCTAGCAACCCAGTAATATATCGGCGTAAGCCAGATGTTACAATGGATTACAAGAGAGGTTCGCCTGTGCGAGTTGATTGTGGTGTACTATTGATTGTTTATTCCCTAAAGGCTCCCATAGGGCCAGTTTATATAGTCATCGGGGCCTAGGGTTACAGGGAGAGACCTATCCGGCTACATTATAGAGTCAGTAACTATGTACAGCTTGGACTACAAGTAATCCTACAGGCCTAAGTCGCTAACTCTTCTTGCCCTTGTCATAGCCGGAACTGGCTCCTCCTCTTTCTCTGACTGGGCCGCCCGTGAAGCAAATCTCTAACCCATTGGTGGGCCACCCTAGTCAGCGAGTCCTATGGGTATACCCGGAAAGTATATCCCCAACAACGGATTCGTTGATGGGGCCATCTACAAATAGAGATGAGAAATAAGACCAGGAGAGGTTTTACGAGATGAAAAGAGACAAGTGTGAAATTTACAAAGGGGTTGCATATTCCTAGTGGTTTCCTTAGTCTAATCCATCTTAGGGTCACAAACCTACAGGCAACAAAGTGTTATGATACCATCTATAAGACCTCACCCTTTAAGGTAAAGGTCCCTATGATTGCAGTGCTAGTCCCTGGATCGAATTGCTAGCACCCATAGTTTAAGATTAATTACACAAATACAAAGGTCATTATTAAATCATAATTCCAGGAGTACAATAGTTCTTACAACTCATTAGCCCAAGGCTAACACATAGAGTTCTCATTACATAGTATATAAATAAATTCTTCATCTTCATGTGCCACAGGCAAACATGTTGAGTGTAGACTCATAACCCTACTCACCATCAGAGTAACCTGCAACATAATAAGTTACAGCCACAAGGGGTCAATATAGTTGGAATTGTATTGGCAAGTTATACCATAGTTATATAGTAGAGAATATCAACTACATGAATTTGGCTAAGTGTGGTTTTAGGCTGTCTTTGCACAAAGAAGTTTTGTCCTACTAGTTGAAAACACTAAGTTTTTCTTTACAAAAACACTAAGGATCCACCAATAGACATTGGTGTACCTCTACCCTTATTCACCCACCATTTTAACTTAGAGAAATTTGGATGAGGAGATTCTTGAACCTTTGAATGTCTTCGATGCTCAAAATGTCCATGACCGGGGACACGACTAAGTACTTAGGTTTTACCCTCTCGAGAGGTGGTGCACTTTCCCCACAAGACTCGCCATGCATCGAGACGAGGCTTTTCAGAAGCAATCCCTCAGACCACCATGGACATGTTCTATCCTTTCAACTCTATCACCATTTTTCCATCTGGCTGAGTTCTTTCAACTTAGTTGGTCAAGGCAGAGCCCATATGCCATGTGGTTGCACTAGAAGTTTCTCAACACGAAACATCTCAAATATCTTTGTTCCTGGGTGGCCATCCACAAGTGTGATACACAGGGTAAACCATTGACATGGGCCCTATGTAACCACTAAACACAAACCATACAAGTCCCATTCCACCTAGGTGTTTCATTAACAATTTGTTTTTCTTAGTCAGAAACACATAGGCATAATCTTTCCATAATTCCATAACATGAATTTCCCACCCTTGAATTCTAAGAGCTAGGCTAAGCATACTAGCATATCATGACTCCTAACATAGGCAAAATACTACCAATATATCATCTATAGGATCTACCATAGCATACCATATACTTTTGAAAAATTACCATGCAAATCATACTCAAAATAATACTAATGCAATAGGAAAAAAAATATGAAGTATCACTTGCCTTGGTAGCTAGGGGAATAGGTACAATCCTCACAGACACACTCCCCACAATCCACAAAATCTACACAACAATTCATACAACAAAATAATCACAAATCAATATACACACCAAAAATAATACGAATGCATGCAAAATGCAATGATATGATTTGCCACATTTCTCAAATCAAAGCATACATTCTAAAGTCTAAAGAAAACAAAAATCCCTTTAAATTAATATTCTAAATAATTTTTATTGTCAAAATAGTCTTACAAATGCTTCTGCATAAAATCCTAATTTTACATAAGCAAATGAAAAAATCAAGGCCATATATGCAAAGGTCTCATCTTTCTAAATCCATAGACACCTAATTTGTAATTTTTGGAATTACAGAACAAAAGTTATGAATTTTGCAAGTTTAAACATCTAATAGATCAAAGCTGAATTTTAATTCTAAAACCCGGACACGCGGTAGCTTATGATTGGTGTGTACCAGTTCACGTGGTTCACGCACGCGAGCCTCTGGATCTAAGTTGAATCGTGCGGTCCAGATCTGACCATATCGCTTCGGGCTGCGATCTAATCTAAGCTGCTAGATCTAGATCCAGCAGATCTAAGCGCACTGGCCATAGATGGGCGGCGCAAATGGCAGCTGCGGCGGTGACACTTCTGAAAGCGACGTTCTGGCGAAGCCAAGGGGTAAGGGAGGGGGAAATGGGGCTTACCAGAGTCGTGGTGACGAGGTGAAGCTCAAGGTGGTCGCGGACGGTGGAGGGGTGCACGAACACGGTAGGAATCGCTCGTCGGAGTAGCGCTGAGCATCGGGTGCTCACAGTCGATGACGAGGGCGACATCCTGGGGCATAAGAGGACAAGCGGAAGGCATCCGAAGAAGCGCAAGAACTAGGCGAGCGCAATCGTTTGAACCAGAGGCAAGGGGACGCACGGGGCTCATCGTAATCACTCACCAGAGTTCGTCGGGCTAGCGGGGGTGCGAGAGGAAACTGAGGAAGCCTGGCGGCGCTCTGGTGGTTCAGAGTGGGGGAAATGGAGCTGGTGCCGAGGGCATTAATTAGCTAGGTCGAGGGAGAGAGTTACACCGGCATTCAACGGCAATCAACGTGCTTTGATTTGGAGGAAACGGCCGCGGCGGAGCTGCTCTCGCGCGAGATTTGGGGACAAAGGGGGTGAGGTGGCAGTGGGGACCACATGTCAGTGAGGGGGTGCGCGAGCGCAGAGTGAGAAATATAGGGGGAGAGGGGGAATTCCCGGGTTGTCTTTGTTGGAATTATGCCCTAGAGGTAATAATAAAGATGTTATTATTATAATTCTTGTTCATGATAAAGTTTATATTCTATGCTAGAATTGTATTAAGCGGAAACTTTGATACTTGTGTGGTTTATGAACAACACCGTGTCCCTAGTATGCCTCTATGGACTAGCTCATTGATTAATGATGGTTTCCTAACCATAGACATGAGTTGTCAATTAATAATGAGACCAATTCATTAGGAGAATGATATGATGGACAAACCCAAATTAAGCAGAGCAATTAGATCGTGTCATCGTGTTTATCTTTGCGAAGCTTCTTTCTATGTCAAGTATTGTATTCCTTAGACCATGAGATAATACAACTCCCAGGTATCAGAATAAAGCTTTTAGGTCATCAAACGTCATCCTATGTGAGGGTGATCATAAAGGTGTCTCTTAGGTGATCAGAAAGTATTTGTTGGCTTGTATGTATCGAGATGGAATTTGTCCCTCCGAAGTCAGATAGATATACTTCGGGCCCACTCGGTAATTTATATCAACACCGCATGCAAGCACGTGGTTAAGGAGTTAATCACAAAGTGATATCGGATTATGGAACGAGTAATGTACGTGCTGTGAACGAGATTCAACTAGGTATGCCGATACCAACGATCAAATCTCGGGCAAGTAAAATATCGTGTGACGAAGGGAATACATATATGGGATTAATTGAATCCTGGCATCGTGGTTCATCCGATATGATCATCGATGAATATGTGGGAGTCAATATGGGTTTCCAGATCCCGCTGTTGATTATTGATAGAAGATCATGTCTGCATATTCTCGAACCCGTAGGGTCACATACTTAACGTGCATCGACCCTAGGATAGAATGGATAATTGGTTTATGAGTTTTTTGTTCGGAGTCTCAGATGAGATCCAGGACATCACGAGAGGTTCCAGAATGGTCTGGAAAATAAGATTCATATAAAGGAAAGAAGTTTCTGGATTTCGGAATCATTTCGGAGTTTATCAGTATTGTACCGGAAGGTTCTAGAAGGTTCTGGAGTGGGACAAACGTGGGCCCACTTGTCGGAGGCCTGAGTGGTCCCAAGGGGAAGTGCCCTGGCCACTTTGGGCCAGGGGCACAAGGCCCCCAAGGCCCAGCCGGCCAGCCCTAGGGGAAACCCTAGCGGAGCCTTCTAGAAGGAAGGGGGAAACTTGCCCCCCACTCCACCCTTGGGGCCGACGCCCTAGGGCTTGGAGGAGGGGCCAAGGGGGCCGGCCACCCCCCTATATAAGGAGGGCAGGGGCGCAACCTCCCCCTCTCCCACCTCTCCAACCCTAGCCACCAACTACTGCCCTTCCTCTCTCTCTCTCTCTCTCCCGACTACGCGTAGGCGAAGCCCTGCCACAGAAATTCTCCACCATAAGCACCACGCTATCGTGCTGCAGATCCAATCTATCTCTCCACCATACTTGCTGGACCAAGGAATGAGGAGACGTCGTGGCACTGTATGTGTGCATCTCTTGGAAGCGCCGCCACTTGCGGCGTAGGATCGGATCGCGAGGAGGAGACGGCTAGTACGACTACATCAACCACGTTCTGTTGAACGTTTCCGCTGTGCGATTTCTTCAAGGGTATGAAGATCTCATCTATCTCTCTCGTTGATTTGATCTCCTAGATTAGATCTTGGCTTTCTTTTTCGCACCATAAGAAATTTTCTGATTTACTATGCTGCAAAACCCATCAGTGGTATCAGAGCTATATCTATGCGTAGATGTGTTTCACGAATAGAACACAACATGCTTGTTGCGGGCATTGATGTTTTCTGTTGCAAACCTCTTATTTTGCATTTCTTATGGCGCGGCATAGTGAGATCGAAGCGGTCCAGGTCAACTTTACGCAACCTCGTTCGCGAGACCGGCTCCGCACTTGACATGTGGCTTGTTCCACACATGCGGCTGGTGGATGCCAATTTCTCTCACTATAGTAGTCATGGGATTTACAACGGATGTTGGCAACCATAATATCACCGTTGTGGCTTTCCGTAGGTAAGAATCATTCTTAGCTTGTTACTCCCATAAGCCACGTAAAACATGCAACAACAAAGTAGAGGCGTCTAACTTGTTTTTGCAGGGAGTGTTTTGTGATATGGTATGGCCCAAGACATGATGTGTATGAATTGAGATGTATGCAATAATCATGTTTTGTAATATTTCACGACTTGCATGTCGATGAGTTCACAACCGGCAGGAGCCATATGGTTGTCTTTATAATTGTGTATGACCTGTGTGTCAACTTCTTATACGCCATGTAATAGCTTTACTTTATCGCTAAGTAGTTATCAATAGTTGTAGTTGCTATTCGTGGTGGAGGAAATCATGGTGGAGTGATGGAGATCATGCTGGCGCGCACAAGATGGAGATCATTGCGCGGAGATTGGCTATACCATGTCACATAAAATTATATGCATGTGCTTTTTATCCTTTTATGTTTCTTATTATGCTTAGATCGCGACGGTAGCATTATAAGATGATTCCTCACTTAAAGATCAAGATAAAATTGTGTTCTCCCCATGTATGCACCGCTGCGAAAGTTCGTCGTTTTCAAGCACGTCGTGATGATCAGGTGCTATAAACTCTACGTTCACATACAACGGGTGCAAGCCAGTTTTGCACACGCGGAAATACTTGGGTTTGACTTGACGAGCCTAGCATGTACAGACATGGCCTCAGAACACACGAACCGAAAGGTTAAGCATGAGTCATATGAATGATATGATCGACACTTTGTTGTACACCATTGAAACCACATCTCTTCTCGTGAAGATCGGATTAGATGTGGTGAATTTGGATTGTGTTCACTAAATAAATTGAGGGATGTTGAATTTAGTGGGACTTCATCTAGTAATTTGATTAAGTTGAACTAGTTATCATGAACATAGTCTAAATTGTATTTGCAAATTTTGTAGATCAAATGGCTAAGTCCAACTTCAAATTAAATGTTATTGCTGAGAAACAAAAGCTTAAGAACAATGGGTCTAACTTCACCAACTAGTTTCGCAATCTGAGAATCATTCTCGCTGGCGGACAAAAGGACTATGTACTAGAGAAAGCGCTAGGTGACGCCCCCGCTACTGATGCACCAACTGATGAAAAAGCTGTTTATCAGTCACGCAAAGATGATTATGGAGTGATTAAGAGTACCATGTTGTTTGGTATGGAACCGGACCTTCAAAATCGTTTTGAGGAGTTCGCTGGGCCCTTTGAGATACTTGAGGAACTGAAAACCATGTTTAAGACTCAGGCCCGTTCTGAGAGATATGAGATCTCTGAGAAGTTCTTTAACTGCAAGATGGAGAAGGGAGTTCCGTTAGTGAGCACGCCATTAAGATGTCGGGCTACACTCAACGTCTTGAGCAACTGGACTGCAAGATTCCAGAAGAGCTAAGGATTGACAAAGTTCTGCAGTCACTCCCTCCTAGCTACAAAGGTTTTGTAGTTACTCACAATCAAATTGGTTCCACTGATACGATCACTGAGCTCTTCGCTAAGCTCAAAGCTGCGGAGGTGGATATCAAGAAAGATAATCATGTGTTGATGGTCAACAAGGCCCCTAGCTTTAAGAAAGGTAAGGGTGCAAAGAAATCCTTCAAGAAAGGCGGCGGCAAGTGCGTTGCCCCTGCTGAGAAGAAGCTCAAGTCTGGAGCTAAGCCGGACACTGAGTGCTTCTATTGCAAGGACAAGGTTCACTGGAAGCGCAACTGTCCGAAGTACTTAGGGGACAAGAAGGATGGCACCATTAAAGGTATATTTGATATACATGTTATTCATGTTTACCTTACTAGCGCTCGTTGTAGTGCCTTGGTATATGATACTGGTTTAGTTGCTAATATTTGTAACTCGAAACAGGAGCTACGGAATAGACGGCAGCTAGCAAGGGATGAGGTGACGATGCGTGTTGGCAATGGATCAAAAGTTGATGTGATGGCCGTCGGCACGCTCTCCTTAGTTTTACCTTCGGGATTAGTTTTAAACCTTAATGTGTGTTATTATGTGCCTGCGTTGAGCATGAACATTATATATGGATCGTGTTTATTGCAATACGGTTATTCATTTAAATCGGAGAATAATGGTTGTTCTATTTATATGAATAACATCTTTTATGGTCATGCACCTGTTGTGAATGGTTTATTTCTTCTGAATCTCGAAAGCAATGAAACGCACATCCATAACATTTAGGCTAAGAGATGCAAAGTAGAGAGTGATAATCCAACTTATTTGTGGCACTGCCGTCTAGGTCATATTGGTGTAAAACACATGATGAAACTCCATTCTGATGGACTTTTGGAGTCTCTTGATTTTGAATCATTTGACACATGCGAGCTGTGCCTCATGGGAAAGATGATCAAAACCCCGTTCTCCGGAATAATGGAGCGAGCAACGGACTTATTGGAAATCATACATACCGATGTATGCGGACCAATGAGTGTTTCGACGCGCGGTGGATATCGCTATTTTCTCACTTTTACTGATGACTTAAGTAGATATGGGTATATCTATTTAATGAAACATAAATCTGAAACGTTTGAAAAGTTCAAGGAATTTCAGAACGAAGTGGAAAACCATCGTAACAGGAAAATTAAATTTCTACGATCCGATCGTGGAGGTGAATATTTGAGTTATGATTTTCTCACGCATCTTAAAGCAAGCGGAATCGTTTCGCAGCTCACGCCACCCGGAACACCACAGCGCAATGGTGTGTCTGAACGCCGGAATCAAACTCTATTATATATGGTGTGATCAATGATGTCTCTTACAGATTTGCCGTTATCATTTTTGGGTTATGCATTAGAAACCGCTGCATTCACTTTAAATAGGGCACCATCTAAATCGGTTGAGACGACACCGTATGAACTAGGGTTTGGTGATAAACCTAAGTTATCATTTCTTAAAGTTTGGGGATGCGAAGCTGTAAGATCCCTCCCTTTATAAAGGTAAGGATCCCTGTGATTGCAATGCTAGTCCCTGGATCAATGCTAGCATCCACAGTTTAAGATGAAGTACACAAAAACAAAGGTCATTATAACATATCATTCCAGAGACAAACATAGTCTTTTACAAACTCCATGGCCATAGGCCTAATACAAAAGTTCAAACATAGAATAAGATAAATAAGTCTTCATCTTCATGTGCCATAGGAAAGCATGTTGAGTGTAGACTCATAACCCCTAATCATCATCAGAATAACCTGCAACATCACAAGTTACAACCACAGTGGGTCAATACATTGGAATAGTATTATCAAGTGATACCTTAGTAGAATATTAACATCTAAATACTATATGAATTTGGCTAAGTGTAGCTTAGGCTTGCTTTGCTCAAAATAGGTTTTACCTATTAGTTGAAAACACTAAGTTTTTCTTTGACAAAAATTTCCCAAGGAATCACCAATAGACATTGGTGAACCTTCACCCTTGTTCAACCACAAGTTTTAACTTAGAAATTGGGATGAGGAGATTCTTGATAGCTTCCATGTCTTGATCCTCAAGTTGTCCTATACCAGGGACATGCCTAAGTACTTAGATTCTTCCATCTGCAGAGGTTGTGCACTTTCCCCACAAGACCTGATTTTCACCAAGACATGACCTTTCAGAAGCCTTCCCTTAGACCAAATGGACGTGCTCCAAACCTATCATCCCACTACCACCAACTGTCCAAATGGCTAAGTTATTGCAACCTATATGATCCAGGCAGAGCCCATAATGCCATGTGGTTGCACTAGAAGCTTCTTAACATTTGGCATCTCAAATCCCTTTGTTCCTGGGTGGATTTCCACAAGTGAGATACACAAGTTAAAACATAGAAATGGGCCTTGTGTAACTACTCAACACAAACCATTCTTTCCATTCCACCCAGGTGTTTCATTCACTTAGTTGTTTTATTAAGCAAAAACACAAGTCAAAGACTTAGAAATATTTCACATAGCATGAATATATAACCACCCTTGGTTGCTACTAGCTAGTCTAAGCATGGCAATGGTAAGCATCTTAACTTTGAGAAATTTCTAACAATTCTACAACTACTAGGATTTCCCAAGCATAACATATAGATACTTATCAAAATATTCATGCAAGTCCTATACAAAATATTTCTAGTGCATATTTGAAAAATATAGGAATAAAATCATGAAGCACAAATTGCCTTGGTAGTTTGGGGAGTAGGAACAATCTTCACAACCACAATCACTATTAGCACAAAAATCTACACATAAAATAATGGCACCAAAATCACATAACAAATTATACAAACAAAAATATATGAATGCATGCAAATGCCATGTGATGGTTTTTCTACACCAAACAAGACAAGGGTAATGTACTGAAACATAAACAAGACCAAGATACACAAAATAAACTTTATTGATCTTTAAAACATTTTTCAAATAATTTCTATACTCAAATTAAGCCTACAAATGTCTCTACAAAAACAACCATTTTTACAGAGGCAAAGCATTAAACACATTACATAAACAGATAGGATTTTCTCTCCTGATTCCAATGATATAAAGTTTGTAAAATTTGAACATGGGGATCAAAAGTTATGAATTTTATAAGTTTGAATCACAAATAGATCTAAATTCTATTTCTAAATCTAAACCCTAGCCACACGACGTGTTCTGATTGGCCCGTACCGGTTCGCACGGATCGATCGATAAGAGCCATTGGATTAAAGTGACTGCGCACGGTCCAGATCTAAACATACCGCTTCGTTAAGTGATTCTATCTCACGCGTTAGATCTAGATCTAACGGCTCGCGATAAAACGACCAAGGATTGGTCGCGCTGGCGATGGTGGCGCGGCGGCGGCGCTCTGTCAGTGACATTGCCGGCGATTTAGGTCGCGCGGGGAGGAGTGGGGATGCTTACTGGGTTCGCGTGGTTGCTGCGGTGCTCTAGGTGGTCGAGGGAGGGACAGGGGCGCACCGTGGAGGTCACTAGGGCTCGTCGGAGTTGTGTGCGGGGTCGGGTGCTTATATACGTCGACGTTGCCGAAGATTTGAACTGCCCTAGCACGAACCAGATGTATCAGGAGTTGTGCAAGGTCCCAACGAGCATGATAGTATCAAGGAGGAGGCAAGGGGCGCTCGGAGATTACCGTGATTTCTCACCGGAGATGAGAGAGGCGTCGGGCACTTGCGGTGGTTGTCGAATCCTTCGACCTAGGTCATGAGAAAACAAAACAAAGGCATGACATGAGTCGCGTGAGCAAGGGAATCATGCTAACATGAACGAGACAGAGTAGGGGTGGACGGAGCTTTCCGCAATGTCTCGCCGGAGTTGCTCGGGCAGCGGCTTTGCAGACTGAATTCTGGGCAGCCCGGTGGCGGAGAGAGTGTGACGAGTGAGGGGAAAGACTCGCGGTGCGGAGAGGTTTAAGTAGGCAGATGATCGGTAGGAAACTCTTGCTGAATCAATGGCAATTACACCGCACTATCAACAGCAGCAACGACAGCAACGACGTGTTCTTGCGCGGGATTTGGGGAAGATGACGATGACGTGGACGGGGCCCATCGATCAGTGGATGGGGGTAGGTTCTTCGGGGGTGGGGAAAGGCAGAGAGAGGAGTGGCCCGAGTGGGCTGCTTTGGCTGTTGGGCTGAATAAGTGGCATCAGGCCCAGTTCTGTTTCCCAATTCTTTTTCTTTTTCTAAAACGATTTTCAGGAATCCTTTTCAACTAAATTCAAAAGAATTTGAATTCCAAATATTCTGTACTTTTGTAAAGTGAAACCTTCATATTTTTGGGCATAAAACCAAGCTGCCTTGCTGGACTTGTTTGGTTCCTTTTGAAATTTCAAAATAAATAGTGCCTGAGCACAAGGTTTAAAGAAGATTTGAAAATGGTTTTAAAACCATATTTTTTTTGGAAATTTTGTCCAAGACTTGTAACTCATCAAACAATCCTATGAACACACATCAATGGTTTTAAAACAAATATTCTCTCACTATAAAGTAGCATTGGATTCAAAGCTTGTCCACGTGAAATAATAGCACCCAGAGTTTCTGTTTCTTTGAAATGACTTTGAAACTAAATGATTATGCATGCATGGATGATATGCAAACCTTGAAAACATGATTTTAGGTATGTTACAAATCTAACCCCCTTAAGGTGAATCTCGCCCTCGAGATTCGGATTGGCTTGCAAATAGGTGAGGGTGGTCTTTCTGAAGATCATCTTATCTTTCCCATGTTGCTTCTTCTTCAGAATGATGGTTCCATTGAACCTTGCAGAATTTGATAGTCTTAGTCCTAGTAACTCTTTTTGTAGTCTCAAGAATCTTGATAGGTTTTTCCTCATAAGTGAGGTCACTCTCCAATTGAACTTCCTCCAAAGGTATAGTATCCTTCAAGGAAGTCTCTTCCATCTCTGGATGGCATTTCTTTAGCTGACTCACATGAAACACTTAGTGAACGGAAGACAATGATTCTGGGAATTCAATCTCATAAGCTACTTCTCCTTTACGACTCAGAATCTTGAACCGTCCAAAATATCTTGGGGCCAATTTTGCTTTGACTCCAAATCTCTTCACTCCACGAAGTGGTGACACTCTAAGATAAGCTCTATCACCCACTTCATAGGTGACTTCTCTACGCTTAGGATCTGCGTAGCTCTTCTGTTGGGACTGTGCTATCTTCAATCTGTCCTTAACTAGCTTGACTTTCTCTTCAGCCTCTTTGATTAGTTCTGGTCCAAACAAATTTCTTTCTCCCACACCATTCCATAGTAATGGGGTGGTACACTTTCTCCCATAGAGAAACTCAAATGGTGCCATCTCAATACTGGCTTGATAGCTGTTATTGCAAGAGAATTCTGTGTAAGGCAGACTTTCATCCCAACTGGCTCCATAGTCTAGGGCACATGCCCTCAACATATCTTCAAGAATCTAGTTGGTCCTTTCTGTTTGTCCATCATTCTGAGGATGAAAAGCAGTGCTGAATTCCAACCTCGTTCCCAATGACTCATGTAGTTGCCTCCAAAAATGAGAAGTGAATTGAGTTCCCCTATCAGACACAATACTCTTGGGTACCCCATGCAGGCATGCAATCCTACTCGTATAGATCTTGGCTAACTTAGCACTTGTATAGGTTGTCTTCACGGGTATGAAATGAGCCACTTTAGTTAGGGGATCTACTACTACCCAAATAGAATCATATCCTGACCTGGTCCTTGGAAATCCAGTGATGAAATCCATGCCAATATTGTCCCACTTCCAATCAGGAATAGGTAGTGGTTGTAGCAATCCTGCTGGTTTCTGATGTTCCACTTTCACTCTACTGCATACATCACACAAAGCAATATGTTCAGCGATGTCCTTCTTGAGATTATTCCACCAAAATCTTTCTTTCATATCCATGTACATTTTGGTGTTACCCGGATGGATGGAATATGATGAGTTATGTGCTTCTTGTAAAATCAGTTTTCGAAGCTCCGGATCTTGTGGAACGCAGATACGTTTTCCATACCATAAAGTACCCTGTTCGTCTTCATGGAATCCTTTGGCCTTTCCTTTGCCAATATTTTCCTTGATCTCTTCAAATTCCTTATCTGTCTTTTGGGCTTCTTTGATTTTGTCTAACAAGGTGGGTTGAACATCCAATGACATGATATGTCCTTCATGCACAATATCCAATCTGAGATCTCTAAATTGAGCACACAGATCATCTGACAACTCTCCCTTATTAAGGTAATTCACAAAAACCTTACGGCTTAGAGAATCTGCTACAACATTTGCTTTACCGGGGTGGTATTGCAAACTCAAGTCATAGTCCTTGATGAGTTCTAGCCATCTTCTTTGTCTCATGTTGATTTCTTTCTGGGTGAAGATATACTTCAAACTCTTGTGATCTGTGAACACTTCACATCGTTTTCCCAAAATATAGTGCCTCCATGTTTTGAGTGCATGGACAATAGAGGCTAACTCTAAAGCATGAGTAGCTTAATTTACCTCATGAGTTTTGAGTTGTCTCGAGGCATAAGCCACAACTTTCCCTTCTTGCATTAGTACTGCACCCAATCCATGATGAGATGCATCACAATACACTTGGAAATCCTTCTCCAAATCTGGAAAACATAAGACTAGTGCTGTCACTAGTCTCTTCTTCAATTCTTGCAAACTAAGTTCACATCCTTCAGACCAAGCAAATTTCTTGTCTTTCTTTAGCAACTCTGTCATTTGTTTAGCTACGTTGGAGAAATTCTCAATAAATCTGCTGTCGTATCCTGCTAAGCCAAGGAAACTATGAACCTCTTTTACTGACTTAGGAGATTCCCATTCAATTACAGCTGACACTTTAGAGGGATCAACTGCTACACCATCTCCTAACACAACGTGTCCAAGAAATCCAACTTCATTTAACCAAAATTTACACTTGCTGAATTTGGCATACAGCTTATGCTCTCTAAGCTTCTCAAGTATCAAGCGCAAATGTCCTTCATGCTCTTCTTTGCTCTTGGAGTAGATCAGAATGTCATCGATGAATACGATAACAAACTTATCAAGCAAATCCATGAACACCTTTTTCATCATATTCATGAAGTAAGCTGGTGCATTGGTCAAACCAAATGGCATCACGGTGTACTCATACAATCCATACCTAGTGGTGAAAGCTGTCTTAGGTATGTCTTGTTCTCTTATCTTGAGCTGGAAATAACCTGACCGGAGATCAATCTTTGAGAACACACATGCTCCTTCTAACTGATGAAACAAGTCATTGATTCTAGGCAAAGGGTATTTGTTCTTAATAGTTACCTCATTGAGTGAACGGTAATCTATGCATAACCTTTGACTTCTATCTTTCTTTTCCACAAACAAAACTGGTGCTCCCCAAGATGAAGAACTTGGTTGAATAAATCCTTTCTGCAACTGTTCTCCAAGTTGTTTCTTGAGTTCTTTCAACTCATCAACTGACATATTGTAAGGTCTCTTTGCTATTGGTCCTTATCCTGGTAGAAAGTCAATAAGAAACTCCACATCTCTATCTGGTGGCATTCCCGGCAATTCTTCCGGAAACACATCCGGGCATTCACTCACAATTGGCACACTGTCTATGCTAACCCCCTTCAGAGAATTTAGCTTACTTCCTTTGATTCAAAGTTAGATTTGAATCTTATCCGTTTATTTTCCGGGGTTGTGAGTGCGACAATACGATTGGCACAATCTAGTACTCCTTCATACTTGGTCATCCAATCCATTCCCAAAATTACATCCAGTCCTTGGGAATCTAGGATTATCAGACTCACTGGAAACTTATGCTTTCCAAACTCTATTACTAGATCACGGCATCCAAGACTTACTATCATATCTCCACCGGGAGAAATTACTTTTATTGGACACCCAATGTTTTCAGTTGGAAACCCATTTCTATCAACAAATGATTTTGATATGAATGAATGTGATGCACCAGTATAAAAAAGAACAAGTGCTGGAATAGAATTGAGTTTGAACTTACCAGCCACTGCATCGGACTCCTCATATATTTCTTCCACATTGATGTGGTTCACTTGTCCTTTCTGGAAAGGGTTGGGTTTGTTGGGTCCTTCAACTTTCTTTTCTAGGCATCCATTTGCATAATGCCCCATCTTCTTGCACTTGAAACATTCAACCTGACTGAGTTCCTTCTTGACAGGCTGGTTTCCACTACCACTTCCACTTCCATTGTGGTGGTTCTTGTACCCACTCTTGTGATTCTTGTACTTGTCATTGTCATGACTACGGTGATGCTTGTTGTCATGATGACGGTTGTGGTTGTGGTGGTTGTTGTACTTTCCATGTTTGTGGGATCCAGAACTCCCACTATCATCATAATGGGAACGCTTGTGAGACGATCCCGAGCTGTGCTTGTCAGAGTGTTTCCTCTTCCTGCTTTCAACCTGTTTCATCTTGCTCTCCAAGATGGCAACCTTGTCACAAAGAGATTGATAAGTGGGGACATAGGCCACAGCTAACTACAGGTTCAGTTCATCGTTCAATCCTTCGAGTAACTTCTCCTTCCTCTTGGCATCAGTGTCAACTTCATCCAGTGCATATCGCGCCAGATTGTTGAACTCCTCAATATATTCAGCCACGCTGCGGTGGCGTTGCTTCAGATTATGGAATTCCTTCTTCTTCAAGATCATCATTCCGGATGAGATGTAAGCTGTACGGAAACAATATTCAAAGATAGCCCATGTCAAATCCTCAATGGGAGTGGTGATCTAGAAGTTATCCCACCAAGTAACTGCTGGTCCTTCCAACAAGTGTGCTGCAAATCTGACTTTCTCCTCATCAGTACAGCCAACAGTTACCAAATCCTTGTTCACTGAGCATAGCCAATCATTGGCCACCATGGGATCAGTAGTTCCTGAGAACTTTGCTGGCCTCAGTCTTAGGAATCTGGTGAGCATGTCAAAACCTGGTGGATTGTTCTGATTGTTGTTGTTGTTGTTATTGTTATTGTTATTGTTGTTATTGTTGTTGTTCTGATTCTGCATAAAGGTGGTCATCATCTGCATCAGTTGCTACATATCTGGGGTGACATTGTTGTTGTTCGGGTTGGGGTTGGCACGTCGAGGAGGCATCTGTGGTTTTCAATAAGGATAAGAATGATATACCCATAGATGCTTAACATGCACAATACATCACACAGACAATCACAAACAAGCATCAAAATAACAAAAGTTCAACAACATAGACAATAAGTTTTTGAAAAGTAAACACACCAATAGCAAGCCATCCACATGTTGGATGGTCAATGCGACTCAATAATCAAAAGCATGGTAAATAAAAGATAAATGAGTAGTCATCACTACTCCTCTGCATCAACCTCCCCATCAACAAGTGTAAGACCTGCATTCTCCATAGCGGTCTTGTATTCCTCACCATTGATAGTCAAGGCCTCTACTTTGGCTTTGAGAGCCCTCTTCTGTGAACGAAGCCTCTCAATCACTCCCTGCTGATGCTCAAGCTCGAAGTCCTTGGCCTCTATTTCTGCACTCATCTCTCGAATCTTCTTGTTCCTATCTTGGACTCTTTTCTCTTGACTCTTGAACTTTCTATCCTGACTCTCAAACTTGGCCTCCATTTCCTTGACTATCTCATCTTGCTCCACGAAGAGCTTCTCCTTCTCACGAAGCTGCACCTGGAGCTCGTCATTGCTAAGCATGACGTTGGTCCTATCAGTATCTAGGTGCCTAAGAAGAACCTCTAGGTCCTGGAGGTATAGACGAATCGGCTCTGTCGTCTCTCTAGCAGCATCCTCGAACTCAATAGCCTCACCATCCTCGTCGCGTCTTCCGAAGGAGTGGAAGAGAGTACCTCTAATCTCCTGAGAGTGTCTCCCTAACAGACGCGCAAGTAAATCCTGCATGACTACCTCTAGGCCTCTCTCCCTGTCATCATGCATAAACTTGAAGATGATTGCCTCCGTAGTAGTCTCAGTCTGGCGTCCTGGCTGATTAACCTTGAAGCCCCAAAGGTCCTTCCTCTCAAACTTGGTAAGGGGAAGCACCATGATGCTAGGAAGAGGAAGATTGAGCATGCTAGTGAGCTCGATAAGACGAGTGCCAAAACGAGTTCCCTTGAATTCTTCAGCCGTGCTGATAGTAACATTAGGCATCTATTTTATAAGATAGAGAAATTTAGAAACAACATCGCTAGAAATACACAAGACAAGTATCACAAGCATATCATTGACAAACAAACACACAAGTCATGGTATACATATTATAAGCATCCTAGATTCCATATAACTTAGTCAAAATTTTGGAAATACAATGCTAAGTGTGGTGGTCTAACTAACAAGGCACATTACATCTTTCACTCTCTAGTCTAAAGGCTATCAAAGCATCCTTCTATCAATAGAGATGAGAAAGAAGATTAGAAAAGTTTAAGAGAAGAATAATACAAGTGCGAAAGTTGTTGAAGAATTTTTCCTTAGTGGTTTCTAATCCAATCGTAGGGTCATAATCGTACAGGCAACACAGTGCTCTGTTACCATCTGTAAGATCCCTCCCTTTATAAAGGTAAGGATGCCTGTGATTGCAATGCTAGTCCCTGGATCAATGCTAGCATCAACAGTTTAAGATGAAGTACATAAAAACAAAGGTCATTATTACATATCATTCCAGAGACAAACATAGTCTTTTACAAACTCCATGGCCATAGGCCTAATACAAGAGTTCAAACATAAAATAAGATAAATAAGTCTTCATCTTCATGTGCCACAGGCAAGCATGTTGAGTGTAGACTCATAACCCCTAATCATCATCAGAATAACCTGCAATATCACAAGTTACAGCCACAATGGGTCAATACATTGGAATAGTATTGGCAAGTGATACCTTAGTAGAATATTAACATCTAAATACTATATGAATTTGGCTAAGTGTAGCTTAGGCTTGCTTTGCTCAAAATAGGTTTTACCTATTAGTTGAAAACACTAAGTTTTTCTTTGACAAAACTTTCCCAAGGAATCACCAATAGACATCGGTGAACCTTGACCCTTGTTCAACCACAAGTTTTAACTTAGAAATTGGGATGAGGAGATTCTTGATATCTTCCATGTCTTGATGCTCAAGTTGTCCTATACCAGGGACATGGCTAAGTACTTAGATTCTTCCATCTGCAGAGGTTGTGCACTTTCCCCACAAGACCTGATTTTCACCAAGACAGGACCTTTCAGAAGCCTTCCCTTAAACCAAATAGACGCGCTCCAAACCTATCATCCCACTACCACCAACTGTCCCAATGGCTAAGTTATTACCACCTATATGATCCAGGAAGAGCCCATAATGCTATGTGGCTGTACTAGAAGCTTATTAACATTTGGCATCTCAAATCCCTTTGTTCCTGGGTGGCTTTCCACAAGTGAGATACACAAGGTAAACCATAGAAATGGGCCTTGTGTAACCACTCAACACAAACCATTCTTTCCATTCAACCCAAGTGTTTCATTCACTTAGTTGTTTTATTAAGCAAAAACTAATGTGGACATCCCTTCTATTGATACAACCGTTGTACCTACAGCTACACACATACAAGGACCCATCACAAGATCTCGTGCCAAACAACTTAACTATCAGGTACTTTCGTTTCTTGGAACTATTCCTCACATACATGAGAATATGATGCTGCCTAAATCAGATGTATTTCTTACTCTTAGGAATGATGGACCAAGCATGGATGAGAGGGACAAGCATTGGAGCATGGTCATGCATGTAGATGGCAGCGAGCGTGTGATGATACAAGAGAAGGCCACGGATGAAGATTTCAGAACTTTGAGACCACCATAATGAAGAAAGAAGGCTTGGACGAAATATTCAAGATCAATACTTCACGAATTCGTCCATACCTTAATATGGTGCTGCGACACCTTTTATTTTGGGCCAGGCCCATGTAATTTTCGCAGGATTTTAATTAGCCACTTTTTAGAGTCCGTATTTGAGGGGAAAAGGACTTCTAGGGTTGGATTCGGCCACCACTTCCATGGCTGGCCGAAACCCCACCTTTTCGCCCTTAAATACTCCCCATGGCCGTCACCCTAGAAGCGGATTTTGTTTAGACATTAAGTTAGCCATCATAGCAACTTCGCCAAGGCTCGAGCGTCGCAGAGGCCTCTTGTACTTCGCACCTATTCAGGATCCCACCTTTTCAATAAAGCTTTCATCTAAATCCGCAATATCTTGATTGCAATATTAGTTCTTACTTGTTCTCGATTTCAGGTAGGAATTAAGACCCTCGTTGGTCAGGCTGATCGTGTTCCCGCAGGATCGGTAACTTCCAGGAGATTGGAATAGCGATTCCATTGGCGCTCGTGCTCGCACGTGTAGTCGGATCGTCAAGACCGAACTCCACCAAATCGATTATCGCCATCTCATCGAAAGATCAGACACCTTTGCCCTATCAAAAACACAAGTCAAAGACTTAGAAATATTTCACATAGCATGGATATATAACCACCCTTGGTTGCTACTAGCTAGGCTAAGCATGGCAATGGTAAGCATCTTAACTTTGAGAAATTTCTAACAATTCTACAACTACTAGGATTTCCCAAGCATAACATATAGATACTTATCAAAATATTCATGCAAGTCCTATACAAAATATTTCTAGTGCATAGTTGAAAAATATAGGAATAAAATCATGAAGCACCACTTGCCTTGGTAGTTTGGGGAGTAGCAACAGTCTTCACAAACACAATCGCTATTAGCACCAAAATCTACACATAAAATAATGGCACCAAAATCACATAACAAATTATAGAAACAAAAATATATGAATGCATGCAAATGCCATGTGATGGTTTTTCTACACCAAACAATGCAAGGTAATGTACTGAAACATAAACAAGACCAAGATACACAAAATAAACTTTATTGATCTTTAAAACATTTTTCAAATAATTTCTATACTCAAATTAAGCCTACAAATGTCTCTGCAAAAACAACCATTTAAACAGATAGGATTTTCTCTCCTGATTCCAATGATATAAAGTTTGCAAAATTTGAACGTGGGGATCAAAAGTTATGAATTTTATAAGTTTGAATCACAAATAGATATAAATTCTGTTTTTAAATCTAAACCCTAGCCACGCGGCGTGTTTTGATTGGTCCATACCGGTTCGCACGGATGGATCGATAAGATCCGTTGGATTAAAGTGACTGCGCACGGTCCAGATCTAAACATACCGCTTCATTAAGTGATTCTATCTCACGCGTTAGATCGAGATATAACGGCTCCCGATCAAATGACCAAGGATTGGCGGCGCTGGCGACGGTGGCGCGGCGGTGGCGCACTGTCAGCGACGTTGCCGATGATCTAGGTCGCGTGGGGAGGAGTGGGGATGCTTACTGGGTTTGCATGGTTGCTGCGGTGCTCAAGGTGGTCGAGGGAGGGACAGGGGCTCACCATGGAGGTCGCTGGGGCTTGTCGGAGTTGTGCGCGGCGTTGGGTGCTTGCAGACGTCGACATTGCCGAAGATTTGAACCGCCCTAGCACGAACCAGATGTATCAGGAGGTGCGCAAGGTCACGGCAAGCATGATAGTATCGAGGAGAAGGCAAGGGGCGCTCGGAGATTACCGTGATTTCTCACCGGAGATGAGAGAGGCGTCGGGCACTTGTGGTGGTTGTCGAATACGTCGACCTAGGTCACGAGCAGACAAAACAAAGGCATGACATGAGTCGCGTGAGGAAGGGAATCATGCTAGAGTGAACGAGACAGAGTGGGGTGGACGGAGCTCACCGCAATTTCTCGCCGTAGTTGCTCGGACAGCGGCTTTGTAGAGTGAATTCTGGGCAGCCTGGTGGCGGAGAGAGTGTGACGAGTGAGGGGAAAGACTCGCGGTGCGGAGAGGTTTAAGTAGGTAGAGGCTCGGTAGGAAATTCTTGCCCAATCAATGGCAATTACGCCGCGCTATCAACGGCAGCAACGGCTGCGGCGACGTGTTCTTGCGCGGGATTTGGGGAAGATGACGACGACGTGGATGGGGCCCATCGATCAGTGGCTGGGGGTAGGTTCTTCGCGGGTGGGGAAAGGCATAGAGAGGAGTGGCCCGGGTGGGCTTCTTTGGCTGTTGGGCTGAACAAGTGGCGCCAGGCCCAGTTCTGTTTCCCAATTCTTTTTCTTTTTCTAAAACGATTTTTAGGAATCCTTTTCAAATAAATTCAATAGCATTTGAATTCCAAATCTTTTTGGACATTTGTAAAGTGAAACCTTCATATTTTTGGGCATAAAACCAAGCTGCCTTGCTGGACTTGTTTGGTTCCTTTTGAAATTTCAAAATAAACAGTGCCTTAGCACAAGGATTAAAGAACATTTAAAAATGGTTTTAAAACCATATTTTTTTTGGAAATTTTTTCCAAGCCTTGGAACTCATCAAACAATCCTATGAACACACAAAAATTGTTTTAAAACAAATATTATCTCACTATAGAGTAGCATTGGATTCAAAGCTTGTCCACATGAAATAATAGCACCCAAAGTTTCTGTTTCTTTGAAATGGCTTTGAAAATGATCCCTAAATGATTATGCATGCATGGATGATATGCAATCCTTGAAAACATGATTTTAGGGATGTTACAGAAGCTTACGTCAAGAAGTTGATGCCGGACATGCTCGAACCCAAAGCGGAGAAATACGTCTTCATAGGATACCCTAAGGAAACGATTGGGTATACCTTCTACCACAGATCCAAAGGAAAAGTCTTTGTTGCAAAGAACGGATCCTTTCTTGAGAAGGAGTTTCTCTCGAAAGAAGTGAGTGGGAGAAAGGTAGAGCTAGACGAGGTTATTGAATCTTCTCTCGAGTTGGAGAGTAGCGCAACACCTAAAATTGTTCCAGTGCCATCTCCACCAACAAAAGAGGAAGCTAATGACGATGATCATGAAACTTTGAACGATGCTACTACTGAACTTCGCAGGTCGACCAGGTCACGTGCCACTCCTGAATGGTACGGCAACCCTTTCTCAACCATCTTGTTGTTAGACAATAGTGAACCTGCGAATTATGAGGAAGCAATGATGAGCCCAGACTCTGAGAAATGGCTAGAGGCCATGAAATCCGAATTAAGATCCATGAGCGCAAACCAAGTATGGACTTTGGTGGACCCTCCTAGTGACCGTAAGGCCGTTGAATGCAAATGGATTTTCAAGAAGAAAACGGACGCGGATGGTAATGTTACTATCTATAAAGCTCGGCTTGTCGCAAAAGGGTTTCGGCAAGTTCAAGGTGTTGACTATGATAAGACTTTCTCTCTCGTAGCAATGTTTAAGTCCATTCGGATTTTATTAGCAATTTCTGCATTTCATGATTATGAAATATGGCAGATGGATGTCAAGACTGCGTTCCTCAATTGCAACATTTATGAAGAGTTGTATATGATGCAGCCTGAAGGTTTTGTCGATCCTAAGGATGCTAATAAGGTGTGCAAACTTCAGCGTTCCATTTATGGACTGAAGCAAGCATCTCGGAGTTGGAACCTTCGTTTTGATCAAGTGTTTTGGATTTGTTACAAATTGCTACGAATCTTGTATCTACAAGAAAGTGAGTGGGAGCTCGGTGAAATTTTTCGTACTATATGTGGATGACATATTGATTATTGGAAATGACATTGGTATGCTTAATGATGTGAAGAGTTATTTGAATAAATGTTTTTCAATTAAAGACCTAGGAGAAGCTGCTTATATATTAGGCATCAAAATATATAGAGATAGACAAAGACTCCTAATAGCTTTAAGCCAAAGTACATATCTAGACAAAGTTCTGAAAAGGTTCAGAATGGATAAATCAAAGAAAGGTTCATTGCCCATGTTGTCAGGTAAGATATTGAGAAAGGCTCAGTGTCCGGCTACGGTAAACGATAGAGATACTATGAGAAACGTGCTATATGCCTCGGTCATAGGTTCTATCATGTATGACATGCTATGTACTAGACCGGATGTGTCCAATGCTCTTAGTTTGACGAGCAGATACCAAAGTGATCCAGGAGTGGAACACTGGACAGCCGTAAAGAACATCCTAAAGTATTTAAATAGGACTAAAGAAATGTTCTTGGTCTATGGAGGTGATGATAAGCTCGTCATAAAAGGTTACGTCGATTCTAGTTTCGACACCGACCCGGATGATTCTAAATCTCAGACAGGATACGTTTATATTTTGAATGGTGGAGTTATGAGCTGGAGAAGCTGCAAGCAAAGAGTGATCGCGGGATCTACAACAGAAGCGGAATCCATGGCTGCTTCAGAAGCGTCAAGTGAAGGAGTTTGGATAAGGAACTTCATCACTGAGCTTGGTGTGGTTCCAAGTGCCTTGGACCCACTGGAGATATTGTGTGACAACACTAGCGCCATAACACTTCCTAAGGAACCAAGATATCATCCAAAGACCAAGCACATCATACGCCGTTTTCATATATTTCAAGATTATATAGAAGATGGAGATCTGAAGATTAGCAAAGTACATATGGATCTGAATGTCGCAGATCCGTTGACTAAACCTCTTCCACGAGCAAAACATGATCAGCACCTTAATGCCATGGGTGTTAGATTGTTGCCAGATGTAAACTAGATTATTGACTCTAGTGCAAGTGGGAGACTGTTCGAATTATGACCTAGAGGCAATAATAAAGATGTTATTATTATAATTCTTGTTCATGATAAAGTTTATATTCCATGCTAGAATTGTATTAAGCGGAAACTTTGATACTTGTGTGGTTTATGAACAACACCGTGTCCCTAGTACGCCTCTATGGACTAGCTCATTGATTAATGATGGTTAAGGTTACCTAACCATAGACATGAATTTTCAATTAATAATGAGATCATGTCATTAGGAGAATGATATGATGGACAGACCCAAATTAAGCAGAGCAATTAGATCGTGCCATCGTGTTCATCTTTGCGAAGCTTTTTCCTATGTCAAGTATTGCATTCCTTAGACCATGAGATAATACAACTCCCTGGTATCGGAAGAAAGCTTTGAGGTCATCAAACGTCATCCTATGTGAGGGTGATCATAAAGGTGTCTCTCAGGTGATCGGGAAGTATTTGTTGGGTTGTATGTATCGAGATGGAATTTGTCCTTCCCGAGTCGGAGAGATATACTTCGGGCCCACTCGGTAATCGATATCAACATTCTTTAAAGCACGTGTTTAAGGAGTTAATCACAAAGTTATATAGGATTATGGAACGAGTAAAGTACTTGCTGTGAACGAGATTGAACTAGGTATGCCGATACCAACGATCGAATCTCGGGCAAGTTAAATATAGCATGACGAAGGGAATACATATATGGGATTAATTGAATCCTGGCATCGTGGTTCATCCGATATGATCATCGATGAATATGTGGGAGTCAATATGGGTTTCCAGATCCCGCTTTTGATTATTGATAGAAGATCATGTCTGCATATTCTCGAACCCGTAGGGTCACACACTTAACGTGCATCGACGTTAGGATAGAATGGATAATTGGTTTATGAGTTTTTTTGTTCGGAGTCTCGGATGAGATCCAGGACATCATGAGAGGTTCCGGAATGGTCCGGAGAATAAGATTCATATAAAGGAAAGCAGTTTTTGGATTTCAGAATTGTTTCGGAGTTTATCGGTATTGTACCGGAAGGGTCTAGAAGGTTCCGGAGTGGGACCAACATGGGCCCACTTGTCGGAGGCCTGCGTGGGCCTAAGGGGAAGTGCCCTGGCCACTTTGGGCCATGGGCACAAGGCCCCCAAGGCCCAGCCGGCCAGCCCTAGGGGAAACCCTAGGGGAGCCTTCTAGAAGGAAGGGGGAAACTTGCCCCCCACACCACCCTTGGGGTCGCCGCCCTAGGGATTGGAGGAGGGGCCAAGGGGGCCGACCACCCCTCTATATAAGGATGGCAGGGGCGCACCCTCCCCCTCTCCCACCTCTCCAACCCTAGACGCCAACTACTGCCCTTCCTCTCTCTCTCTCCTGATTGTGGGTAGGCGAAGCCCTGCCGCAGAAATTCTCCACCATAAGCACCACGCCGTCGTGCTGCAGATCCAATCTATCTCTCCACCATACTTGCTGGAACAAGGAAGGAGGAGACGTCGCGGCACTGTACATGTGCATATATCGGAAGTGACGCCACTTGCGGCGTAGGATCGGATCGGATCACGAGGAGGAGACGGCTAGTACGACTACATCAACCACGTTCTGTTCAACGTTTCCGCTGTGCGATTTCTTCAAGGGTATGAAGATCTCATCTATCTCTCTCGTTGATTGCATCTCCTAGATTAGATCTTTGCTTTCTTGTTTGCATCCGTAAGAATTTTTTTGATTTACTATGCTGCAAAACCCTTCAGGCTTGCTGGGCTGCTAGTTGGGCCTGGCCATATGGCTGGTTGGGTTCTATTTTTTTCCTTTTGCCTTTTTCTATTTCAGTTTTGATTTTCAAAATAGGATTTGAATAACCAAATCAAATCCAAATCTTTTCAAACTTTTACCATAATTTTGAGATGTGGTCCTAGTGTTTAAAAGTGTGTCAAACACAAAAAATCACTCCAAAACATTCTGGGGTAGTGAAATAAAAAAATATGCCCCATACATGTAATATAAAAGGGGTAAAATATAGGGTTTTGCTAGGGTTTAAACTTTGAAATTTTTTGTGCAATGTAAACATGCCATGATAATATGAATGCAATCATGATGTTTTGGATTTGATGAAATTTGGGATGTTACAGCGGCCCCCCTTCGATGAAGGAACCTACGGTTCCGGATCTGAAAGTTGCGGCAGCAGCAGCCCGTGCCGCGAAAGCTACATATGTGTAAGGTTCGCAGCATATAAAACAAAAATTTCCTACGATGGTAACAACTATGTACCAAGATCTATCTACTAGATACAAGCAACAGGCGGATATACATCCATAGAGAACATACCCTCGAAGGCCGACTAAGCTTAACGAGGTTGTACTCGTGGATGATGTAGACGAACGCTTGCCAATCTCAAGATCGAGAGGAAGTCCTAGCACAGCAAATCAGCGGCGCATCCGTGCTCGCACACACGTCCAAGCCACCGAGCAACCTCCGCCTCATTTCTCAAGCGATGTAGCAGAAGCAACAACTCTTTCTTGCCGAAAATCCACCGGGAACATGTATCTCGCTAGTCTGAGACCATGGGGGATAAACTAGAGGGGGAGAGAGATCCTTCACGAGGAGGTGTGAGTGAGAGAGAGGGAGAGGGAGAGGGGGGCTTTATATAGGAGGGAGGGGGCACCCCAAGGGGGTGGCCGGCGCATGGGGGATGCCCCCTCCCCTCCTCCATTCATGTGGGTGGAAGCTCCACTCACAAAAATGTCCCTTCACTTCTCCACTCAAAATCCCACTCAAAATTCCCATTGAATTTTCACCAAATTTAATAAAATCTCTCTTTAAATAAAACTCCTTTTATTTATTCAGAATTTTGTAAATTACCATAATGGGCAAACATTCACATATAACCCCTTGCTAGTATTTCATTTCACATGCAGAAATGCTTTCTACAATTTCACCCGAAAACAGTTTTGGTGTCTAGTGAAATAAATTCCCGCGCTTCGTTAATCTTTTTAGCATGAAAATATTTGTTCCAAATTGTGTCAGTATCTCTTAAGTGTGTCGCCCTACGGTTTGTGAATAGTGTGGACATGATCAAGACCCCTCTCGGATCAATAATCATAAGGGGACCTGGAGATCCTTACTGACTCCCACATATTCAACGATGACTTTCTTCTGATCATGAGAACCTTTTACACTAGAATCTTAATCCCTTTGTCTCGCGATATATTACATGTCCGATATTCAATCATCGGTATCTCCATACCTAGTTTGATCTCGTTACTGGCATGTACTCTTTTCTCGTTCCTGTGATATAACATTCTAGTGATCAAATCACTTGCTTGCAAGCTAACCAATGTGATATCACCGAGAGGGCCCAGAGTATATCTATCTGTCATCGGAATGAACAAATTTCTATCTTGATCCATGTGCCTCAACATAACACTTTAGTAGTACTAAACCCATCATTATAATCACCCTGTTATGGTGTGACGTTTGATGTTATCAAGATACTCTTCCAGTGTTAGTGATTGACATGATCTCATGGTCTAAGGATTAGGATTACTTTGTATGATGTTATAGTAATATAAACTCAATGACATTGATTGTAATGCTATACTTAGGATGAATGTTCATCACACCATTCCAATAATGTTGTGACTTCGTTATTAACAACATCCAATGTCCATGATCAGGAAACCTTGATCATCTTGTTAATCAACGAGCTATTTTTTAAGAGAGGCATAACTAGGAACTTAATATTTGTTTATTAAACACACATGTATTAACGTTTCCGTATTAATACAATTATAGCATGCAAAATAAACATCTATCATATACTTGGAATATACATAATAACCACTTTATTATTGCCTTTCAGGACATATTCCCTTCAGTCTCCCAATTGCACTAGAGGCACTAATCTAGTTACATAGTGATAAATCTAACACCCATGGAGTTCTGGTGTTGATCATGGTTTTCTCTAGGGAGAGTTTTAGTCAATGTGTCTGCTACATTGAGATATGTGTGTACTTTGCAAATCTTTATATCTGCATCCTTGACATGCTCACAGATGGAGTGAAACCGGCGCTTAATATTCCTGGAATTCTTGTGAGACCTTGGTTATTTGGCATTGGCTATGGCTCCGTTGTTGTCACAATAGATAACCATTGGGTCCAACGTGCTTGCAATCACACCTAGTTAGGTTATGAATTCCTTCATCCAAACTGCTTCCTGAGCCGCTTTCGAAGCAAATACATATTCAGCCTCCGTTGTTGATCCCGCCACCACGGGTTGTTTGGAACTCCTCCAACTAACCGCTCCACCATTCATGAGAAATACATATACGGATTGAGACTTAGAGTCATCCAGATCGGTGTTGAAGATAGCATTGACATAACTTAGCGATGAGCTCTTCTTCACCTCCGTACACGAGAAACATATCCTTAGTTCTTCTCAAGTACTTAAGGATATTCTTTACCGCTATCCAGTGTTCCAATCCTGCATCAGATTGGCAACTTCTAGTTAAATTAATAACATGTGTCACATCCGGTCTTGTACATAGCATGGCGTACATTATAGAGCCTATGGCTGAACTATAGGGGACTTTGTCCATTATCTCTCTTTCTTCCGCCGTAGCCGGACTTTGAGTCTTACTCAATGTCTGGCCTTGCAACATAGGTAAGAACCCTTTCTTACTCCCGTCCATTTTAAATTTCTTTAAGATCTTATCAAGGTATGTACTTTGCGATAGCCCTATTAGGCGCCTAGATCTATCCCTATAGATGTATGATGCTTCACCTAGGTCCTTCATTGAAAATTTGCTATTCAGATAACTTTTAACACTTTTAAAAGATCTATATCGTTTCTGATCAATAATATGTCATCCACATATAATATCAGAAATGCCATATCGCTCCTACTCACTTTCTTGTAAATACAAGCCTCTCCATAAATTTGGATAAATCCAAACTCTTTGATCACCTCATCAAAGCGGAGATTCCATCTCCGGGAAGCTTTCTTCGGTCCATAGATGGATCACTGAAGCTTGCATACCTTTTCAGCATCCTTAGGATGGACAAAACCCTTTGGTTGTTCCATATACAACTATTCTTCAATGATGCCATTGAGGAATGTAGTTTTGACATCCATCTTCCATATCTGATAGTCGAAATATGCAGCAATTGCTAACATAATCCTAACTGACTTTATCATCGCTACGGGAGAGAATGTCTCATCATAGTCCACTCCTTGAATTTGTCGAAACCCTTCTGCGACAAGTCAAGCTTTATAGACGGTTATATTACCTTCTTTTGAAAATCCATTTATTCTCCACGGCCTTTTCGGTTGTGAGGTAAGTCCACCAAGGTCCAAACCTGGTTTTCGTACATGGATTCCATCTCGGATTTCATGGCTTCTAACCATTTGTTGGAATCCGGGCTCACCATCGCTTCTTCATACGTCGTAGTGTCATCAATTTCATCAACCATGAAAATCATAACAGGATTTCCGTACAGCTCGGGAGCTGCACGCGTCCTGCTAGACCTGTGAGGTTTGGTAGTATTCTATTTCGGAGCTTCATGATCGTTATCATTAGTTCCCTCTTCATTTGGTGAAGTCAACCCCAGAACGGCTTCCGACGCTGCGCTGCTCGCCATATTATGAAGAGAAGGTTCTTCAACCTCTTCGAGTTCTACCTTCCGACTACACACACCTTTCGCGAGAAACTCTTTCTCCAGAAAGTGTCACATCCCAAGATTTTCCAAATCTTGTAATGTGAAAAATAAATGAATAAAATAAAACTTTGTTGATTTTCAGGGTGAGAAGAAACTTTTTGAATCCAATTGGGAACCTTCAAACCTATTTTGATCAAATAAAATCCTAAAGTGATTTAAAAATTTAAATAAACAATAAACTACAAAATATTTGAAAATTACTATTTTGGATCTTTTAATAAAAATATTTGGTTTCAAATGAAAAAGAATAGATTTATAAATAAAAGATTATTTTATAAAGCCAAATTAAACCTTGGGCAAGTTTTTGAAATAAAGTTTTTTGTTTTGATAAAAATAGTAAAGGTTTATTTAAATAAAATAATAAGGATTTAATATCCAAATTTTATTAAAGCAAAGGCTTTTCCCACTTTAAATAAAACACTAAAACTTATTTATTTATTTTAAACAAGTTTTCCAAGTATTTTATTTTCTCAAATAAAACCTACTAAAGTGTTTTGGTTTATTTTATATTTCAAAATAAAGTTTTTAATAAAACAAATCCTATTTGATTTAATAACTAAGGCCCATTTTATTTAATTATTAATGGACCCTAAAATAAAAGGTGTTTTTTCTTTAAACAAGTTTCCAAGTAGTCATTTATTTTTCAAATCAAACCTACTGATTTGGTTTTGAAAATATTTCGTTTTCAAATGGAGATTTCATTAAATAAATCAAACCATATTTGATTAAATAACTAAAGGTCCATTTTATTTAATTAATGAATGGATCCTAAAAAGAATAAAAATATTATTTTATTTTGGGATTTGGTTTATGTTGATAAACAGAACCTAAAACTCTTTACAAGTGTGGTGATTGTTTGAATTGTTTGAATGTTTGAATTGTTGATTGAAATTCAAAAGAGAAAAATAAATTAGAAAAAGAAAAAGGTTTCAGAATAGGAAAAAAAATAAAGTTTTGGACGACCCAACCCAGCAGCCCAACAAGGCCCAGAACCAGCCCAGCTCCCCTCCCCGAATAAAAACGATTCGCACTCAGATTCTAACCCAAACAGACGCTGACTGGTGGCCCTCTTCTCCCTCTCGTTCCTCGCTGACAGTAGGGACCCACGCAGCTAGCACATCTTCTTCCTCCTCGCGCTAACGACGCCCTGCCGTTGCTGCCAATTACGCCGGCGTTGAATACGCATTGATTCCGCGCCTTAACCTCGCCGTCACTGCACGCTATTAATCGCCAGCGTCTCCTCCTTCTTTCCCCTCACACGCCACTCCCTCTCTGCCCCGAGGCTGCCTCAATTTGGCTTGGCACTCCCTCTGTTCCGACGATGCTCCGGTGCCAATTCCGGCGACTCAGCGCCGCCCCTTGTCTCATTGACCACGCACACACACTCACCACTCCTTGGCGCATCTCCCAGTACCCTCCGTTCAACCGCGGGCGCCCCAGAGTGTCACCTTCGACAAGCTCGGACCTCTGCTTGGCGTCATCTTCAACTCCGGCAAGTACCCAGGTAGTTTCAGACCACCCCGTGCCTTCTAGTTCATGCACGCGTCATCTCCTTGATCTTACGCGTCTGACCACACCCTCTGTTTGCCTTCTCGTGAAACACAGCACCGTCTCCGACCACGTCCAGAGCCACCTGACGTCCTTCCCACTCCGGCGAGGAATTGCAGCAGTCTCCGAGCGCCCCTTGACCCAAGAAGACCACGTTGAGCTTCCCCAGCCTCCTGCGATCTCGGTGAGCACCTTCCCCTCCTCCCTCGCTTCCTATTTCACCAGTGCCGTCGCCGTCTGACCTCGCTGCCGCCAGTGACCGTCGCTGCACCGCCAGAGTTTGGTCAATGCGATAATAGCCACAGGATCTGGATCGAACGAACTAGATAGATCACTTAAAAGCCGAAGGGGTACGCTTCAAGAACCGTGCGATCTATTTAGATCCAACGCGCCGCAGAGCCGATCCGGCCGAACCGGTACCAGCCAGTCATATTGTGACGCGTGGCCAGTTCTGTTTAAAACAGAATTTGAAAAACAGATTTGAATTGCAATTTGAAAACCCTATAACTTTTGATCCACACGTCCAAATTTTGCAAACTTTATATCATTGAATCAGTGGAACAAGCCCTAGCCAACCATGCCTTTTTTTTAGTAAAAAGCTTCTGAAAAAATGGTTGTTTTTGCAGAAACATTTGTATGCTTGTTAAGAATGTGAAAATTGTTTAAAAATGAATTTGGGGATAAAATCTTTGTCAAATGGTGTGATTTGAACCTACTAACATTAGGAAACACTTTGTGGATTCAAAAATGTATATGGTGAAACAAAATAATGATTCTTTGATTTAAAACCATTTCTAGTCAAATAGAAATGTGGTTTATTTATTGAAAATGATTTTGAAGGAAAACCTTTGGGGAATGTTTTGTTTCAAACTCTCTGACCCCAAACACCAAGTTTTATGGTTTGAAAACTTAGTTGGTGAACCCTATAGATTAATGCCTTAGTAAAAATATTTTCTACACCACATAAAATGATACCTTGTTTTGAAAATGGTTTTTGAGGTGAAACCTTTTGCAAATGACTTCACCACTTTACAAAATAACCAATAGGTGTGTTCAAATGTTATGACCCATTAGGAACCACTTTTTCAAACAAAACAAAGCTTGGCATGCTTGCATGCATTACTTTGACTTTGTTATTTTATGTGTTGTTTTGCTTGATTGGTAGATTGAGTTTGTGCCTTGCTTGATTGAATTGTAGTGACTTGAAGATTGTGATTGTTGCAAGGACAAGGACTGAACCTATACTCTACCAAATAGGCAAGTGATGCTTCATACTTTGTCCCATTACTTTCACTATGCATTAGTGATTTTCTCTAAGTAAACTTGCATGGAATTTTGCTAAGTATAAACTTTGCTATAGGAAAACTAGTAGATGAAACCTTAGTGGAAATCTTCCTAAGTTAAGATTCCTATTACTACCAAGCTTAGCCTAGCTAATAGAAAACATGGGTGGAATATATATTCACACTATGGAAAAATTTCAAAGTCTGAGGACTTGTGTTTTGTTTAATAAAACAACTAAGTTAATGAATCACCTGGGTGGAATGGGACTTGCTTGGTGGATTTTGGTTGAGTGGTTCACAAGGCCCATGTCTATGGTAGACCTTGTGTATCTCACTTGTGGATGGCCACCCAGGAACAAAGAGATTTGAGATGTCAAATGTTGAGAAGCTTCAAGCGCAACCACTTGGCAATATGGGCTCTGCCATGATCATATAGGTTGCAAGAACTTAGCCATATGGACAGTGGGTGGTAGAGTTTGATAGATTGGAACGCGTCCATTTTGGTCTAAGGGAAGGCTTCTGAAAGATCTTGTCTTGGGAAACCAAGTCTTGTGGGGAAAGTGCACCACCTCTGCAGAGTGTAAAATCTAAGTACTTAGCCATGTCCCTGGTAAAGGACAATTTGAGCATCAAGACATGGAAGCAATCAAGAATCTCATCATTCAAATTTCTAAGTTAAAACTTGTGGTTTGAACAAAGGTTAAAGGATCTTCAATCTCTGATTGAGAAAATGATTTTGTCAAAGCAAAAACTTAGTGTTTTCAAAATGATAAGGAAAAACTATTTTGAGCAATGCAAGCCTCAACTCCACTTAGCCAAATGCATATAGTTGATAGACTCCACTATACTACCATAGTATCACTTGCCAATACAATTCAAATGTATTGACCCTTGTGGCTGTAACTTGTTATGTTGCAGGTTTGATTGTTTTTAGTGAAGATTGATTGAATAGGATTACAAAGTCTACAACCAACATGTCTGCATGTGGCACTTTGAAGATGAAGGACCCCATGACTATAGTTATTCCGCTGCAATGTAATGTAATAGCCAAATGAGCTATGTAAGATGTAATAAAATTATGTTATTCCTAGTTATAAAGTTATATTATGACCTTTGTTTCTTGATATTACATCTTAACTGTGGATGCTAGCTATTGATCCAGGGACTAGCATTGTAAACACATGGGACTCCACCTTATATTGTTTAAAGGATGGGACACTCCCTCTACAGATGGTATCAGAGCATTGTGTTGCCTGTAGGATTTGTAAACCTAGGATTGGACGAAAACCCTTAGAAAAATAGGAGTTGTGTTTGTTCCAAAAATTATTTTCAAACAATCTTGTAAACTCTTTCCTCAACCATTTTGGTTTTGACTCTACATCTCTTCTATTTCAAACTTGATGGATAAACCTACCCATGACCAAAGACTTCACCATGTGCAAAGAACTTCTTCAACTCTAATGACTTCAACTTCTTCAACTCTAATGACTTCAACATCTTCAGCATATTCACCAAGGACTTCCAACTTGGATATCACTAAGAATTCCAAGTGAGATAAGGAACTCTTGATCAAGATTTAGAGACTGACGGAATGCAAAAGTTAGAAGGAGCCTACATCATTTGAAGTATTTTACCCAAGAGTTTTTCTCAAGGAAACCATGGTCTCAAGTAAGAAGAAGCAACCAATAAAGATGGAAAGATCACAAGTGAACCATATAGATGGACCACCATATTTTAGTTAAGTCAAACACACCAACTTATGTGGTGTAACAAAAATATTTTGTTGTCTAAGTATGTGCTTGAACTTTGTTTGAGTGAAAGGTTGTTTATGAATGTTTGCACATTGTTTGAGTGAATTGAGATGTGTGTGATTATAATTATTTCCTTAGAAATATCTTGCCTATTCTAATCCCAATCCAAACCAAACAGATGACTTCTCCAAGAAACTCCAACATCAAGGTTGATGACAACAACAACAAAAACCAAGAGGGCAACATGAGAGAACTTATAGCAACCCAAAACCAGTTGAGACAAGAGACAACTCATCTTTTAGCCAACAATAATGGACTAGACCCAGCCATACAAAGGATTTTGAAACTTCAAACCCAATTGTTGCAAGGATTGGTTACTCAAATGATCAACATGAGAGAAAACTTTTCCCAAGGAGCTAATGACAACAAGGATGACAAAGATGCTAATCTAGAAGGAACCCAATCTAGTAATACTTGTGAAGACAAGGATCATGCATCCAAGGAGCATGAGGATCAATGCCCCAAGAAGAGAGAAAGATCTCCCACCTATGAAGAACATGAACTAGAAGAACTCCTAGATTTGGAGAGACCCAAAAAGAAGAAGAAGAAATGCCCCAACCCTAACAATGAGGATATTACTCAAGTACAATGTTAAAATTGCAAAGAAATGGGACACTATGCCAATGAATGCCCAGAAAAGAAGGAGAATCAAAGAAACAAACAAAAGGCAATGATACCAATGGAAAAGAAAGATATCAGCCAAGTGATGTGTTTCAAATGCAAGGAACTAGGCCACTATGTAAACAAATGTCCAGAAAAGATGAAGAACAAGTTAAACAAGTCTATGAAGGATCTCAAACTTGGCCCATGAGTCAAGTGTGGAAACAAAGGACACTATGCAGAAGGTTGCCCAGAGAAGTTTTCCCAGAATCCCAAGCAAGCCAAGATGTAATTTAGTTTGAAAATTTTTAAGGGTGGTAGTACCCTAGATGTTTTGACCCAACTTGTAACCCCTAGCCTCCCCAAATCTCGGGACGAGATTTATTTTAAGGGTGGTAGCCTGTCACATCCCAAGATTTTCCAAATCTTGTAATGTGAAAAATAAATGAATAAAATAAAACTTTGTTGATTTTTAGGGTGAGAAGAAACTTTTTGAATCCAATTGGGAACCTTCAAACCTATTTTGATCAAATAAAATCCTAAAGGGATTTAAAAAGTTAAATAAACAATAAACTACAAAATATTTGAAAATTACTATTTTGGATCTTTTAATAAAAATATTTGGTTTCAAATGAAAAAGAATAGATTTATAAATAAAAGATTATTTTATAAAGCCAAATTAAACCTTGGCCAAGTTTTTGAAATAAAGTGTTTTGTTTTGATAAAATTAGTAAAGGTTTATTTAAATAAAATAATAAGGATTTAATATCCAAATTTTATTAAAGCAAAGGTTTTTCCCACTTTAAATAAAACACTAAAACTTATTTATTTATTTTAAACAAGTTTTCCAAGTATTTTATTTTCTCAAATAAAACCTACTGAAGTGTTTTGGTTTATTTTAGATTTCAAAATAGAGTTTTTAATAAAACAAATCCTATTTGATTTAATAACTAAGGCCCATTTTATTTAATTATTAATGGACCCTAAAATAAAAGGTGTTTTTTTTAAACAAGTTTCCAAGTAGTCTTTTATTTTTCAAATAAAACCTACTGATTTGGTTTTCAAATGGAGATTTCATTAAATAAATCAAACCCTATTTGATTAAATAACTAAAGGTCCATTTTATTTAATTAATGAATGGATCCTAAAAAGAATAAAAATATTGTTTTTTTTGGGATTTGGTTTATGTTGATAAACAGAACCAAAAACTCTTTACAAGTGTGGTGATTGTTTGAATTGTTTGAAAGTTTGAATTGTTGATTGAAATTCAAAATAGAAAAATCAATTAGAAAAAGAAAAAGGTTTCAGAATAGGAAAAAAATAAAGTTTTGGACGACCCAACCCAGCAGCCCAACAAGGCCCAGAACTAGCCTAGCTCCCCTCCCCGAATAAAAACGATTCGCACTCAGATTCTAACCCAAACAGACGCTGACTGGTGGCCCTCTTCTCCCTCTCGTTCCTCGCTGACAGTAGGGACCCACGCAGCTAGCACATCTTCTTCCTCCTCGCGCTAACGACGCCCTGCCGTTGCTGCCAATTACGCCGGCGTTGAATACGCATTGATTCCGCGCCTTAACCTCGCCGTCACTGCACGCTATTAATCGCCAGCGTCTCCTCCTTCTTTCCCCTCACACGCCACTCCCTCTCTGTTCCGACGATGCTCCGGTGCCAATTCCGGCGACTCAGCGCCGCCCCTTGTCTCATTGACCACGCACACACACTCACCACTCCTTGGCGCATCTCCCAGTACCCTCCGTTCAACCGCGGGCGCCCCAGAGTGTCACCTTCGACAAGCTCGGACCTCGCCGCCGCGTCTGTCTTCAACTCCGGCAAGTACCCAGGTAGTTTCAGACCACCCCGTGCCTTCTAGTTCATGCACGCGTCATCTCCTTGATCTTACGCGTCTGACCACACCCTCTGTTTGCCTTCTCGTGAAACACAGCACCGTCTCCGACCACGTCCAGAGCCGCCTGACGTCCTTCCCACTCCGGCGAGGAATTGCGGCGATCTCGGCGCCTTGACCCAAGAAGACCACGTTGAGCTTCCCCAGCCTCCTGCGATCTCGGTGAGCACCTTCCCCTCCTCCCTCGCTTCCTATTTCACCAGTGCCGTCGCCGTCTGACCTCGCTGCCGCCAGTGACCGTCGCTGCACCGCCAGAGTTTGGTCAATGCGATAATAGCCACAGGATCTGGATCGAACGAACTAGATAGATCACTTAAAAGCCGAAGGGGTACGCTTCAAGAACCGTGCGATCTATTTAGATCCAACGCGCACAGAGCCGATCCGGCGAACCGGTACCAAATCATATTGTGACGGCGTGGCGATTCATTTAAAACAGAATTTGAAAAACAGATTTGAATTGCAATTTGAAAACCCTATAACTTTTGATCCACACGTCCAAATTTTGCAAACTTTATATCATTGAATCAGTGGAACAAGCCCTAGCCAACCATGCCTTTTTTTTAGTAAAAAGCTTCTGAAAAATGGTTGTTTTGCAGAAACATTTGTATGCTTGTTAAGAATGTGAAAATTGTTTAAAATGAATTTGGGGATAAAATCTTTGTCAAATGGTGTGATTTGAACCTACTAACATTAGGAAACACTTTGTGGATTCAAAAATGTATATGGTGAAACAAAATAATGATTCTTTGATTTAAAACCATTTCTAGTCAAATAGAAATGTGGTTTATTTATTGAAAATGATTTTGAAGGAAAACCTTTGGGAAATGTTTTGTTTCAAACTCTCTGACCCCAAACACCAAGTTTTATGGTTTGAAAACTTAGTTGGTGAACCCTATAGATTAATGCCTTAGTAAAAATATTTTCTACACCACATAAAATGATACCTTGTTTTGAAAATGGTTTTTGAGGTGAAACCTTTTGCAAATGACTTCACCACTTTACAAAATAACCAATAGGTGTGTTCAAATGTTATGACCCATTAGGAACCACTTTTTCAAACAAAACAAAGCTTGGCATGCTTGCATGCATTACTTTGACTTTGTTATTTTATGTGTTGTTTTGCTTGATTGGTAGATTGAGTTTGTGCCTTGCTTGATTGAATTGTAGTGACTTGGATATTGTGATTGTTTCAAGGACAAGGACTGAACCTATACTCTACCAAATAGGCAAGTGATGCTTCATACTTTGTCCCATTACTTTCACTATGCATTAGGTATTTTCTCTAAGTAAACTTGCATGGAATTTTGCTAAGTATAAACTTTGCTATAGGAAAACTAGTAGATGAAACCTTAGTGGAAATCTTCCTAAGTTAAGATTCCTATTACTACCAAGCTTAGCCTAGCTAATAGAAAACATGGGTGGAATATATATTCACACTATGGAAAAATTTCAAAGTCTGAGGACTTGTGTTTTGTTTAATAAAACAACTAAGTTAATGAATCACCTGGGTGGAATGGGACTTGCTTGGTGGATTTTGGTTGAGTGGTTCACAAGGCCCATGTCTATGGTAGACCTTGTGTATCTCACTTGTGGATGGCCACCCAGGAACAAAGAGATTTGAGATGTCAAATGTTGAGAAGCTTCAAGCGCAACCACTTGGCAATATGGGCTCTTCCATGATCATATAGGTTGCAAGAACTTAGCCATATGGACAGTGGGTGGTAGAGTTTGATAGATTGGAACGCGTCCATTTTGGTCTAAGGGAAGGCTTCTGAAAGATCTTGTCTTGGGAAACCAAGTCTTGTGGGGAAAGTGCACCACCTCTGCAGTGTAAAATCTAAGTACTTAGCCATGTCCCTGGTAAAGGACAATTTGAGCATCAAGACATGGAAGCAATCAAGAATCTCATCATTCAAATTTCTAAGTTAAAACTTGTGGTTTGAACAAAGGTTAAAGGATCTTCAATCTCTGATTGAGAAAATGATTTTGTCAAAGCAAAAACTTAGTGTTTTCAAAATGATAAGGAAAAACTATTTTGAGCAATGCAAGCCTCAACTCCACTTAGCCAAATGCATATAGTTGATAGACTCCACTATACTACCATAGTATCACTTGCCAATACAATTCAAATGTATTGACCCTTGTGGCTGTAACTTGTTATGTTGCAGGTTTGATTGTTTTTAGTGAAGATTGATTGAATAGGATTACAAAGTCTACAACCAACATGTCTGCATGTGGCACTTTGAAGATGAAGGACCCCATGACTATAGTTATTCCGCTGCAATGTAATGTAATAGCCAAATGAGCTATGTAAGATGTAATAAAATTATGTTATTCCTAGTTATAAAGTTATATTATGACCTTTGTTTCTTGATATTACATCTTAACTGTGGATGCTAGCTATTGATCCAGGGACTAGCATTGTAAACACATGGGACTCCACCTTATATTGTTTAAAGGATGGGACACTCCCTCTACAGATGGTATCAGAGCATTGTGTTGCCTGTAGGATTTGTAAACCTAGAATTGGACGAAAACCCTTAGAAAAATAGGAGTTGTGTTTGTTCCAAAAATTATTTACAAACAATCTTGTAAACTCTTTCCTCAACCATTTTGGTTTTGACTCTACATCTCTTCTATTTCAAACTTGATGGATAAACCTACCCATGACCAAAGACTTCACCATGTGCAAAGAACTTCTTCAACTCTAATGACTTCAACTTCTTCAACTCTAATGACTTCAACATCTTCAGCATATTCACCAAGGACTTCCAACTTGGATATCACTAAGAATTCCAAGTGAGATAAGGAACTCTTGATCAAGATTTAGAGACCCGGAATGCAAAAGTTAGAAGGAGCCTACATCATTTGAAGTATTTTACCCAAGAGTTTTTCTCAAGGAAACCATGGTCTCAAGTAAGAAGAAGCAACCAATAAAGATGGAAAGATCACAAGTGAACCATATAGATGGACCACCATATTTTAGTTAAGTCAAACACACCAACTTATGTGGTGTAACAAAAATATTTTGTTGTCTAAGTATGTGCTTGAACTTTGTTTGAGTGAAAGGTTGTTTATGAATGTTTGCACATTGTTTGAGTGAATTGAGATGTGTGTGATTATAATTATTTCCTTAGAAATATCTTGCCTATTCTAATCCCAATCCAAACCAAACAGATGACTTCTCCAAGAAACTCCAACATCAAGGTTGATGACAACAACAACAAAAACCAAGAGGACAACATGAGAGAACTTATAGCAACCCAAAACCAGTTGAGCCAAGAGACAACTCATCTTTTAGCCAACAATAATGGACTAGACCCAGCCATACAAAGGATTTTGAAACTTCAAACCCAATTGTTGCAAGGATTGGTTACTCAAATGATCAACATGAGAGAAAACTTTTCCCAAGGAGCTAATGACAACAAGGATGACAAAGATGCTAATCTAGAAGGAACCCAATCTAGTAATACTTGTGAAGACAAGGATCATGCATCCAAGGAGCATGAGGATCAATGCCCCAAGAAGAGAGAAAGATCTCCCACCTATGAAGAACATGAACTAGAAGAACTCCTAGATTTGGAGAGACCCAAAAAGAAGAAGAAGAAATGCCCCAACCCTAACAATGAGGATATTACTCAAGTACAATGTTAAAATTGCAAAGAAATGGGACACTATGCCAATGAATGCCCAGAAAAGAAGGAGAATCAAAGAAACAAACAAAAGGCAATGATACCAATGGAAAAGAAAGATATCAGCCAAGTGATGTGTTTCAAATGCAAGGAACTAGGACACTATGTAAACAAATGTCCAGAAAAGATGAAGAACAAGTTAAATAAGTCTATGAAGGATCTCAAACTTGGCCCATGAGTCAAGTGTGGAAACAAAGGACACTATGCAGAAGGTTGCCCAGAGAAGTTTTCCCAGAATCCCAAGCAAGCCAAGATGTAATTTAGTTTGAAAATTTTTAAGGGTGGTAGTACCCTAGATGTTTTGAGCCAACTTGTAACCCCTAGCCTCCCCAAATCTCGGGACGAGATTTATTTTAAGGGTGGTAGCCTGTCACATCCCAAGATTTTCCAAATCTTGTAATGTGAAAAATAAATGAATAAAATAAAACTTTGTTGATTTTTAGGGTGAGAAGAAACTTTTTGAATACAATTGGGAACCTTCAAACCTATTTTGATCAAATAAAATCCTAAAGGGATTTAAAAAGTTAAATAAACAATAAACTACAAAATATTTGAAAATTACTATTTTGGATCTTTTAATAAAAAGATTTGGTTTCAAATGAAAAAGAATAGATTTATAAATAAAAGATTATTTTATAAAGCCAAATTAAACCTTGGCCAAGTTTTTGAAATAAAGTGTTTTGTTTTGATAAAATTAGTAAAGGTTTATTTAAATAAAATAATAAGGATTTAATATCCAAATTTTATTAAAGCAAAGGTTTTTCCCACTTTAAATAAAACACTAAAACTTATTTATTTATTTTAAACAAGTTTTCCAAGTATTTTATTTTCTCAAATAAAACCTACTGAAGTGTTTTGGTTTATTTTAGATTTCAAAATAGAGTTTTTAATAAAACAAATCCTATTTGATTTAATAACTAAGGCCCATTTTATTTAATTATTAATGGACCCTAAAATAAAAGGTGTTTTTTTTAAACAAATTTCCAAGTAGTCTTTTATTTTTCAAATAAAACCTACTGATTTGGTTTTGAAAATATTTGGTTTTCAAATGGAGATTTCATTAAATAAATCAAACCCTATTTGATTAAATAACTAAAGGTCCATTTTATTTAATTAATGAATGGATCCTAAAAAGAATAAAAATATTGTTTTTTTGGGATTTGGTTTATGTTGATAAACAGAACCAAAAACTCTTTACAAGTGTGGTGATTGTTTGAATTGTTTGAAAGTTTGAATTGTTGATTGAAATTCAAAATAGAAAAATCAATTAGAAAAAGAAAAAGGTTTTAGAATAGGAAAAAAATAAAGTTTTGGACGACCCAACCCAGCAGCCCAACAAGGCCCAGAACCAGCCCAGCTCCCCTCCCTGAAGAAAAATGATTCACACTCAGATTATAACCCAAACAGACGTTGACTAGTGGCCCTCTTCTCCCTCTCGTTCCTCGCTGACAGCAGGGACGCACGCAGCCAGCACATCTTCTTCCTCCTCGCGCTAACAACGCCCTGCCATTGCTGCCAATTATGCCGGCGTTGAATACGCATTGATTCCACGCCTTAACCTCGCCATGACTGCACGCTATTAATCGCCGGCGTCTCCTCCTCCTTTCCCCTCACACGCCACTCCCTCTCTGCCCCGAGGCTGCCTCAATTTGGCTTGACACTCCATCTGTTCCGACGACGCTCCGGTGCCAATTCCGGAAACTCAGCACCGCCCCTTGTCTCATTGACCACGCACACACACTCATCACTCCCTGGCGCATCTCCTAGTACCCTCCGTTCAACCGTGGGCGCCCCAGAGTGTCACCTTCGACAAGCTCGGACCTCGCCGCCGCGTCTGTCTTCAACTCTGGCAAGTACCCAGGTAGTTTCAGACCACCTCGCGCCTTCTAGTTCACGCACGCGTCATCTCCTTGATCTTACGCGTCTGACCACACCCTCTGTTTCCCTTCTCGTGAACCATATCACCGTCTCCGACCACGTCCAGAGCCGCCTGACGTCCTTCCCACTCCGGCGAGGAATTGCAGCAGTCTCCGAGCGCCCCTTGACCCAAGAAGACCACGTTGAGCTTCCCCAGCCTCCTGCGATCTCGGTGAGCACCTTCCCCTCCTCCCTCGCTTCCTATTTCACCAGCGCCGCCGCCGTCTGACCTCGCCGCCGCCAGCGACCGTCGCTGTGCCGCCAGAGTTTGGTCAATGCGATAATAGCCGCAGGATCTGGATCGAACGAACTAGATAGATCACTTAAACGCCGAAGGGGTACTCTTCCAGAACCGTGCGATCTATTTAGATCCAACGCCGCATGAGCCGATCCGCCGTACCGACCAGTCATATTACAGCGTGGCGATTCATTTAAAACAGAATTTGAAAAACAGATTTGAATTGCAATTTGAAAACCTTATAACTTTTGATCCACACGTCCAAATTTTTCAAACTTTATATCATTGAAATCAGTGGAACAAGCCCTAGCCAACCATGCCTTTGGGGAAAAATGGTTGTTTTTGCAGAAACATTTGTATGCTTGTTAAGAATGTGAAAATTGTTTAAAAATGAATTTGGGGATAAAATATTTGGCAAATAGTGTGATTTGAACCTACTAACATTAGGAAACACTTTGTGGATTCAAAAATATATTTGGTGAAACAAAATAATGATTCTTTGATTTAAAACCATTTCTAGTCAAATAGAAATGTGGTTTATTTATTGAAAATGATTTTGAAGGAAAACCTTTGGGAAATTTTTTGTTTCAAACTCTCTGACCCCAAACACCAAGTTTTATGGTTTGAAAACTTATTTGCTGAACCCTATAGATTAATGCCTTCGTAAAAATATTTTCTACACCACATAAAATGATACCTTGTTTTGAAAATGGTTTTTGAGGTGAAACCTTTTGCAAATGACTTTGCCACTTTACAAAATGACCAATAGGTGTTTTCAAATGTTATGACCCATTAGTAACCACTTTTTCAAACAAAACAAAGCTTGGAATGCTTGCATGCATTACTTTGACTTTGTTATTTTATGTGTTGATTTGCTTGATTGGTAGATTGAGTTTGTGCCTTGCTTGATTGAATTGTAGTGACTTGAAGAGTGTGATTGTTGCAAGGACAAGGACTAAACCTATACTCTACCAAATAGGCAAGTGATGCTTCATACTTTGTCCCATTACTTTCACTATGCATTAGTGATTTTCTCTAAGTAAACTTGCATGGAATTTTGCTAAGTATAAACTTTGCTATAGGAAAACTAGTAGATGAAACCTTAGTGGAAATATTCCTAAGTTAAGATTCCTATTACTACCAAGCTTATCCTAGCTAATAGAAAACATGGGTGGAATATATATTCACACTATGGAAAAATTTCAAAGTCTGAGGACCTGTGTTTTATTTAATAAAACAACTAAGTTAATGAATCACCTGGGTGGAATGGGACTTGCTTGGTGGATTTTGGTTGAGTGGTTCACAAGGCCCATGTCTATGGTTGACCTTGTGTATCTCACTTGTGGATGGCCACCTAGGAACAAAGAGATTTGAGATGTCAAATGTTGAGAAGCTTCAAGTGCAACCACTTGGCAATATGGGCTCTGCCATGATCATATAGGTTGCAAGAACTTAGCCATATGGACAGTGGGTGGTAGAGTTTGATAGGTTGGAACGCGTCCATTTTGGTCTAAGGGAAGGCTTCTGAAAGATCTTGTCTTGGGAAACCAAGTCTTGTGGGGAAAGTGCACCACCTCTGCAGAGTGTAAAATCTAAGTACTTAGCCATGTCCCTGGTAAAGGACAATTTGATCATCAAGAAATGGAAGCAATCAAGAATCTCATCATTCAAATTTCTAAGTTAAAACTTGTGGTTTGAACAAAGGTTAAAGGATCTTCAATCTTTGATTGAGAAAATGATTTTGTCAAAGCAAAAACTTAGTGTTTTCAAAATGATAAGGAAAAACTATTTTGAGCAATGCAAGCCTCAACTCCACTTAGTCAAATGCATATAGTTGATAGACTCCACTATACTACCATAGTATCACTTGCCAATACAATTCAAATGTATTGACCCTTGTGGCTGTAACTTGTTGTGTTGCAGGTTTGATTGTTTTTAGTGAAGATTGATTGAATAGGATTACAAAGTCTACAACCAACATGTCTGCCTGTGGCACTTTGAAGATGAAGGACCCCATGACTATAGTTATTCCGTTGCAATGTAATGTAATAGCCAAATGAGCTATGTAAGATGTAATAAAATTATGTTAATCCTGGTTATAAAGTTATGTTATGACCTTTGTTTCTTGATATTACATATTAGCTGTGGATGCTAGCTATTGATCCAGGGACTAGCATTTTAAACACAGGGGACTCCACCTTATATTGTTTAAAGGTTGGGACACTCCCTCTACAAAAGGATCCATTCTTGGCAACGAAAACCTTGCCCTTGGATCTGTGATAGAAGGAATTCCCAATAGTTTCCTTAGGGTATCCTATGAAGACACATTTTTCTTCTTTGGGTTCGAATTTATCCCGTTGAAGTTTCTTCACATAAACATCGCATCCCCAAACTTTAAGAAATGGCAACTTAGGTTTGTTTCCAAACCATAATTCATACGGTGTCTTTTCAAAGGATTTAGATGGTTCCCGGTTTAAAGTGAATGCAGCAGTTTCTAGTGCATAACTCCAAAATGACAGTGAAAAGTTTGTCAGAGACATCATAGATCGAACCATATCCAGTAGAGTGCGATTATGATGTTCTGACACACCATTTTGATGTGGTGTTCTGGCATGTGTCAGTTGTGAAACTATTCCACACTCTTTCATATGTGTGCTAAAATCGTAACTTAGATACTCAACTCCACGGTCGGACCCTAGAAATTTGATCTTTCTATTATGATGATTTTCCACTTCATTCTGAAATTCCTTGAATTTCTCAAAGGTTTCATACTTGTGTTTTATTAATTAGATATAACCGTATCTACTCAAATCATCCATGAAAGTAACAAAATAATGATATCCACCTCACGCTGACACACTCATTGGACCACACACATCATAGTGTATGATTTACAATAAATATGTCATCCATTCCATTGAACCAAAAAACGACGTTCTAGTCATCTTGCCCATAAGGCATGGCTCACATGTATCAAATGATTCAAAATCAAGTGATTCCAAACGTCCATCCGAATGGAGCTTCTTCATGCGTTTAACGTCAGTATGACCTAGACGGCAGTTCCACATATATGCGGTTATATCATCATTAAGTTTAATCATTTTAGTATCAACATTATGAATATGTGTAACACTATTATCGAGATCCAACAGAAATAAACCATTCATCATCGGTGCATGACCATAAAAGATATCATTCATATAAATCGAACAACCATTGTTTTCGGATTTAAATGAATAACCACTACACATCAAACATGATCTGGATACAATATTCCTGCTCAGTGCTGGCACCGGATAACAATTATTCAAGTTTATAGCTAATCCCGATGGTAAGTGGAGAGGTAGCGTTCCGACGGCGATCACATTAACGCTTGATCCATTGCCGACACGCGTCTTGACCTCACCCCTTGCTAGCGGTCGCTTGTTCCGCGGCCCCTGATTTGAGTTACAAATATTACCAACTGATCCGGTATCAAATACCCAGGTGCTACTAGTAAAGGACACGTCAATAACATGTATATCGTATATACCTTTATTTTCCTCGTCGGCCTTCTTGTCTGCCAAATACTTGGGGGAGTTGCGCTTCCAGTGGCTAGTCCCCTTGCAATAATAGCACTCGGTATCAGACTTAGGTCCAACTCGGGATTTCCTTTCAGGTACGGCAACCGGTTTGCCGCCCTTCTTTCCCTTGTGTTTACCCTTCCTGTCTTTATTGAAATAGGTGGTCTTATTGATCATAAACACTTGATGTTCCTTCTTGATTTCCACCTCTGCAGTCTTAAGAATTGACAGAAGCTTGGGGAGATACTTCTTCATGCCTGCATGTTATGGTTCATCACGAAGCTCTTGTATCTAGGTGGCATAGATTGGATACATGATGTATGCCTTTGTCAATGGGGATCCATATTCCCAAGGACACAAGCTTATCGGCGTACCCCGACATCTTGAGTACGTTCTCACTAACGGAGTTGTTCTCTTCCATCATGTAGCTAAAGAACTTTTCTGAAGCATTATAACTCTCTACAGTAGCATGGGTGTTGAAAATCATTTTCAACTCTCCCATTGTATCAAAGACATTGCCGTTTTCGAAACGCTTTCGAAGTTATGGCTCTAGCCCATAGAATATGCCGCAATGAACTAAGTTGTGGTCCTCCTGACGAGTCAAATAGATATTATTTTCTTCGTCAGGGGCATCATCAAGTGGTGGGGGGCCTAGCGGTGCTTCTAGCATGTATTGCTTTTGTGCAGCAGAGAGGAGAATCCTCAAATTCATGGCCTAGTCGGTAAGTTGCTACCATTCGTTCCAAGTTTCTCTTTCTTCATGAACACATTGAAATTAAAAGCAGGTGGTGCCATCTACAATAGAATTTGTAAAGTTTAGATTAAGTTTATGATAGATTGAGTTCAACTAATCCAAATTAAGAATGAACTCCTAGTCAAAAACGACATCCCTCGTGCCTTTTTGGTGATTGCATGAACCAAATGCACTACACCAGGTCCGATCATCACGTGAGTCGGTGTAGCTTCAAAGGCGAGCATCCATATGGGCATCATATCTTTCATATGACTCATGATTAACCTGTCGATCCGTGTTCCGAGGCCATGTATGCACATGCTAGGCTTGCCAAGCAAGAACCTTAGTATTCGCGTGTGTAAACTGTCTTACACCTTAAATATGATTGTGGATCCAAGAACACCCGATCATCACAAGATGTCTTGGAGCGCCGAAACATAATCGGTGCATACTTAAGGGAGACCACATTTAAATCTTGATATCTAAGTGAGGGATCATATTATTATGCTAATAAAACGCCAAACAAGCAATATAAGATGCAACAAACATCACATGTGAAAAAGTGAAATGATATGGTTCTTGCACTTGATCTCCATCATGTGCATCGTGGTATAATACTCATCATTCCTTTATGTGTAAGGCCAAGGTCTATGTAACTTACATGTTATGTGTGTTGTAAGAGTATCAACTTGTACTTTCACTTACAACATCACCATATCATGACACTAGACGCTTCTAATTTATCAATTCATGGCGTAGGGATTTCGAAGATAGAACCGTTCTTACCTACGAACATGAACCACAATGAGGATAACCAAATTATTGTCAACTCATTGCAAATTAGATATTGACTATAGTAGGAGAGACAGACACCCGCTAGCCACTTAGGCAAAACTAGTTGCATGTCAAGCGTGGAACAGGTCTCATGTGCGAGGACATGTAAAGTTTGTCCGGGCCGCTTCATCCCACGGTGCCACCAATATCCAAAGTACAACTAAGAATCAATGACATGATCATCATCGCCCACATATACATATGTGTACTACCCGTGCAAAGCATCTACGCATAGATCCGGCTCTGATACCACTATAGGGTTCACAGCATAGAAAACAAAAAATTCCTATGATGGGAACAACTATGTACCAAGATCTATCTACTAGATAGAAGAAACGGGCGGATATACATCCATAGAGAACATATCCTTGAAGACCGTAAAAGCTTAACGAGGTTGTACTCATGGATGATTGAGACGAACACTTGCCGATCTCAAGATCGAGAGGAATTCCTAGCGCCGCAAATCAGTGGCGCATCCGTGCGCGCACACATGTTCGAGCCACCGAGCCTCCGCCTCTTGTCTCTAGTGATGCAGCGGAAGAAACAAATCTTTCTTGCCAAAAATCCACCGGGAACATGTATCTCGCTAGTCTGAGACCATGGGGGATAAACTAGAGGGGGAGAGAGATCCTTCACGATGAGGTGTGAGTGAGAGAGAGGGAGAGGGGGTCTTTATATAGGAGGGAGGGGGCACCACAAGGGGGTATCCGTCGCATGGGTGATGCCCCTCCCCTCCGCCATTCATGTGTGTGGAAGCTCCACTAACAAAAATGTCCCTTCACATGTCCACTCAAAATCCCACTCAAAATTCCCATTAAATTTCCACCAAATTTAATGCAATCTCTCTTTAAACAAAACTCCTTTAATTTATACATAATTTTTCAATTACCATAATGGGAAAACATTAACATATAACTCCTTGCTAGTATTTCATTTCACATGCAGAAACACTTTCGACAATTTCACCCAAAAACAGTTTTGGTGTCTAGTGAAATAAATTCACGTTCTTTGTTAATCTTTTCAGCATGAAACTATTTGTTCCAAATGGTGTCGGTGTCTCTTAAGTGTGTCACCCTATGGTTCATGAATAATGTGGACATGATCGAGACCCCTCTCGGATCAATAATCAGAAACGGGACCTGGAGATCCTTACTGACTCCCACACATTCAACGATGACTTTCTTGTGAACGTGAGAACATTTTACTCTAAAATCTTAATCCCTTTGTGTCGCGATATTTACATGTACGATATTTGATCATCGGTATCTCCAAACCTAGTTTGATCTTGTTACTGACATGTACTCTTTTCTCATTCCCGTGATATAACATTCTAGTGATCAAATCACTTGCTTGCAAGATAACCAATGTGATATCACCGAGAGGGCCCGGAGTATATCTATCCGTCATCGGGATGATCAAATTCCACTCTTGATCCATGGGCCTCAACATAACACTTTAGTAGTACTGAACCAATCTTTATAATCACCTTGTTATGGTGTGATGTTTGATGTTATCAAGATACTCTTCCAGTGTTAGTGTTTGACATGATCTCATGGTCTAAGGATTAATATTACTTTGTATGATGTTATACCAATATAAACTCTATGAATTTCATCGTAATGCTATACTGGAAGAGGAAACAGGGGATATCCGCCCAACAGAGCCAACAAAGGTGACGGTCACTCCTACAACCAGATCACCCTCAACGAGGAAGGGTGGCGCGAAGCACGCCAAGCCATGACAGGAAAAAAATCCTACATGTGGATGCCTCCCGCGATCTGCTGATGGCCTACCACCTCCTCCTAATCGACGTCCACAACCAGCTGGTGAAGCTGATGGAGGAGCACGAAAAGCTTCAAAAGGCAGCTGCGGAGTCCAACACACGGCGATCTACGCTCTTCGCTGCTAGAGGCTCCACTTCACATGGCAACAACGCCAACAAGTATTGCTCCCGCATGGAGCACATGGACCCCGCCACGCGACGCGACGTCAACCGCGCTCTCAACATGTCCTTCATGACAATGGACTCGCATGGAAACGTCATGGCGAAGACGTCGTAGGCTGCGATCATGGCGGCCACCACCTATCTCGCGTGCAACCCACCAAAGGTGGGTAGGGCTGGAATTATAACTCGAAATTCGCAAGCTAAATGAGTAACTCGTGACACAGCTCGACTCGGCTTGAACTCGGTGTCTAACGAGTCAAGCCAAGTTTTTGATTTGATCTTGTTTTTTCACCCCAAGCTAAATGAGCTACTCGTTAAGCTCGTTAAACTCGTACCATACTATGAATGTTCCTTGAACCTGTAATGGTGTAAAGTTACTATATTTTTTATTGATCTTCCTTCGTGTTATTATGGAAGTACTATTGTTTTTCTAGTTTCAAATTAGTAGAATAATTATTAGTTTTTCTTATATATGCTCATATTCATAACTTATAATAATCTAAACGAGCTTCTCGCGAGCTATTCGTGAGTTTACCGAGTCGAGCCGAGTTTCAAATATGAGCTCGTTCAATAAACGAGCAGAGTCGAGCTAACTCGTTAGTTGAACGAGCTTTAGCGAGTCGAGCCGAGTTGGCTCGGCTCGGCTTGAATTCCAGCCCTACCAGTGGGCGACCCAAAAAACGCAATGCATAAGTCTGCACTAGAAGGCTCAGACTCGTCGGAGCTGCGCTCCACGACGAAACTCATGTGGAGCCAAAGAAAAAAGCTGCGGTCAAGTTCACTCGAAGCGCATACCCTCATCTGAGGAGGAGGAGGAGGACGACCTGCCCCGGTGTAGCATCCCAGTATATAGGATCTAACGAAGGGTAGACTTAGGAATATGAATTGTTGCATGAATTCATTTGTGAAAATGTGAGTAAAATTTTCGCCAAATAAAAACCTTGAGTGATCAATGTTTCTTTCTTAGTTTGAGATTAGGTTTAGTCTTAAAGGAGGATTGCTATAAACTTTGATATGATCTTAAAGGAATTATGTGTGTTTTGAAATGAGTTAGGATTTTTAAAACTTAAGTGTTTTATAATTTAAATGATTTTGATATAAGATTTGAATCTTAAATTAATTAACAGAAAAGTATAATAACTTAAATCTTATCTAAAAACAATATTGTATATGAAATTCATTTTATATACATAAAAAAGTTACAAAGAATGAACTTACTAAAGTTATTCCAAACTTCACAATTTACAAAAGAGTAAAGAATAAGAATATTCTTTATTAATAAATATATAATCTTTATTACAAATGAACCAAATAAAGATGACAAGAATTAAAAAAAGAAAAATTACAAAAGAATAAGAGAATTACATTTGTATATCTACTAACTATCCTATATCTAAAATTACACTAAATCTTCATGCTTATCTTTGTACCTACAAAACAAAGATTAAATAGAAAATAAAATAAGATTAGTGTTAGTATATTTCTCTCAGATATGTCAGTGAGGTGAACTTGACAAACTCATCATTGAGAAATGTTAAAAAGGGGCAAGTTTCACCAATATGAAAGATTTCACCTTTCATAAATTCAAAGCCAGAATGCAAATTACAGCCAAAAGGATCAATTCACCTACCAGGTGAAAGTAAGCTGGTAATGGTAAGTTCAAAAATTCTGAACCTATCCACAAGTGCATAGCAGGCACACAAGCTGGACACACACCAACATGCAAAGGGTGTGCTGTCGACCTCACAAGCACAACCAAATATCACAAAACCATAGCACAGCCATGGGGAAAGCACTAGTGCATCACTCCACTATACATCACACAAGAACAGAAAGTGTAGACAGTAGCCAAACCAAGAACAGCAACCAAACCAAACCACCCATATCAACCCAAACATCACCTGGATGGTGACATAAGGAGGGGGATGAATCTGGTGGACAGCAAGGTCAAGCCCAGGCGCTAGGAGGAGCAGGCAACCTCAATAGCAAGCTCAGGAGCACAACAAAAGCAAATCAAGATCAATATCAAGATCCAGATCAAGATCAAGATCATCATTAATCTACTACATCCACATCAGAATATGTGGTGAGCCTCATAAAACCATCACATTATTTCATCATATTATCTAAACAAAAGCATGTGTTGTTTTATGAGATGATCTCTCAATAATCACCCAAGAGGAGTGCATCTATCCTAGAGATTTCAAGTATAAGGATAAGAAATCAAGATCAACCACAAGCACTAAACCCTCAGACCAGGATCACTGGGTTCAGTGTTATTTTTGCAACTTAGATCATTTTCATTTGATCTTATCAGATCAGGGCACATCTCTCAGAGAGAGTTGCACCTCTAATCTTACAAGTTTCAAACAAACTAATACTCAACTAACTAGGAATTACATCCTAGAGCCTCAGACCAACATCATAGGCAGGAAAGTTAATAAAAGCTTCCATATCATCTTATCAGTTTTAATCACAAGCATTATCAAGCTAAGCCCAGAAATTAAAACCCAGTCACTTGTGTGCCAGAATACAATGGTATCACAAGGACAAGTTCTTAATGAGCTAAAACCAATCTTTACTTAGTTTCCACAGATAAAAGGGGACAAACCAATAAATATCATTTTCCTGAAGCCAAGTGCCATGAATCAACCTTAAATTCATCTATACAACCACAGAAATCATTACATGTAATGATTTGATTCAGTGAGTATAATCTCATAGAAGCCAATATTATAATTGTAGTAAGCAACTACTGAGAGAAACTACTGTCAGTATAAGCATTCTGACAGTAGAGTAAACTCTTAGATCAACAACATAATCCAATCAAGGATTTCATTGAAACACTAGCATGGATCATGGTGGATTACCACTATAATAAATCTGACAGGAAACTAGCATCATCAAAGCCACTAACAATCATTAACCACAGCAGACAATCATTTCCCATGATCAGATATGATCAACACTAGATCTAAAGCATCATAGATATGATCAACAGGGGGTTATGAACCCTAATCAGAGCAAGAGCCCTAATCCAGAGATGAACCCAATCAGCACATAGTCACTCGGCATTAGAAGCCACTAGACACACAGAGAGAATCATGGCAGTAGCATGGACAAACACCACAGAGACAACTTACCCGAGGTCCTCGCTGACGAATCGAAGAGGAAGCAGAGTGGCCGACGAACCGCGGCGGCACAGGAGAACCAGGAGGCTGGCGATGCACACGGTGGCGGTGGCCTGCAGCACACGAGACCAGCACACCACCACAGGCGGGATCGTGGCGGTGACAACAACACCTTTTCCGAACCCTAGGGTTCGGGAATGGGGTGGAACTGACCACGGGGAAGCCCCGGAGTCAAATCCAAGTGGATAGAACGAACGAGCGTCGTCGACAACCCTAACTCGCACCACGGCGGTGACTAGAACGACCGACGATGGCAGGAATCGACGGTGGCGACATCGGAGGCCACAGGGTCGAGTCAGAGGAGGAGAGGATAAGGTCGAGGGAGAGAAGGAGGCAGAGAGAATGGGCTAGGTGGGCCAAAACCCTTCGGAGTAATCTTTTGACCCTGCCCTATTAGGTCACCCTGGCCTAATAAGCCCAAGGGGCCAGCCCAAGTTATTTAATAAATTTTTTGATCAATTAGAAAAGACCAAAATGCCCCTGACCTCAATAAAATTATAGAAACTATAATAAAAGTCCAAAAATTATAAATAAAATATTTTTCGATTCACAATAATCCACTCTGTCCAAATAAAATAAGATATAAAATTTTGGACATTTAAATTTTTATAAGAAATTTGTAATTTATATATTCCTTATGGAATTTTACAAAATTATTGAAAGGTGATAAAACTAAATAATAATCACTTTCATTATTTATTAATATTATAGTATTTTTGAAAAATACTAAATAAATATTTATTAATAAATTTAATGTATAATTAATAATTCCTAAAAGAATTATTAAATCAATAAAATTCAAATAAGAAGGGTAATTAAATAAAATAATTCAATATATGCAATAAATATTAAAAAAGAATATTTATAAATGCTTTATTAAAAGGGCACCTTATATAGGGAAAATGCATATAGAATTAAATAATGCATTACATTACTTGAATAATCATTTTGCTTCTTTAAATATTGTCCTTACCAGACAATAATGATGTTTTTGTAGAACTAGAAGCTCAAGGTCCAGTGGAAGCATCAGACTTCACGACCTTGCCATCACAAGGCAAGTTCATCACTTGCTCATGTCCTTTGAAGAGTCTTTATCAGAGTATTTGCAAATTGTTTGTTATTATAAATATTATTTTCATAAATAAAGAAATCATAGATATCATCCTAAGTGCTGATATAATGGAGAAATAGAACTTAGAGTTCTAATTTCAATAATGATGATCAAATAGGGACTTAATAACCCCGCATCAATGATTCTAGCGCCGTATATTACGCGTTAGCCATGAGATTTGGAATGGGACGGAGAAGCCAGCTGTATCTTCTACCTCTCGCATGAAGCCGGATGTGCAGGTCGTGGTTGTTATCCTCGTAGCGTGCATATTGTTTGGTAATTCGTAGAGGATATGCAGCATATGGGTGGGAACCCTCATCGTCCCACGATAGTTCTGGCATTTAACGGTTTGTACAAACCATTGTCGTAATTCATTATGTGGGCATGGTGTACATCAAGGAGGCATGCGGGGTCGCGAAGGGGGCAGTGATTGGCTTGGACCAACTACTAGGCCCCACATCATGGAATTGTGGACAGGAAAGTACGCCCGGTTGTGCAACAAGGAGTTGATCTCTCATGGGTAAAGTAACGCACCTCTGCAAAGTGTAAGAACTGTAACTTGTTACTCCCTGTTCCGGGAAGGAGCTACGAACGCGGCAGGAAAGGAAATCCATGAAAGTTCTGGTCAACCTGTGAAGGCTGATTGTCATAGTTTTTCAGAATAAAATCAACCTTTGAAGAAAGATTTACAAAAACTACATAGTGCCAAGGATTTATAATCCGAGGTGGTAGTTAGAGCATCAAACTTCCCACCTTGCATATAATGAACTTGTTGGGTAACGCTGTTACTCATTCTTTCCTTTGATCCCTTGCTTAGACTCTGAGGATCCTGAAGACGTGCCAATGTATGTAGCAAAATGCCAAGAAGACGTGTTCTACGAGGAACCTGATCTATCTGGAGGAGTTGAAGGCGTCGACTACGAGATCCGCTATGGTGTCGATGAGAACGAGTCCACTTAAGTGTCTAGTTAGTAGTAACTAACAGAGCCGAGCAACATGAACTCTATAGAATAAGCTGTTGAGCCCCACTCCTAGCCGGAGTTGCTACTTTTAAATTTCCGCTGAACACTTTATATTTTGGTTTGTAAGTTGGATCTTTTGGAAGTCTTGAACTTCAGGTATTATAATAATAATAATGTGTGTACTTTTGTATTATGGACCCGCAATGTTTCTGTTGTACCACTCTGATAGATGTGATATTTACGGAACGGTGTTCTGTGTATGTCATGTCAACGACTATAGTGTACTACACATGGAGTGGTATGCTGGGTCACCGCACCCGCACCGCAATAGCCCACGGCACCGCATCAGCAACTATGATGCTCGCAACAAGATCACCCAATGCAACATTGACAAAGCACGTGCTAAACGTGCGTGCTCAACTGAGTTCGAAGAGGAGGATGACAGAGAGTTGTGCGGAGCCATATGCTTCAGCAGATCCGTTCGGAGAACGCGGATGCCGAAAAATTTCAAGATCCCTTCGGACAATCCGAAGTTTGATGGCACGCAGGAGCCAAAGGCTTGGCTCGATGATCACCTATCGTCGGTTAAGCTCCACGACGGAAAAAAGAACACCGCCTTACAATGACTTCAGCTGCAGATGATCGGAGCGGCCACGGTCTGGCCCAGCAGCTTATCCTCCGGCTCCGTCCGAAGCTGGGAAGAGATGGCGTACAACTTCATCCGCAACTTCAAGGGAACAAGAAAGAGGCCAGCCTCAATCGAAGAGCTACGGTCATATACCCAACGGGAAAACGAGTCCATCCGCTCATACATATTACGTTGGTCCCACATCAAGAACTCCGCTACGCACATCTCCGAGGAAAGAGCAATCGACTCCTTCAAGGAAGGTGCCAGGCGCCCGGATTTCAAGGAGGAACTTAGGCGCGTCAAGCCCAAGACACTCGTCCACCTCATGGACATCGCTAGTCGATGGGCAGATGGCGAGGATTCCGTCAACCGAGCGCATTCGGATGACGAAAACGACTACGGCCATAGGTGCATATGCCACAGAAATTGAAGATCACGCGTCTACGAAGATTGCGATGAAGTCGACTTGGTTGCGGCTGGATACGCCGGTCGACGCGACAACGAAAACCGCAACAGTGGATACCGCAGCAGCAACTACCGTGATGGCGGACGAGCCATGCAAACGTGGCAACATCGCAACCGCGACGACGAGCCTTCGGCATAAGACAAGCTGTCTGGTCCCTGCACCATCCACTTCCACATCAACAAACAAGCTGGTAAGAAAAAGGCCAGCCACATGCTCAAGGACTGCTGAGAGTTCCAGAAGCTCAATGAAGGACTTACATAGATGTGGCGCCAGACTGTGAACCCTGGATTCAGACCCACACCAGGTACCATCGCCCACGAAGCTTCTCCGCCACCACCTGGCGGACCATCCCAGCTGCCGGTCGCACCAGCTCCAAACAATGGCGCAGACGGGTACCCTCCGCTAAAATGGTTCCTGGTGATCTATAAGGGACGCCCAACCAACCGGGTGCAGAAGAAAATCACCCAGCAAGTAAGCTTGGCCGTAACATCTCCACCAGACATTCCTGAGTACCTCAGTGGCTCAGATTCTGCATCATGTTCGATCGTTCGGATCACCCACGCCAGATCCCTCGCCCAGGTCATGCTGCCCTGGTGCTCGAGGCCCAGATAGGGGGATTCGAAATGAGACGTTTCTTCATGAATGGTGGCCGCCGCATCAATCTGATGTTCTCCAGCACACTTGCAGCAATGGGGATCCCGCTGTGCAGCCTAGAGAAATCAGACACGACGTTCGAGGGCATAGTCCCATGGAAGGGCATATACCCCCTAGGCAAGATATGGCTCGACGTCATCTTCGGCCAGCTTAAAAACTTCAGGTGCGAGCGGCTAGATGTCGAGGTGGTGGATTAGCCATCATAGTACCACGCCATCCTCGGGCGCGTGGCATCCGCAAGATTCTTGGCAGTACCGCACTATGCATACGTGCTACTGAAGATGCCAGGACATGGGGCGTCATCACCGTCAAAGTAAGCTTCACCAGGTCCGACCACTGCGATAGAGACTTCAACAGAATCTCCCAGTCGTCCGGCATGACGGAGGAGCTCACAAGGCTCAGAGAGGTGACGGACAATGGGGCACCCCCAGTCACCAAGAAAAACGCACCCGATATGTCATTCAACTCCACAGTCAACACAAAAAAGGTGCAGGTCCACCCAATGGATGCCTCCAAGATGCAGCTGATTGCCAATGACCTGAGTCCAACATAGGAAAGTTCGCTCGTCGAATTCCTCCATGAGCGCTGGGAAATTTTCGCCTGGTGTCTTGCGGACATGCCAGGAGTTCCCAGGGAATTCGCCGAGCATGCACTCAATGTGTTTCCAGATGCGAAGCCAGTCAAGCTGTCGATTTGTCGACTATCCGAGCCAAGAGCCGAACCCGTTGGAATCAAAGTCATCTGACTGCTCGATGCCAAAATCATTAGGGAAATCAAAGAGAGCGAGTGGCTGGCCAACACCGTGCTGGTCCCGAAAAAGTAAACGGACATCCTACGGATGTGCATGGACTTCACATCGATCAACAAGCATTGTCCCAAGGACCACTTCCCTCTACCGTAGACTGCAGGATGCGAGAAACTTTCCATCCTCGACGCCTACTCAGGTTACAACCAGATTCGGCTGAAGGTCTAAGACTAGGATAAAACAGCGTTCATCACGTCGTTTGGGGTATTCTTCTACAACACCATGCCTTTCGGGCTGAAGAACGCAGGTGCCACATACCAGAGATGCACGCCAGCATGTTTGAAGGACCAGATCGTTTGCAACATCCAAGTCTATGTTGACAATATAGTAATCAAGGCTAGGGAGGCCAAGACACTCATCGACGATCTCCACGAGATGTTCGATAACATTAATCGCTACAAGATCAAGCTAAACCAAGACAAGTGTGCCCTCGGCGTCCCGTCCAGCCAGTTACTTGGCTACTTCATCTCCCAACGGGGGATCGAGGTGAATCCGGAGAAAACCAGGGCCATACTAGTCATGGAGAAGCTGAAGAACCTCAAAGGCGTCCAACAGTTAGCTGGGCGGATCGCGGCGCTGAGCAGATTTATCAGCCGAATGGGTGAGAAGGATCAACCCTTTTATTAGCTGCTACGCAAGGTGGACAAGTTTGAGTGGACACCCGAAGCAGACGATGCGTTCAAGGACCTCAAGGAGCTGCTCTCCACATGACCTGTCCTTGTCACGCCAAAGGAATGGGAGCCTTTGCTGCTATACATTGCAGCCACACATCAGGTGGTCAGCACCGTACTCGTGGTCGAGCTACCCGAAGATGGCAAGACCCATGGGATCCAACGCCCAATCTACTACCTCAACGAGGTACTCACCCCGACAAAGGAGAGGTACCCTTACTTCCCGAAGCTCGCCTATGGCGTATTCATGACGGAACATCGGCTGAGCCACTACTTCCAGGAGCATCAGATCACCTTCGTCAACGACGCCCCGCTGTCAAACATCCTGAACAACCCCGAATCCACGGGGCGCGTAGCCTTATGGGGCATCGAATTGTCTCCTCTAGACATAATATATGAGCGGCGAACCGCCATCAAATCTCAGGTCCTCCTTGACTTCCTCGCCAACTAGATGGAGTTCCAGCTGCCGGATACTCCGGACATGTCGCAGTCTTGGACAATGCACTTCGATGTCTCCAAGTGCAAGGCCGGATCCAGGACCGGCGTCATACTAACGTCCCCTCAGGGCGACAAGATGAAGTACGTCCTTCGGATGAAATTTCGCGCCTCGAACAACGAGGCCCACATCCACGGCATGAGGATGTCCAAGGTATGCGGCGTAACACGCCTTGTCATCTATGGTGACTCGAACCTCGTCGTGCAGCAGACGATGAACGAGAGCGACGCCCATAGCACCAACATGGTCGTGTACCACGCTCTCTACAACTCACTCGAAGGGGACTACGACGGCTCCGAGCTTTGGAACGTTGGTAGGTAAAGCAATGAAGAAGCTGACAGGATCGCCAACATTGGTTCCACCTATGCGGGTGCCACCAGGAGTGTTCCTCGACCAAATTTTCATAACCTCCATCAAGAGGAAATTCCCAAAAGACTCAGCCAAAGAAGCAGAGCAGTCGGGGGCTATACTACCCGAACGGCAAGAAGGACCCAGGAAGCTTGACACAGAGGCCAAGCTGGTCAGCCTGATGCAGGTCATGGCCATTGAAGACACATGGACGCAGCCATACCTTCGGTACCTGATAAACAATCAACTGCCCGAGGACCCGGCAGATGCCCGACGCATATCTCGCCGGTCAAAAGCCTTCACCATCATCAATGGAGAGTTGTACAAGCACACCATTTCAGGTATGCTCGAACGTTGCATCACTATCGGTGATGGCAAAAGAATCCTCCAAGACATCCATGAGGGTATCTGCGGCCATCACGTAGGCAGCCGTGCCCTAGTCGCCAAAGCTCTACGAGCTGGGTTCGATTGGCCAACCGCAATGAACGACGCCAAGGACATCTTCCAGAGGTGCAACGCCTGTCAGAGGTACGCGGACAAGCCACACGATCCAGGATCCGAGCTGAGGCCTATACCACTGGCCTGGCCCTTCGCCCTATGGGGCCTCGACATGATCGACAAACTGCCAAAGTCCTCACGAGGAGGTCACGTCTTCCTCCTTGTGGCAGTCAACAAATTTACCAAGTGGATCGAGGACATGCCCGTGACCAACCAAAGCAGCAAAACTGCAGTCAAAATTTTCAAGTCCATTGTCTACAGGTTCGTTGTGCCTCATGGAAACAGAAAACGGATCCAACTTCATCTTGAAGGAATTTCGAAACTTCTGTGGCAACCTCGGCATCAACATATCATACGCCTCCGTGGCACACCCTCATACCAACGGACAGGTCGAGAAGTCCAACGGCCTCATAGGCAATGGCATCAAGAAACGCCTACTATGCCCACTCGAAAGGCTTGTGGGAGCCATGGCAAATGAGATACCCTTTGTCCTCTAGAGCCTGCGTACAACGCCAAACAGCTCAACTTGCTACACGCCCTTCTTCACGGTGCACGGATACAAAGCTGTGCTACCCGCTGAAGTATGCCACAAGGCCATACGGGTCGTTGATTATAACGAAGCTGAATCATCGGTAGCACTCAAAGACGCTGTCGACACCGTCGACGAGGAACGCTACATCGTTGCGGCTCGCTCAGTAGTCGACTAGCAGAGCCTCCACAACTACCACAACCGTCGGATGCGCCCAAGGTCCTTCATCGAAGGAGACCTAGTCCTGCGACTCAAGAAAGAAGGGCACAAGAAGCTTTGAGTCACCCTAGGAAGGACCCTACATCGTCACTGAAGTCATCCCAGGTGGATCCTACCGCCTCATGGATGTCACATCAGGAGTCGAATACTCCAACCCCTGTAACATTGCACGACTGCGACGATTCTATCCCTAGTTACCCTTTACTTTCAGTAAGGCTATTTAGCCAAGGCTATTCAGCCGAACAATGTACCTCCTCGTATTCTATGAATAAAAGCTAAGTTCCTTGGCCCAAATATATTTTTCTCCTTACATTACTTCTCGCTAAACACGCTCGGGGGCTATGCCTCACCTCACGACTTTGTTGACTGAAAACAATGCATACAACCTGAGTAGCTGAACACGTCAGGCTAACAAAAAGGACATGCACATTACAATCGCACCACGTGCCAATACATATACACTATACAAAAGGCGTTACAAGCCCATGCGAATAAATACAAACTTTACATTATCTCGTTTTTTTCTTTACAGGACCTAATTGCTATGGAGCATCACATTTGTCTGCTCCTCAAATAAATCCATGATCTCTTTGGCTTATTGCGCTATAGCCACGTAGTGAGGGCGCATATACCATACATTGCCACCCGGAGCAGGAGGTGGTCCAGCCGCTATCTCCGCGAGATTGACATCGCGACGATGCAGCTGAACAAGAGAAAGGGCTGCCTTCACCCCAACGACCAATTGATGGCGCACCAACTCCTTGAGTGGCCTACATTCCAAAACTTGCCAAGCAGACCCAATAAGCTAGAGGGTGAAGCATATAGAGGAAACATGATGGACCAAATGGACGCAAGTGATGACCTCGCCTGCTTTAGCACCTGAAGAACCTGGTGTACGCGGTCTTGCACCATCGCAAGGACGATTGCTCGATCACGGTCCATCCAAAAAAAGCAACCGGCCTTCAGTTCTTGTTGTGTCAGGGAGTTCATCTGAATTGTGACGTGCTCCTTATCTTCCTTCGGAATGAGATCCGCAACTGCACAAATAATGTGTGAGCCAAACATAAAATGCGGCACACTCAAAAAGGAATCAGTTCCCGAAGTCTCACATTGGAGTTGGTCGCCCATCTGCTGAAATTCTCCAAGTAACAACTCTTCCCTGGCAGCAGCTCGCTCATCCTTCGACTTCCACACATCCGCGTGACAGCGGATGCTGAGGACGTCCTTTTCCAAACAACGGACGCATTCACGCAGGAAGTCCTACTGCGACGCCTCATCCAATGATGGGCGAGCAGCAGGCGTAGGAGGAGTGATCACTGGAGCGTCACCCGAAGGACCCTACGGGTAAAGAAGAAAGTACGAATATCACAAACACTTTTTGACAGCAGTTAAAAGGAAGAGTTATATACATAAATAAGGCAACCACGTGGACAAGTGGGACTTGTTCACCCAAATGTTGTTACAAAAGACAACAGTAGTAAAAAAGCTAAACTAGCTACAGTACAAGGGCCTAAGCAGCAGCATCCGGAGCAGCCTCGGAGCCAGACTGCCCTCATGCTGCTGCTTTGTCGCATATTCGGCCAGGAGGTCGTTGAGCTTAGGCCCGTAATGCTTACAACGAGAAGCAAAAAGGGCGAAAGCTACCTCGGATCCATCCGCCACTGTCGGCATCTTGGATGTTACTTGGGCCAAGTCCAACTCGGCTCCGGACGCCATCACCATAGCCAGCCGCATGGAAGCACCGATGTCCTTCTCCTTGCGTTTGTAGTCCGCTGGAGCATCCTCTGACAGAGCATCCGCAATGGAGTCGATGTCGTCGAGGGAAACATCTCCATGAGCACCTTGTTGGCCTTCTCTAGGGAGCCAACTGCAGTATTGCAGCGATCCTCGATCGCATCAGTAGCATCGGCCAAAACATCTCCATGTTCAAGCACACCACGATCAAACGTGATGCCAGAAGCATCTGACAAAGAGGAGGAAGAGAACACTTGACTGAGAAAGGATAAAATGCAGGAAAAAAAAGAACACCCAAAGGATACAAGAGCAACTTACCAGACATAGCTTTGGCAGCAGCCATGAGCTTGTCGGCCATGGACTTCTCCCAAGCGGCTGCAATGGCTGCGAGCTACTGCTCGTGATCTTTGGCCTCCTTTTGCAGGCGCTCCTTGGCTTCCGCAACATCCACTGCCTTCTTCTCCGCTTGGACGAGGCTCTTTTCGAGAGCGTTTAGCCTTCGGAGCGCAGCATTATTATCATCTACATCATGAATAAATATGGGATTAACGCAAACAACAAACTTGGAGCACTCGAACAAAAAACAGGGTGAAAAGCTACGCACCTCGGAGCTCCTTCAGATCATCCTCCAACGTCAGGTGCTGCTGGATCATAAGATTGGCGCTACGTACAAAAGGCTACAAACAGAAGCAAATAAACCCTATGAATAAAGGGCTCGGGGGCTCCCCCCACAAAGCGAAAGACCAATAGGTCAGATAAATAAAAAGGACTCGGGGGCTACCCCCCCCACGGAGTAGAAGGCCAACACTTACATGCTTCGGTGTGGACTCTGAAGGTTTACATGCTGCCTTCCGAGTTATGAGTGCATGATATTCTCGCCTAGAGGAGCTCGAGTCATCGTTCTCGGAGTTGGCCACCACTGTTGAAGAGAGGTTGTCGGCTTCGATTCGGCAATGAATTATTCGGCGTCCCCATTGAGGGACTCCTCTGAAGGATTACAGTTACCATTTACCAAATCAGCAGCAATCTAAAACTAAAAATATGAACATGGAAGCAAGACTCAAACAAAATAACTTACGACTCGATGTCCGACAAATTCAAGACAAGAGCCGCCTTCTCCTTCTTCTTCTTATTCTTGGACGGTGGTTGCGGAGCCACCGCCCGTATGGGCATGACAGGGAAAGGCGCAGACGATGCACCTTCGTACTCACCGTGCTGTTCGAGGAAAGATGGACCCCTTGAAGTTGGTGGTGTCCACCATCTGAAGATTCAATCCAGGAACGCTTTCGGGTCCGCCCTTCGCTCTGCTCGGGGGCTTCTGAGGTAGGATATTGCGCCGGAGGAAGCTCAGATTCAGAATCCACAAGTTCATTATCTAGCGGAACCAGAAATTCCACAGGTAGAGGGGGCGTCATCCCCGCTACCTTCAGTCCCTGCAAACAAAAGATAAAATAAAATTGGATAAGTAACACTAACAAGAAACAAGGTACTCGAAAAAGCGTAACGCGCAAACTACAAGTTTCCACCTATGGAACAAATTCTTGGTGCTAAACGGGGAGGTCAAGGATTTCCCCGGGACGTCCTCGTCGGCCTTGGACTTCAGCAAGGGCCGAAGAGCTCTAACAAGGTCACCCAAAGATAACTCCTCAGGTGAAACCCTTGTTGGATAGCTGCAGCCAGCATATAGGAACATCGGGTGCGCCCTTGCTTGGAGCGGCTGCACCCGACGCTTGAGGAAGGTGCGGATGATATCGACACCGTTGACCTCCTTGCCGACCACCAGCTGGAGTACCTCCACGCGCTGGTAGAGCTCCTCCACCTCCGCCGTTTCACCCTCTAGGATGTCATTTTTCCACAACCTCTTCAGGGTGATCTTCTGGGCAGAGTCGAAAGGGGCAAGACCAAAATGCTGTCCGTCCAACTTGACTTCGCAGATATAGAAACACTTCTTCTGCCAGTATTGGACGGACTCGCACATGGAGAAGGAGAAGAATTGGACAGAAGAATGAATGGAATGATGCAACCGCTGAGCGGATAAACACTGCCTGTTTCGGACTGCCTCTTCACGGAATAGAGTTTCCGGAAGAGGCCAAAGTGCGGCTCGATACCGATCCAGCACTCGCAAAGAGTGATGAAACAAGCGATGTGAAGAAGAGAATTGGGAGACAAATGATGCAATTGAATCCCAAAGAAAAAAAAAGGAGTACACGAAGGAATTCATGGACGGGCAAAGAAAGGCCTCAGACAATGAAGGCATAAAACATCACCCAAAACCCTTCGGGTGGGCGAGGAATTACCTCTTGGCTTGGAGGATGGCGTCCTCCTTGTCCTTGGAGATCAAACCAGCATCGCGCAGCTTGCGCAGATCCGCCTCACGCATATCCGTGCGCTTCCATCCTCCATCAGTGGCGCGGGCCGTAGCGGCGACCTTCTTGCCGACGCCAGCGACGCTCGAACCAGCTCTAGAAGGAAAGGTGCGGAGAATGTCAAGGGTACTAAGGAGGGCCGAAAAGTTCACACAAATGGAGATAATGGAGATAATGACGAAGGGTAAAAAGAAATCATTGTTTCCCTGCATTATAAAAGGACGAAGACGAGGTACACGAGCCGTCGATCGAGAAGCCCTAGCGTGCCACTCAAATCTCACCATACATGTGTCAGCACTACACCGAACCATCGCCAGCACGTCATCCACTATGCACGGAAACCGAGGAGACGCCGTAATTTTCGCCATGTCTACACGTGACTAGTCAACATCAAGTCAGGTGGTGGGACCCATGATCGTCTCGTAGTATCATCTATGCTGCCGCAGACGGTTGAGATAACAAATCGTCAGCATTGATGTCATCAAGAAAAAGCCAGCAACGGCTCGAAGACATCGACTGATCATTCAAGTACTTACTTAAATCTACGATTAGAGGCACTACGGGGGCTACTCCTATCAGGATGTTGGCCGCGTACCTGAGAAATTACTAAGGTAACATCACCTCGACATTATCTTCGAGTCCTACGTCGAGTCTGCGACTCCACTATGGACTCGGGGGCTACTCCCATAGGGAGCATTGGTTGAGCTTGCGCAAAAACCATGTCCTCGGACTTACACTAAAAACGACTAAAGAAAAGTCTCCTTCGCTAAGTGAGAAGCAGCCTCCTTCGCCATGCAAAACACCTCTACAGTGATAAATTTTCGGATGATGTGTGTACGATGAAAAGATATATATGCCCTCCAAATATCATCTGATGGCCTGGTAAAGCACCTAACTGCGCTCTTCCAGTTAACTCCCGTGTCAACAGGCATGATGAAAATCCCGACGAATGTGTTGGGTACATCACTTGAAAATCACTGGGATTCGACTCCTATAAGACCACAATGGCCTGAGTCGAATCTCACCAGCAATCGTTCCGAATTCGAGTCCAGGGACTCGAGTTTGATGAAGATCGTGTTGTTTTTTCCTATGAAAGTTAACTGGCCCTGATCCGTCGGGTGAGCCAGGCACATGCATCAAGAATCCCTATGAGCTAAACATTTCTCCTTGTTAAGCAGGATCAACTACACCCGAAAGATTGAAGAGTCTCCAGCCGAATATACGATTCGACTGAACCCTCGGGGTCTACTGACATGGATATACCCTACGAGTGCACAACATTAGTATACCTGGTCCAGCCCAAGGAAGGCCCATGTGAGGAAACACAGCCCATGAAGACTTCTGGTGGCCCAAGTCTGTGATGGTTTCGAATCCTTGGAGGACAAGTCTAGATTAGATAGAATTTCAAAGGGTATCAACCCTAATTTGTAACTGACTCGACCTATCCCGGGACCTGCCTATCTATATAAAGTCTTGGAGGGTATGGCGAAAAGTATCTCTCACCCCACCGCATACGCACCTCACGCCAGATTGCATCTGCGCACCCTTGTAACATTCGGTTCCGCTGTAATCAAGAACAGACAAGCAGGAGTAGGGTTTTCCCTCCGGGGGCCTGAACCTGGGTAAACCTCCTATCCCCATGTTGCTTGCCTATTAACCGTTCCACGACTTCCAGCATCCCCATCTTCTCCAAAACCCAAGTCCATAACAATGGGAATTGATGAGATCGAACCTCGTCAGGTACAAAAGGGAGCTTGTTTTGACTATGGCTTAGACTTGACCATGTCATGCTAGATGTTGTTTTGACCTTATGCTTAGTGATTATTGATGTAGTATGTCTTGTTCCAAACAATTGAGATTGCTTAATGTGCCTTGCAAGAATCATGCATTGTTTTAGCATACAAAAGCATAGTATTGTGGTATTCTCCTTTGATGCTTTGTTTGGGTTGACTTGGCGCATTCTCACACCATGTTATGACTATGAACCAGTCACCTTAGCCTCTATGCTTTAGTGTATAATGTTTTGTCGCTTTGCATGATTATGGCCATTATTGCTCTCTTAGTTGGTCGCTCCTAATCTTTTGCTAGCCTCCACTTGTATTGAGAAAGCTCTACTCATGCATCCAACTCCCAAGAAACCAAGTTATTCCAAAGAGTCAACTATAAATTCCTATGCATGGTGTGTTACACTATTCCAAGTATATTCTTCTTTGATCTATCTTACAAATTAAACTTGTTATGTGAAAATTAGTGATTAAAGCTCTCACAAACTTGATGTCACACTTTATTTTTCCTACCCCTAATAAACTTGAACCATTGTGTCATCTATGTAGTATATGCTTGCACTTATAAGTTGGGAATTAGTAGAACCGTGCTGTCATGGGGAATGCTTTCAACACCTGTAAATATCTACCCAGTTGATATCATGCTCTTTTGTTAATTAATGTCGGCGGTGTGAAATAAAAGGGGACCTTATAAGTTCATGGAGTTATGTATGTGTGTTAGAGAAATGCATGGGCCGCTAGCCTAAGCCATGCCTAATCATGGTGGAAACTTGCAGCATAACCATAGTGAGCAATCTGTGAAGCATCCTCAATAAAAACCTATGCAAGTAGCAAATAAAAAGATCATTGAGATGCTCATTGTCTGTTGCCTTGTCATTTTGAGATGAGATATATCCTATGTCATGGGGAAATGGGTACCCCGTTGGCGGTTCTTTATGGTACACATATACTTACAATGACAAGAACTTACCGGTAACTAAAGTTAAGTAGCATGAGGAACGACCCTCGTACTCAAGGGATATGAGATTTCCAACTTAAACTTTGTCAAGCATATACTCCATACTTTTTTCAGTTTAACCTTAATCACTTAAAGATGCTTATGATTGGGGAAATGAGAGCTAAAAGCTAACAAGTACCATAATTTTTGGAAGCTCCTTTTGAAACTTGAAATCCCTGATTCCCTTTGAAGGAACTTTCTTCCACTTTTATATTGAGTCTCCACCTTCTATATTTATGCACCAATTAAGAGAGCATAGTTGTCATTCTTAGTTCTATGTGAATTTTCCCAAAACTTATTGATTGCTTCATAACATTGACATTGCTTGTTCTTGAAGTATTTGTATCTAGTCACCCTTATGAACTTTGAAGGTGTCCTATGAATTTATGTTTTGCTACTCCATGAGGTAAAAGATGAATGGCACTATGCTATGTTTTCTATATGTGAAACAAAAAAGCGTCCTTCAATGCATTGTTATTCATAAAACTTTGTTTGTATCCTCTCATATTGCAACGTAGTTACTATGTCTTATTGTTAGAACTTCATCTTACATGTTCACTTTTAGAGTACTTTGATCCCATCTTTCAATGCTTGCAAATGGTTTTATAATGATTGTGATGGTGAATGTCACCTCAAAAATTATTCTTTTTATCACTTACCTACTCGAGGACGAGCAGGAGTTAAGCTTGGGGATGCTTGATACGTCGTAAACGTATATATAATTTTTGATGTTCCATGCTTGTTTAGTATCAACTTTGCTATGATTTGTCTACACTTTGAGGTATTTTTATACATTTTCTAGGACTAACCTATTAACAGAGACCGAAGGGCGACCGGAGGGGAGACACAGGGTGGACACACACACCCCCATGCACGAGCCCACCTTGGGCCACGCCTGGGCAGTGTGTGGGCCCCTTGGCCGCCCTCCTGCTTTGCCTCTTCACCTATATAAGCCCCCCCCCGATGCCAAAACCCTAAGCATCCGATCAGATCTCCACGAAATAGTCCGTAGCCGCCACCATCGTCCCTAGATCAGGGGGATCTGAAGCTCTTCCCGGCACCCTATCTAAGGGGAGAGATCATCCCGGAGGCCTTCTTCATAACCATGCCAGCCTCCGGTATGATGTGTGAGTATTTCACCCTTGGACTATGGGTCCATACAGTAGCTAGATTATTGTTTCTCCTCCTTTGTGCTATCATGTTTAGATCTTGTGATCTCCGTACATGATCAAGATCATCTATTTGTAATCATGCATGTTCTGTTTGTGGGGATCCGATGGATATTTAGATTACTATGTCAGATTTATTATTGATTCTATCATGTCTTCTTGATTGTTGATTATATCATGTCTGTGTTGTTTGAGATCTTGCATGCTCTCCATTTCTAGTAGCTATGTTGGTCAAGTAGATGCTAGTGACTCCAAGAGGGAGTATGTATGCTCGATAGTGGGTTCATGCCTCTACTAAATCTCGGGAAGTGATAGAAATCTCTAAGTTTGTAGATGTTCTATTGCTACTAGCGATAAAACAACAATATTTTGTTCATGGAACAATTGTATTGTTTACTTTACACACGGTGCTTAATCCAGTTATCCGTTGCTTGCAACTTAATCTGGAGGGGGGTCAGATGATAACCTGAAGGTGGATTACTAGTCATAGATGTAGTTGGATGGCGGTCTATGTATATTTTTGTAATGCCCAATCAAATCTCATAGGATCATGAATGTGTAGTATTGCATTGTTATTCCTTGCTCAGTCCTGTCAATTGCCCCGCTGTAATTTGTTTACCCAGCATGTTATCTTATTTATCTTAAGGAGAACACCTCTAGTGAACTGTGGACCCCGTTCCAATCTTTACCATTGTTACATCATCTATTGTTACTATTTACTTTCTGGAAGCAACCATTACCTTCCACACCATACGTTTAATCCTTTGTTTTCAGCGAACCAGTGAGATTGACAATCTCACGGTAAGTTGGGGAAAAGTCTTGAGTTTGTGTTGTCCAGGATTCCACGTTGCTAGCAACACCTTGGAGTTGTTTCCTTGCTCCTACTGGTTCGATAACCTTGGTTTCATAACTGAGGGAAAACTTGCTGCCGTGCTCATCATACCTTCCTCTTGGGGTCTCCCAACGAAGGTCTACTACTGCGCCGCATCAGGAGCTTGACAAGGATTCATGTGTGTAAATGACACATTATGCATGAGGACCAAAAACTAATAAATAAATAAATATTGATTTATGGGAAAAATGGTTGAAAGAGTATACGACATTGAAATCTTGGAGATTGAGATATGTTCTATAAGATTATGTTTAAATGAAATTGCTAAAGGAGATTCTAAATGGTTCAGAATATGAATTGATTTAGGAAGAGTCCTAAATCCTACGAAGTTAGGAAAATCATTAAGTAATAAGCATTGATGATTAAAAATGAAGAACGGGATGTTTGAACATCCACTATGTTTTGACATAGGATTCTATTTTTGATATCATGATGATTGCTTAACATAATCTAATCCATATTCTTAGTAAGAAGAATAATTTCATAAATGATTAAGTGTAAATCATTGAACGTTGAGTTGAGATTGTCCATAGTATATAGTGAGATTTGTAGACATGTTTCCAGAGCTGTAAAGAAAACATATTTGAAGTATAAAGTATTATACTGGAGATGTTATATGTTGAAATTAAGAAGATCGGAAATATCTGCATTAAAAGGTTACCCAAGGCACAGTTGAAGCTTAGTGGCAAACATTTGAAATTGCACAGGGTGCATTTTGAATTGTAAATCTACATTTATAACAAAGTATATGAATACTACCCTGTGTTGTATAAATGATGAAGCTTTGAGAAAAAATATCTCATAGAGTGTGTTCCAATACTTAGTGCCCATGAGAAAGTCCCCGATACCTATCTAAATTCACTTTTCGTATATGGAACCTCAGACCCCATTATTTTGCCAAAATATTGTATATACACAAGAAATTATAATAGATATGATAGAAGGCATTAGTGTCATGTAGGATGACATTATTAAGTTGCAAAGGATGCACAAGGAATGAAATGTTCATTTCTTAGAATCAGAACTCTTCCATGAGAAAGCATAATCAGAAGCACCAAGGAGTATGGTACTGATGATTGGATAACAAATACAACTAGTTTATTTGTACTCTAGTGCAAGTGGGAGACTGAAGGGAATATACCCTATAGACAAATGTTTGGCATATTTTATAAACTTTATTATTAATTTTTAATGCTATAACTATATTGATTAGGAAACGTCAATACATGTGTGATATACAAACAACCAGTAGTTTCTAGTGAAACTCTAGTCACTAGTTCATTGGTCAATGGATGATCAAAGGTTTCTTGATCATGTTGGAGCCTCGGCCCCTAATTGACAATGGAGTCATTTCATTAGAGAATGAGATGGTGAACATACCCTATCTATAGCATCATATCACAATCATGTCACAAGTTAAGGTTACGATGATTAGGAAACATAGTGACTCTTTCCTTACACCATGAGGCCATATCAAATCACTATCTCCCGAGGTTACTTTGATGGCACTTAACGTCACTAAGTAGAACGATGATCATAAGGGTGTCATTGGGTATTATGAGGAACAAGTTGAGGCAACTGCGTCAAGAGAGGGATTTTTCCATCCGCGTGACGGAAGGTAATCTAGGCCCATTCAGATAAGTTATATCCATAAGTTGTGCAGCGTGTGACTTGGTCACGAGGATATCACTTATCGGATCGACGAAAGATGGTATTGTCGGTAACGAGGTTGAACCCTGACATGGAGATCTCATTTGATCAAGCCTAGAACAATAAAGTATCACAAAGACAAAACTAATAAGACACAGTGTTTACGATTCAACGACAAATTTTGTTGAATACACAGGTGGTCATCATAGGCATCTAGGTCCCGCGGTTGATCATTGGTTAGAGAGGAGTCTTGACCATGTCTAGAGTATTCTCGAACTGTTGGTTAGCATACTTAAGGGCTTGAAGAAGCTTAGAGATCATTAATTGCTAGTTCGGAATTATTGAAGAAATGAGAAGAGAGAGACGAGAAAAGTTCTAGGAGATCCGAAGGTGTTCGGAGAAAGGATAAAGGAAAAAGACCCGGAAAGAATTTTCGGATAAATGATGACTTAAATATATTTATTATATATTAATTATGAATTAATTTATTGTAAATAAATATTTAAATGGGGGTTTATAAAGGCGTCTAATTTGTTACGAAAAATCCCGGAGGGATTTTACCTAAAAAGAAACAGACAAAAAAGGCAAAAAGGAAAGGTTATTTTTGAAACAGAAAACACGGGCTTCTGATAGTCCGTGTCGCACGGGGGAAGCCGATACTGTACACCGCCAGGTCGACGCGCTGCAGCCTCTGTTGGGCCGCGGCCCACCCGAGGCCACACCGCTTGCCGCCGCATGGGCGGGCGCGCGTGCGAGTGGGCCTTCTTGCCGGTCCACCTGAGGCCAGCTGTTCGACGCCACCACCGCGGCCGCTTCCTCGCGAGCTGCTGGCACTAGGCGGCCTACCGGGCCTCCTCTCCTGCCGTCGCCTTGGCTGTTGGGCCTTGCACGGGTGGGTAGGCATACCACCCGGCTGGCACTAGATTTTTCCCCTTTTCCTTGTTATTTTTAGTCCCACATGGGAACCCTAAGATGGAGCGAACCCCTCCCTCCGCCTATAAAAATAGGTGCCCATAGGAGGATTAAAGCACACCAATTTCCACCTGAAAATAAATAAAAGGCCTATGTTGCCTATCTCTTCTCTCTCTATGTTGACTGCGGCCCCCTTGTCAGGGCCATGCAAGCGAGGAGTTCTTCACCGCAAAGCGCCGTCGTGCCGTCGGATTTGGTCTGAGAAATCTACTTCCACAATCTCTGCTAGATTGGAGATAAGCGGGGGTCGTCGTCAAGCACCATACGTGTGTGACTCCCTCTGGCGCACCGTGCTTTTGATGCTAGGAGTTATTAGAGCTGCAGGACTTCGTGACCTTGAGGTCAGAGCTAGGGCGTCTTCTTCATCCACGTTCCTCGCGACACGTTAACCTTGCTAGATCTTCAAAGTTAATAATATTGTATCCCTTCCCATTAGTGCATTACTAGTAGATAGATCCTGGCATTACGGTTTCGATCTTAGGAAATTTTTTGTTTACTTCCCTCGAACCCCGACATTTTCACCTTTGGTTCGCCGACGGTGGGTTGGGGTTTTACGAAAGCCTTGGGTTGAATGGTGGGTGGGAGCTTGGGGAACTGGCGGGATATATGGTGGGGAGTGGAGAAGATAGGCGCCAGGGGGGAGAAAAAGGTGAGAGCTCGGCCTTGAGTCGCCGACAGGGTTGGCCCACCCATTTATCCACTGTGTCCAATGTTCCTAGCGCCCCGGGTTTGGCTTGGGAACGCCAGACGAAAGTTGGGCCAAATCAAGCACTACTCGACATCCTGGGAACACGATTGGGAGAAATATCGTTGTTCGAATGAAAAAAACGCCCTAGGAAGGCCGTCCTGGGAACGCGGGTGGATGAGCTCTTAGGAGGAAATAGCAACATGCCTGGCGCTGCCTCTCTTCATCGAGGAGTCGACATTCTTCAGGTCTCACCAAGTAGGCATGAAGCTGCAGTTGACAGTTGACACTTGCGAGGAAATAACACTTTTGGTACCACATGTTGCACTCATATTGATTGTTAGTACCATATGTTTAAAACTAGACAAATCTTTACCACAACTTGCACTAACCAAACGAATTTGGTCCAAATCTCTATGGTCCTGACATTTGTGTCACCACGCTATCTAAGTGGGTTGGTAATTTTTTTTGAAATTTTCTACTCTAGGGGATTCCCCCACAGCCCTTTATTTATTAAAGAACAGTCCAAAGTTTAATTACAAACATATGTAGAAGATAAGATAAACTAAAACTATCAGAGCTAAGATAGACTGTCAAGCCATAATGACAGTAAATCCTTATGTCTATCCTTTAACCTATGAAGACGCAATGTAATATCATAAACAAAACCATCCTTCCATCCTTTGAAGGTTGGTTTTAGATTCTTGAAAACCCAGTCATTCCTTTGCTTCCAGATATTCCAACACATAATAATTGCAACCTCTAAGAAACAGGCCCCCCTAGAAAGATTTTAACGCTTGACAGAAACGTTCCCTCTAGGATGCATCTATCCATTGTATCTGAATATAATTCCACACTCTAGTGCTAAAATTGCACTGAAAGAATAGATGCTTCCAGTCCTCAATGACTCTAGTAGGACATATCACACAACCATGGTTTTTTGTAACCTTCGAGTTCCTTATAAGCATCATATCCTTTGTATTCAATTTGTCATGAAACAATATCTAAGAAAAGAACCTATGCTTGGACATTCATCTACTCTCCCAGATACTTTTTAAAATTAGATCAGTGGGCATCAATGAAAAACAGTGCTTATAGAACAACTGAGACTTATAGACCTCTTTACTTAAAGTACAGATCCACTTGCTCCTCCTGAGTAAAACCCATTGAGCCAATAATTTCCTGGAGTTTTGTGTATTCCTGAAATGCCTCAATTGACAGAGGAAGATGGAAGGCATCATGCAAATTGCTCAATGTACCCACATCTCTAACAGAAGCTATCTTGTCTCTAGCAAAAGAATATAACCTTGGGAATTTATTGGCAAGTAATTCTGCATGCCAAAGATCATTCCAGAATAGGATGCTAAATCCAGAACCCACAATGCATTTGGAAATGGACCTCCATTCATCCACTAGTTATAAAATCCCTATCCACTAGAAGGAACCACAAACAGTAACAGCATGAGGGACAGATTCATGATAATAAGAATCCCTTATTAATCTTACCCATGGCAAGTCAGCATTATTATAAAATTTATCCAGATGCTTAATCAATAAGGCTTTATTCTGAATCCTTAAATCAATGACTCTGAGTCCTCCTTTGTCCTAGGGCTTATAGATCATGGGCCATTCGTCCAGTGAGTTTACCTTCTCCTGATTTTTAGTTTTCCTCCAAAGGCATCTCCTTCTTTCCTTATCCATAATGTCAATAACCCCTTGAGGAATTTGCAATGAGCACATAATGTATGTGGGCAAGGAAGAAAGAACAGAGTTTACCAGAATAAGATTGTTCCCATATGAAAGAAATGATACTTTTGCATGTAGCCTTCTTTCAAACCTATCAACTAAAGGGGAGAAATCCTTTATTGTGGGTTTAGTTGTGCCCACGGGTAGTCCTAGGTAAGTGAAAGGCCTTCAAGCAAGCTGGCACTGAAAAACAGTAGCCAAATGTGTGGCTTCTCCATCAGATAGGTTAATTGGAATCATTGAGGACTTGTGGAAATTAACCTTTAATCCAGTAAACTTTGCATATTGTATCAGCAAATCCTTGAAGACTTTCAGCTGATTTTCTTTTGCAGGAAAAATGATTAGGGTATCTTCTACATATTGAGAAATTGTATAGTCCCCTCATTTGGAATCGGCAGTTGCAGAGTTCTATCAATAAAAGCCTTATTTACCATGCTCTGTAACAAATCACCTCCCAAGACATATAGAAGAGGTGAAAGAGGGTATCCTTGCCTAACACCCCTTTTGCAAGCAAAACTCTGTCCTGGCACTCCATTAAAAAGTACATAAGATGTACTACTTTCAAGGATATTCTTGACTAAGGCAATGAACTTTTTTGGAAAAACTTTAGAATGCAACACTTCAGTAATAGTATGATGTTCAATTGTGTCAAAGCCCTTTTCAAAATCAATCTTGAATACTACAATTTTCCTTCTTGACTTCTGACATTGATAGAGATATTCAAAACACCACCCCAGACAATCATGTATAGTTCTGTCTTTAATGAAACCATACTGATTTGCATGTATAAACCTTTTGATATCATCTTGGAATCTATTTGCATATATTTTAGTGATGAATTTTAGACAAGTATTTGTCAATGATATAGGTCTGAAGTCATTTACAATCTGAGGAGAATGTTTTTTTGGCACTAATGTAATATATGAGCCATTTATACTTTCTAGGGAGATTCTCTCATCATGAAAGTCATTACACAACTAAATGAAATCCTCCTTGACAATGTGCCAACATTTTTTCACAAAGAAACCATTAAAGACTTCAGGTCCAGGAGCCTTATCAGACTTCAAAAATTTAACCACCCCCTCAATTTCCTTCAAAGTAATATTCTCAGACAGACTGTTTAAATCCCACACTTGACTGAGAATTATTAACATGTTGATTTGATTTCTGGTTGGGCAAGTAATTCACATCCTACACTTATAACATCTCCAAAAGGCACATGCTTTCTGAGAATGTTCAGATAACTCAGTGCCAGTTTCATCCTGGATGCTTGTAATCACATTGTGCCTATACCTCTCAGTTGCTCTAGCATGGAAGTATTTTGTGTTCTCACCATTTAATTTTATCCATATGAGATTACACCTTGCTTCCAAAAATTAGATTGTAATTTCAACAGCTTTTCTAGATGACACTTTACAATATTCCTGAAGTTAAATTCAGGTATGAACAAAGTCCTTGCATCCTCCAACTGATCCAGCATAAGAATAACATAATTGCACTTAGAAATCAGTAGTTTTCGATGGGACAAATTTCCCCCCACTTATTTAGTTCATAACGAAGCATTTTGAATTTTGCAACAAGAGAAGATTCGGAAGAAGTCCTATTCACAGGCTGTTTCCAAATTTTTTCAACCAACTCGATAAATCCTGGTTGCTCTACACAGAAATTTTCAAATCGAAAAATCCTTGATTTAGGGATTTTGGTAGCTACTTGTACAACACATGGAACATGATCAGAAGTAGATTTTGCTAGTGGAAAAACCAATGTGTTTGGAAAATCAATGTTCCATTGACAGGAAGTAAAAAACCAATCAAGTTGTTCCAGAAGTGGTTGTGCTTGCATATTTGACCAAGTGAATGATCTACCTCTTAAAGGTAATTCCATTAAACCCAAATGATTAATTATGTCATTAAAATAGGAAAATATCATTCATATCAGCACCTGCTTGTTTCTATTTTCCACTATTCTGATAAAATTGAAGTCTACCAGTAGTAACCAGTGTTCATGCATGGGTATGTTTAAGTTATATAGCCAAGTAAAAAAGTTGTCTCTTTCAATTCCCCTACAAGGTCCATATACAGTTGCTAAATCCCACTTTTGCCCATTATGAATAGATGAGAAAGCCACATGAATAGCAGATCTTTGTATTTCAATGACCCACCCATCAAACATAGCACTATTCCAATGCCCAATAATTCCACCAAAGGCCCCAATAGCAGGGGAATAAGAAAATCTATCAAACCTTTTAGGACAAAAACTCCTAATAAAGGAGTGATCAAAAGAGTCACATTTAGTTTCCTGGAGACAAACTACAGAGACCCTGCTCTCCTCAATTTTATTATATACTGAGGTCCTTTTGTCCTTATCATTAAGCCCTGTTATATTGCAATCCAGAACCAACCAATCCATATTTCCCAATGAATTACTCATTTAAAGAAACATATAGAAACAATAAAGACCAGCCCCACATGGCACATAAATGAGTAAGAGGCATAACATGATTTGCTATAAAGTTTCCAAAAGTATCCCAAATGCCAAACTGCCATCAGGTTAAGAAAGTCAAAAATAAGATAGCCAAGATCCATAATAATAAGTACATAAATAAAGCTACATTGCCTATCAAAAGTAATAAGGCAACAAGATAACTCAGGCAATCTATTCATTGGGCTTCTTAGGATAAACATCATCTGTGGTGGTGGCCATCAGCTTCTCCACAGTAAGTTCAGCTCCAGGAAACTCCAACAAAGCACCAGCCTGCTGCAAGACTGAGATTGCAGTACATGGAGGAACATCTTCTATCTTCCTTGGTTTGGATGATCTTGGATTCTTACTTGGACCAGGCTGATCTGACATTGGCTCAAGTCTGTACCCTGCATTATTCCTGGTTGAACTCCTTGTACTGTGCCTTTCAGATGTGTTGACTAGGATAGGTTCCTTCTGCTTCTGTTTCCTGGACCTCTTGTTAGCAGAACACTCAGAATTATACACAACTACCTCATCAACAACATTTGTGCATTGAACCACTCAAAAATCCACTTGGATGTTAATATAGTTGGAATCTAGAGCCTGATCATGTGACACCATTTGCAACATGGGAGAAGGTGGAAGCCAAAAGTTTCCCATTATGGCACTGTACTAAAAGTTATTAGGTAATACCCCCACGTTAGAAACTTCAAGACTGTGAAGCTTCTCCATAGAGATCTCATTCATAACACTGATATTACCCATGCTTATATGATCAGGAAACAAAACTGTCAAGAGATTGATATTCATATTCTATACCCATCCTTATATGTGGGTTGGTAATTTTGTAAAGAACCACCAAATTATTAACCCTCCTAGGAACAGACAAAACCTAACCCTCACGATGTCTCTCTCCCTCGCCACCGCACTTCTTCCGCCTCCTCCTTTTCTCTCCCTCACGCTGGCGCTGTCGATGGAGCCTGCCGCCGCATCAGATAGCTTCACGCACCCTATCAGAGGATTCGCCGGAGAGTACGAGCACAAATCAGTGTCATCATTGTCACCCTATCACTTAGGCCTACCTGCAAATTTTTGTTAATTTCCATCTCTGCAAATTCCACAATAGATGACTGTGACTGAATAGCTACAAAGAGAGATCTTGAAGATTCATCATTTACTGAGGGAGTTATAGTTGGATCATGATCAGTTTGATGTGGAAGCCTTACAATGACATCCTATCTTAAACCCTTCAGAAAGTTTATGTGGTCAATTAATAACACAAGTTTCTTGAAACAAGTACTGGCATTGATCATTTATCTGACGTCAGATTGCTTCTCAATAAACACCAACCCATCATATACGTCCTTCTCTCGTAACAACCAATAAATTGAAAGCCTCTCAAATACTAAGAATCTAATTTATCCATCCAAAAGACCAAGTGTCACAAGTGCAATTATCAAAATGAATAGTTGATGCAGATGAATAGCTAATGTTGCATTTTAACCCAAGAAAAATCCATTATGAACTACTTCAATAGTGAACATGCCATCATCCTCCCTTGGAAAAAAGTACAGATGTAGAGGCCTGAACCCAATAAGGTACCAGTGCCTGTGTTTACAGTGCTAGTCCCTCGATCGAATAGCTAGGACCCACAGTTTAAGATGTAATATCAAGAAACAAAGGTCATATTGTAACTTATAATCAGGAATGAAAAAATCCATTACCACTTACATAGATCATATGGCTATCTTATTACAAAATAGCAGATATAATTATATACCATGGAGTCCTTCATCTTCATATGCCACAGGCAAACATGTTGGTTGTAAACTTGTAATCCCTACTCAACAAACTTCACTAACATCAAACAAACCTGCAACATAATAAGTTACAACCACAAGCGTCAATACATTTGAATTGTATTGACAAGTGATATCATTTTGATATGGAGAATCTATCATCTACATGAATATATGGCTAAGTGGAGTTTTGGCTGGCCTTTGCATAAAATAAGTTTCCCTATCCTTTGAAAATAGTTTTTCTCCTTTTCAAAACATTTCATCACACGTGGAACACTGGATACAAACCAGGTGCAACCCTTTTTCACCCAAAAGTTTTAACTTACAGAAATTGGGATGAGGAGATTCTTGATCATTTCAATGTCTTTGATGCTAAAAATGTCCATTACCGGGGACACAGCTAAGTACTTAATTTATACCCTCTCTAGAGGTGGTGCACTTTCCCCACAAAACTCGACATGCATCGAGACAAGAATTTTTAGAAGCAATCCCTCAGATCACCACAGACGGGTTCCATCCTATCATCACTACCACCTTCTGTCTGTCCGTGTGAGTTATTGCAACTTAGTTGGTCAAGGTAGAGCCCATATTCCATGTGGCTGCACTGGAAGCTTATCAACACTAAACATATCAAATCTCTTTATTCCTGGGTGGCCATCCACAAGTGAAATACACCAGGGTAAACCATAGAAACGGGCCCTGGGTAACCACTCAACACAAACGATACTTCCCATTCCACCCAGGTGTTTCATTAACAAGTTGTTTTCTTAGTCAAAAACACATAGGCATAACTTTTCCATAATATCATAACATGAATTCCCACCCTTGAATTCTAATATCTAGGCTAAGCATACTAGCATAACATGTCTCTTAAATTATGAATTCTATTATCTAAGTAACATCGTATGGACCAGATCAAATGGTACCGCTTCAGTAAGTGGATCTATCTTAACCCTCAGATATGCATCTAGCGGACCAGATTGATCTAGCCAAGAACTGGCAGCGCTGCTCTCTGCGTACGGCGGCGGCGCGTCTGACAGCGACATTCCGGCGAGGCCAGGGGTAAGGGAGAGATGAGAGTATGTTACCGTGGTCACGGGGACGTGGTGATGCTCAACGTGGTCTTGGGAGAGGCCGGGGAGCATGGGTGCGGCAGCGATTCCTCTTCGGAGTTGCGCGCTCCGTCGGGTGCTTGCAGATACCGTTGCGGCCGAGCCTGCAGGTCACCAGCGAGCGTGTGGCGAGCATCAGAGGAAGCACATGACAATGGCGAACATGACAGCAAGAATTAGAGGGCGAGGCACTCACAGGGCTCACCGGAGTTGTGCGCACCGTCGGGAACTTGTAGACGAGGACGAAGACGGCCTACAGAGCAAGAGAAGGTGAACGACGACTACCAGAAGAATCACAAGACAATGGTTAGCACATTTGTTTGAACGAGAGGGTAAGGGGCGCACGGGTGTGGACTCTAGGGCTCACCGGCATTGTGCTCACCGTCGGTGGTTTGCAGGTGATGACGGAATCGAGCCTCTAGGTCGCGCGTGAGCACATAGGGAAAGTAGGCAGGAGCGTATGAGGAGGGAGAGTAGGCCAGTGTGAGTTAAGGCAAGAGGGGAGGTCTGTGCTCTCTGGAAATTTTGTCGGAGCACGTCGGAGACAGCGGCAGTGTGGGCTCGAATTGGGGCAGCCTGGGGGCTCTCTATGGTTGTTGGGTGAGGGGAAACAGAGAGGAGGGAGAGAGAAATAAGAGAGCGTGGTCGAGGGAGGGAATCACTGCGGCAATTAAGATAATTGAATCGAATAAATTCGAGAAGAAATGACAAGGAAGAGGGCGTGTTCTACGCACGGTGTAGACGACAATGCTGACGAAGCAGTTGGTCCAGGCGGTCGGCGAGGGGATGGCGGAAATGTGCGGTGCAAAAGGAATTTGAGGGGGAGAGAGGGGTGGCTCGCGTGGGCTGGTTGGGCCGCATTGCTGGGCTAGGCTAGGCAGCTGGCAGGTTCTATTTTTTTCCTTCCTTTGTCTTTTTTTTTATTTTTATGTTTTCTGTTTTTATTCAAAACATTTGATTCAAACTTCAATTTGAGTTCAAATCTTGTCCAATCTTTTTAGTAGGTTTTATACCTATTATGAGTTGATTAAATAGTCCACTTTGGAATATTTCAAATCTTTTTCTTATGATTTAATATTCATTTAATTGAGGCATAATGGTATTTATTTAAATAAAATTTGAATATGGTTCATAAGCCCATATAATTTTTTTTAAATAAACTTTTATCCCTTTATTTTATTTAAATTACTTTTATTCCATTTACTTATGGATTTCTCCTTGGTTTGAATTGTCTTTTGTAATAATTCTTATCTATTTATTTATTTGTCTTGTAAAATTCATATCTTTTTATTTATAGCTCAAAATATAGTGATTCCAATTTGTATAATTTTATTTAATATTTATTTATCTTTTTAAATCCTTTTAGGATTACTTTATTCACAATTTGGCATGTAGTTTTAGCTAGGAGATTTATTAGGTTTGGAATATTTTCTTTTATCTTATAAAAATCATAAGTTTTTATCCATGGCTCCAAATGGAGTGAACACAATTCCTATGGTTTTATAATATTTTTGTTTACCATTTTTGATCATTTAGGAATGTTTTCTGCTAAATTTTTATATGGAACAAAGCCATAGTCTTGGAGTGATCTTGAAGATGATTTCTTTCATTAGGGTTTAGGTTTTTTTCAGTTTAACTTTTCCAAGTGCTTAAATTCAAGATACATTCCATGCATGAATGCATTTGATTTGTTTGAAAAAAATTTGTTTGTTGATTTTCATTAAAATTTTGTTGAAGTATGGTTTTGATGTTTCCATTTAGAGATAAAAAGTTTCTTTTCCCCCTTAATTTTAACAATTGTTTTTTTGTTTGTTTATTTTTCATATTTCAAAATTATGAAAATTTTGGGATGTGACAGCAAGAGCATCAAGAAAATTGCACAATTCAGATTTCTCTAACAAAAATTCAATAAATCGTAAAAAAATTAAGCCAACAAAAGAACATGGTCATGACATCAAACAATGAATAACTCTTCTTCCAAAATGATGGTGCAGATGATCGCATAGTGAACTGAATATTCAGTTAGCTGTACCAGACAATGATTATCAAAAGACAATGATCAAACTTAGTTATTTGACTTACTTAAGATTCCATTCATGCACATGAAATTCATACAGTACACATTGCAATGAAAAGACTAAACTTTTTGACATGAGTGCAATATGTGGTACTAAAAGGTGTAATTTCCGCATACTTGCTAGACGCACAGGCTACCACAAATCATGCATCTACTTCCTGCGTAATCTCAGAGCTCATAGAGACAACCAAACACCAAAATACAAGAAAGTTCTCCAAAATACCAACCTAGCAAACTTGCTTAATTATGTATATTACCTCTGTTCCAAAATTTAGTATTCTACTATGTGTAATTAAGCTATTGCTTGTTCAAAAATTGAAGGACTAGTGCGTATGTATAACATTTTCCCCAGCACGTAGCGTGGATCTAGAAGCACCTTTCAGATAGCCTAGACATGCTTTGAAGAAATCATAAATTTTGATTGTTTCTCCAAGACGAAACTATCCATGCAGAGAACAAGGGTCATGGTGACTACATTATTTTTTTTCAAAAGAGTGACTACAGTATCTCGATGGTGGATGGTGTCCAATCTTCGTTAAGATGGAAAATAAAATTATAAAGCTATGCGTTCCACTAATCTCAGAATATATTGGCCCGTTGCACATATTTTGCTCTATTAGCACATGTCCTCATGCTTCCATAGTGGGCTAGACCTAGTGTTATGGGCTATATCTGAGCATTCAACTCTTCCTTACCAAATGGTCACGCTCTCGCCTTGTCTTGTTCCATGAAGCTGGCCTTGGGATGGTCCATGGAAAGATCGCTATGGAAGCCTATGGGAAGCCGATCCTTCCCATAGGAGGTCCATGGAACGAACCTTTGATTCCAACGCTCTGGTCCCCGACATCTGCCCTCTCCACCTTATCTCCATTGTAACTGAGCTTGCCCAATCGGCTGCCGAGCCTCCCCTTGTTGGGGATATTCTATATGGGTATTCTCATAGCATGTCTTCTATCCGGATAACCCGGGTGGCCCACAGTTTGTAGCATGGCCCATGGCCTGCTGGGCAGCCCAGTTAGATGGATCCAGAAGGGAGGCCCATGCCGGACAAAGAAAGGCTACAGAGGAGTCACCGACGTACCCGAATCCTTGGAGTGCAAGACACGCTAGACTAGTTGTAAGCAGTGTAGGACTCTGTAACCTGTCCGGCTAGGACTTTGCCTGTAACCCTAGGACCTGGCGACTATATAAGTCAGGCCTATGGGAGCATTTAGGGCATAATTTTATATGTGCAAATCGTACTCGCGCACAGCGAACCAATCCCTGTAACTCGGGGTATTGCCACTATAGTGATTTATAGCAGGATTAGGATTCTGTCACCGTTGTGGGATCTGAACCTGGGTAAGCTGTTTAACCTCGTACCTGTCAACCGTCCACCTTCCCCCACGTCTCTAAACACGCACCGTGGGGCAAGAGGCGCTTCAGGCTCTTCAGCGGGCGGGGACAAAGATCTTCGCGGGAATCGGCGAGACCGTAGCCATCGGTCGTGTTCTCTTCTCCGACAACATTCTGATTGTCCCTCCTGACGGATTCTGGATCCCGGCGAAGACGAACCCTACACGGTGCTCGATCGTCCCCATCAGAGATATCCACCTCTTCATCGGCAAAACTGACTTGGACACTAGTTCCCTGGGAGTCGGAGGAGCATCAAGACCCGCATGGACCGCCTATGGGAAGGATACGTTCGCAGAAGGATCGATGTCGGATCTCTCCTTGGAGTTTGCCGGCAAAGATCGGAAAAATTCAAGGCCCACCCAAACCGCCCTTGTGCTGGATATAATGGTGGAAGATCGCTGCAAGTCCGCCGGCTTTTCCCATGCGTCTGGATAGCAGAGATCCAAGTTTGTCGGAGTGGTAACCATCTTCGATATAGCGCGTTGCGTTCAGAGAGAGGGCGAAAACCACCGCGATTACCTTGCCAGGTGGCTCCATATACGGGCCGACCTGGCTCATTACCCCAATGATGATGCTATGTATCACTTTGTGGAAGGACTGGACCAAGGTACGCTCCTCCGGCATATGCTAAGGTGGCAGCAGGCTTCGGGACGCCTCACTTTCGAAAGCACGGTGCACACCGTCAACAGCTATGTAACACCCTCCGAATCGGCCCTATGCAAGTTTTAGCGATTCCCGCCAAACCCACATAGAATCGATTCAAAGGTGCCCACCAGGCACTTGCGTGCGTGTGGAAAACAAAGTAATAACATTACACAACAGCCCTCGATGGGACCCACAGAACAGATATATATACAACAGCGACTCAAAGAGTCAAGAATACAGATATACAGAACAAAGATCCAAATCACCTTGAAAACGATAGAGCGTCCAGCTACAGACAAGATGCAAATGGGGCTAAGAGCCCTGAAGAATAACCAATGGCGTCCATAACCCTGCCCAGGCCAAGCCGGAAGGGTAACCCTGCTAACGACGTCGAACTCAAAACCTGCTTAAACAAAAGGGGTGCCGACAAAGGGCAAAGGAAAAAGAGAGAGCGGTCGATCTTGAGGCCGATGCAGCGAGGCTAGAATTCGGCGGTCCTCGCCTACATAGGTATGGTGGACTGAAGCGGCAGCGCAGCATGCACCAACAACCTATAGAGACTCGATACAACTAGCGGCTATCAGAGAGGGGTAAGAAAGACCTATTCGGAACCAACCTGATACTACCACCAAACATACCCATCCTGGTATTTTCCCCTCGAGACCAAACGAGGAAGTCAACCGAGGAACTCACACAGTTGGCAGTTTTATTCATTCCGTTATAGTGGCGGCAATTACTAGTCAAATATATATAGCATGAGTCATCCTGATATAATAACCAGTGGGAAGTTTTAGTTAACCATTCCGTTATAGTTGCAACACTTACTAGTCAGATACAATAAGCATGAGATATCCCCAAACCCAGCAGTTGTTGGTACTTTTATTTAGCCATTCCGTTGTAGTGAAGCTGATTACTAGTCATATCGGATACAAGTCAAATTATAACAGTAAACTTTAGTTATAGTTGTCTATGATCGAGACCTGTGCTCCAATTCGACCATAACCGCGGACACGGCTTCTCGAAAAGATTTAACCCTGCAGGGGTGCACCAAAGTTCCCACACGCACCTACACCCTTGTTGTCGGATCAGGTAGGTACAAGATCACAAAACATACACCCAACGGTATGTCGACGGGGTTTCGGACACGACGTTTCCCAGACCCAAAGCAAGCACGGGGGGCCACCCCACCAAGTCTACTCGCAACGAAGTCGGCCGGTCTCCGAGACGGACTCAGGGTTTGTGGAGACGGATGTAAACGACTGGGAACCCGAAACTCTCGGGCTTGTCGATACAGCGAAAACGTGTCACGATACTAAACGATACAGGTGCTCCTCGCACAATCGTAAAGAAAGCAGTAAAGCATGGCATAAGTACAGAATAGTAATAAAGCCCCAAACTAATTGTGGCCCCGACAAGATTTTGGAATCAGGTACTAAATCGATGGGCGTGCCCATACACCCCACCTGTGGTTAGCGCGCTCGATCTCGGAACAGGTGTCAAGAACTCAGGGTCCTACGGGACACAAGTGGACGGTTAACAACCAAATAACATCTATTGCCCACCTGTGCCTCTGCATTTACCTACTTCAATTTTAGTTATTAAACAGTAATTAAAGTAAACGATAATTAAAGCCATGATCATCTCCAACATAAAACATGCGGCAATACTCCAACAACTGTGGTACTGGACGACACACAACAGCACTTGAGCAAGCGACTACGACGCGCAAGTCCAACTATCTACCAATCAACAGGTAATAGGATGTGTCCAAGGCAATATAAGGCTGCAAGGGGTATCACAGGTACGAAAACTAGAGCATCGCAACACAGATAGCAATAGATCAACAGGAGGTAATAAATACTATAAAGTAAAATAGGTAGAAAGGGGGAGATGCTCGCCTGAAAAAATTGCCGAAGGTTCATCCGAAGATCGGGTCGACACTCACATCAACTCATTGATCTTATCCGCGAAGAAGCAAAACACTAGAAGAAACATCGGATGCACTATTTAATACTACGACAGAAGATCGGGCATGATGCATGTATGATGTATGACATGGCAGGCATGCGATGCAATTAGGCCATATTAACGGAACCGGGGTCCCGACAAATATTCAAGTGGTTCAAGTTGTTTAGATACCCCACAATTTAAATGTTGTCTTAACATGGCAAAACATAGTATCGGTTCGCTACACAAATTTAAATGGAGTCCGGAATAAGACAAAGATATCCCGCATATAGACTCCATATTTAATTTAGGTGAATCGGCATAAGGCCCCCAAACCACACCAATATGCATGCATGAACAATTTAATATGCATCAGTTGATAATGTCATATTATAAAACAATGGGGGGTCTCAAATAGGGAATCACATTAGGGTTCGGCGAACTTGGGCTCCGAGGGGTTCGGTCTCAGGGTTCAGGGTTCGACGGGATCGGTCTTGGCGTTCGAGATGAAGATCTTGGCGTTCCGCGGCGAAGTGCTTGTCGTACCGGGATGAAGACCTTGGGCTCCGGGTTCTCGGCGAACTTGGTGTCCGGGAAGGAGTACTTGTCGCACCGGGGTCTCGGCGTCCTTGGATCCGAGAGGAAGAACTATGCGTGCCGGGTTCGGTCTTCGGGGAGGTCTTCGGAAGATCGATAGCGGCCCCGAAGATCTTGTCGACGCGAAGGATGGCAAAGACGCAACAACAAGAATCCGCTACGGCATGGAGAGAAAACATGTTTGTTCACAAACAAGCATGCATGGAGGCATTTAGAGCTGTGCCTGCATAACACACACGAAATGCCCCAAAACATGAGCCCCGAGCACATTTTCCAACAGGGACACCTAGCTGCACACATAGTCCATACAAACTGTAATGATGAACACATGTTCGTGCGCGAGCGGTCGCGAGCAGAGGTGGTAACGGATTGCAGATTCGAAGGTGCGGGGAACTGAGCGGAGGAGGCCGCACAGTCCCTTGCGGTGGCAGCGGTCGGTGGCGCCACACTGCCGGAGACGAGGATCAACGGTTGCGCACGGGATGGACGCGAACGACAGAGACAGAAGGAGAGGGGGCGACGGGCAGCACGGGGCGCCGACGCGGGCAGAACGGAGGTCGAGAGGGCTCGGCAGGCGTGCTTGGGGCCAAACGGAGGGCGGCCAGCGAGGAGCTCAAGGGGGAGGTGGTCGCCGGGATGAGCAGAGACGAAGGTGGCCGAACCGAAGGCGGCGGGGCGGTTGCAGGAGCAGCAGGAGAGGTTGTCCGGCGTCGGCTAGGGAGAGCGTCCGGTGGCGGAGCGGGCGAGCTCGGGGTGGCGCGTCGCAGAGGCCACGGGCGGCTCCGGCGAGGCAGAGAGAAGACCGGCGGAGGGGAGGGTTGGTGACGACGCGGGCTGGGAGGCGGCGGCCGCAGGCGCTGCTCGCTGCGGGGAGCAGGGACGGAATGGAGGAGGCGGCGGCGGGCGCCTGGAGGAGGCGGGATCGGTCGGGGTGGAGCCAGAGAAGAGAGAGAGGGGGGAGGGATCGAGGCCAGGGGTCTGTGGGGTGGGGCCGGGTTCAGGAGCGGGGTCTGGGTGGTGGGTCCAGGGAGTGGGTTGGACCAGTCCGGGTGTGTGGCGTGTGGCATCGAGGGGAGTGGGGTGGGTGGCATCGGCCGCTGTGTGGTGTGCGTGTGTGAGTTTGGTGTGGGTGGGGCCAGCGGTTGAGGTGTGGGGAGTGGGGGTGAGAGAGGTGGGGGTAGGATGAGGTGGCAGGCGCTGATTGGCTGGAGTGAGGTGGAGGGGTGAGGTGGAGGGAGGGGATTGGAGGGAGTGAGGTGGCTGGAGGGTGGGTAGAATAGGACTGGGTAGGAAAAAGGTTTAGGGTTTTTCTTTAGATGGGCCGGGTGGTAGGTAGTCTGGTCAGGTTGGGCCTCTGGCCTGACTGATCGGACTGCCTCCCCGGACAAAATATTTTATTATTTATTTTATTTGTAAAACTTTTTGTAAATACTTTTTAGACAAATAAAAGATCCGAACCGACCGATGTTTTGATTTGAAATAAAGACGGGGGTTATTTAGAAAACAAAGGTAGGTTTTTAGAAACTAGTTTTTGACAAACATATGCATGATGATGATGATGATCAAATGCAATGTGGCATGATGACATGAGCATGCGGTCATGATGATGCAATGCACAAAAACAACGCGATTTTCTAGTAGTGGTTTTTGCGGGGCGCCACAATTCGACACCACTAATAATGGATCTCGCCCTCGAGATCCGCCTCATGGTACCGGAAGAAGGGCGGCGATCTGAATCTTCTCGCATCGTGTAGATCCTCGCGACACCACTAACAAGGATTGTTCCCCATTCGTTGAGAGAACACTCCGGAGAAACAAAGATGAAGGTAAAGGTCTCAAAAGGGTAAGGCCACCTCTAACTTCCGCGGAAGGAGTATAACTGCAATGATTCACCATTCAATCTGCAAGAGCGAATGATAAGAGTAGTTGGATGGTGATCAGTCCATCGCGCACCCAAAGCATTACTCTGCACATGAATAGGAAATTATGCAACCAACTCTCAGAATTCAGATTGTAGATCTCGGCAAGCGAGGTTCGGAAACAAAGGAGTGATGCAGACTCTGCATCTGATCTGGCGTAGATGCTGTCGTAACGTCGGAAAACACTAGGAGGCACAAACAAGGAACAAAGGATGGTACCACAGATAAAGGACCACTCAGATAGCAGAAGGACCGGATGTAGAAGCACCGTTACCAAAAGAGGAAGCGAAACCCTAAAGGTACGATGGAACCCAACCACGAGAAATCCTGGACTCGAAGAGAGAGAAGAGAGCGGATTCAAAACACGCAGAGGTGAGAGGAGAGCAGCAGAGGGGTAAGGAGTGAAAATCAGACTTAATCAGAACTATCCAACCGATTTTGCAAAAATAGTTTTGACACTCTACTTCGGCCGTTAGCTAGGTTATCCTACAGGCTGGACTTGTGGGGTATCGCAACTGCTGGGCTCTGATACCACTCTGTAACACCCTCCGAATCGGCCCTATGCAAGTTTTAGCGATTCCCGCCAAACCCGCATAGAATCGATTCAAAGGTGCCCACCAGGCACTTGCGTGCGGGTGGAAAACGAAATAATAACATTACACAACAGCCCTCGATGGGACCCACAGAACATATATATATACAACAGCGACTCAAAGAGTCAAGAATACAGATATACATAACAAAGATCCAAATCACCTTGAAAACGATAGAGCGTCCAGCTACGGACAAGATGCAAATGGGCCTAAGAGCCCTGAAGAATAACCAATGGCGTCCATAACCCTGCCCAGGCCAAGCCGGAAGGGTAACCCTGCTAACGACGTCGATCTCAAAACCTGCTTAAACAAAAGGGGTGCCGACGAAGGGCAAAGGAAAAAGAGAGAGCGGTCAGTACTGAGGCCAATACACGGCGAGGCTAGAATTCGGCGGTCCTCGCCTACATAGGTATGGTGGACTGAAGCGGCAGTGCAGCATGCACCAACAACCTATAGAGACTCGATACAACTGGCGGCTATCAGAGAGGGGTAAGAAAGACCTATTCGGAACCAACCTGATACTACCACCAAACATACCCATCCTGGTATTTTCCCCTCGAGACCAAACGAGGAAGTCAACCGAGGAACTCACACAGTTGGCAGTTTTATTCATTCCGTTATAGTGGCGTCAATTACTAGTCAAATATAGATAGCATGAGTCATCCTGATATAATAAGCAGTGGGAAGTTTTAGTTAACCATTCCGTTATAGTTGCAACACTTACTAGTCAGATACAATAAGCATGAGATATCCCCAAACCCAGCAGTTGTTGGTACTTTTGTTTAGCCATTCCGTTGTAGTGAAGCTGATTACTAGTCATATCGGATACAAGTCAAATTATAACAGTAAACTTTAGTTATAGTTGTCTATGATCAAGACCTATGCTCCAAGTCGTCCATAACCGCGGACACGGCTTCTCGAAAAGATTTAACCCTGCAGGGGTGCACCAAAGTTCCCACACGCACCTACACCCTTGTTGTCGGATCAGGTAGGTACAAGATCACAAAACATACACCCAACGGTATGTCGACGGGGTTTGGGACGACGTTTCCTGGACCCAAAGCAAGCATGGGGGCCACCCCACCAAGTCTACCCAAGCAAGTCGGCGGTCTCGAGACGGACTCGGGGTTTGTGGAGGCAGGTAACGATCGGGAACCCGAAACTCTCGGGCTTGTCGATACAGCGAAAACGTGTCACGATCCTAAACAGTACAGGTGCTCCTCGCACAATCGTAAATAAAGCAGCAAAGCATGGCATAAGTACAGAATAGTAATAAAGCCCCAAACTAATTGTGGCCCCAAAGACAAAGACTTGGAATCGGTACTAAATCAATGGGGTGCCCATACACCACACCGTGGTTAGCGCTCGATCTCGGAGCAGTGTCAAGAACTCGGGTCCTACGGGACACAAGTGGACGGTTAACAACCAAATAACATCTATTGCCCACCTGTGCCTCTGCATTTACCTACTTCAATTTTAGTTATTAAACAGTAATTAAAGTAAACGATAATTAAAGCCATGATCAGCTCCAACATTAAACATGCGGCAATACTCCAACAACTGTGGTACTGGACGACACGCAACATCACTTGAGCAAGCGACTACGACGCGCAAGTCCAACTATCTACCAATCAACAGGTAATAGGATGTGTCCATGGCAATATAAGGCTGCAAGGGGTATCACGGGTACGAAAACTAGAGCATCGCAACACAGATAGCAATAGGTCAACAGGAGGGAATAAATACTATAAAGTAAAATAGGTAGAAAGGGGGAGATGCTCGCCTGAAAACATTGCCGAAGGTTCATCCGAAGATCGGGTCGACACTCACATCAACTCATCGATCTTATCCGCGAAGAAGCAAAACACTAGAAGAACCATCGGATGCACTATTTAATACTACGACAGAAGATCGGGCATGATGCATGTATGATGTATGACATGGCAGGCATGCGATGCAATTAGGCCATATTAACGGAACCGGGGTCCCGGCAAATATTCAAGTGGTTCATGTTGTTTAGATACCCCACAATTTAAATGTTGTCTTAACATGGCAAAACATAGTATCGGTTCGCTACACAAATTTAAATGGATGCATCAGGTGATAATGTCATATTATAAAACAATGGGGGGTCTCGAATAGGGAATTACATTACGGTTCGGCGAACTTGGGCTCCGAGGGGTTCGGTCTCAGGGTTCAGGGTTCGACGAGATCGATCTTGGCGTTCGGGATGAAGATCTTGGCGTTCCGCGGCGAAGTGCTTGTCGTACCGGGATGAAGACCTTGGGGTCCGGGTTCTCGGCGAACTTGGCGTCCGGGAAGGAGTACTTGTCGCACCGGGGTCTCGGCGTCCTCGGATCCGAGAGGAAGAACTATGCGTGCCGGTCGCGAGCAGAGGTGGTAACGGATTGCAGATTCGAAGGTACGGGGAACTGAGCAGAGGAGGCCGCACAGTCCCTTGCGGTGGCAGCGGTCGGTGGCGCCACACTGCCGGAGACGAGGATCAACGGTTGCGCACGGGATGGACGTGAACGACAGAGACAGAAGGAGAGGGGCGGCAACGGGCGCCGCAGGCGAACAGGCCGAGAGGGCTCGGCAGGCGTGCTTGGGGCCAAACGGAGGGCGGCCAGCGAGGAGCTCAAGGGGGAGGCGGTCGCCGGGATGAGCAGAGACGGAGGTGGCCGAACCGAAGGCGGCCGGACGCGGGCCGGTTGCAGGGAACGACGGGGAGAGGTTGTCCGGGCGTCAGCGCTAGGGAGAGCGCGTCCGGTGACTGGCGGCGACGGGCGGAGGCGAGCTCGGGGTGGCGCGTCGTAGAGGCCACGGGCGGCTCCGGCGAGGTAGAGAGAAGACCGGCGGCGGGGAGGGTTGGTGACGACGCGGGCTGGGAGGCAGCGGTCGCAGGCGCTGCTCGCTGCGGGGCACGGGGACGGAACGGAGGAGGCGGCGGCGGGCGCCAGGAGAAGGCGGGGTCGGTCGGGGTGGAGCCAGAGAAGAGAGAGAGGGGGGAGGGATCGAGGCCAGGGGTCTGTGGGGTGGGTCCGGGTTCAGGAGCGGGGTCTGGGTGGTGGGTCCAGGGCGTGGGTTGGACCAGTCCGGGTGTGTGGCATGTGGCATCGAGGGGAGTGGGGTGGGTGGCATCGGCCACTGTGTGGTGTGCGTGTGTGAGTTTGGTGTGGGTGGGGCCAGCGGTTGAGGTGTGGGGTGTGGGGGTGAGAGAGGTGGGGGTAGGATGAGGTGGCAGGCGCTGATTGGCTGGAGTGAGGTGGAGGGGTGAGGTGGAGGGAGGGGATTGGAGGGAGTGAGGTGGCTGAAGGGTGGGTAGAATAGGACTGGGTAGGAAAAAGGTTTAGGGTTTTTCTTTAGATGGGCCGGGTGGTAGGTAGTCTGGTCAGGTTGGGCCTCTGGCCTGACTGATCGGACTGCCTCCCTGGACAAAACATTTTATTATTTATTTTATTTGTAAAACCTTTTGTAAATACATTTTAGACAAATAAAAGATCCGAACCGACCGATGTTTTAATTTGAAATAAAGACGGGGGTTATTTAGAAAACAAAGGTAGGTTTTTAGAAACTAGTTTTTGACAAACATATGCATGATGATGACGATGCTCAAAGGCAATGTGGCATGATGACATGAGCATGCGTTCATGATGATGCAATGCACAAAAACAACGCGATTTTCCAGTAGTGGTTTTTGCGGGGCGCCACAAGCTACGCGGGGGCTGAGGAGGAAGCTCGAACTCGCACTCGTTGGCGGATCCCCTCCGCCTCAGCCACCGCCACCATCGCCTCTGGTCGTAGTCGCTGCGCCACCGCCACCAGTTGTCATCGCTGCAGTGGCACCACCACCTCCAGTGACCATTGACGCTGTCGCACCGCCACCGCCCATCGTCGAGGAAGCCCCGACACCCTCCGACTCCGTGTTTGACACACTCTACACCGACATTAGCGCTTACTCGGAGGAGATAGACTTCTGCCCGGATGAGCTAGACTCAGCTATGCAGGAGATGGAGGAGGATTTCCAACACGACGAGCAGGCCAACTAGGTTGTCATGTCCCGAGAGGTGTTCGTCGCCATTGGGACCGTGATGGAAGAAGACCATCCCGGAAAGCTTCGCCTAAAGCATTGGACAAGGGGAAGGGACCACATATTGCTGCCTACAAGGATCATGCAAAGGCCATGCCCCTCCACCTAACCCAGTGTAGCAGGCGCAGGAACTCAACATCGGTCCGAGTAACAACAACACCGCAAACCCGCCGCCTCCAGCATCAGCATCTAATGCTGCCCAAATTACTCCGGTTGATAGAGTGATGTACGACAACCTGATCGTCGAGCCCATGACTATAGCTCATATCCGGAGCGTAGTCCATCTTGACGAGAAGCATCATTAGCTGTTGTAGGAGGCCCAGGCCATCGCGGAGCAAGGCGCAAAGCTAGATCGAGATCTGGCCAACGCGCAGAAGTCAATAGAGAAAGCTAGAGCCATGGAGATCGAGTACAAGAATCTTCTCCAGCAGCAGAAGGCTAAGAAAGCTCTGGCTCGCGTCATCAATGATCCTGGTGTACGGAGAAATCTAGGATGGGCCCCCTCGAAGCCGCCACAAGCAAATCCATACATTGACAGCGAAGGCAGGCAGGTGATGCCCACTCCTCTTCTTAATCTCGCCGTCGCCAAGACCCTTGTAGAGCAGAATAGATCACCTGCAGCAGTGGAGCAGTTCTATGACCTCGTGGCCAAGGCGATGAAACAGAAGGAAAAGGCCACCTCTCAGAGGCTTGAGTCTGACCCAGTGTTTTGCCAGTCTAGTCAGCATAAGTTGCCAAGGGATCGATCTCGTCAGGATGTCGGGTCCCAGACGGGTTTCTCAGAGCGAAGACGGAGGGATGCCCACAACAGGAAAGACGCTATCCCCATATCCTCCGACCATGGAGGCAAATCTCATCCTCGTCGCCCATCTCCACTGCCCCGATCCCCCCGACATCGCAAAGACCCCAAGGCTCACCATCGCACGGATATCCCTCCACGAAAGCAACACAACATCGTCATGCGCGAAAATGCGGAGCAGGCCCGTCATGATGGAGAGCGCAGCCAAGGACACAAGAGCAGGTCGCGTCATGACCCTCTGTGTACGACAAACAATCGTGACAAGCGTGAGGCGTCGCAGGAGGGTAACAGCAAGAAGGCTAACCCACTGCCACCTCCGCCTCCATCACTACCTAGCAGCCACCATGGCGGAGGAGGCCCGCGTCATTCACACAGCCCATCCCCTGATGGCAAAAAGAAGAAAAGAAGACCGGAGCCATACGACGCACGATCACGTCTGGACAAGATCCACGAGGCCCGGGATGGAGCATACCTGGGACCATGCTGCTTTGGAACTATGATTCAGACCACAGCTTACCCCAAGGGTTTCCGGATTGACAAGACATCAAGCCCTATGACGTCACCGCCAAGCCAGCAACATGGTTGTAGGATTATGGCAACGCGGTGGAAATCGCCGGGGGAAACACCAATGTTGTCTTCAAGTACCTCCCATTGATGCTAGCGGGAACGGCCTAACAATGGATCGATGACTTGTCGGGGAAGTCTATCTGCAACTAGCTGGACATGCAAGAATAGTTCACCAAGAACTTCGAGGGGACGTACAAACGTCCCTTCACTGTTGGCGACCTACAACGGTGCGTGCAGGAGAAAGACGAGCCATCTCACGCCTACCTCTCCCGCTGGATGGATATGAAGAATTCCTGCGCAGGAGTGCACTCCCAGACCGCCATGTCTTCCTTCATCGATGGGTTGTAAAGAGGTACGTTGCTCCGACATACGTTGAAGCGTTTGTAGGACAACCACCAGCTAGATCTCAACCAGATGATCCAGCTAGCTAGTGAGTTCGTGGCTACCGACGATGATGCTCGCGGCTCCCTGCCGGCAACGTTCATTCCAACTCAGGCTCGGAGGAACAGAAGCACCAAGCGGAAGATACCGCCAGAAGAAAAGAAAACCTCCGACATGGTCGCCATGAATTTTGCAGGACGAGGTGATGGCGGCCAGCGTGGCCGAGGACGGGGGCTGGTCGTGGGCAGCAACGAGGTAGTGAAACAACCTCGACAATGCTCCGTGTCCCCATACCTACGAGGAGTACCGTGATATGTCGTGCCTCGTACAACTCGACGCCAATGGCAAGGACACACAAACCAATCGCCATTGCAAGTTCGTCAACAACCTCAAGGAGGACCCGGAGTCCGGCTACAAGTGAAGTCGCAAGAACAGACTGCGAAGCAAGGGCAAGGAGAAGAAGAAGGAGGAGGAGTCCAAGGATTCAAGTGACATGGACGAGGACGTTGACCCCAAGCACGCCGCCAAGAGCGACGACAAGGGCAAAAAACCCTTCGAGAAGAAGGCGGCAGTATTCCACACTTTCCTTGGCACCCCCACCGTCTAACAACAGAAGACCTCCACGAGGATACTGATGGCCACTCTACCCCCAGTTCCCCAATACCTGCGCTGGTCGGAGATTCCAATTACTTGGGGCAGGAAGGAACACCCAGACCTCATCCCTACGGAGAACCAATACGCCATGATCATCAACCCCCTGATTGACAGCAACGAGTTCACCAAATGTATGGTGGATAGTGGAAGCAGCATTAACATCATGTACCTGGATACACTACACAAGATGAACTTGACCGAGGCAAACCTAAGGCGGACCAGCACCATCTTCCACGGCGTAGTTCCTGGTCGGGAGGCTCGGTCCCTTCGGTGCATCACACTTCAGGTCGCTTTTGGCGATGTCAATACTTACCGCCAAGAACGCATGACCTTTGAGGTGGCCCCTTCAAGAGTGTGTACCACGTCATATTCGGCTGTGACATCTTACACACCTTCATGGCCAAGCGATGCTTCGTCTACAACAAGCTCAAGATACCCGGACCAAACGGTGTCATCACCGTATCCGGAAGCTTTACCAAGGAAAGGGACTGCGAGATTGGAGAAGCAACCTTTGTAGAAGTTGTCCTCTACAGCGAAGAATTCAAGGAGATCCAGATCAAGGTCGATGCCTCGGAGATGCCCGCGTCGAAGAAATAGATTTCTGACTCCGCCCCAGCATTCAAGGCCGCCATCGAGACCAAGACCGTGGAACATGTGGTAGGCGATGCCTCCAAGACCACCGCCATTGGGACGAACCTGGACCCTAAATAGGAAAGCGCGCTCGTCGAGTTCCTCTGTGAGAACAGAGACATCTTTTCCTAGCAACTTGCCAACATGAAAGGTGTACCCAGGGAACTTGCCGAGCACAGCTTGAATATTGATCCAAAATGCAAACCAGTGAAACAACCTCTACGACGCTTCGGAGACGAGAAGATACGCGCCATAGGCAAAGAGATAGCTAGGTTACTTAAGGCTAGTTTTATCCGAGAAGTACTTCACACCCGATGGGTGGCCAATCCTGTACTTGTCCCCAAAAAGGGAACCAATGAATTAACAATGTGCGTTGATTACACCGGCTTGAACAAAGCATGTCCCAAAGATCCGTTTGCCTTGTCTCGCATTGACCAAGTCATTGACTAGACGGCTGGCTTGGAGCTTTTGTGTTTTCTCGATGCATACTCAGGATACCACCAGATCAAGATGAGGAAGTCGGACCAACTGGCCACTTCGTTCACTACACCCTACGACACGTTTTTCTATGTCATGATGCCATTTTGGCTGAAAAACGTAGTTGTTACGTACCAGCGGACAATGCAGCGTTGCCTACACGATTAAAAATGTCGGAACGTTCACTCCTATGTGGGCGATATAGCGGTGATGTTTAAAAAGTCAAATGACTTAATCTCCGACTTAAAAGAAACCTTTGACATCCTCCGGAAATACAACATGATTCTTAACGCCAAGAATTGCGTCTTCGGGGTTCCAGCCAGCAAATTGTTGGGCTTCATTGTTTCGTAGCATGGAATCGAGGTCAACCCGGAGAAAATCAAGGCCATCTTAAACATAAACCATCCGACATGCCTAAAGGACATACAACGTCTAACAGGTTGCGTTGCAGCAGTTAGTCGATTCGTCAGCCGACTTGGAGAGAAGGCTCTGCCGATGTACAAGTTGATGAAGAAGGCGGAAAAATTCACGTGGACGGACAAAGAAGATGCAACATTGAAGCAGCTCAAGGAGATACTTTCCTCAGCGCCTATCCTTGTTGCGCCCGAGCCTGGGGAGCCTATGTTAAGTTACATGGCGGCCACCAACCGGGTAATCAGCATCGTCGTCGTGGTAGAGCAGAAGGAACCAGGGCATGAGTACGGAGTTCAACGACCAGTTTACTATGTAAGCGAGGTCTTGACGGAGTCCAAGCAGAGTTACCCGCACTACCAAAAGCTATCTTATGGAGTGTTCCTCGCTTCTTGGAAGCTGAGGCACTACTTCCAGGAGCACCCCATCATAGTTGTGAGTAAAGATCCACTTTCCGACATCATCAACAACAGCGACGCTACAGGAAGGGTCGCGAAGTGGGGCATTGAACTTGCCACCTTCAAGATCACCTAAAAGAGACGCGACGCTATCAAATCACCATCCTTGGCGTATTTTATCGCAGACTAGATGGAGATGCCTGATGCTACCCCTATACCAGGGCCAGAGTACTGGGTGATGCACTTTGGCGGATCAATGCTACTCAATGGCTCGGGGGCTGGTGTACTACTGAAGTCACCAACCGGGGAAAAGCTACAGTATGTTCTGCAGATCCACTTTGAGGCTATCAATAACATGGCGGAGTATGAAGAACTCATTCACGGAGTACGCATAGCCAAGGATATTGGCATCAAGCGCATATTTTGCTGTGGAGATTCCAACTTGGTTGCCCAGCAAGTGTGTGGCATCTGGAACGCGCGGAACCCTATGATGGCGGCATATCACGATGAAGTGGACGAGATAGCCAAGATCTTCTTCGGCTACGAGGTCAAGTATGTACCTAGGGAGCAAAATGAGGCAGCTACGAGGTCAAGTATGTACCATGGAACATAGCACAGCTACGTCCTTTCTACACTTAGCATTTTTTATCTATTGTGTACCTCTTATATGATCAATGAAATAAATCTCTCTAGTTCACTTGTATTTCTGAGTCTTTTACCTCCTTTAGTGTTCATTTTGGGATCGCATAAAACCTTTATGCACAAGCTTTGCGATTGCACTTGTGAAAATTCCGCCTACGGGCGTTAGCTTAAGTTTTCTGGTCTACACGTTCTTTTTGGTTTTTATGTGGATTCTGGAGTAGTGACTTTTGGCACTTATTGTCGGTGATTTTATGCTTAGGTTTTTGACGGTGCCATTGGGCATCATTGCCTGAGCGCATAGTTCCGACAACGAGTCTTCCGACTCATGAAAGGTCAAGCATAAAAACCAAAGTAATGGATAAGCCATCACTTGCTTAAAAATATGTACATGCTGGAACCAGTTCTTGAGTAGAAGGAAATACCAATCTTTGTTTTTCCGCCTGAAGTTAACAAGTAGTTTTTTCCACATACAAATTCCAGAGGAAATAAATATTACATATTGTTTTTCATTCCCCTGGCGCAGGAGACTTGCAAGCAGCATCATCAGCAGCAGGAGATCCATCCTCGAAGTCGGCGGTTTTGAGGGACTCGGAGGAGCTTTGGTTGTCATCGTCAATAATCTCCATAGGCATGAATATGTTATGGTCGGCCAACTCGGGGACTCTGGTATCATAACCCGAGAGCGACACCGAGATAGCTTTGTGATATATTTTCTGGCCATCGTCGTCCACGTCGGGAATACCGGAGGTCACCGTGTTGATGTCGGCATACTCGTAGTGTGCCTTGACCATTGACAGCGCCATCCTTGTGCCATCCCGGGTACATGAAGCTTTCCAGCTTACAATACGCTCAGGGTCTTGGTGCAATATCTCCAAGAACTTCATCACGGAATCCACCACTTTGATGTTAATCTATAGGGGCTTGTCTATCTCCTTGGCCTTCTTGATGGACGTGCTGATAAAGTTGCCGACAAGGACCATGCATTCTTTTGGTGGAGGAGGTGACTAGGTCAATCCAATAGGAGCTGCAAATTCCTACAAAGGATCGCATGAGTTCAATCACACAAAATTTCAAAGTATCTAACTTACAGAAGTACAAGACGGAGAATCACTTACTGAAGATGCTAATCTCAACCTGTTGGAGTGTATCCGCCATGGAGTCCCGTTCTTGTCGGAGGATCTTGTATGCTTCAAGATTGCGCTGATTTTTCTCATCGGCAGCTTTCTTCTGCTCTTTTAGCATCGCGATATCCTCCTTCAAGCGGTTCATCTCCGTGTTAGAGGACTCCTACAGGACCTTCATGGAGTCCTCATGCATCTTCAGCATATCATTTCTCTCCTGCTTAAGGATCTTGTTTTCGCTATCCAGCAACTCAATATGCTTGGATTGATCAACAATGTCCTTGGCCTTAGCAATGGTTTTTGCAAGTCGGAGAAATAACAAGTACATGGTGAGTACTCGGATAATGTTGGCACAAGACCAAGTTGGAGTACGAAACGAAAGGAAAAAACAGACTCTTTCTCTTGGTGATTTGATCCTTCAAGAAGGCAGTTTTACCCTTTTCGGCTTCCAAATCCGCACGCATCTTCTGAAACTTCTCGTTGGCCATGCCTCTCTAAGCATTCTCATTATGTGGAAAGAAATTTTAAAGCTGTTTAGTCTACTTGGAGCATCTAGCCGGGTAACTATCCACCTAGAGGCTTGGGGGCTACAGTGAGAATTTTTTAACTTGGCAATATGCTTAGTCTTTCTTTAAGGATCTACTCGGAACTGATTCAGTTTTCAACTAGAATCTTGGGGGATACAGTATAAAGTTTTTTAACTCAGTCATATGCTTAGTCTTTCTTTAAGTATCTATTAGGAACTCATTCAGTTACAACTAGAGACTTGGGGCCAACAATATTGAAATTTACAAACAATGTGTATGTTACTATGAAAGCATCTAGTCAGAATGATTCATTCACACTACATGCTTGGTGGCTATAGTGAGAAGTTTTTTAGCTTAGTCAGTCTTAGAGTATTCAGATGGAAAGACCTATGGTTTTCCGTCTAAATCCTCGGGGGCTACAGTGGGATACTTATATGAAATGCAAAAGGAAAATAAAACTTACAAGTGCGATGATCTTGAGGTTGGTAGAGCTCTCAGCAAACAACTTGCTAAATGAAAGGATGTTTCCTCGCAAGATATCTGCTTGTCGGAGAAGCTCCTCAAGACCGTAGGTTGGAGATGTCGGCTGAAATGGATCGTATGGGCACCTAGAGGGGGGTGTGAATAGGTGCTAACCAATTTTAATATACTTTTTCAATTTTAGGCTTGACACAAAGTAAATTCTCTAGATATGCAACTACGAGAATTTCCCTATATGTAACCCTAACTACTAAGCACGTAAAAGAGGAGCGAGGAAACCGTAGTGGAGCACGCGAGAACACGTGGATTTGTTTTACCGCATTCCTTCCTTGTTAAGGGAAGTACATCTGCGTTGGAGGGGTGGGCGGTTCTAAGACCACCACGCCACAATAGGCCTCACCCTATTCTCCGATGGATCTCGCCACGAGAGGCTGATCCACCTTCTCCACTATTGGATCCCTTCGAGGCGGAACCGGTGCCTTTACAACACTTGGGGCACACACCCACAACCGAATTGGGGGCTCCCGGGATGACAACAAGCTGTCACAAAAACAAGGTTTATCAATATAAACAAAACCAGGATCTAGATCTTTGCAAGAAATACTAGATCGGAGGTTATCGAAATGAATGGAGAGGAGATGAAGCGCTTGATTGCTGATGATGAAGGTCGAGTTCTCCTCCTTCGATTCCCAAAGGGATGGGGCCTTTGGATGGATCTAGGTGGAGCACTCTTGTATGAACTTTTGAGATCTGGTCTGTTCTTTTTCGAGATGAATCAAGAGTTCTGGCAGGAGGGGGATAGCTGGCTTAAATACCCCCTCCCCAGATCTGGCCGTTGCACAACTTTGGGGGCGGATAATCCGCCCCCCACTTGGGGCAGATTATCCGCGCCCAAGGAAAACTCCGCCCCAAGGGCGGAATCTCCGGGTGAAACTCCGCCCCCTCTCTGGGGCTTGCGCCTTGGTGAAACTTGGAGAAGATCTTGGGGGGCGGATTATCCGGCCCCTGAGGCGGATTATCCGCCAAGCAGAAAGTCCGCCAAAACTCCGCCTCTCTGGGCTTGCGCCTTGGCGAAGAGCGGAGGCGGATTATCCCCCGAGGCGGATTATCCGCTGGCCGGAAAGTCGCCAATGTTCCCCCTACAGGGCTTGTGCTTGTTAGGCGGAGGGAGGCGGATTATCCGCCTGGTGAGGCGGCGGATTATCCGCCCAAAGGCAGATTTCCGAGCAACACTTCAACACATTAAATGATCCTTGGTATTGTTATCTAACACACAAAACACTAGGGATTAAGAAATGTTCTTTCAATCTCCCCCTTTTTGGTGTTAGATGACAATACTAGGATTTGCAATGAGACCGGCAAGTGCCACCTTAGATAATGAAAGACGCTCCCCCTAGATGTGTGCATATTTTAGATTTGCATTTGAATACAAATACACACACTAGGTAGAACACTACTTTAAGGTTTGGAGAAAAAAATCATACCACCGGAATGTATAGCCAAGGCATACATAGATAATCCCATGAATCCATATGTCATCAAATATGCTCCATAATTCCAGAATTCCATGGGGTCCATGATAGATAAATCCAGAAATCCATGAATACCAAACATAGTACCAAACAGTGGAGTACGACATAGTCTTACACAAACAATCACAAATAGCAAACACGTTCACGCTAGAAAAGGCACAAGCAAGCAAATGAAAAACGACTAAAATCAAAGAGCTAAAATCGAAGAGCGACTAAAATCGAAGAGCTTGTGCCCGACCCTTGCAAATCCACGAGTCCTAATAGAACTACTTCTCCCCCTTTGGCATCGAAACGCCAAAAAGGAAGAAAAGCGATGCTAACGCCCCTGGACACCCATAATTCACACCCAAATTTGCAAGAATCAAATCAATCAAGAGCCAAATTTGAGTGTGTTTTCCATAAGAACATGAGATATGCAAGAAAATCCAACGAGACACATGAAAAACCAACTCTTCTCGAAGAAGAGGGCGGTGGCCGAAGCCACCATGTTGGAGCGCATGGCATGACACCGCGAAGATGTATCTTGAGTTCAAAACCAATGCTCATCGATGACCCACATATCACAAAATGATATTAAGGGAAATGATTTTACTTGCTTTCGGCATTATGGGGGGAGGGTTGGCCCAATCAATTAGGACCACACTCCCCCTATGTCTATGCCCGCATCTAAACCAAATACATGAATAAGAGCAAGTGGGTGTGCAAGAATAGTCAAGCCAAGCTCCTTGAATCTACGATATTTAGCTCATTCCGCAAGTAACAAAATCTTGCTTCATCGAGGGGCTTCGTGAAAATATCAGCAAGTTGGTTCTTCGTGCTCACAAAGGACAGAGCAATATCTCCACGAGCAACATGATCCCGAATAAAGTGGTTGCGAATCTCTATATGTTTTGTTCTTGTATCTTTGCATGATTGTAAGCAATTTTGCTAGCACTTTCATTGTCGCATAAAGAGGCACTTTGTCACAATTGACACCATATTCCTTTAAAGTTTGCCTCATCCATAACAATTGAGTACAAGAACTTGCAAGACAACATATTCACCGGCGGTTGAGAGTGAAATACAATTCTTTCTTTGATGACCAACACACTAGAGACCTGCCCAAGAATTGGCATGCACCAGAGGTTGATTTCCTATCATCTTTGTCACCAGCCCAATCTGAATCGGTGTAACCACACAGAGAAACTTGAACCCTTGGGATACCATAACCCAAAATTTGGGGAATGAACCAAATATCGGAAGATTAAACGGACCGCCACTAAGTGGCTTTCTTTAGGAGCGGCTTGGTACCTTGCACACACTCCTACACTTAACACGATATCGGGCCTAGATGCGAGGTAAGGAGAGAGCCGATCATGGATCGGTATACCTTTGATCCACATCTTTACCCTTGGGATTGAGCTCAAGATGACACTTTGTTTGCATTGGGGTATAGCGCCATTGAGATCCGTCATCTTGAACCTTTTGAGCATGTCTTGGATGTATTTAGCTTGATTAATAAAGGTTCCCTCTCTAAGTTGTTTGATTTCAAATCCAAGAAAGAACCTGAGCTCACCCATCATGGAGATCTCAAACCTGTCAGTCATAAGCTTTGAAAATTCATCGTTAAAAGCTTGGTTAGTAGAGCCAATAATAATGTCATCTACATAGAGTTGGCATACAAAAATCTCCCCATTGACCTTCTTAGTAAAAAGAGTGGGATAGATTTGCCCAACTTTGAATCCACGGTCTAGCAGAAGCTCTTTAAGGTGCTCATACCACGCACGTGGGGCTTGTTTAAGGCCATAGAGCGCCTTATCGAGTTTGTAGACATGGTTCGGAAATTTGGGGTCCTCAAACCCCGGATGCTGCTTGACGTATACTAACTCATGTAGAGGACCATTAAGGAAAGCGCTCTTAACATCCATTTGTTGTAATTTAAAATTATGATGAGCTGCATATGCAAGAAGGATACGGATGGACTCAAGGCGAGCCACAGGAGCGTAGGTCTCGCCAAAATCAATCCCTTCTACTTGAGAGAATACTTGAGCCACGAGTCGTGCTTTATTCCTCACAACAATGCCATTTTCATCCTATTTGTTCTTGAAGATCCACTTGGTGCCGATAACATTGCAGCAATCCTTTGGCTTTTCTACGAGCTTCCACACTTTGTTGCGTTCGAAGTTGTTTAATTCTTCATGCATTGCAACAACCCAATCGGGGTCTTCAAGAGCATCAAAAACATTCTTTGGTTCAACCATGGAAATGTGAGCTTGATGATCGCAGAAGCTAGCAAGCTCTCTTCGAGTGGATACCCTTCATCGTAGGTCACCAACTACCTTGTCAAGAGTGTGACCTCTTAGTTCAAGGTTGCGATCAGCACGAGCCTTGCGACGAGCCTCAATATCCTTATTGTTTCTTGAAGGAGTGGATTCAATTGTTGTATCCTTGTCTTGATTACTGCCTTGCCCTTGATCTTGGTCACCGTCTTGTCGAAGATTGTTCTTGAACATTTTCTTCAGGCCGGATAATCCGCCCTGGAGGTCGGACTATCCGCTGGCGGTGAAGTACCGAACCATCTTCTGAGAAAGCTGACTGGATTTGGAGACCGGGGCGGATAATCCGCATGAGGCGGAGAATCCGGCTGAGCTCGAGTTGTTGACTTCTCCTTGGATCCTCTGGAACAAGTTGGAGTGCAGGCGGATTGTCCGCCCTTGGAGGGGCGATAGTCCGGCTGGGACTACCGGCTTGTCCGGGGAGAATGGTCTTCAAGATTGTGGTGTTGGTGCAGGATTTTCTCCAACGGTAGGAGCTTGTTGATCTTGTGAAGATGAGGGCTCCACTTGAGTGCAGCATTGTCCTTCCCGATCCCACAAGGGGTTCCTCAATGGGGCGGAAAAATCACGCCCATTCTTCTTATGGCATCTTGGGGTATTTCAACATCGCATCACAAACATCAACTTGCCCTACAAAGGAGCCGTTATTTTCATCGAACTCCACACTACAAGATTCTACAACAATCCCGGTGAGCTTGTTGTAGACTCTATAAGTGTGGGATTGCACCGTAACCAACAAATATACCCTCTAAAGCCTTGGATTCAAATTTTGACAAGCGGACACCTTTAATAAGAAAGAAACACTTACACGAATACCCAAGTATGAGATGTTGGGTTTGTTGTAAGTATTTCATATGGGGTCTTATCCAAGATCTTAGAAGGTAAAGCCGGTTTGATGAGTGACAAGCAGTGGATATGGCTTCAGCCCAAAAATTATAAGGAGACTTAAATTCAGCTAGCATAGATCTTGCCATATCCATCAAAGTCCGGTTCTTCCTCTCGGCTACACCATTTTGTTGAGGGGTGTCTGGAATATTGGTGTCTAATCCCTCTTCGCTAAGAAACTCGTTTAAAGTGTAGTTCTTGAATTCTGTGCCATTGTCACTTCTAATTGCCAAGATGGGAACATTGTGTTGACGTTGAACTTCATTGGCAAAGTCGATGACAGTTTGTTGAGTCTCACTTTTCATCTTGAAGAAATATACCCATGTATATCTTGAGTAATCATCGACGATGACCAAGCAATATTTCTTCCCACCAAGACTTGCATGAGAAGGAGGTCCAAATAAATCCACATGGAGTAATTCCAAGATCCTCTTCGATGACACAATAGTCTTCCTCTTGTGGGGAGAATCATGCATTTTTTCCTTCAACACAGGCCCTGCAAACACGATCTTTGGCAAAAGAGACATTGTCTTTTAGTCCAAGAATGTGGCCACCCTTTTGGAGACTTTGCAAAGTTCTCATGTTGACATGGGCTAAACAGCGATGCCATAGCCAGCCCACGTCGGCCTTTCCGAATAGACACATCGGACCCGAAGTGGTTTTCCCCGAGAAGTCCACCACATACAGGTCATTTTCGACGTATCCAACGAAAGCGACCTTTAGAGACTTGCTCCATAAGAGTACCACCAAAACATCATCGATAAAAACAGCAAAACCCATCTTGCCAAGGGCACGAACAGAAAGAAGATTATAGCCAAGGGTCTCAACAAGCATGGCGTCCACGAGAGAGAGATATCGTGGGCAACCACAACCTTGCCAAGACCCAATACCGAGATTTAGACTTATCACCATAGGAGACTGTGATATTATCAAGATTTGGGCATCTCCGTGATGATCTCCTTGCTTCCGGTCATATGACTAGTGCGACCACTATCCAAACCCATTTCGACCACGGAAGCATAGCCCTGCAAGACAATTACTTCTTGGTTTTAGGTACCCATTTTCAATGGGTCCTTTCATGTTAGTAACAAGGGTCTTTGGGACCCAAATAGACCAAGCAATAAATTCATCAAAAGGACCAACATAATAAGCATAAACATCGCCATAATCATCACAAAGAGTTCATAATTCGGATTGTGAGACCCTGCAAAACCAATATTATTAGTCTTGTCTTTTGTGACAACCTTCTCGGCCGTGCTTGTCTTTAATTGCACATCCTTGGTCTTGTTCTTCTTGGTTTTCTTCTTCTTGGACTTGGTGACATACCCAAGTCCCTCTCTACCATGATTTGACCTTTGCTTGTCAAGGACTTTTTCAAGCCCACCTTTGTCCTTTGTAGTGATGTCCTTGATCACTCCTTTTCCACATTAGCATTTTTCTTGTTACTATATGTTGAGTTGGACGAGCTAGGAGTATCATATCTGCCAATCGACTTTGAAGCTGATCATGTGACTCATTGAGGATAGAGAACTCGTTTTCAACGCCTTGTGAGCATTGTCAAGTTTCTCCAATTCCTCGGAGAGTCTATCATGAGCAGCCCCAAAGTCAATCCTTTCCTTCTTTAACTTCTTTGCCTTGGTGACCGCATTGTCACGTTCCTTAACGAGTTTAGTCACAATTTCTTCATGTGACTCTTCCATAGACTCAAGCCTCTCTTCAAGAGAGACCCGAGCTTCTTCTTCTTCTTCAAGAGCATTTTTTAGGGATGCAATTTCCATTACATCCTCCCTTTCAATTCTGCCCTTTTCTTCGAGGAGTGCTTCGTTTTGGGCCAACTGATCCATAAGAGCCTCAAAACGAGCTTTGTGCTCACCTTGCAAGTTAGTATAGAAATAATCCAAGGCAATAATCTCTTCTTTAACCTTAAGAGTGATGTTGATGTAGATGTGGTGGCTATAGCAGCCACCTCTTGAGAGCTATCGTCCTCGTCCTCGTCTTCACTCCCCGATGAATATTCTTCTTGAGCTACTAGAACAATCTTTGGTTGCTTCTTGAAAGGAGCATTTTTCTTTACAAACTGTTTCTTACGTGGAGCTTTTGTTTTGTCCTTGAAAATGATTCTTCCTCCATTATCCTCTCTACTTTTATATGGACACTCAGCTACGAAGTGCAACCGGTCACCACAATTAAAGCAAGTTCTCAGCTTGGGACCATTTTCTTTTCTTCCATAGGCTCCACTTTTGCGATCTAGTTCAGCTTTAGCCTTGGCTGGATCTTTCCAAAAGTTTCTTGCATAAAGAGCCAAGTATTGTCCGTGGATCCTTTTTATATCTTCGGGACAGTCCAGGACTTCTACCGCATATTCATCATGATCAATCACACTAGTCTTCAAAGCCATGTTTACCCCCTTTTGCATCCCCATAGCTCGAGCACGAGCATCTTCGGCATTCTTGGCAGCCACTTTGAATGCGGCCATTTCTTGCATTACCTCATTGGATGACATGAGGTGATAATTATGCCTACCTTGGAGACTTTTAAAATCTGTGGGCTCAAATGGCATAAGATCACTGACATACTTGCGCTTGATCCAAGCATCATCAACATAAGCCGCGCCGTGGTTTCTGAAGGTAGTAGCTATTGCCTTGATCCTCCTATACATGTCCTCGTGGTCTTCTCCATCCAGCATATAAAATCCTTCAGCTTCATTGCTCAAGGCATCATATCTATTCCTTCTCATACTTTCATTTCCGATGAAAAGCTCGGTGAGAGCATCCCAAGCTTCTTTAGCTGTGCTAAGATGCTGAATGTGTGGCATGTCTTTATCTCCCACACCTAGCTGTATCATGTGTAGAGCCGTAGCATTGAGTTGGATATCGACCACTTCTCTCCATGTGTGATTGTTAGGATTTCCAACGTGAAGACCATTTTCGATGATCTTCCACAACTCTATGGAGGAACTGCACACATGAGATTTCATCAAAAATTGCCATTGAGAGAAAGTAGAAGCTGACAGTTTGGGTGGATCACCCCTATTATGTATATGTGGGTGAGGAATAGGCGGATCAGGGGAATACACATGAGAAACCTCATTGTATCCATCCTTACCGCTATCCTTTTTCGAGGAGGAGCTCTTACTTGTATCATCACCTACCACTTCGTTATCTTTGGAAACAGTTTTACCCGTTTCCTTGGATTGCGGAGTGGTATCCTCAGAGTTAGATGGAGGTGATGCTGCGGATGTGGAGAGACGCATTATCAATTGACGATCTCTTCCATCTTAGCCTCCATAGAACTCACCAAGGTTGTTTCCAACGTCTTGAGATCGCTTCATGGTGACTACCTCCCGAGCATCACTCCCATCTCCTTGGAACCCATACTTCTCTTAGGTCATTAAGCCAAATAAGAGCCGAGGCTCTGATACCAATTGAAATGGATCATATGGGCACCTAGAGGGGGGGGTGAATAGGTGCTAACCAATTTTAATATACTTTTTCAATTTTAGGCTTGACACAAAGTAAATTCTCTAGATATGCAACTACGAGAATTTCCCTATATGTAACCCTAACTACTAAGCACGTAAAAAAGGAGCGAGGAAACCGTAGTGGAGCATGCGGAGACACAGGGATTTGTTTTACCGCAGTTCCTTCCTTGTTAAGGGAAGTACATCTACGTTGGAGGGGTGGGCGGTTCTAAGACCACCACGCCACAATAGGCCTCACCCTATTCTCTGATGGATCTCGCCACGAGAGGCCTGATCCACCTTCTCCACTATTGTATCCCTTCGAGGCGGGAACCGGTGCCTTTTACAACACTATCGGGGCACACACCCACAACCGAATTGGGGGCTCCCGGGATGACAACAAGCTGTCACAAAAACAAGGTTTATTAATATAAACAAAACAAGGATCTAGATCTTTGCAAGAAATACTAGATCGGAGGTTCTCCAAATGAATGGAGAGGAGATGAAGCGCTTGATTGCTGATGATGAAGGTCGAGTTCTCCTCCTTCGATTCCCAAAGGGATGGGGCCTTTGGATGGATCTAGGTGGAGCACTCTTGTATGAACTTTTGAGATCTGATCTGTTCTTTTTCGAGATGAATCAAGAGTTCTGGCAGGAGGGGGATAGCTGGCTTAAATACCCCCTCCCCAGATTTGGTCACAGACAACTTTGGGGCGGATTATCCGCCCCACTTGGGCGGATTATCCGCCCAAGGAAAACTTCTGCCCCAAGGCGGAATCTCGGAAACTCCACCTCTCTGGCTTGCTTGCCTTGGTGAAACTTGGAGAAGATCTTGGGGTCGGATTATCCGCCCCCCTGGTGGATTATCCGGAAAGTCGCCAAAACTCCGCCCCCTCTGGGGCTTGCGCCTTGCGAAGAGGGGCGGATTATCCGCCCCCCTGAGGGGCGGATTATCCGGCCTGGCCGGAAAGTCCGGCCAATGTTCCGCCCCCCCTTCTGGGGCTTGCGCTTTCTTGGGCAGAGGGAGGGGCGGATTATCCGCCCCTGGTGGGGGCGGATTATCCGCCCCCAAAGGCAGATTTCTGAGCTGCAACACTTCAACACACATTAAATGATCCTTGGTATTGTTATCTAACACACAAAACACTAGGGATTAAGAAATGTTCTTTCATCGGCACTGCACCAGGATCCAGAGTGGAGCTACTCGGCGTAAGCGCCGGGAAGACTATCTTCGGGAACTCTGTGGTTGTCCTGGGTGCAGTGGTGCCGCCTTCAGCAGATGTTCCACCCACCACCACCGCGTTGCTGCTACCGATGGCATCCTTAGCCGGAGCTTTAGCCATTTATGTTGCGGTGCTTTCTTGCATCGCCTGTTCGCCGACAACGGCAAGATCCGCGGAGGCAGTTGAGTCCATTTCCATGGCGGAAGGGCCAGATGCATCCTTGGCCTAACAACTTATCAGAGCGGGTGTAGGCTGGAAGCTGGGAGTGACGGGGCGATGGCTGGAGATGCATGGTGAGACACGTCACGATGCAACATATCTTTAATATTTCTAGAAGCCCACAAAGTTTTGGAGGTATTCTTCAAACTAGTACTAGCCTTCTTCCTGAAACATGCAAAAAGTATAAGTACAAGAATAAAACAAACAATGGACAATGTCGGAGAGAAAGAGGATTACACAACAGGGGGTGCTTTGGCAAAAGGAATCCCGGTAACCTTTCTTTTCTCCGCCTCTAGGGCGGCAGTGGACTTCTTGGAGGCTCCACCCTCTGTCTTCTTCTTCTTGCCTCTGTCGGCAGCGTTAGAGGTGGAGCTCTTCTGCTTTCGCGCTAGCAGGACATCGTTGTCGGATGGTGACTTCCTTCATCTTAGGGTCATAGATTTGACCAGCCATGCTATCCTCCTCTAGACTACTGAGCTATTAAGTGAAATCCCAAAAGTGTTAGATGAGATGGTAATGGTTAGACGGAAGAACTGGAGTATATGTCATACACGGAAAATAAACATGTACCTCTGGGCACTTGCCCTCCTCAACATGTCATAGGTGATGGCGAATCCACACTTCCTGTCCTTCACCTTGACGATGTACTTGAGGCGGAGCTTGAAGGAGTCACTCGAGAAGTTCTCCTTGGAGATGCGGAGGCTATCCTTCCTCTCCTTAGAGTACTCGTGCATCATCTTGCAGTTGTGCTGCAGAGGCTGGATCCGCCTGACGAACCAGCGCATGGCTAGGTCCAACCCGGTCAGACCTGTGTCTACAAACCACTCTATCTGCCTAATGGCACGGGAGGCTTCGTTGTCAGAGCGAAGGGTGGCTTGGGATCTCCATGTCGGGGCTTCGGCAGTGGCTCCGTCGACGAAATCCGGATACGTTTCTTCTCGGCCGGACAGAGTGATATCTGGGTCGTAGAAGTACGTCTGTTGCCAATTCTTGCAAGATTCATGTCCCATGATGTCGGGGAACCGCCGGCCAGGCCAGATCTTAAAACTAATTGTCCCACAGTTCTTGAGCTCATCCTTGCCAGCTCCGGCTTCCCTCTTGACAGTGAAGAAGTAAATAAAGAGATCTAGCCTCGGCCTAATCCCTAAGTAACCCTCACAGAGCGCCTCGTAATTACTAAGAGAGAGGATGCTATTGGGGGAGAGGTTCTGGGGCTGAACTCGATAATGGCTAAGGATAGCTAGAAAGAAATTGGAGATGGGCAAGGAAACACCGCGTACCAATTGGTCCTTGAGGTAAACCTTCTCTCCGACTTGGGGAGAAGGGGTGACCTCGCGGGCCGGCGCCTCCCGCCAGATGAGCCCCTCTGTTGTAGGGAGGTATCCCTCGACGGGAAACTCTTTAATGTCATGGTCCGTGATGTCAGAGCCGCGCCAGTCCCCTTTTGGGATTCGCTCTCCTCTTCCAGCAGCTCTAGCGCCACTGGATTGTGGTCGCCAGGCCCTCTATGGGCACATGGACGGTGCTCGCCGGCTTCGCCGCAACATCGCCTGAGGCAGCCATGGAGGGAGCAAAGCTTCTGCTTGCCATTGGAGAGGGAGAAGTGGTGACTGGAAGGATTGGGAGGCTAGGGTTTTTCGCGAGCGAGAGCGAGGGCTCGAGGAGGTGCTCGCTAGAGGAATAAGATGACATCGGAGTAGAATGAGGTGAAAAGTAAAAATCCATTGCAGCTACAATTTATAACCCCTAGCGTCAAGATTCGTGCAAGACGATCGAATGGTCGGAGCCTGGACGACGTGTGCGGGCGCGTGGGTGGAAATTTTGCCACGTCCCCAACCGTCGCCGCCAACTGTTCGTATCTCCCGTGTGAGAAAAATGGACATGATTGTGTTCTCTGCATGTGTGAGTTACGAGGCGTCGCTGACCTATGTCTATGTCGTCCTAGTTGTCACTGGAAGGTGAACCATCACACCGGAATATTCCGGCATGGACGGATCCAGTCCGGCTATGGAAGAATACGATATAAGATTCACCAATGATCCGACTTACAAGTTGAAGACAGAGAAAAACCTTGCAGGGTTCTTGGGAGGAATACAAGATATTTCTTGATGATTTTCCCACATCCATCTAGACGAAGTATTCAACCTAAAGAGGCAAGACAGTGCAAGATATCGGAGTTCTCTGGGGGCTACTGTTGGGGATATGCTATATGGGTATCCTCATAGCATGTCTCCTACCCAGATAACCAGGGTGGACCACAGTTGGAAGCATGGCCCATGGCCTGCTGGGCGGCCCAGTTAGATGGATCCAGAAGGGAGGCCCATGCCGTATAAAGGAAGGCTACGGAGGAGTCACCGACGTACCTGGAACCTTGGAGGGCAAGACACGCTAGACTAGTTGTAAGAAGTGTAGGACTCTGTAACCTTTCCGGCTAGGACTTTGCCTGTAACCCTAGGACCTGGCGACTATATAATTCGGGCCTATGGGAGCCTTTTGGGCATAACTTTAGATGTACAACTCATACTCACGCACAGCGAACCAATCCCTATAACTCGGCGTATTGCCATTATAGTGATTTATATCAGGAGTAGGATTCCGCCACCATTGTGGGATCTGAACCTAGGTAAGTTGTGTATCCTCGTACCCGTCAACCGTCCGCCTTCCCCCACGCCTCTAAACACACACTGTGAGGACCCCTCCATGGCGTACTCGTCGGGCAATACCACGACACCACTGGTGCCTCTCCGCCGGACTAGCCGACTGGAGTAGGACAGGGGGCGGTGCCATAGTTTTTAGGGTAGGTTTCCTTGGCTTCTTACCGGTAGTGGGCCTTATGCCTGGTCATGGAGCTCTGGATCTTGATGACCTCATCCTGGCTCTAGGGTTCGTCCCCATGGCGCATGAGATTCTTTGGTCGGAGTATAGTGCGGTGGTGGCGACCACCACTTCCTCGAATAAGGACACTTTCTGCCTCCTAATCCTCGTCGGTTCTTGGCTCTCCCATCTCCCTCTAGCCGGTATTGGTTGCATGGAACTGAGATGGTGGGCTCCTAGACGAGGGAAGTTGCTGGCGGTGGGAGGTTTTCCACTCGGGCGGGTCTGCGCGCCGCTGGGTGGTCATCAACCTCGCTGGTGTTGCTCGTACCTCTTCATCTAACCGGCTGTGGTGGCGAGAGGATGGAGGAATACATGCTTTAGCGAGCAGAGAGCTCCCTTATCCTCTTGTAGCTCGTCTTCTTCGTGCATGTTGTCTTCTTCTTCCCTCCTTCCTCTCTGGCGATGATGTCTACGCATTCTTCTATCTTTGTAGACAGTGTTGGGCCTCCAAATGCAGAGCTTTGTAGAACAGCAGCAAGTTTCCCTTAAGTGGATCACCCAAGATTTATCGAACTTAGGGAGGAAGAAGTCAAAAATATCCCTCTCAAGCAACCCTGGAATTAAGATACACGAAGTCTCTTGTGTCCGTAACACACCCAATACACTTGTCAGGTGTATAGGTGCGCTAGTTCGGCGAAGACATAGTGAAATACAAATAATATGGATGATTATTACAATCTGAAATAAAAATGGCAGCAAGCAAACATGTAGCGGGACTGATTGTAAACGATGTTTCAATGCTTAGAAACAAGGCCTAGGGATCATACTTTCACTAGTGGAAACTCTCAACAATGATAACATAATTGAACACATAAATATCTTGTCTTCACTATGCTACCCTGAACTACTCTCCGGTTGGATAAAGAACACTAATTCACCGCATAGGGCTATAAAAGAACACCTTAAAGTTTGCATTCCCCATCTAGGTAACCCCCCACTGTCACCTTGAGAGCTAGACAGTTCTAGACAAAGACCACACTTTCATAGAGACGTCCAACTCAAATTATACCTCATGATAAGTATTTCAGTAATCTTTAGCCTAAGAGCCACACATGGTGCGCACACTGTCACCTTTACACATGTGGGACAAGGTATCTCCGGAGATCACATTAACAAAAGCACTTCAGTAGCGTAATATACAAAGAGTAGAATCTACTTATTCAACTAGATTACAAAGCTCATGATCACAATAAGATCACACCATGGAGAGATAGATGAACACATAGCTACCGGTAGAGCCCTTAGCCTCGGGGGAGAACTACTCCCTCCACATCATGGGAGTCATCAACGGCGATGGAGATCGCGGTGGAGTCGATGGAGATGGATCCGAGGGCAGTTCCCTGTCCTGGAAGGGGGCCGGAATAGAGACTTCCGTCCCCCGACAAGATCATCATGTTCATGAGACACGAGTCGTTACACTAAAATGAGGTAGAAATTCAAATAGAAATTAAACATCAGATGTAGAGAAACTTCAGGGATATTACCATACCCTTACACATTACATGACTTAGAGGCTTCGACACATTTTTTAGTATTAATGAAATTATAAGATGCTTCTAGTGATTCAACATATCATATAATCATCGAATTTTAGAGGTTCGAGCATGTAGTTTAGTAATGAAGATTCATGATCATTCTTTTTCTTCTACACTTGACTCTTTTGATAGCTGTCCTTTCTTATTTCTTATTTCATATCTTTTCTATCTCTATATATATGTATATATTTTTACTCTTTCACTTTTTTAGTACAGCTATTTGATCATGCTCACTACTTCGATGGCTTTAAAAACTCTTAATTATGATATGCTACCAGAATTCTTCTTCTCATAGCCTAATCAATACTTTTATTTGTGTGGAAGTCCCTAAAATCATGATAGCTATACAAGTATCATAACACTCAACATAATTCAATCATCTAATATAATAATCATGAATCATAACACAACTTCAAATATCATAAAGTCTCGCAACCCAATTGATATAAATCTTATCTTGAATAAAAGGGAATTCAAAGTTGATGCAACTAATGCAAATTCTAGAATTAAAGTCTAACATCCATACATGAAAGTAAACATGCTAAAAACTATAAGATAGATTACATGGCTCTCGCAGATCTCCCCAAGTTTGGAATCAAATTGTGTGGATCAAATAATTCCTTTCTTTTATTTGATACCATGACACGCCCTTTAGTTTGCACAGGTCTTGCTAGAGATTGCTGCTAGAAGCCTCTTGTTTGTTTCCTCCAGGGCACATATACGTCGCACGCACTTCTGCAGATCCGAACGCAAGAGGAACATACCGTTAGCGAATTTATTCATCACATCATCGAGTTCCTTCTTGCCTTCAAGATCCCAGAGGCGCTTGCGCACAATCTCCTTATGGATGAGTTCTTGTTTCTGAAACTTCTTCAATTTACAAAGGAGTTGTTAAGTGTTCGAGATGTGTGCACGAACAGGCACGTCTAGATGGTTGAACCCCCAGTCCTCTTTATTCCTCATTTGATCGTGTAGGTCACGAGCCGACTACAATCTGTCATGGGGGCATTCCGGTTACGATCGAAAGCATGTCCAAAGGATTTCTCCATCCCTTTAGTCCCAAGGGAAAATGGTATATGGTCGAATATACATTGTCACATCCCAAGATTTTCCAAATCTTGTAATGTGAAAAATAAATGAATAAAATAAAACTTTGTTGATTTACAGGGTGATAAGAAACTTTTTGATTCCAATTGGGAACCTTCAAACCTATTTTGATTAAGATAAATCCTAAAGGGATTTAAAAAGATAAACATTTAATAAAGGAAAAATAAAAATATTTGGAATTACTATTTTTGAATCTTTTAATAAAAAGATTTGATTTTCAAAATGAAAGTTAGAAATATAAAAAAGGATTAGTATATAAAGCCAAATTAAAACTTGGCCAAGTATTTGAAATAAAATATTTTTATTTGATAAAAATAGTAAAGGTTAATTTAAATAAAATAATAAAGGATTTATTATCCAAGTTTATTAAAAATAAAGGTTTTACTGTTTTAATGAAACATTAAAAAACTTGTTATTTTATTTTAAACAAGATTTCCAAGTATTCTTTATTTTCCAATAAAACCTACTGATTTGGTTTTGATAATATTTAGATTTAAAAAAAATGGAGTTTTGAATAAATCAAAATCTATTTGATTAATAAACAAGGTCTATTAATTTAATTATTAATGGACCCTAAAATAAAAATATTATTTTGTTTTGGGACTTTGATTTATGTTGTTAAACAGAACCAAAAACTCAATACAAAGTTTGGTGAAAGTTTGATGTGAATTGAATGTTTGATTTCTTGTTTGAAATTCAAAACAGAAAATAGAAATAGAAAAGAAAAAGCAATTTGAAAGAAAAAAAATAGAGTCAGACATCAGCCCAACTCACCTGGCCAGGGAATCCCACTCACAGCCCAGTCTCTCTTCCCCTCTGCGAAACTTTTTCCACTTAAACTCGCACCCGCAGAGCAACTGACTGGTGGACCCTTTTCCCTAACCCTCTCACTCACTGACAGCAAGGCCCCACAACACTGTTCATCGTCTTCAAACCCGCGCTGAATCCTCCTCGCCGTTTCCTTTCTTTACTCCGGCGATCAATTCGCGCTGTTAACGGCCATTAATCCCCCAGCAACCACTCTCCCTTAAACGTCTCCGTCTCCTCCCCATTTCCCCTCTGTCGCCATAACCTACACGCCACCAGGCTACGCTAATTTCACCAGAAACCCCTCACTGCTCCGACGAGCTCCCTCCTCGATTCCGGCCGAACCTCGCCACCCCTTGCCTTCCCAAGCACACGAGTACATTCCCCAGACCTAGACGCTTCTTCCTGTATCTCCCATTCAACCGTGGGCGCCCCAGAACGTCGGCAACCACCTCGACTGAGCGCCGCCGCGTCTGCTACTATCTCCGACGACCTTCCCTGGTAAGAACCGACCACCCCGCGCCCTCTCGATCATGCATGCGTCATCGCCTTGACCCTACGCGTCTAACCATGCCCTCTGTTTGCCTTCTCGTGATCCGTAGCGTCGACCTCGACGACCACCAGACAAACCCGACGCCAGGAGAAACTCCGGCGAGGCATTAACCTCACCCCGGTGCGCCCCTCGTTGAACCTACAACACGTTGAGCTTCCCCATGCTACTACGAACACGCTAAGCATCCTCGTTAGCCTCCTTGCTTCCTGCATCGCTGGCTCCGCCATAGGCAGACTCGCCGCCGCCACCAGCCACCGTCAGCGCCGCCCGAGTATGGTCGATTAGATGTACGCTGTTAGATTTTGATCCTGTGGTTAAGAAAAGAACCTGAGCGAAAGGGTACGAGCACGCCTGAGCCGTGCGATCTGTTTAGATCCAACACCCCGCAGGGCGCAATCCGTGAACGGTCTTGCCGATGAAAGATTACGCCGCGTGTCACCAGTTCTGTTTAAAAACAAAGTTTGAATCAGATTTGTTTGCAACTTTGAAACCCTTGTAACTTTTGATCCACACGTCCAAAAATTGCAAACTTTATATCAATGGAATCAGTGGAACAACCCCTAGCCAACCATGCAATTTGTTTAGAAAAAAGCTTCTGGTAAAATGTTTTGTTTTTGCAGAAACATTTGTATGATAGTTTAGGTTATAAAAATTATTCCAAAACGTTTTTAGGGTTGAAATATTTGCAAATTGGTTAGTTGTGAACCTACTGACCCTAGGAACCAACCCATGGTTTAAAAATGGATTTTGTGAAGATTCGGAATAAAAACTTGAATTGGCCTATTTCTAGTTAAATAAAAATATAGTTTTTGCTATGAAAATATTTTTAGAATAAAAACTTTGGGAAAATGATTTGAATCAAACCTACTGACCCTAAGACACCAAGATTTGAGAATTAACAACTTATTTGGTGAACAACATAAAGTTTTTGCTTTGATAAAAACATTTTCCACCACATAAAATAATGATTGGATTTAAAATGGTTTATGGGTAAAAACCTTTTGCAAATGACTTTGCCACTTTGGAGAATGACCACTTTGAACCTTACAAAGTTTAGAGCCTAGTGGAGACCACCTTTGCAAATAAAACCATCTTTTGCATGCTTGCATGCATAACTTAGCTTGTAATATTTTATGTGTGTTTTGTTTGTTTGATTATTAGTTGGAATGCTAGTTGATTTTGTGTTTTCTTGATTGATTTGTAGTGAAGTTAGAAAAGTGTGAAACTCGCAAGATCAAGAAGTGAACCAACATTCCCTACCAAAAAGGCAAGTTACACTATCATCTAAAGTCCTACTATTTTCATTATACTTAGTGGATTTTGAAACATGCATGAAAATAATTTCTATACTTATGCTATGCTAAATCCTAATAGGATACCCTTATATATTCCTTAGTAAAAACAATGTATTTGTAAATTGCTTAGCCATGCTAAATATTTTGAGAAGAGATTCATGTGGACATTTTATGAAATTGATAAAAGACTTATGCTTTATATAATAAAACAAGGACTCAATGAACCACCTGGGTGGACAAGGATACTTTGAGTTTTGATAAGGTGGCAACAAAAGGAACCATGTCTATGGCAATCTCTTTGTGTTGTGCACCAAAAGAAAACCATCCAGGAACTTAGAGATCGAACATGTTTCTCCAACTGTGGCTTTCGTGTACAACCACATGCTACTTATGGCTCTGGCTTAGTCAACTACATTGGGAAGACCCATGCATTGTCTTTAGGTTACTGAAAATGAGGGAACTCGGAATCCTACATGGGTACTGAAGACAAGCTAGCAATGATGTATGGGAGGACCCTCTGGAAATACTTCGTCACATTCTCAATCTGCCAGTACTCCATCTTGGTGAGCACTTATCCAGCGGCCACTGGTGGCAACAAGATGAGAGTGTGACATGTGGGTAAAGTGTACAACTTCTGCAGAAGATAATAATTTAAGTAATTAGCCGTGTCCCCGGTTATGGACAATACTGAGCAACTAAATCTTGAAGCTATGGGAAATCTCGACATTCCAATTTCTAAAAGAATTTATTTAAAGTAACAACAAAAGACTTGAAGCACTTGGGGGTACCAAGGAGCTCAAGAGATTTGGATTAAAACTTGAAGCACTTGGGGATTTACCAAGGAGCTCAAGAGATTTTGATAAAAACTTGAAGTACTTGGGGTGTACCAAGGAACTCAAGAGATTTTGACAAAGACACTTGGGGATTTACCAAGGAGTTCAGAAAGATTTGACAAAAGATCAAAACCATTTTGAAAAGATAGGATAAATTATTGCTTTCTGCAAATGAGCCTAAAACCCTTCTTAGCCAAATATGCATGTATTGATAGGATCCACTTATAATCTACATAGTAGTGAAACTTGCCAATACAATTCAAATGTATTGACCCTTGTGGTTGTAACTTGTAATGTTGCAGGTTTGATTTGATTTTAGTGAAGATTGATTGATTAGGATTACAAAGTCTACAACCAACATGTTTGCCTGTGGCACTTTGAAGATGAAGGACCCCATGCTTATAGTTATTCTGCTGCATTGTAATGTAAAAGCCAAATGAGCTATGTAAGATGTAATAAAATTATGTTATTCCTGGTTATAAAGTTATATTATGACCTTTGCTCCTTGATATTACATCTTAACTGTGGATGCTATCTATTGATCGAGGTACTAGAATTGTAAACACAGGGATCTATACCTTATTAAAGATTGGGACCTCTACATACATACCATATAAAGAGAGAGATCAAACACAAATCATAAATCTATCATAGACCGGCAAGTCATATGGACACAAGAATATATCATATTTATTGCAAATTCATAATAGTGCTAGGGTTTCTCCATCTCCCCAAGAACAAAGGAAGTACTAAACCATGGAAGCAATCAACAACATCATCATAATCAAATGGATGGATAAAAGTACTGAAGTAGATCTAATGCAAACCACAATTGAATCTAGAATTACAACAAGATCTAATGGATGAAAGATGGGGGTAATGGTTGTGATGTAGATGCAGCGGTTCATGATGAAGGGTATGATGCGTTGTCCTCCAATGATCCGTGAGACAGCAGGGATTTTACCCTAGCCAAGTTCCTCCTTCAGATCCCTTTCAGATGTGGATTTTTGTGGTTTCTCCCAGGTGCAAAGGAAAATCCATAAAATGACTTTTATCACTTAAAAATATCATATTATAGCATAATATGACAGCTCTAATTGATATGTTCAAATAAGACTTAATGATTCAGGATCCTGTTGGAATACAAACAAAAAGGTGCATGTGAAAGCAGTGAAATACAAAGATCCCTACTCTATTTATGAAAAAACAAAAGATAAATATGCTTCAATTTTGGACTCATCGGGTCCTTCTCACCACGGAAGACAATCCCACAGTCATCAGCCACCTTGCCCAGGTGGGACAGAGACATGTCAGTGAGCCTAGAGAACCTGGAACTACAGGAGCTAGAGGGAACTGGAACCGAAGAGGGGGAGGGGTGCAGGAGGTACCTGTAATCTCGTCACGAGAAGTCATGCGTCGAGTCGCGCGCTCCTTAATGGTCGGCTCCGTGCCAGTCAGTCCCACCCTGGATCCTACTAGGCGGACACTATGACGGGATGTCGGCGGGGGGCATGGGGCCCTAGAACGACACAACTTGGAAGCCGCCGCGGGGAAGTCGGAGTTAGCCGAGTCGGATTCCACCACCCTGGGGTCAGGCATGTTCGGGCAAGCGTTTAATGGACCACCCCTGTGACCGTGTCAAGACCTGTGAGCGCACCACCATCCCCACACTCGAGGTCACCACCTCCGGGGAAGGCAGGGGAGTCTGGGGGGACGACATCACCTAAGATATCAGGAGGTCGAGGTTGGAGCCATACTGCGCAATATCTAGGCCAATGGACACTGTGAAGGAAATATGCCCGAGTGGCAATAATAAAGTTGTTATTATCGTATTCCAAGTATATGATAGTTGTTTATTTTGCATGCTATAATTGTATTAAAAGGAAACGTTAATACATGTGTGTTTAATAAACAAATAAAGTGTTCCTAGTTATGCCTCTCATATAAACTAGCTTGTTGATTAACAAGATGATCAAGGTTTCCTGATCATGGACATTGGATGTTGTTAATAACGAGGTCACAACATTGGTGGAATCATGTGATGAACATTCATACGAAGTATAGTAATATGATCAAAGTCATTATGTTTAAATTTCTATAACATCATTACAAGTAACTTTAGTCCCGAGACCATGAGATCATGTTAAACACTAACACAGGAAGAGTAGCTTGATAACATCAAATGTTGAAATGGATCGTATGGGAACCTAGAGGGGGGGCGAATAGGTGCTACTCAATTTTTAGTTCTTTTTCAATTTTAGGCTTGGCATAAAGTAAACTCTCTAGATATGCAACTACGCGAATTTCCCTATATGCAACTCTAGCTACTAAGCACGTAAAGAGAGGAGCGAGGAAACCATAGTGGAGCACGCGGAGACACAGGGATTTGTTTTACCGTAGTTCCTTCCTTGTTAAGGGAAGTACATATGCGTTGGAGGGGTGGGTGTCTCTAAGACTACCATGCCACAATAGGCCTCACCCTATTCTCCGATGGATCTTGCCACGAAAGGCCTGATCCACCTTCTCCACTATTGGTACCCTTCGAGGCGGGAACCGGTGCCTTTACAACTCTACCAGGGCACACACCCACAACTGAATTGGGGGCTCCCGTAATGATAGCAATCTGTCACAAGAAAAAGGATTAGCAATATAATCAAAAGAAAAGGATCTAGATATTCGCAAGAAATACTAGATCCGAGATTCTCCAAATGAATGGAGAGGAGATGAAGCGCTTGATTGCAGTTGTGGAAGATCGAGTCCTCCTCCTTTGATTCCCCAAGGGACGAGGCCTTTGCGTGGATCTAGGTGGAGCTCTCTTGGATGAAGGTTGCATATCAGATCTTGACTTTTTCGAATGAACCAAGGGGTCTGGCGGGAGGGGGAAGGCACGCTTAAATACCCCTGCCCAGATCTGGCCGTTGATGAAGTTTGGGGGAAGATTATCCACCCCCCACTAGGGGAGGATTATTCGCCCTGGGGAAAAACTCCACCCCCAGGACAGAAACTCCAGGGGAAAATACGCCCCCCATACAGAGAGCAACGCAGGTCCAGACTTGGTGAAAATCCTTAAGGGGCGGATTATCCCCCTCCCCCTTAAGGGGCGGAATATCCGGCCTAGGGGAAAACTCCGCCCCTGAGCCGAAGAGTCCGAGGGAAAATCCGCCCCCATACAGAGAGCGACGCAGGTCCAGACTTGGTGAAATTCCTCGAGGGGTGGATTATCCGCCCTTCTCAAGGGGCGGACTATCCGGCCACGCCGGAAAATCTGGCCGATTCTCCGCCCCCTCTCTAGGGGTTGCACCCTTCTGGGTATGGGGTAGGGGCGGATTATCCGCCCCCCAAAAGCAGTTTCCTTTTCCTTTTTCAATATAAAGATCTGCAACACTTCAACACACATTAAATAATCCTTGTTATTGTTATCTAACACACAAAACACTAGGGATTATGAAATGTTCTTTCAAACGTCGAACCATATCAGAGTGGATACTCCGATAGTATTATGTAGAGGCTCATGGATCAAGAGTGGGATTTGTCCATCCAAATGACGGAGAGATCACATTGATATAGCTTGCAAGCAAGTGATGGGGATCACTAGAATGTTATATCATGGGAACAAGAAAAGAATACATGTCGGTAACAAGATCAAACTAGGTATGGTGATACCAATGATCGAACCTTGGACATGTAAAATACCGCGAGACAAAGGGATTTAGTGACAATGTTAAGGTTCTCATGATCACAAGTAGTCATCGTTGAATGTGTAGGAGTCAGTACGGATCTCCAGGTCCCGCTGCTGATTATTGATCGGAGAGGGGTCTCAATCATGTCTGCATTATTCGCGAACCATAGGGTGACACACTTAAGGGATACCAACACCATTTGTAGAAAATGAGATGCTAGGAAAAGAATATCAAAGCGCTATAATTATTTCATGGACACCGGAATTGTTTCTGGTGAAATTGCTAAAATTGGTTCTACATGTGGAATTGAAATGTAGTAAGAGGTTTTATGTGAATGTTTGTTAATTAATGTAATTAAAAAAATTCTGAATAAATAAATAAAATATTTTTATTAAATGAGAGATTGCATTAAATTTGGTGGAAATTTAGTGGATTTTGATTTGACAAAATGGATGGACATTTGTGTGAGTGGGAGATCCACTCACATGAATGAGGAAGAGGTGGGGGCACCCACCTTGGCTGCCGGCCATGGCATGGGTGTTGCGCCCTCTCGTATAAAAGGATGCCCTCCTCTCACATCTCACTCAGACCTCGTCGTGAAGGATCTCTCTCCCCCTCTAGTACTATCCCCCATGGTCTCGTCTTAGCGAGATACATGTTCCCGGTGGATTTTTCTAGAGCAAGGATTTGTTGCTTCCGCTACATTGCTGGAGCAAGGACGTGGAGGTTGTCGGGGTTCCGGACGTGTGTGCAATCACGGATGCTCCTCTAAGTTGCGGTGCTGTCGGACTTCTACTCGAATGACTACATCAACCACGACTCCAACCTCATTAAGATTTGTCACTCTTCAAGGTTATGTATTCTATGGATGTATATCCACTCGTTGATTGTATCTATGTAGATGGATCTTGGTGTTTACAATTCCCATTGTAGGAAAAAAATTGTGTTCTATGCTATGAACCCAACAATGGTATCAGAGCTGAATCTATGCGTAGATGCTTTGCACATGTAGTACACATATGATTATGTGGGCGTTGATGGTCATGTTATTGCTTCTTATGTGTATTTTGTATATTGGTGGCATAGTGGGATGAAGCGGCCCGGACAAACTTTACATGTCCTCGCACATCAGACCTGTTCCGCGCTTGACGTGCAACTAGTTTTGCATAAGTGGCTTGCAGGTGTCAGTCTCTCCTACTATAGTCAATATCTGATTTACAACGAGTTGCCAATAATTTGATTATCATCGTTTTAGTTCCATGTTCTTAAGTATGAACGGTTCTATCTCCGAAAGCCCTCAGCCACGTAAAAAATGTAAAAGATAAATTAGAGGCATCTAGTTTTTTGCTTTTGCCGGACAAGTACTATGGTATGGTAGTATTATAATTTGTAGTATGGAATGATACTATTGCAAATTATAATATGACAAAGTGTAAGTTCCATAGACCTTGGCCTTACACATATAGTAATGATAAAGATCATACCAAGATGCACAACATAATGATCAAAGTGCAAGAACCATATCTTAACAGTTTTAACATATGATGTTTGTATGCATCTTATATTGCTTGTTTGGCGCTTTAGTAGCATTATAAAATGATCCCTCTTTTAAATATCAAGATAAAAATGTGTTCTTCCTTTAGTATGCACCGTTAAGAAAGTTCATCGTTTCGAGACACCATGTGATGATCGGGTGTGATAGACTCAACGTTCACATACAACGGGTGTAAGAAAATTTTACACACATGGGTACTAAGGTTCTTACTTGGCGAGCCTAGCATGTATAGACATGGCCTTGGAACACTAACCGAAAGGTAAAGCATGAGTCATATGGTTGATATGATGACCATCTAGATGCTCGCCTTTGAATCTACATCAATTCACATGATGATCGGTGTTGTTGTAATGGATCTGGTTCATGAAATCACCAAAAAGACATGAGGGATGTTGTTTTTGAGTGGGAGTTCATTTGTAATTTTAATTAGTTGAACTCAAATCTATTATAACTTAATCTAAATAAACTTTGCAAATTCTGTTGTAGATGGCACCACCTGCTTTTAATTTCAATGTGTTCATGGATAAAGAGAAACTTGCAACGAATGGTAGCAACTTTACCAAATGGGCCATGGATTTGAGGATTCTCCTCACCGCTGCACAAAAGCAATATGTGCTAGAAGCGTAGCTAGGCCACCCCACCACTTGATGATGCTCCCGACGAAGTAAAGAATGTTTACTTGAATTGTCAGGAGGACCACAACATGGTTCATTGCGACATACTGTATGGGCTAGCGCCGCAACTCCGGAAGCGTTTCGAGAATGGCAATGCCTTTGATACCATGGGTGAATTGAAAATGATTTTCCATACCCCTGCTTCTTTGGAGAGTTATGATTCTTCAGAAAAGTTCTTTAGCTGCATTATAGAGGAGAACAACTCCGTTAGTGAGCACGTACTCAAAATGTCTGGGTACACCGATAAGCTTGTTTCCTTGGGAATAATGATTCCCATTGACTTAGGCATACATCATGTTTTCTAATCTCTTCCAGCAAGCTACAAGCGCTTCGTGATGAACTATAACATGCAGGGCATGAAGACGACTCTGCCTGAGCTTCTATCTATGCTTAAGACTGCTGAAGTGGAGATAAAGAAAGAACATCAAGTGTTGATGATCAATAAGACTACTTGTTTCAAGAAGGACAAAAAGGGCAAACATAAGGGTAACTTCAAGAAGGACAGAAAATCATACACCTTGAGAAGAAGACCCGGATGGCCCTAAGATCGTCTGATGCTACTATTGTAAAGTCTTGTACTGGAAGCGGAACTGCCCCAAGTATTTGGCTGACAAAAAGGCCGGCAAGATGAACAAAGGTATATATGATATACATGTTATTGATGTGTACTTGACGAGTACTCGTAGTAGCACCTGTGTATTTGATACTGGATCGATTGCTAATATATGTAACTAGAATCATGGGCTATGGAACAAGAAACCGCTAGCAATGGATGAGGTCATGATGCGTGTCGGCAATGGATCAAGAGTTGATGTGATCGTCGTTGGAACGATACCTCTCCATCTACCGCAGGATTAGTTTTAAACCTAAATAATTGTTATTTGGTGCCCGCATTGAGAGTGACCATTGAATCCGGATCGTGTTTATTGCAATACGTTCCTTTAAATCCGAAGACAATGGTTGTTCAATTTATATGAATAATATCTCTTATGTTCATGTGCCTGTGATGAATGGTTTATTTCTTTTTAATCTCGATAATAGTGATACACATATTCATAATATAGATTCCAAAAGGATTAAACTTCATGATGATATATCCACATATCTATGGCACTACCGTCTAGTTCATATTGGTGTAAAACGCATGAATAAAATGTTGGAGATATATCCAATATGCAATAATAAAGTGGTTATTATTATATCTTTATGTTTATGATAAATGTTTACATCCCATGTTATAATTGTATTAACCGAAAACATTAATACTTGTGTGTTCTATAAACATAAAAGAGTCCCTAGTAATCATCTTGTTAAACTAGTTTGTTGATTAATAGATGGTCATGGTTTCCTAATCATAGACATTGGATGTTATTAATAAAAATATCATATCATTAGGAGAATGATGTGATGGACATACAGCCGTAGTAATCATAGCATAAGATCAAGTCGTTAAGTTCGTTTTTCTACAAGCTTTTAGATACATAGTAACCTAATACTTCGACCATGAGATCATGTTAATCACCATCACCGGATTTGTACTTTGATGACATCAAACAACACTTCTGTAATTAGGTGGTTATAAAGGTGGCATTGGGTATTATGAAAGTATGTGTTGAAGCACATGGATCAAGAGTGGGATTTATCCATCCATATGACGGATAGATATAATCTGGGCCCTCTCAGTGGAATGTAGTCCAATTGGCTTGCAAGCATGTGATTAGGTCACAAGGGATGTCATATCATGGAACGAGTAAAGAGTACCTATAGGTAACGAGGTTGAATTAGGTATAGAGATACCGACGATCAAACCTTGCATAAGTAAAGTATCACGTGACAAAGGGAATCAATATCGTATGTAAATGGTTCATTCGATCATGAAGTCATTGTTGAAATATGTGGGAGCCATTATGGATTTCTAGATACCTCTATTGGTTATTGTCCAGAGAAGTGTCTCGATCATGTCTGCATAGTTCGCGAACCATAGGGACACACGCTTAAGGAATGGATGTTGTTTAAGTAGATAAGGAATATGAGCTGGAGAACGAATGTTGTTCGGAGTCTCGGATTGGATCCAGGACATCACGAGGATATCCGGAATGGTCCAGAGAATAAGATTCATATAAGGAAACTGGTTTTATGGGGTTCGGAAAAGTTTCGGTGTTTTAACCGGATACTTCTAGAATATTCTAGAGGAACCATCAGTGGTTCCACCACCCCGAAGGGGGGGTCACTTGGGTTGTGGCATGCCCTAGTGTAACTACCTCGGTGAACTACGCTCCTAGATACAAGCCTGGATGAGTGGTAGTGGTTGAAATAGTACGGCGGGGCCCCAAAAGCCACTCACTGGTAGTCCTTTCAGACAGCCCAACCACTACCCTCTCAACGGGACCTGTACGGGCGGCGTAGTCGGCAGGCGAAGGGATCAACTACGTACACAAGTGGGTATGTACGCAAGCCACCATACAAGAGTACATCAGAGCCATACCATCTAGAAAGAAAGGAAATATAGCAACGCCATACGGCAAGATTCAAATGACCTAGATAGATCTATATTTTAGGATACTTCCTCATACAACACACATCAGAGTATCATGCGGAAGCGGCAAACAAAATCCGAGTACGGATAAGAAGCAAATCGGCATAAGATGCCATAGAAATAAGCACATCCCAACTACAGGTCTCACGGATCCCGTTCGGAATCTCTACACGAACGATCGTTGCCCACATCTTGGCTTCTTCCACCCGAGATCCGTCTGTGGAGGTACTGTCCATCGAATCAAGAATTTATCGTGTGAGACCCTAAGGGTACTCAGCAAGACTTAATGCCTCTAAAGGGACACAACACGGGGTGACGAATTGCAGCGAAAAGATAAACCCTAACAATTCTCTGAGATAAGCGATAACCATCCGCCTAACCAATGATAGGCGGATGTCCGTGAATTAAGTACATGATTATAATGGTAATCTCATCCGATCCATCCTCCTCCCTACTTACCAACAAGGAAGCGGACGAACAACCCCCCCATCCGTTGGCAATTTTATTAACCATTCCATGAGTGTTGCACTATTTACTAGTCAAGTTACTTAGTCAGATTAAGGCGGTACTTTAGTTATGCTTGTCTATGATCGAGAAATTGTGCTCCAAGTCGTCCATATCCGCGGACACGGCTTTCAGAAAGTTTTACCCAGCCGGGGTGCACCAATAGCAACACACGCTCGATCAACCTCGGAAAAACCAAATCAAAACCCAACGAGGCTTTCATGACTGAACAATCACAGGATTCAGAAATATTTCAGGGGGCCACCCCTTGTAGTACACCATAGCAGTAAGCAAGCTTCGAGACGGACCCAAGGTTTGTGGGGCCGGCGGTAAACGACAGCAGATCCCCAAACGGGGACTGTCGATACCACGTAAACGGGTCACAATTCCTAAACAGTACAGTGTGCTCCTCGCACAATTTAAGTACAGAAAGTAGCATGGCATAAGTACCGGATAGTAAATAAAACCTCAAACTAGTTTGTGGCCCCAAGAAATAAGACGGAATCAAGCTCTGGCTCAGGGGGGTCCCATATACCTCCCGGATGTGGATAGCGCGATAAATCAAGGAACAGGAATCAAGTACTCGGGGTCTTACGGGACACAAGTGAGCAGGAAAAACCAAATAGCAGATGTTGCTCACCGGTGCCACTTTCTTTAGTTATCCTAGAACTACTCAGGTTAAGTTGTTTAGGTACCTCATTATCCAACAGACACTCACATACCCTACACATGCTGTTCTACGACTCACATGGCTCAAACAACTCCTATAGTAGTGGCTCATGGGATGGAGGAAAACAAGCTTGGTGGGGTTTAAAAGTAAAGGCTATGCATACTTGGGATTCAATTTAATGCAATCGCGACTCAATGATGCAAGAGTAAGATAGAGGCAATAGGTACTGTATGTATGCAAGCATGTGGAAATGCTTGCCTGTTAACTCAGTTGAAGCGAGGGACGGATCTGGGTAGTGCTCCTGGTTCTCTTGATACAACCCACCTCGGTGTCTATCAGAAAAACCAAACAAACAAGGCCAACATGAATATAGAGCACAAGCATAAGAATAAGATGCGTCAAGCAAACAATCATGCCATGATGAATGATGCACAAGTTGCTTGGCAATAAGTAGCATGGCATGGGTGAGGTGTGGAGGACAAGAAATAACATTTTAATTGGGTTTTAGTCACATTTTATTGTCAAATTAGTTGCTGTATATTATATATTTACATGATGCATGCTTCAATTCAAGTCATCGATAACATAAACAGAAAAGTCTCGTCGAGCTGATCATTTTAGACATATCATTTGCTTAATTTGGAATTATAAAACAAAAGTTATTAAATTATTAAATTCTAGTGGCAATTGGTGTAATTTAAATAAACTTGGAATTTTACTTAAGCAAAAGGCAATATGGATGGCATATTTGGAACCCTCTCATTTTTCTGATATCCAAGCATATATTATTTGTCAAGTTTGGATTTATACATGAGAAGTTATTTAAACTACTGGTTTGAATTTGAATTTAAATTATTTAAACTAGATTTTTAAAAGCAGATGCAGAATTTCTTTATACACCCAGCTGCAGCGAGCCTCAGTCACTGACAGATGGGCCAGGCACCGAGGCCCACGCGCGCTGCCCAGTCTCTGCCACCGTGGCCTTATCCAACACTAGAGGCTGACAGGTGGGCCGGGGGGGCTCGTGGGTCCACTGCCTTGGCCTTTGGTCGAGAGGGACCGGTTAAGCAATGATTCTCTGGGAGCCTTTTTGCAAAACGTGCACGCGACGCTGACGGGTGGGGCTAAGGGACTGCGGGTTTAGGCGGGAAAAAGGGTAGGGGTCTAAGCGCAGCAACGAGCAGCCGGACGGCACGGCGGCCTTGCGTCGGCAGCTTATTTGAACGACGATGGCGACGCCGCTGCTGCACAAAACACCATGGCCCCAACACGAAAGTTGTAGAGGGAGCCACGGGTTGCAACATTCGCTCAGGGTTCTAACGCGGAGGAGGCCCGTAGCGCGCGAGACAGGGCTCTGAACTTGGCCGGATCGTCTGCTGCAGACCTTGTCGCCCGGGCGACAGCATGAAGTGTTCGATGCAGCGGCGGCGACGCACGGTGAGAGGAAGAGGGGGACGTTGTCTGGGGGGAGGAGGAGCTCACCAGCAGCTCGACGGTGCGGTTGGCGAGGCTCGGGGAGGTCCGGATCCGCCGGCGGGCTCGTGGCGAGAAGCGGCAGATCTCTCCGGCCACGACGATGGCGGGGCTACTCCGGCGAGGCTACGGCTGGGTCTTCTTGTCCTGGGCGAAGCAGAGGAAGCAGACCAGGCCTCGGGATCCGCCAGCTTTCTCTCGAAGCCACCAGATCGAAGACGGGCAGAGGGGCGAGGCTAGGGTTTAGGTGGCCATGGGGAGTTCTGGCTTGCTGGGAGAAAGAAGGAGGGAGGCAGGGGAAGAGAGGCCTGAGGGGGAAAGATCTGGGGAAGCTAGATGCGAGGGGGAGGATAAGATCGAGAGAGGGGCAGGTAGGGGGGTGAGGTTGCTTGCGTGGGGGAGGGTCCGGCGGTGCACCTCACGTGCATGGCGTGCACGGCTGGCAGGCGTGCACGGGCTGGCCGGCTGCCAGGTGGGGCCAAGGAAGCTACAGGTGGGCCAGGAGAGGAAGTTAGGGGGCCCATAGGCAGGGAGAGGGAAGAGAGGAAAAACTAGAGAGGGAGAGAGGGACGGCTCGATCTAGGGGTAGGTTTGGAGTGAGGTAGCTAGGCATGGTGACCATGTGGGTGTGCAAGATAGGTCTAGGGGGGATAGGGAAGGGATGCTTCGGGGTGGAGATACCAAGGGTGTCGCGAGGTTTTTGCTTAGGGTGGTTATGGCATGGGGTAGATAGAGGGGGGGGTATGGATAGAGGGGTGTAGCACTTGCACTTGATCATGCATGCTCCAACAAACTTTAACTAGACCAAGGCAAGAAGGAGAGAGAGAGGGAGAGAGAGAGATCAAAAGATGATGGGGGTTTTCCTTGGTCCATGCATGATCCAAACAATGACCAAGCAAGAACAACAAGAAAAGAGGTAGGAAAAGATGGGGTTTGTGCATGCCACCTTAGCACATGTGTGTGCATGGGGCATGGGGTAGGGGTTTAGCTAAAGGGGAGAAAGGAGGGAGATGACTTGATGAAGAAAACTACAAGCCCAAAACAAGGTTAAGCAAAGGAAAAGATGATCCACTTAGAATTCAAGTAAAAACCAAATACTAGAAAAGGTGGAACTTGCATGGCCCATGCAACATAATTAATGCAAAATGGTTATATTGTGAAAACAACATTATTTCATGTGGCTTTAATCCTTGCATTCCCAAAAAGTGGGCAAAGGCCAAGCAAAAGATGATGGGTGGATCCAACCAACAACATGAGCTAGAGATACTCAAAACTAAAATGCCAAGCTCATATTAATTGGATGGTGGAATATAAGGTGGTGAAAGAAAAGGTGGTGGAGTCAATAAGAGAGATGCCCTCAACTCAACTTGGGCATTTAACAATATATCAAGAGCCAAATACAATATCAAGAGGCAAATACAATTAATCATGCACATGAGATAAGAACCAAACAAGAAAGGTTTTATATGATGCTCAAATGCAAGGTGACATGATGACATGAGCATGATATGATGTTGATGCAACAATTATATGTTGGAAGTGGCTTTTATTATTATAACATGTAGCATTACGGGGTTGAACAAGCGGGATGCTACAACTCTCCCACTAAACAGGAATCTCGCTTGAGATTCTAGGAGGAAGAAGATACAAAGAGAGAAGGATGGTTGTACGGAGTTCATCTTCACGCTCCCATGTGGCTTCATCAACAGCATGGTGTGACCACTGCACCTTGCAAAACCGGATGGACTTGTTGCAGTCCTTCGATTCTGGTCTCAAGGATTTTGGTGGGGTGTTCTTGATAAGACAGATCTTCTTGGAGGTCGATTAGCTCATGATCCACGGTCTTGCCGGGGTCTTTGAAGCACTTCTTGAGCTGAGAGATGTGGAAAACATCATGGACTTTGAGTTTTCCTAAGCTCCATGCATAAGCAACTTCTCCTCTTCTACCACGTATCTTGAAAGGACCGATGTATCTAGGTGCCAACTTTCCTTTGATACCGAAGCGGTGTGTTCCTCTCATGGGAGTGACACGAAGGTAGACGAGATCACCAGGGGCATATACCATATCCGTGTGCTTCTGTCATAGTTGCTCTTCGGCGACTTTGAGCAATCTTCAGTTCTCGAATGATATGCACCTTCTCCTCTGCTTGGGTTACAATGTCGAGGCCAAACCAGATTCTTTCTCCTGCACCGACCAACCAATTGGAGTTACGCACTTGCGACCATAGAGAGCCTCGAATGGTGCCATCTTGAGACTCTTGGAAGCTGTTGTTGTAGGAGAATTCAGCATATGGAAGACACTCCTCCCACTTCATGCCAAAGAGATGGCCAAGCTCTAAGCATGTCCTCCGAATCTGATTGATTCTCCACTTGTCCTTGCGTTGAGGGTGGTAAGCAGTCTGAAGTTCAACTTTGTTCCCAAAGCTTTTGGAAACTCTCCCGAACTTTGAGGTGAAGATGCTTCCACAGTGCGAACTGATTTCAAGTGGAACCCCATACAAAGAGACAATCTGTTGATATAGAGCTCAGCCAATGAATTCCGTAAATTGTTTCTTTGTGGGAAGAAATGAGCCACTTTAGAAAGCACATCGATGACAACAAAATTGCATTGTTGCCCTGCGACCTTGGAAAGCCGGTGATGAAGTCCATCTCAACTTTCTCCCATTTCCATTCGAGGTTTCAATGGCTGTAGAAGACCAAATGGCTTCGATGGACAGCCTTGACTCTGCGACATCACACTCGAGACGTACTTAGCACAATACCGCTTCAACCCAGGCCACCAGTATTGTGTTTTCAAGTCCATGTACATCTTTGTGCTGCCAGGATGGATAGAGAGAACCGAATCATGTGCCTCCTTGAGAACTTGGTCTCTCAGACCCGGATAGTTTGGAACAAACATCCGGTGTTGAAAGAAGAGCGTGCCTTGATCATCAACATGGAAGGACTCGTACTTCGGAAGGTCAAGCTTAGCGATGAGCTTTTTGGTGTGCGGATCACCAAGCTGACGAGAGCGAATCTGTTCTTCCAATAGAGGAGTAGCCAGAAGGTTCAGGAGATGCCCTTGTTCCACAATTTCCAGGTTCAGCTGACGGAATTCCTCGCACAAGAGAGGCTGCTGCTCTTCTACCATGAGGTTGTTGACATAAGCTTTACGGCTAAGCGCATCTGCCATTACGTTTGCTTTGCAGGTGTAGTTGATGGTCACATCAAAGTCATTGATTGCTTCGATCCATCTCCTCTGCGAAGGTTGAGATCCGGTTGAGTGAAGATATACTTCAAACTCTTGTGGTCGAGAAGATCTCTAGCGGTTACCCAGCAAGTAGTGCCTCCATAGCTTCAAAGCAAAGACAAGCTTTGCTAGCTCGAGGTCATGTGTGGGATAGTTGATCTCATGCGTCTTCAACTGACGAGAGGCATAAGCAACCACCTGTCTCTCTTGCATAAGGACCGCACCCAATCCTTGCAAAGAGGCGTCACAGAATATCTGGAAAGGCTTAGATGTATCCGGAGGAACCAAGACTGGTGTGGAAGTGAGCTTCTCTTTGAGTGTCTCAAAACTTTCTTGACACGCAGGAGTCCACAGATATTTCTTGCCTTTCTTGAGGAGATCGGTAAGAGGCTTTGCTATCTTCGAGAAGTTCTGCACAAAGCGACGACAATAGCTAGCCAAGCCAAGAAAACTCCGCACTTCCTTGACATTAGCAGGAGGAAGCCATTCAACTATTGTCTTCACGGTTTCCGGGTTGACTGCAATGCCCTTGGCAGAGATAACATGACCCAAGTATGTTACTTCAGGCAACCAAAACTCACACTTTGAGAACTTTGCATACAAGCGGTTCTCACGAAGCTTGTTTAAGACACACCGCAGGTGTTCTTCATGCTCCTCCTTGGACTTGGAATAGACCGAATGTCATCCAGATATACCACCTCAAACTTGTCCGGTACTCCATGAAAGCGGAGTTCATCGACCTCGAGAAGGTAGCAGTGCGTTGGTGAGGCCGAAAGACATGACCGTGTACTCATACAGGCCATAGCGGGTGGTGAAAGCTGTTTTGGGCACATCTTCTTTGCGAATTTTGATTTGGTGATAACCACTTCTCAAGTCCAGCTTAGAGAACACCACACTCCGCCGGTGATCAAATAGATCATTTATCCGAGGAAGAGGATATTTGTTCTTGATGGTTTTAGCATTTAGAGCCGGTAGTCAACACATAGCCTATCGGTTCTGTCACGCTTCTTCACAAAGATTGTTGGGCTACCCCAAGAAGAAGTCTTGTGTTGAATGAAACCCAACTTCTCTTGTTCATCAAGTTGTCGTTTGAGTTCACCAACTCGGAAGGACCCATTTTGTATGGCCTCTTGGAGATAGGAGCCGTTCGGGTTCAAGTTCAATCACGAATTCAACCTCGCGATCCGGAGGCATACAGCAACTCTTCGGGAAAGACATCTGGGAACTCACGGACCACTTTGGTACCCTCGAATAGCTTCCATAGCATCGTCATTGAGCAGCCAAGGAATAGAGGCGACAGGAGTCGACTTGGAGAAAAGACTATATGGCCTTGAGGATCTTCAGAGACACCGGCGTTCAGACAATCAATCACAGCTGCATTTCTGTCAACCAATCCATGCCCAAGATGACATCAATGTCGAGTTGCCGGAAGAATTAAAGAAGCCAAGAATGAAGAACCACCAATCTCAATCGATTGCCATGACCGATATGAGCAGCCCTCATGTTTGACCGGAGATAGCACCACCGACGGCGTGATAAAGGAACTCTATCCACGTTATTCTCTTGTGCAAACTTATGCGAGACAAACGAATGAGATGCACAAGAATAAAAGAGAACTCGTGCAGGGACTGAGTTAACGGATAGCATACCCATTACAACTCCAGGTGTGAGCTCAGCTTGAGAGGCGTTGACGCAGTTGGCGCGAACAACCGCGAACCCGGGCTTAGTGTTGATGTTGAGAGCCCGAGGTGGTGCACGAACCGAAGGAGAGCTTGTTGCGATCTTGGCGGGGTGGAGGAGAGCTTTGTTCTTCATTGGGCAGTTCAGTTTGATGTCCGGATCTCCACACACGAAGCAGGCACCGGTGGGCGTGGAGCGAGTAGCGAGGACTCCGCCAGCGCTCGAGGTAAGGTTGTTGTAGCCCCAGGAGCGCGGTGGTGAAGTTTGATGGCCTTGGCGTAACTCGCAGGTCTTGGTGGAGCCGGAGGCGACGGTGGGGTGTTAGGAACCCAGACGCGCCGCTTAGAAGGAGCTGCCATAAGCTGCGAGCTTGATGCATCCTGTTATGTTTCTTGGACTCCTCGAACATTTGCACCTTGCCTCCTCTTGCAGTGCTGTGTGCTGTAGTTCCAGGAAGGTTGCCGGTCTTGCATGTGTGATTGCATACTTGATCGACGCATTGAGCCCTTGCCTGAATCTTTTCTGCTTCTTCTTGTCATCAGATACCTCATCACCACCATAGCGAGACAGGTTCATGAAGTTCCTGATGTAGGTGTTGACGTTATCATTTCCACCTTGAGTTGAGGAAAGCCTCCTTCATCCTTTCCATCACAATCTCGAGAGCTGTTCTTTGAAAGCTGCAGTGAACCTCTCCCAAGTTGGCTGGAACCCAGTGCAGCTTGCCTTCAAGTAGTTTTCCCACCAAAGAGCTGCATCTCCCTTGAGAAGGTGGGTAGCACACTTGACCCACTCCTGTTCTGGAACATCAGCAGTCTCGAGCAACCTTGAGATCTCGCGCAGCCAATCATCCGCGTCCAGAGGTCGGTCAGACACATCAAACGGCGAGGTTGAACTTGAGGAAGCTCTTGATGTCACCACGCTTGGGAGGTGGAGGAAGTGGAGCAAACTCATTCCTTCTGACGCTCTCCTCAAAGCGCTGCTGGTTCTCTTGCATTGCCGCCAAAGCATTAGCTATGCTTGATGTGAGCCCAGTTCCGGAGGGATGTCCTCTTCAGTCCGGCGTGGGGGAGCCATCCTGTCATTGATATAAAACTCAAGTCAGTACTATAATGGAGAATGATAATAATCCAAAATAGTACCAAGATGGAATTAACCAAGATTAAAGGACACAATTTACTGAGATGATATTAAAATATCAACAAAGTTCATAGCACCTCAAAGATATTAAGCATATCGCACACGACTGAAAAGGAGTGTGGTACACGAATATATCAAAGAAAAATTTCCCACAAATTTCGGCATTAAAATACCAATAGATGCGCAAAATTACTTAACGAATCAAGATTAGTGACTCTACCGATTCAATATACAAAAGCGAATGATACAAGTAGTGGTATGGTCGCGACTCCATCCCGCACTCAAATCATTACTCCGCACATGAACAAGTGGAACACATATCCTAACCCCTTCTTCTCACGACGAAACCTAAAGATTGGTAACTACGGAAACGAACACCCCAAACAAGATAGCGTCGGATACAAAGAGGAAGATAGATTGCGTCGGTTTGCAAAAACCTGTCGGTATGGAATGTACCAACAGTTGATAACCAAAGGCAGATAAGATAACAACTTGGATGCAACAGATAGACAAGGTATTACACACACACACACAAACACAACCTATGGTACTACGGAAACCCAGAACACGTGAATCCTAGTTTGAACTTTGAGAAGAGGATTGAAAACGTTGCACTTCCTTACCAGAAAAGGGTGGGTGGGAGGGTAAGAAGAAAAGTGGAAGCAGTCCTACTCTCGCGTTTTGTTTTTCCCTAATATACATAACTACCAAAATATTTGCTAGACTGACAACGACCGTTTGGCTGAAACCCTGAAGGTCGGGATGGCTCTGATACCAATTGTAACTACCTCGGTGAACTACGCTCCTAGATACAAGCCTGGATGAGTGGTAGTGGTTGAAATAGTCTGGCGGGCCCCAAAAGCCACTCCTTGGTAGTCCTTTGGACGGCCCAACCACTACCCTCTCAACGGGACTGTCTGGCGGCGTGGTCGGCGAAGGATCAACTACGTACACAAGTGGGTATGTACGCAAGCCACCATACAAGAGTACATCGAGCCATACCATCTAGAAAGAAAGGAAATATATAGCATACGGCAAGATTCAAATGACCTAGATAGATCTATATTTTAGGATACTTCCTCATACAACACACATCAGAGTATCATGCGGAAGCGGCAAACAAAATCCGAGTACGGATAAGAAGCAAATCGGCATAAGATGCCATAGAAATAAGCACATCCCAACTACAGGTCTCACGGATCCGCGTTCCCGGAATCTTTACACCGAACGATCGTTGCCCACATCTTCGGCTTCTTCCACCCAGTATCCGTCCTGTGGAGGTACCTGTCCATCTGAATCAAGAATTTATCGTGTGAGACCCTAAGGGTACTCAGCAAGACTTAATGCCTCTAAAGGGGACACAACCTGGGGTGACGCAATTGCAGCGAAAAGATAAACCCTAACAATTCTACAGATAAATGCTAACCATCCGCCTAACCAATGATAGACGGATGTCCGTGAATTTAAGTACAACAGTTATAATGGTAATCTCATCCGATCCATCCTCCTCCCTGCTTACCAACAAGGAAGCGGACGAACAACCCCCCCATCCGTTGGCAATTTTATTAACCATTCCATGAGTGTTGCACTATTTACTAGTCAAGTTACTTAGTCAGATTAAGGCGGTACTTTAGTTATGCTTGTCTATGATCGAGAAACTGTGCTCCAAGTCGTCCATATCCGCGGACACGGCTTTGAAAGTTTTACCGGCCGGTGCACCAATAACACACGCTCGATCAACCTCGGAAAAACCAAATCAAAACCCAACGAGGCTTTCACGTTGAACAATCACAGATTCAGAAATATTTGAGGGGCCACCCTTGTAGTACACCATAGCAGTAAGCAAGCTTCGAGACGGACCCAAGGTTTGTGGGGGCGTGATGGCAACAGGATCCCCAAACGGGGCTCGATACCACGTAAACGGGTCACAATTCCTAAACAGTACAGTGTGCTCCTCGCACAATTTAAGTACAGAAAGTAGCATGGCATAAGTACCGGATAGTAAATAAAACCTCAAACTAGTTTGTGGCCCCAAGAAATAAGACGGAATCAAGATCTGGCTCAGGGGGGTCCCATATACCTCCCGGATGTGGATAGCGCGATAAATCAAGGAACAGGAATCAAGTACTCGGGGTCTTACGGGACACAAGTGAGCAGGAAAAACCAAATAGCAGATGTTGCTCACCGGTGCCACTTTCTTTAGTTATCCCGAACTACTCGAGTTAAGTTGTTTAGGTACCTCATTATCTAATGACACTCACATACCCTACACATGCTTTGTTCTCGCATGGCTCAAACAACTCCTATAGTAGTGGCTCATGGGATGGAGGAAAACAAGCTTGGTGGGGTTTAAAAGTAAAGGCTATGCATACTTGGGATTCAATTTAATGCAATCGCGACTCAATGATGCAAGAGTAAGATAGAGGCAATAGGTACTGTATGTATGCAAGCATGTGGAAATGCTTGCCTGTTAACTCAGTTGAAGCGAGGGACGGATCTGGGTAGTGCTCCTGGTTCTCTTGATACAACCCCTGCTCAGTGTCTATCCGAGAAAAACCAAACAAACAAGGCCAACATGAATATAGAGCACAAGCATAAGAATAAGATGCGTCAAGCAAACAATCATGCCATGATGAATGATGCACAAGTTGCTTCGCAATAAGTAGCATGGCATGGGTGAGGTGTGGAGGACAAGAAATAACATTTTAATTGGGTTTTAGTCACATTTTATTGTCAAATTAGTTGCTGTATATTATATATTTACATGATGCATGCTTCAATTCAAGTCATGGATAACATAAACAGAAAAGTCTCGTCGAGCTGATCATTTTAGACATATCATTTGCTTAATTTGGAATTATAAAACAAAAGTTTTTAAATTATTAAATTCTAGTGGCAATTGGTGTAATTTAAATAAACTTGGAATTTTACTTAAGCAAAAGGCAATATGGATGGCATATTTGGAACCCTCTCATTTTTCTGATATCCAAGCATATATTATTTGTCAAGTTTGGATTTATACATGAAAAGTTATTTAAACTACTGGTTTGAATTTGAATTTAAATTATTTAAACTAGATTTTTAAAAACAGACAGGCAGAATTTCTTTATACACCCAGCTGCAGCGAGCCTCAGTCACTGACAGATGGGCCAGGCACCGAGGCCCACGCGCGCTGCCCAGTCTCTGCCACCGTGGCCTTATCCAACACTAGAGGCTGACAGGTGGGCCGGGGGGGCTCGTGGGTCCACACGCCTACCGGTCGAGAGAGGGACATGGTTAAGCAACAGATTCTCTGGGAGCCTTTTGCAAAACGATGCACGACGACGGGTGGGGCTAAGGGACCGCGGTTTAGGCGGAAAAAGGGTGGGGTCTAAGCGCAAAAAGCATTTACAGCCGGACGGCAGCCGGCCATTCAGCTAACGTCTGGCCGTTTGAACGACGATGGCGACGCCTTGCACAAAACACCATGGCCCCAACACGAAAGTTGTAGAGGGATCACGGGTTGCAACATTCGCCGGGTTCTAACGCGGAGGAGGCCCGTGGCGAGACAGTGGCTCGAACTTGGCGGATCGTCTGCTGCCGCCATTCTTGTCGCCCGGCCAGCGCGCAGTGTTCGGCAGCGGCGACGCACGGCGAGAGGAAGAGGGGGACGTTGTCTGGGGGGAGGAGGAGCTCACCAGCAGCTTGACGGTGCGGTTGGCGAGGCTCGGGGAGGTCCGGATCCGCCGGCGGGCTCGTGGCGAGGCTACGGCTGGGTCTTCTTGTCCTGGGCGAAGCAGACCAGGCCTCGGGATCCGCCAGCTTTCTCTCGAAGCCACCAGATCGAAGACGGGCAGAGGGGCGAGGCTAGGGTTTAGGTGGCCATGGGGAGTTCTGGCTTGCTGGGAGAAAGAAGGAGGGAGGCAGGGGGAAGAGAGGCCTGAGGGGGAAAGATCTGGGGAAGCTAGATGCGAGGGGGAGGATAAGATCGAGAGAGGGGTAGGTAGGGGGGTGAGGTTGCTTGCGTGGGGGAGGGGCCGGCGGTGCACCTCACGTGCATGGCGTGCACGGCTGGCAGGTGTGCACGGGATGGCCGGCTGCCAGGTGGGGCCAAGGAAGCTACAGGTGGGCCAGGAGAGGAAGTGAGGGGGCCCATAGGCAGGGAGAGGGAAGAGAGGAAAAACTAGAGAGGGAGAGAGGGACGGCTCGATCTAGGGGTAGGTTTGGAGTGAGGTAGCTAGGCATGGTGACCATGTGGGTGTGCAAGATAGGTCTAGGGGGGATAGGGAAGGGATGCTTCGGGGTGGAGATAGCAAGGGTGTCGCTAGGTTTTTGCTTAGGGTGGTTATGGCATGGGGTAGATAGAGGGGGGGGTATGGATAGAGGGGTGTAGCACTTGCACTTGATCATGCATGCTCCAACAAACTTTAACTAGACCAAGGCAAGAAGGAGAGAGAGAGGGAGAGAGAGAGATCAAAAGATGATGGGGGTTTTCCTTGGTCCATGCATGATCCAAACAATGACCAAGCAAGAACAACAAGAAAAGAGGTAGGAAAAGATGGGGTTTGTGCATGCCACCTTAGCACATGTGTGTGCATGGGGCATGGGGTAGGGGTTTAGCTAAAGGGGAGAAAGGAGGGAGATGACTTGATGAAGAAAACTACAAGCCCAAAACAAGGTTAAGCAAAGGAAAAGATGATCCACTTAGAATTCAAGTAAAAACCAAATACTAGAAAAGGTGGCACTTGCATGGCCCATGCAACATAATTAATGCCAAATGGTTATATTGTGAAAACAACATTATTTCATGTGGCTTTAATCCTTGCATTCCCAAAAAGTGGGCAAAGGCCAAGCAAAAGATGATGGGTGGATCCAACCAACAACATGAGCTAGAGATACTCAAAACTAAAATGCCAAGCTCATATTAATTGGATGGTGGAATATAAGGTGGTGAAAGAAAAGGTGGTGGAGTCAATAAGAGAGATGCCCTCAACTCAACTTGGGCATTTAACAATATATCAAGAGCCAAATACAATATCAAGAGGCAAATACAATTAATCATGCACATGAGATAAGAACCAAACAAGAAAGGTTTTATATGATGCTCAAATGCAAGGTGACATGATGACATGAGCATGATATGATGTTGATGCAACAATTATATGTTGGAAGTGGCTCTTTTTATTATTATAACATGTAGCATTACAGGGGTTAGACAACTGGGATGCTACACCTAGGGGCAAGCCGCACCAAACCCTAAAAGGCTAGCAGGACAACACTATAGAAGGGTCAAACCCTAGTTTAAATAGTCAAATCCTAGTTTGAAAAGTCAAACTCTAGTTTTGGTAAGAGGAAAAACTTGGTGGGAAAGTTCCCAACTCTTGGCCGACCGCTCCCCACCTATGTAAGGAGGGGTGGGGGCGCAACCCCCACACCCCTTTCCCTTGGCGCCTAACCCAAGCCGCTGCCTCTCTTCTCTCTCGTCCACCGCCCTACTCTGACTTAGGTGAAGCCCTACAGAAATCTCTCCTCATAGACCACCACCACCACATCGTCGTGATGTTGGGATTTCGAGGAGATCTACTACCTTTGCTACCCTGCTAGAACCGAGAGAGGAATCGCTTCCTGAACGCGGCGCCGGAAGGATTGTCTACACGATCTTGAGATCGGCAAGTGATCGACTACATCAAACACGATAATATGATTTTGTTAAATGCTTTGGATCTACGAGGGTTAGTTCTCTACAATATCGTTGGACCGATCTAGTAGATTAGATCTTGGCTTGTCCATAGATTAGATCTTGGTTATGTGTTCTTGCGGTAGAATTTTTTTGTTTTACATGCAACGAACCCTACAGTGGTATCAGTGTTGGAGATATGCCCTAGAGGCAATAATAAATGTAGTTATTATTATATATTTGTGTTTATGATAAATGTTTACATTCATGCTATAACAGTATTAACCAGAAACATTAATAGTTGTGTGATTTGTAAACTAAATTAGAGTCCCTAGTAAAGCCTGTTTATAATACTATCTTGTTGATTAATAGATGATCATGGTTTCTTGATCATGAACATTTGAGATGTTGTTAATAACAAGGTCATATCATTAGGAGAATGATATGATGGACATACTCCTATAGATAAGCGTAGCATAAAGATCAAGTCATTTTAATAGTTCAATTGCTATAAGCTTTCTGATACATAGTAACCTAATTCCTTCGACCATGAGATCATGCTTATCACCATCCCCAGAAGGATGCTTTGATGACATCAAACACCACACCATAACTGGGTGGCTATAAAGGTGGCATTGAGTGTTCGGAAAGTATGGGTTGAGACACATGGATCAAGAGTGGGATTTGTCCATCCATATGACTGATAGATATACTCTGGGCCCTCTCGGTGGAATATCATCCAATTAGCTTGCAAGCACGTGACGGGCTCACAAGGGATCACATATCACGGGAACGAGAAAAGATTACTTATTAGTAACGAGGTTGAACAGGGTATGCAGAGATATCGACGATTAAAACCTCAGATAAGTAAACTATCGTGAGACAAAGGGAAATTGTTATCGTATGTAAGTGGTTCATTCGATCGCAAAGTAATCGTAGAAATATGTGAGAGCCATATGAATTTCCAGATTCCTCTATTGGTTATTGATCGGAGAAGTGTCTCGATCATGTCCGCATAATTCACGAACCGTAGGGAGACACACTTAAGGATTCAATGTTGTTGAGTAGTTATGGAATGTTGAGTAAAAGACCGAATGTTGTTCGGAGTCTCGGATGGGATCCGGGATATCATGAGGAGATCAGGAATGGTCCGGAGAATAAGATTCATATAAGGAAAGTTCTGTTTCGGAGTTGGGGAATGATTCCGGTGTTTTCATTGGGAATGTTCTAGAAGGGTCCGGAAGGTCCGGCACTCCGGAGGGGAAGGGTACATGAATGTGTCATAACAATATAGAATGGTTGCATCATGTACTAGATAATTTGGCTGAGCAAAATAAAGGGAGAAATCAAATCCTAGTTTGAAAGTCAAACGCCAATTTGAAAAAGTCAAACAGCAAGTTTGCTTGGTGGAGGGAGAGTAGGAAACCTACTTGGGGAGGAGTTCTTCTCCTTCCACCCGCCGTCCAAGGAGGCCGACTTGGGGGAGTACTCCCTCCTCCCAAGTCGCGCCCTCCCACCTATATAAGGAGAGGCAGGGCTGCCCCTCTTCCCTACACCCAACACCACCCAAAACCCTAGCCCTAGCCGCCGGCCTCCTCCAAGTCGCCGCCGCCTCCTAGGGTTCCTCCAACTCGCTGAGTTGGGGCTTCCCCAATCTCTAGCCATCGGCCAAGCTCTTCCCTTGGTGCCCTCTAAACCCTAGATCACCAAGGCCTCTCTCATAGTCCACCATACTCGCTCCGGGTTAAGACGAAGCCCTACGAGATCTCCCCTCTACTTCCGGTACCACGCCGTCGTGATGCCGGAATCGCGAGGAGACTGCTACAATATCCGCTGCCTGCTGGAACAAGGGAGAGAAGGTTTTCATCGAGTATCGAACGTGTGACCGATCATGAGCCGCTTAGGAACGCTTGGCCGGAAGGATCGTCTACGCGATCTTGAGATCGGCAAGAGTACGACTACATCACCCACGAGAATCTGCTCTCGTTAACCACTTTGGAATCTTCGAGGATGAGTTCCTCTATCGACTCGTTGCTACAATCTAGTAGATATATCTTGGCTTGTTTGTTTGCATGCGGTAGAAAAGTTTTGTTTTACATGCTACGAACCCCTACAGTGGTATCAGAGCCGTGTCTATATGTAGATCTGTTGCATGAGTAGAACACAATGGTCACTGTGTGCGGTGGTGCTTTTATTATCAATTGATTTTTGTGTACTTTGCATCTTGTGGTATGATGGGATGAAGCGTCCCGGGCTAAACTTACATGACATCGTTCATGAGACATGCTCCACGCTCAACATGCAACTTGTATTGCATAAGTGGCTTTGCGGGTGCCTGTCTCTCCCATCATAGTATAGATCCAATTTACAACGGGCACTTGATAGTTCAAACATCAACGTTGTAGTTCTTGTTCGTAAGTTAGATCGACACTTATTGAAAGCCCCAAACCACGTAAAATATGCAAAGAAAATGAGAGGCGTCTAACTTTGTTTTGCAGGGGTGTGCTATGATGTGATATGGCAATGATTGTGATTATATTTGATGTATGCAATGTTCCTTATTGTAAGTTGGCAACCGGCAGGATCCATATGGTTGTTTTTAAATTCTGTTAAGACCCGCGTGTCTATTCAAAGTAGTTGTAATAGTTGGAGCTGGTGGACGACAACCATGAAACGGCGTGTCACATCCCAAGATATTCCAAATCTTGTAATGTGAAAATAAATGAATAAAATAAAACTTGGTTTGATTTTCAGAGCCAGAAGAAAATTTTGAATTCAAATGGAACCTCAAACCAATTTGAATCAAATAAATACTAAAGGGATTTAAAAAGATAAACTTTTATTAAAGGAAAATAAAAATATTTAAAATTACTATTTTGGATCTTTAAATAAAAGGGTTTGATTTTCAAAGGAAAAGATAGATTTATAAATAAATATTATTTTACAAAACCAAATTAAACCTTGACCAAGTATTTAAAATAAAATGTTTTGTTTTAGTAAAGGTATAATTAAATAAAATAAAATAATATCCAAATTTTATTTAAATAAAAGGTTTTACCATTTTAATTAAAACATCAAAACTTATTAAATTAATTGAAATAAGTTTTCTAAGTATTTTGTTTCCTTAGTTAAAACCTATTAAAGTGTTATGGCTTTATTTTAGATTTCAAAAATAAATATCTTAAATAAAATAAATCCTAGTTGATTTAATAATGAAGGTCTATTGTATCTGATTGTTAATGGGCCAAAAATAAAGATGTGATTTTATTTTAAACAAGTTTTCCAAATATTCTTATTTTTCAAGTAAAACCCTCGATTTGGTTTTAAAAAAATTAGATTTCAATTAAAGATTCTATTAACTAAAATCAAACCCCATTTGAGTAATAAACCATGGACCATTTTATTAAGAAATGGAACCTAAAAAGATTTAAAAATATTAATTTATTTACGGAATAGGTTTAAGTTACTAATCGAACCCTGTTCAAACCTGCAAAGTTTGATGATTGCTTGATTTGATTTGATTGATGTTGTTTGTTTGGAATTTCAAAACAAGAAATAGAATTAGAAAAAGAAAAAGAATCAGAAACAGAAAAAAATAAGATAAAAGCGACCAACCCAACAGGCCCAGAACTAGCCCGGTTCCTCACCCGCAAGAAAACGTTCGCACCTAAATGTCGACCAGCAAGGCCGACCCGGTGGACCTCACTCTCATTTCTTTTCCCACTGACCGGTGGACCCCACCACTACTGCTCATCGTCCACACCCGCACGACCCTGTCACCCCAAACCCCGCTGCCGTTGCTGCCTTTGAATGCCGCGTTCAATTCACAGTAATGTCGCGCGTTAATCTCGCCGTGTTGCCGCGATATTAAGCGCTGCATCTTCCCTCCCTTTCCCTCTCATCATTCCCTCTCGCCCGAGGCTGCCCCAATTTGACTCGACACTCCCAGCTCGACCACCGTCTCCGACCGATTCGGCCAAGCCACACCACCCGAGCCTCCCCGAGCACCTGGCAGCTTCCCACTCGACTCTTCTCCCGTGCCCTTCATTCAACAGGCGCGCCGGGCGTCGGCTTTGACAAAGCTCCGACAGCGCCGCCGTCTGCTTCTTCTCCGACGACATCTAGCAGGTAAACCAGCTCGCCCCTCTTCTCCTCATTCACGCACACAACACCTCCGTTATCTCCTACGTCTAACCCTACCCTCGGTTGTTCTTCTCGTGACTTGTAGCGACGACTCCGACCACGACTGAGACCACCCGACGTCGTTCTATACTCCGGCGAGCAATCGCAGGAGTAGCTGAGCACCCCCTGCCACGACAAGCACACGTCGAGCATCACCCCGTCCTCGTGACCTCGGTAAGCCTACTCTCTTCCTCTCTCTCTTCCTAGAACCACCGTAGAGCCGCCGCCTGGCCGTGCGCCGCCGCTAGCCACTCGTCAGTGCCGCCCCCTTTTGGTCAAACTCGTCAGCACCGTTGGATCTGGATCGGACGCACTAGATAGATCATTTAACGCCGAAGGGGTACGCTTCCAGAACCATACGATCTAATTTGATCCAACGCTCTACAGAGCGCGATCCGCGCGAAGCGGTACCGCCCAATGAGACAGCGACGCGTGGCCTGTATTAGATCTAAAATCAGTTTTGAATCAGATTTATTTGCAAATTTCAAACCCTTATATCTTTGGATCCACACGTCCAAAAATTACAAATTTTATGTCGTTGGATTCAGGAGAGCAAGACCTAACCAACCATGGCCTTAGTTTATAAAATAGTATATGTTAGTTTTCTTGATTTTGCATATTCTTTTGTGAGCTCGTTTAGAGTAGGAAAAATGTTTTTAAAATGATTTTAGGGTTAAAACTTCTGCAAAAATGGTTGTGGTGACCTTACTGACCCTAGGAACCAACCCATGGTTTTGAAAATGAAATTGGAAAAATTAGAATGGATTAATTGAATTAGTCTATTTCTAGCTAAGTAAAGATAATGGTATTATTATGAAAAAGGATTTTGGAATAAAAACTTTGGGAAAATATTTTTGGGAAGAAACTTAAAGATTTTTGATTTGATAAAACCATTTCCCACCATATAAAATGTTGAATGGTTTTTAAAATAGTTTTTGGGCAAAACCCTCTAACTAAAGAATTTTCCATTTTGGTAAATGACCAATTTGGACCTTACAAAGTTTAGAAACCTAGTGGAGACCATCCTTGCAATAGAACCATTCTTTTCATACTTATGCATGACTTAGATTCCATTGCTTTGTGAGTGTGAAATTGTTTGTTTGACTTTGGCTTGGAATGTTAGTTGATTTTTGTGTTTGCTTGATTAACTTTTAGTGAATTTAGCAAAGTGTGAGACTAGCAAGATCAAGGAGTGAACCACTATTCCCTACCAAAAAGGAAAGTTGCACTATCATCTAAAGTCCTATTTTCATTGTACTTAGTGGATTATGAAAACATGCATGAAAAAGTTACCTCTATACTTATGCTATGCTAAATCCAAATAGGATTCCCTATACACTCCTTAATGAAAATATTGTAGTTGTACATGCTTAGCCATGCCTTATTTTGAAAAGAGATACAAGTTGAGATTTTACAAAGGTTGAGAAAAGGACTTGTGTTTTATATAATAAAACAAGGACTCAATGAACCACCTAGGTGGAGGATACTTTAAGTTTTGGAGAAAGTGGCAACAAAAGGAACCATGTCTATGGCAATCACTTTGTGTTGTGCTCCAAATTGAAACCACCTAGGAAACTTAGAGATTGAACATGTTTCTCCAATTGTGGCTTTCGTGTGCAACCACATGTTATTATGGCTCTGGCTTAGTCAACTACATTAGGAAGACTCATACATTGTCTTTAGTTACCATACATGGGGATCTGGAATGCTTCATGGGGGCTGAAGACAAGCTAGCAATGATGTATGGGAGGACCTTTTGGAAAGACTTCGTCACATTCTCAGTCTGCCAGTACTCCATCTTGGTGAGCACTAATCCAGTAGGCCACTGGTGGCATAAGGATGGGTTTGTGACATGTGGGTAAAGTGTACTCCTTCTGCAGAAGTTAATAAAATCTAAGTACTTAGCCGTGTCCTCGGTTATGGAAAATACTGAGCAACTAAAGTTTGAACTATGGGAGATATCGACATTCCAACTTCTAAAATAAAAACTTGATGCCCTTGTGTGTCCACCAAGGAATTCAAAGAGATTTTGTTAAGCTTATAGCACTTGGGGTTACCAAGGTGCTCAAGGGATTTTGACAAGGACTTGAACACTTGAGTTTCTACCAAGTAGTTCAAGGGATTCTTGGAAAAGATATTTGACAAAGGACCAAAACCATTTGTGAAAAGATAGGATAAAATATTGCTTTGTGCAAATAAGCCTAAAACTCTAATTAGCCAAATTTGCATGTTATGATAGGATCCACTTATATTATACATAACAGTGAAACTTGCCAATACAATTCAAATGTATTGACCCTTGTGGTTGTAACTTGTATGTTGCAGGTTTGATTGTTTTTAGTGAAGATTGATTGATTAGGTTTACAAAGTCTACAACCAACATCTCCCTGTGGCACCTTGAAGATGAAGGACCCATACTTATAGTTATTCCGCTGCAATGTAATGTATTAGACAAATGAGCTATGCAATGATGTAATAAAACTATGTTATTCCTGGTTACAAAGTTATATTATGACCTTTGTTTCTTGATATTACATCTTAACTGTGGATGCTAACTATTGATCCAGGGACTAGCATTGTAAAACACAGGAGGAATCTACCTTATTAGGTTGAGACCTCTACAGATGGTATCAGAGCATTGTGTCGCCTGTAGGATTTGTAAACCCTAGGATTGGACAAAAACCCTTAGAAGAATAGGAGTTATATTTTGATCCAAAACTTATTTACAAAAACACTTGTAAACTCTTTCCTCAACCATTTTGGTTTCAACTCTACATCTCTTCTCTTTCAACTTGATGGAAAAACCTACCTCATGACCAGAGACTACACCATGTGCAAAGGACATCTTCAACTCTAATGACTTCAACTTCTTCAACTCTAATGACTTCAACATCTTCAGCATATTCACCAAGGACTTCCAACTTAGATATCACTAAGGACTACAAGTGAAACAAGGAAAGTCTTGCTCAAGATTTGGAGACTAAGGGAATGCAAAATAAGAAGGAGCCATCATCAACTTTGAAGTTTATGTGACCAAGAGTTTTTCCAAGGAAACCATGATCTCATGCAAGAAGAATCAACCAAGAAGGATGGAAAGATCACAAGTGAACCATATAGATGGACCACCATATTTTAGTTAAGTCAAACACACCAACTTATGTGGTGTAACAAAAGTATTTTGTTGCCTAAGTATGTGCTTGAACATTGTTTGAGTGAAATGTTTGGTTTGTGATTGCATGCACATTACTTGTGTGAATTGTGATGTGTGTGTAACTAGAATTGACTCCTTAGAAATATCTTTCCTATTCTAATCTCCCTTCGACCCAAACATATGACTACTCCAAAGGACTCCAAGGTTGATGACACCAACACCAACCAAGCTGATTGCATGAAAGATCTCATAGCAACCCAACACCAGTTGAACCAACTGACAGCTCAGTTCATAGCCAACAATAGTGATAAAGATCCAGCACTGCAAAAGTTTTTGGAGGAACAATCCCAACTGATGCTTAAGGTGACTAATCAAATGATCAGCATGGAAGAAAGCTATCCCAAAGGAGTTTATGATAACACGGATGACAAGAATGTTATTCTAGATGGAGCCCCAGCGTGCATTATTTCTGGAGACAAGGATCACACTTCCAAGGAGCATGAAGGTCAATGCCCTAACTGTGAAGAAAATCATCATATTAGACAATGTCCCACCTCTCAAGCTACTTGTTACCTTTGTGAAGAAAACGACCATGTCCCTACCCAATGCCCCATCTATGCCATGGTGGAACAGAGGAAACAAGAAGGATCCAAGTCTATCAAAGGAAAAGGACTACTTATACCACCAAACAAGATAACCCACTTCAAAGGATCAAAGAAACCCAAGAAACCAAGACAGGACATGCACCTTGTGCAATGCCGTAAATGTAAGGAAATGGGACACTACTCTAGTGAGTGCCCAGAGAACAAGAAAAATAAGGGAATTGACCAAGTGGTGTGTAACAACTGCAAAGAGCCAGGCCATTACGTAGCAACTTGTCCACAAGAGCAACGTAAAGAACTCCAAGATATCCACTGTTTCAATTGTAAGAACCCAGGACACTATGCAAGCAACTGTCCAGAGAAGATGGAGAACAAGTTGAACAAGCCCATGGAGAAACTCAACCTTGGCCCATGAGTCAAGCATGGAAACCAAGGACACAATGCAAATGTTTGCTTAGAGAAGTTTTCCCAGGATCCCAAGAAGGACAATGTGTAATTTTTGTTTGAAAATTTTTAAGGGTGGTAGTACCCTAGTTGTTTTGAACCTTCTTGTAACCCTATCCTTCCCAAATCTCGGGACGAGATTTATTTTAAGGGTGGTAGCCTGTCACATCCCAAGATTTTCCAAATCTTGTAATGTGAAAATAAATTAATAAAATAAAACTTGGTTTGATTTTCAGAGCCAGAAGAAAATTTTGAATTCAAATGGAACCTCAAACCAATTTGAATCAAATAAATCCTAAAGGGATTTAAAAAGATAAACTTTATTAAAGGAAAATAAAAATATTTAAAATTACTATTTTGGATCTTTAAATAAAAGGGTTTGATTTTCAAAGGAAAAGATAGATTTATAAATAAATATTATTTTACAAAACCAAATTAAACCTTGACCAAGTATTTAAAATAAAATGTTTTGTTTTAGTAAAGGTATAATTAAATAAAATAAAATAATATCCAAATTTTATTTAAATAAAAGGTTTTACCATTTTAATTAAAACATCAAAACTTATTAAATTAATTGAAATAAGTTTTCTAAGTATTTTGTTTCCTTAGTTAAAACCTATTAAAGTGTTATGGCTTTATTTTAGATTTCAAAAATAAATATCTTAAATAAAATAAATCCTAGTTGATTTAATAATGAAGGTCTATTGTATCTGATTGTTAATGGGCCAAAAATAAAGATGTGATTTTATTTTAAACAAGTTTTCCAAATATTCTTATTTTTCAAGTAAAACCTACTGATTTGGTTTTAAAAAAAATTAGATTTCAATTAAAGATTCTATTAACTAAAATCAAACCCCATTTGAGTAATAAACCATGGACCATTTTATTAAGAAATGGAACCTAAAAAGATTTAAAAATATTAATTTATTTCTGGAATAGGTTTAAGTTACTAATCAGAACCCTGTTCAAACCTGCAAAGTTTGATGATTGCTTGATTTGATTTGATTGATGTTGTTTGTTTGGAATTTCAAAACAAGAAATAGAATTAGAAAAAGAAAAAGAATCAGAAACAGAAAAAAATAAGATAAAAGCCGACCCAACCCAAAACAGCCCAGTGAACTAGCCAGTTCCTCACCCCAAGAAAAGCGTTTCGCACTAGATTCGACCAGCCGAGACTGACCAAGGGACGTCACTCTCATTTCTTTCCCACTGACCGGTGGACCCCACCTCTACTGCTCATCGTCCACACCCGCGCGACCCTGTCACCCCCAAACCTCGCTGCCGTTGCTGCCTTTGAATGCCGCGTTCAATTCACAGTAATGCCGCGCGTTAATCTCGCCGTGACTGCACGATATTAAGCGCCTGCATCTTCCCCTCCTTTCCCTCTGTCGCCATTCCCTCTCTGCCCCGAGGCTGCCCCAATTTGACTCGACACACTCCCAGCTCCGACCATCGTCTCCGACCGATTCCGGCCAAGCCACACCACCCCGAGCCTCCCTGAGCCTGGCAGCTTCCCACTCCCGCTTCTCCCGTGCCCTTCATTCATTCAACAGGCGCCGGAGGTCGGCTTTGACAAAGCTCCGACAACGCCGCCGTCTGCTTCTTCTCCGACGACATCTAGCAGGTAAACCAGTCGCCTCTTCTCCTCATTCACGCACAGCACCTACGTGATCTCCTCGCCTAACCCTACCCTCGGTTGTTCTTCTCGTGACCTGTAGCGACGACTCCGACCACGACTGAGACCACCCGACGTCGTTCTATACTCCGGCGAGCAATCGCAGGAGTACCTGAGCACCCCCTGCCACGACAAGCACACGTCGAGCATCACCCCGTCCTCGTGACCTCGGTAAGCCTACTCTCTTCCTCTCTCGCTTCCTAGAACCACCGCAGAGCCGCCGCCTGGCCGTGCGCCGCCGCTAGCCACTCGTCAGCGCCGCCCCCTTTTGGTCAAACTCGTCAGCACCGTTGGATCTGGATCGGACGCACTAGATAGATCATTTAACGCCGAAGGGGTACGCTTCCAGAACCATACGATCTAATTTGATCCAACGCTCTACAGAGCGATCCATGCGCGGTACCTTAATGAGACAGCGACGCGTGGCCTGTATTAGATCTAAAATCAGTTTTGAATCAGATTATTTGCAAATTTCAAACCCTTATATCTTTGGATCCACACGTCCAAAAATTACAAATTTTATGTCGTTGGATTCAGGAGAGCAAGACCTAACCAACCATTGTCTTAGTTTAGAAAATAGTATCTGTTAGTTTCCTTGATTTTGCAGATTCTTTTGTGAGCTCGTTTAGAGTAGGAAAAATGTTTTAAAAATGATTTTAGGGTTAAAACTTCTGCAAAAATGGTTGTGGTGACCTTACTGACCCTAGGAACCAACCCATGGTTTTGAAAATGAAATTGGGAAAATTAGAATGGATTAATTTAATTAGTCTATTTCTAGATAAGTAAAGATAATGGTATTATTATGAAAAAGGATTTTGGAATAAAAACTTTGGGAAAATATTTTGATTCAAAGCTACTGACCCAAAACACCAAGACTTGAGAGTTAGAAACTTTTGGGAAGACACTTAAAGATTTTTGATTTGATAAAAACCATTTTCCACCATATAAAATGTTGAATGGTTTTTAAAATAGTTTTTGGGCAAAACCCTCTAACTAAAGACTTTGCCATTTTGGTAAATGACCAATTTGGACCTTACAAAGTTTAGAAACCTAGTGGAGACCATCCTTGCAATAGAACCATTCTTTGCATACTTATGCATGACTTAGATTCCGTTGCTTTGTGAGTGTGAAATTGTTTGTTTGACTTTGGTTTGGAATGTTAGTTGATTTTTGTGTTTGCTTGATTAACTTGTAGTGAATTTAGCAAAGTGTGAGACTAGCAAGATCAAGGAGTGAACCACTATTCCCTACCAAAAAGGAAAGTTACACTATCATCTAAAGTCCTACTATTTTCATTGTACTTAGTGGATTATGAAAACATGCATGAAAAAGTTACCTCTATACTTATGCTATGCTAAATCCAAATAGGATTCCCTATACACTCCTTAATGAAAATATTGTAGTTGTACATGCTTAGCCATGCCTTATTTTGAAAAGAGATACAAGTTGAGATTTTACAAAGGTTGAGAAAAGGACTTGTGTTTTATATAATAAAACAAGGACTCAATGAACCACCTAGGTGGAGGATACTTTAAGTTTTGGAGAAAGTGGCAACAAAAGGAACCATGTCTATGGCAATCACTTTGTGTTGTGCTCCAAATGAAAACCACCTAGGAAACTTAGAGATTGAACATGTTTCTCCAATTGTGGCTTTCGTGTGCAACCACATGCTATTATGGCTCTGGCTTAGTCAACTACATTAGGAAGACTCATACATTGTATTTAGTTACCGGACATGGGGATCTGGAATGCTTCCTGGGGGCTGAAGACAAGCTAGCAATGATGTATGGGAGGACCTTTTGGAAAGACTTCGTCACATTCTCAGTCTGCCAGTACTCCATCTTGGTGAGCACTAATCCAGTAGGCCGCTGGTGGCATAAGGATGGGTTTGTGACATGTGGGTAAAGTGTAATCCTTCTGCAGAAGTTAATAAAATCTAAGTACTTAGCCGTTTCCCCGGTTATGGAAAATACTGAGCAACTAAAGTTTGAACTATGGGAGATCTCGACATTCCAACTTCTAAAATAAAAACTTGATGTCCTTGTGTGTCCACCAAGGAATTCAAAGAGATTTTGTTAAGCTTATAGCACTTGGGGTTACCAAGGTGCTCAAGGGATTTTGACAAGGATTTGAACACTTGAGTTTCTACCAAGGAGTTCAAGGGATTCTTGGAAAAGAGATTTGACAAAGGACCAAAACCATTTGTGAAAAGATAGGATAAAATATTGCTTTGTGCAAATAAGCCTAAAACTCTACTTAGCCAAATTTGCATGTTATGATAGGATCCACTTATATTATACATAACAGTGAAACTTGCCAATACAATTCAAATGTATTGACCCTTGTGGCTGTAACTTGTATGTTGCAGGTTTGATTGTTTTTAGTGAAGATTGATTGATTAGGTTTACAAAGTCTACAACCAACATCTCCCTGTGGCACCTTGAAGATGAAGGACCCATACTTATAGTTATTCCGCTGCAATGTAATGTATTAGCCAAATGAGCTATGCAATGATGTAATAAAACTATGTTATTCCTGGTTACAAAGTTATATTATGACCTTTGTTTCTTGATATTACATCTTAACTGTGGATGCTAACTATTGATCCAGGGACTAGCATTGTAAAACACAGGAGGAATCTACCTTATTAGGTTGAGATGACCTTGACACTATACTGGTGATGATGGAGATCATGTTCGTGCTTGAAGATGGAGATCGGAAGCACAAGAAGAAAGGCCATATCATATTACATATTATGAATTGCATGTGATGTTAATCCGTTATGCATCTTGTATTTCTTAGTTAACGACGGTAGCTTTATAAGATGATCTCTCAAGAACATAAATTTCAAGTTTTAAAGTGTTCATCCTTAGTAAGCACAGTTGCTAAAGCTCGTTGTTTCGAAGCACCACGTGATGATCGGGTGTGTTAGATTCTGCGAGTGTATACAACGTGAGCAAGCCAGATTTTCTCATCTGGAAGCTAAGGTTTGATCTTGACGAGCCTAGCATGTACATACATGGTCTCGGAACACGGATCACCGAAAGGTAAAGCGTGAGTCATATAGTAGATATGATGAACATGTCGATTGTTCGCCATTGAAGCTACCTCAATGCTCGTGATGATCGGTTTTGATGTGGTGGATTTGGTTCGTGTGATCACTAAAACAATGTGAGGTATATTGTTTTGAGTGGGAGCTCACCTAGATTAATTTAACTATTAATTAGAACTCAATTTGTCATAAACTTAGTCAAAACTATTTCAAATATGTTGTAGATCAATGGCGGCCCCTACCATCAATTTTAATGCGTTCCTAGAGAAAGAAAAGTTGAAAACCAATGGAAGCAACTTCGCGGATTGGTTCCGCAATTTGAGGATTGTCCTCAATGCTGGTAATTTGACCTATGCGCTGGATGCACCGCTGGGTGACCCGCCTGCAGTTGATGCTACCGATGAAGTAAAGAATGTTTACCTCACTCGGAAGAATCAGGACTCCACAGCTCAGTGTGCTATCTTGTATGGTTTGGAATCGGAGCTTCAGAAAAGGTTTGAGAACCATGACGCACATGATATTGTCCGTGAACTAAAAATGATATTTGAGGCTCACGCGGCAGTTGAGAGTTATGAAGCTTCTGAAAAGTTCTTTAACTGCAACATGGAAGAGGGCAGCTCCGTCAGTGAGCACGTGCTTAAGATGTCTGGGCACGCAAACAAACTCCAAAGCTTGGGTATAGTGATTCCTAATGCTTTAGGGATTTACCGTGTCCTCCAATCACTACCACCAAGTTACAAGAACTTTGTGATGAACTACAACATGCAAAACATGAACAAGACGTTGCCAGAACTCTTCTCCATGTTGAAATTTGCAGAAGTGGAGATAAAGAAAGAGCATCAAGTGTTGTTGGTCAATAAGACCACCAAATTCAATAAAGGTAAGTCTAAGCAAAAGGGAAACTTCAAGAAGGGTGGTAAGAAAGTTGCCGCACGGGTGAAGAAGACTAAGGCTGGACCTAAGCCTGATACTGAGTGCTTTTACTGCAAGGGAGAGGGTCACTGGAAACGGAATTGCCCAAAGTACTTGGAGGATTTGAAGAACGACAACATCAAGAAGAAAGGTATATCCGATATACATGTTATTGATGTGTATCTCACTAGTACTCGTAGTAGTGCCTGGGTATTTGATACTGGTTCGGTTGCTCATATTTGTAACTCGAAACAGGTGTTGCAGAATAAACGGAAGCTAGCGAAGAACAAGGTGACGATGCGCGTTGGAAATGGATCAAAGGTTGATGTGATCGGGGTCGGCACGCTACCTCTTCATCTACCATCAGGATTAGTTTTATACTTAAATAATTGTTATTTGGTGCCTGTGTTGAGCATGAACATTATATCGGGATCATGTTTATTGCGAGACAGTTACTTGTTTAAGTCCGAGAATAATGGTTGTTCGATTTATATGAGTAATATCATTTATGCACATGCACTTTTGGTAGATGGTCTATTGTTATTGAATCTCGATAGTGGAAATACACATATTAATAACATTGAAGCTAAACGTTTGAAATTGAGCGATAACTCGACCTATATGTGGCACTGTCGTCTTGGTCACATTGGAGTGAAGCGTATGAAGAAACTCCATTCCGATGGACTTCTTGAATCACTTGATTTCGAATCACTTGAAAGATGCGAAGCATGTCTGATGGGTAAAATGACTAAGACTCCATTTTCTAGTATGATGGAGCGAGCTACGGACTTGTTGGAATTCATACATACCAATGTGTGTGATCCAATGAGTGTAGCATCGCGCGGTGGTTATCGTTATGTTCTTACCTTCACGGATGACTTGAGTAGATATGCGTATATCTATTTCATGAAACATAAGTCCGAAACTTTCGAGAAGTTTAAGGAATTTCAAAGTGAGGTAGAGAATCAACGTAACAAGAAGATTAAATTTGTACGTTCTGATCATGGAGGTGAATATTGTAACACCCTCAGAATCGGACCTATGCAAGTTTGGGCAAAATTCACCAAACCCGCATAGAAACGATTCAAAGGTGCCCACCAGGCACTTTCGTGCGGGTGGAAAACGAAGTAATAACATTACACAACAGTCCTCGATGGAACCCACAGAACAGATATATATAACAGCGACTCAAAGAGTCAAGAATACAGATATAATATACAAAGATCCAAATCACCTTGAAACGATATAGCGTCCCGCTACGGACAAGAGGCAAATGGGGCTAAGAGCCCTGAAGAATAACCAATGGCGTCCATAACCCTGCCCAGGCCAAGCCGGAAGGGTAACCCTGCTAACGGCGTCGATCTCAAAACCTGCTTAAACAAAAGGGGTGCCGACAAAGGGCAAAGCAGAAAACAAAGAAGGAGCGTCGATCGAGGCGAGACAGCGAGGCTAGAATTCGGCGGTCCTCGCCTACATAGGTATGGTGGGAAGCGGCAGCGGCATGCCTTGAACAACCTATAGAGACTCGATACAATGGCGGTTATCGGAGGGGTGAGAATGACCTATCCGGATCCAACACGAAGCTATCACCAAACAAACCCATCTGGCGTTTCCCCTCGAGACCAAACGAGGAAGTCAACAGGAACTCACACGGTTGGCGGTTTATTTATTCAGTTATCGTTGCAGCAATTACTAGTCAGGTATAGATAATCATCCTGATAAAATAAGCAGTGGGCACTTTTAGTTAATCATTCCGTGATAGTGGCAACAATTACTAATCAGGTACAGATAGCATGAGATAAACCCAAAACCCAGCAGATTGTTGGTACTTTTATTCAGCCAATTCGTTGTAGTTGCAAGATTTACTAGTCAGGTACAATTGTCGCAAGCGACAACCAAACAAGCAATTGTGGGCAGTATTAATTAGCCATTCCATTATAGTGAAGCTGATTACTAGTCATTATAAGTCAAATTTATAACAATAAACTTTAGTTATGCTTGTCTATGATCAAGAAACTGTGCTCCAAGTCGTCCATATCCGCGGACACGGCTTTCAGAAAGTTTTACCCGGCCGGGGTGCACCAATAGCAACACACACTCGATCAACCTCGGAAAAACCAAATCAAAACCCAACGAGGCTTTCACGACAAAGCAATCACAAGATTCAGAAATATTTCAGGGGCCACCTGGTAGAACCCGCAACGAGTAGGCAAGCTCGAGACGGCCTCAAGGCTGTGGGGACGGTTGTGAACGATCGGGAACCCCAAGCGGGCTTGTCGACAACGCGAATCGTGCCACTATCCAAAATAAAGCGGTGCAGGTACCTGCACAATCGTAAATAAAGCGAAAGCATGGCATAAGTACAGAATAGTAATAAAACCTCAAACTAGTTTGTGGCCCCAAGAAATAAGACGGAATCAAGCTACGGTGAGGGGTCCCATATACCTCCCAGATGTGGATAGCGCGACAAATCAAGGAACAGGAATCAAGTACTCGGGGTCTTACGGGACACAAGTGGGCGTTCGGAAACCAAATATTATCTATCACCCACCGATGCCTCTGCTTATTCAATTTTAGTTGTTAAACAGAAATTAAAGTGACGATAAGTAAAACTATGATCATCTCCAACATCAACATGCGGCAATACATCAACAACTGTGGCACTGGACGACACACAACAGCACTAGAGCAAGCGACTACGACGCGCGAGTCCAACTATCTACCAAACAACAGGTAATAGGATGTGTCCAAGGCAAATATCGGGCTGCACGGTATATCACAGGTACGGAAACTAAAGCATCACAACACAGATAACAATAGATCAACAGGAGGGAAGTAAATACTATAAAAGTAAGATAGGTAGAAAGGGGGAGATGCTCGCCTGAAAACATTGTCGAAAAGTTCATCCGAAGATCGGGGCGAAGCTCACATCAACTCAACGGCCTTATCCGCGAAGAAGCAAAACACTAGAAGAAACACCGGATGCAATATTTAATACGACGGCAGAAGATCGGCATGATGCATGTATGATGGATGACATGGCAAAGGTGCGATGCAATTAGGTCATATTAAGCGGAACCGGGGTCCCGACAATTAGTTAGGTGGTTCATGTTATTTAGAAACCCCGCATATTAAATGTTGTTTAGCAAGTCGAAGATAGTACCGGGTTCGCTACACAAGTTTAAATGAGGCCGATATGAGACTAGATTTGCCCGCAGATGGGCCCCATATTTAATTATTAAGTGAATCGGCATACCCCCAAACCACATGAATGAATGCATGCAAGACAATTAAATGTGCAACAAGTTGATATCATGTTATAAAATAGGGTTCGAGGAAAAAGGGTTCACACATTTAGGGTTCTCGACGATCTTGTTAGGGTTCCGGGGTTCAGGGGGGATCGTGCTTGGACTCCGGGGTTAGGGTCTCGGATCGGGGTAGTTCTTGTCGCGTCCGGGAAGCAGGTCTTGGTTCGGTGTCAGGACGCATCGGATCTTCCGGGTCGGTGCCGTTCTTGTCGTCACGTCGATCTCGTCGGGTCCGCGCCATCGAGTCGGTCTTGGCCTTCGGGGTGAGGGACTTGGCATCCTCGAGGGCACTTGTCGTACATGTGTCTTCGGTTCCGTGCCGATGATCCTGTCGTTCGATGTCGGGGTCTCCAGGGTCTTGACGGCTTCGGGTCCGAGAGGGAGATCTTGGCGTCGGGGTTTCCGTGACGAAGATCTTGTCGCGCGGCGTCAATGCTTCCGGGAAGGAGATCATGAGGTTCCGACTCTGGTGGTCCATCGGGTTCGATCGAGTCGGCGTCGATCTCGGGATCTGCCCCTACACGGTTCGGGAACTCGGGGTTCGGGGTCCGTCCGTGACGGTCTTGGCGATAGGGGCGAACTTGGTCGATGGTCCTCGGGTCACAACCAAAACAGGGTCGGTCTCATGAGGCGGTCTTGATGCTCCGAGATGGAGAACTTGTCGCATCCGTGGCGATCGTGCCGGCCTTCGGGTCATCAACCCCGTGAAGGGGATCTTGGAGCGGCGCCGGGTTCGGGTTTGGTCTTGGCTCCTGTGGTTCATGCGGCTCCTCGAGGCGAGCTTGGCGGGTCTGATCTGCAGCGGGTCCACGAGCAGCTCGACGGTGCACCGCGAGGGCGATCGAGAGGAGGGCCACGGTTGCGGGCGCGGTGCCGGTTGGCTCGGGGCGTGGGCGATGGTGGCGAGGCAGGGGGTTCACGGCAGCCAGAGGCGAGGGTGCCGGGGGTTTGAGCGACGGCGAGGTCGACGGGGCCGTGGAGGCTGAGCGCGGGCCGAGGTGTAAGACGGGCGCGGGGGGGCTGGGCGGCGTCTGCGGGGTCCGGCGCGAGGAGGAGCGGCCCGGCGGCGGAGCGGCGCTGGGGTTGACGGTCGGGCGGCGGCTCGGGCAGGCGACGCTGGCGGTCCGAGCAGGGGTCGGTGGCGGCAGTGGCGCATGGGCGGCAAGGCCGAGGTGGAGCACGCTGAGCGGGGCGAAGCGAGCGGGCGCTGGAGGAGGAGCACGACAGCAGCGGGCGAGGTTGGCGAGGCGGGCGGCGCTGGTTGACGCGCCGGCAGCAGACGCTGAGGGAGAGGGCAGCGCAAGGCCTTGGCGAAGGAGGCGCGCGTCGGGCGGCGGATGCGCTCATGGGCCGGGGCTCAAGGGAGGCGGCGAGGACGGCAGGGAGGCGGAGGCGGAGCCAGCGAGGCGGGAAGCGCTGGGGGCGGAGCGGGGTTCTGGAGCGAGGCGGGGTCGGCGTGGGGGGAGGCTCGCCGGCGTCCAGGGGGCCTCGGGCCGGAGGAAGGTGGGAGGAAGGCGCGTCGGTGGGGGAGTGGGTGGCCTCGTGGTGGGGCCGGGGCAGGGGGGTTGTCGGGTTGGTGGGGGATGGTCTGTCCAGGGGGTGGGGTCGGCGGGGGACCCAGACGGGGCTGGTGCGGTGTGTGTGTGGCGTTGGCTGTGTGTGGGGAGTGTGGGGTCTGGTGAAGAGAGAGGGAGAGAGAGAGGGGGGGTGAGGGTTGGCCAAGTGGCAGGACAGGATAGGTAGAGGGAGGAGGAGGGGTGAGGTGGCGAGAGCCCATTGGCTGGGGTGATGTGGCCAAGGGATGGGGTAGAAAACTGGGTAGCTCTAGGATTTAGAGGGCCAGGCTAGATGGACCGATTATTATTCCTGGGGGTGGTCGTTCGGGTCGGAACGGCCCGTTCGACTGCCCCCGCAAAAATAATTAAAAAATTTTATTCAATTGAATTGGGCCGTTTGAAACCCGATAGCAACAAAACAAAATAATCCGGAGATCCGGGGTTTGGCGTTTGAATAAAGATGGGGCGTTTGGAAAACAAATCGGGTGCGGCGAAAATAGTTTTGGCAAACAATGCATGATGATGACGATGCACTGCACAAATTTAACGCGATTTTCTAGTAGTGGTTTTGCGGGATGCCACAATTCGACACCACTAACAATGGATCTCGCCCTCGAGATCCGCCTCATGGTACCGGAAAGAAGGTCGGCGATCTGCTTCTTCTCGCTACGTGTAGTCCCTCGCGACACCACTAACGAGGTTCGTTGTCCGTGATCGTCGAGAGAGCACTCCGGAAACATGAGGTCAGAGGTAGAGGTATCTACAAATAAAGCCACCTCTAACTCCGGTAGGAAGAGGGAATCGATGCATTCTCGTCCACTTCAATGTACCAAGCGAATAGAAGGGGTAGTCGGCATGGGGGCCAATCCATCACGCACCCAAACTATTACTCCGCACAATTAGTAGAAGGGAATGCAACCATTCTCGGAATCAGACTGAAGATCTCGACAAACGAGGTTCCAAAACAAAGGGGCGATGCAGACTCTGCATCGGACCTGGCGTAGATGACGTCGCGTCGGAAAACACCGGAAGGCACAAACAAAGAACAAAGGACGGCACCACAGACGAAGGATTCCTCGGATAGCATGAAGACCAGATGCAGCAACACCGTTATCGAAGAAGGAAGCGAAACCCTAAAGGTAATGAAACCCAACCACGAGAATCCCTGGACTCGAAGAAAGAGAAGAGAGCGGATTCAAAACGCGTAAAGATAAGAGGAGGACAGCAGAGGGGTAAGGAGTAAAATCAGACCTAATCAGAACTATCCAACCGATTTTGCGAAAATAGTTTTGACACTCTACTTCGGCCGTTAGCTAGGTTATCCTACAGGCTGGACTTGTGGGGTATCGCAACTGCTGAGCTCTGATACCACTCTGTAACACCCTTAGAATCGGACCTATGCAAGTTTGGGCAAAATTCACCAAACCCGCATAGAAACGATTCAAAGGTGCCCACCAGGCACTTTCGTATGGTGGAAAACGCAATAACATTACACAACGGTCCTCGATGGAACCCAGAATAGATATATATAACAATGACTCAAAGAGTCAAGAATACAGATATAATATACAAAGATCCAAATCACCTTGAAGCGATATAGCGTCCGCTACGGACAAGAGGCAAATGGGGCTAAGAGCCTCAAGAATAACCAATGGCGTCCATAACCTGCCAGGCCAAGCCGGAAGGGTAACCCCGCTAACGGCCGATCTCAAAACCTGCTTAAACAAAAGGGGTGCCACAAAGGGCAAAGCAGAAAACAAAGAAGGAGGCGTCGATCTTGAGGCCAAGACAGCGAGGCTAGAATTGGCGGTCCTCGCCTACATAGGTATGGTGGATCAAGCGGCGGCAAAGATGCACTGAACAACCTATAGAGACTCGATACAACTGGCGGTTATCAGAGGGGGTGAGAATGACCTATCCGGATCCAACCTGAAGCTATCACCAAACAAACCCATCCTGGCGTTTCCCCCCTCGAGACCAAACGAGGAAGTCAACCGAGGAACTCACACAGTTGGCAGTTTTATTTATTCAGTTATCGTTGCAGCAATTACTAGTCAGGTATAGATAATCATCCTGATAAAATAAGCAGTGGGCACTTTTAGTTAATCATTCCGTGATAGTGGCAACAATTACTAATCAGGTACAGATAGCATGAGATAAACCCAAAACCCAGCTGATTGTTGGTACTTTTATTCAGCCAATTCGTTGTAGTTGCAAGATTTACTAGTCAGGTACAATTGTCGCAAGCGACAACCAAACAAGCAATTGTGGGCAGTATTAATTAGCCATTCCATTATAGTGAAGCTGATTACTAGTCATTATAAGTCAAATTTATAACAATAAACTTTAGTTATGCTTGTCTATGATCAAGAAACTGTGCTCCAAGTCGTCCATATCCATGACACGGCTTTGAGAAAGTTTTACCCGGCCGGGGTGCACCAATAGCAACACACACTCGATCAACCTCGGAAAAACCAAATCAAAACCCAACGAGGCTTTCACGACAAAGCAATCACAAGATTCAGAAATATTTCAGGGGCCACCTGAAGTAGAACTCCCTGTGAACGGCAAGCTCGAGACGGCCTCAAGGTGCTGTGGGGACAATGAACGGGAACCCCAAACGGGCTTGTCGACACCGCGGAATCGTGCCACTATCCAAAAAAGATGCAAAGGTACTCGCACAATCGTAAATAAAGCAAAAGCATGGCATAAGTACAAAGATAGTAATAAAACCTCAAACTAGTTTGTGGCCCCAAGAAATAAGACGGAATCAAGCTCTGGTGAGGGGGTCCCATATACCTCCAGAGATGTGGATAGCGCGACAAATCAAGGAACAGAATCAAGTACTCGGGGTCTTACGGACACAAGTGGGCTCGAAACCAAATATTATCTATCACCCACCGATGCCTCTGCTTATTCAAATTTAGTTGTTAAACAGAAATTAAAGTGACGATAAGTAAAACTATGATCATCTCCAACATCAACATGCGGCAATACATCAACAACTGTGGCACTGGACGACACACGACATCACTAGAGCAAGCGACTACGACGCGCGAGTCCAACTATCTACCAAACAACAGGTAATAGGATGTGTCCAAGGAAAATATCGGGCTGCACGGTATATCACAGGTACGGAAACTAAAGCATCGCAACACAGATAGCAATAGATCAACAGGAGGGAAGTAAATACTATAAAAGTAAGATAGGTAGAAAGGGGGAGATGCTCGCCTGAAAACATTGTCGAAAAGTTCATCCGAAGATCGGGGCGAAGCTCACATCAACTCAACGGCCTTATCCGCGAAGAAGCAAAACACTAGAATAAACACCGGATGCAATACTTAATAAAACGGCAGAAGATCGGCATGATGCATGTATGATGGATGACATGGCAAAGGTGCGATGCGATTAGGTCATATTAAGCGGAAACGGGGTCCCGACAATTAGTTAGGTGGTTCATGTTATTTAGAAACCCCGCATATTGAATGTTGTTTAACAAGCCGAAGATAGTACCGGGTTCGCTACACAAGTTTAAATGAGGCCGATATGAGACTAGATTTGCCCGCAGATGGGCCCCATATTTAATTATTAAGTGAATCGGCATACGGCCCCCAAACCACATGAATGAATGCATGCAAGACAATTAAATGTGCAACAGGTTGATATCATGTTATAAAATAGGGTTCGAGGAAAAAGGGTTCACACATTTAGGGTTCTCGACGATCTTGTTAGGGTTCCGGGGTTCAGGGGGGATCGTGCTTGGACTCCGGGGTTAGGGTCTCGGATCGGGGTAGTTCTTGTCGCGTCCGGGAAGCAGGTCTTGGTTCGGTGTCAGGACGCATCGGATCTTCCGGGTCGGTGCCGTTCTTGTCGTCACGTCGATCTCGTCGGGTCCGCGCCATCGAGTCGGTCTTGGCCTTCGGGTGAGGACTTGGCATCCTCGAGGGCACTTGTCGTATGTGTCTTGGTTCCGTGCCGGATGATCCCGCTGCTCGATGTCGGGTCTCTGTGGTCTTGACGGCTTCGGGTCCGAGAGGGAGATCTTGGCGTCGGGGTTTCCGTGACGAAGATCTTGTCGCGCGGCGTCAATGCTTCCGGGAAGGAGATCATGAGGTTCCGACTCTGGTGGTCCATCGGGTTCGATCGAGTCGGGCGATCTGGATCTGCCTTACACGGTCTTGGGAACTCAGGGTTCGGGTCCGCGTCCGTGACGGTCTTGGCGATAGGGGCGAACTTGGTCGATGGTCCTCGGGTCACAACCAAAACAGGGTCGGTCTCATGAGGCGGTCTTGATGCTCCGAGATGGAGAACTTATCGCATCCGTGGCGATCGTGCCGGCCTTCGGGTCATCAACCCCGTGAAGGGGATCTTGGAGCGGCGCCGGGTTCGGGTTTGGTCTTGGCTCCTGTGGTTCATGCGGCTCCTCGAGGCGAGCTTGGCGGGGTCCTGAGTACGGCAGCGGGTCCACGAGCAGCTCGGGACGGTGCAGACCGCAGCGAGGGCGTATCGCCGAGAGGAGGGCCACGTTGCGGGCGCGTGCCGGTCGTCGGGCGTATGGCGGTGGCGAGGTTCACGGCAGCGAGGCGAGGGTGCCGGGGTTTGAGCGACGGCGAGGTCAACGGGCCGTGGAGGCCGAGCGGAGGTGCGTAAGACGGGCGGCGTGGGCGCTGGCGCGCGGCGTCTGCGGGTCCGCCGGCGACGGGAGGAGCGGCGAGCGGAGCGCCGGGCGCTGGGGTTGATGCGGTCGGCGGCGCTCGCCGGGCGACGCGTCCGGAGCAGGTTGTGGCGGCAGTGGCGCTTCATGGCGGTGGGCGTCGAGGTGGAGCACGCCGGCGGCGCAGGAAGCGCGCCTGGAGGAGGAGCACGACGCGGGACGGGCGGGCAGGTTGGCGAGGCGGGCTCGGGCGCGTTGACGCGCCGGCCGCAGACGCTGAGGAGAGGGCGAGCGGCCTGGCGAAGGAAGGAGGCGCGCGGGGGGCGGGCGGATGCGGCTCATGGGCGGGGCCGGGCCTCAAGGGAGGCGGCGAGCAGCAGGAGGCGGAGGCGGAGCCAGAAGGAAGCTGGGCGGAGCGGGTTGGAGCGAGGCGGGCGTGGTGGGGAGGCTCCCGGCCTGTGGGGCCTCGGGCGAGGGAAGGTGGGAGGAAGGCGTCGGTGGGGGAGTGGGTGGCCTCATGGTGGGGCCGGGGCAGGGGGGTTGTCGGGTTGGTGGGGGATGGTCTGTCCAGGGGGTGGGGTCGGCGGGGGACCCAGACGGGGCTGGTGCGGTGTGTGTGTGGCGTTGGCTGTGTGTGGGGAGTGTGGGGTCTGGTGAAGAGAGAGGGAGAGAGAGAGGGGGGTGAGGGTTGGCCAAGTGGCAGGACAGGATAGGTAGAGGGAGGAGGAGGGGTGAGGTGGCGAGAGCCCATTGGCTGGGGTGATGTGGCCAAGGGATGGGGTAGAAAACTGGGTAGCTCTAGGATTTAGAGGGCCAGGCTAGATGGACCGATTATTATTCCTGGGGGTGGTCGTTCGGGTCGGAACGGCCCGTTCGACTGCCCCCGCAAAAATAATTAAAAAATTTTATTCAATTGAATTGGGCCGTTTGAAACCCGATAGCAACAAAACAAAATAATCCGGAGATCCGGGGTTTGGCGTTTGAATAAAGATGGGGCGTTTGGAAAACAAATCGGGTGCGGCGAAAATAGTTTTGGCAAACAATGCATGATGATGACGATGCACTGCACAAATTTAACGCGATTTTCTAGTAGTGGTTTTGCGGGATGCCAAAAATATGTAAGTTACGAGTTTGGCGAGCATTTAAAGAAATGCGGAATACTTTCACAATTGACACCGTCGGGAACAACACAGCGTAATGGTGTGTCCGAACGTCGTAATCGAACTCTCTTAGATATGGTTCGTTCTATGATGTCACTTACAGATTTACCGCTATCGGTTTTGGGTTATGCATTAGAAACAGCCGCATTCACTTTAAATAGGGCACCATCTAAATCCGTTGAAACGGCACCGTATGAATTATGGTTTGGGAAGAAACCTAGATTGTCGTTCCTTAAAGTTTGGGGTTGCGAAGCCTATGTAAAGAAGTTACAGCCGGACAAGCTTGAACCCAAAGCGGAAAAATGCGTCTTCATAGGATACCCGAGGGAAACTATTGGGTATACCTTCTATCATAGATCCGAGGGAAAAATCTTTGTTGCTAAGAATGGATCTTTTCTAGAGAAGGAATTTCTCTTGAAAGAAGTGACTAGAAGGAAAGTAGAACTCGACGAGGTTGTCGAACCTTCTCTCGAACTTGCGAGTAGCGCAGCACCGGAAGTAGTTCCAGTGGCGCCTACACCAATAAGAGAGGAAGCTAATGATGATGATCATGAAACTTCGGTTGAAGTTGCTATAGAACCTCACAGGTCAACGAGAACTCGTACCACTCCTGATTGGTATGATCCCGTTATGAGTGTCATGTTGGTGGACAACACTGATGAGACTGCGACATATGAGGTAGCGTTGATGAGCCCAGATTCCAATAAATGGCAAGACACCGTGAAATCCGAAATTGGATCCATGTACGAAAACCAAGTATGGACTTTGGTGGACTTACCGGATGGCCAGAAGGCTGTCGAGAACAAATGGATTTTCACGATGAAAACAGATGATGATGGTAATGTTACTGTCTATAAAGCTCGACTTGTCGCAAAAGGGTTTCGACAAATTCAAGGAGTTGACTACGATGAGACTTTCTCACCAGTAGCAAAACTAAAGTATGTGAGGAGTATGTTAATAATCGCTGCATATTACGATTATGATATATGGCAGATGGATGTCAAAAAAGTGTTCCTCAATGGAGACATTGATGAAGAGTTGTATATGATGCAACCCAAAGGTTTTGTCGATCCTAAAGATGCTAACAAGGTATGCAAACTTCAACGATCCATATATGGATTGAAGCAAGCATCCCGAAGTTGGAATCAATGTTTTGATAAGGTAATCAAAAGTTTTGGTTTTATACAAACTTATGGAGAAGCTTGTATTTACAAGAAAGTGAGTGGGAGCTCTGTAGCATTCTTAATACTATATGTAGATGACATATTGTTGATTGGCAATGATGTAGACCTTCTTAATAGTGTCAAGGAATATTTGAATAATAGTTTTTCAATGAAAGATCTTGGCGAAGAAGCTTACATATTAGGCATAAATATTTATAGAGATAGATCGAGACGCCTAATATAATTGTCACAAAGTACATATTTGGACAAAGTTCTAAAGAGGTTTGGACTGGAAGATAGCATGAAAGGGTTCTTGCCCATGTTGCCCAATACGACCTTGAGTAAAACTCAAAGTCCTGCAACAGCAGAAGATAGAGAAAGGATGAGTAAGACTCCCTATGCCTCATCCATATGATCTCTAATGTATGCCATGCTATGTACAAGACCCGACATTGCATATGCTGTTAGTTTGACTAGCAGATATCAAAGTGATCCAGGAGTGGTTCATTGGATAGCGGTCAAAAACATCCTTAAGTATTTGAGAAGAACTAAGGATATGGTTCTTTCTTATGGAGGTGATGAGCAACTCGTTGTTAATGGTTACACCGATGCTAGTGGGAACACCAATACGGATGATTCTAAATCTCAATCTAGATACGTATTTACTTTGAATGGTGCAGCAGTTAGCTGGAGGAGTGCAAAGCAAAGCGTTGTGGCGAGATCTTAAACTGAATCGGAATACATAGCTGCTTCGGAGGCTTCACAAGAAGCGATATGGATGAAGGAGTTCATTACAGAGCTCGGTGTGGTTCCAAGTGCGTTGGACCCAATGTCTATCTACTTTGATAACATGGGCGCCATAGCCAATGCGCAAGAACCAAGGTCACACAAGAAGCTGAAGCACATCAAGGTATGTTTTCACGCTATTCGAGAACATGTCCAAGATGGTGACCTAAATATTTGTAAATTACACACAGATCTGAATGTGGCGGATCCGTTGACTAAACCTCTCCCGAGGGCAAAACATGACCAACACCAAACTTCCATGGGTGTTCGGTATATTACCATGTAATCTAGATTAGTTGACTCTAGTGCAAGTGGAAGACTGTTGGAGATATTCCCTAGAGGCAATAATGAATGTAGTTATTATTATATCTTTGTGTTTATGATAAATTTTTACATTCATGCTATAACAGTATTAACCAGAAACATTAATACTTGTGTGATTTGTAAACTAAATTAGAGTCCCTAGTAAAGCCTCTTTATAATAGTAGCTTGTTGATTAATAGATGATCATGGTTTCTTGATCATGAACATTTGAGATGTTGTTAATAACAAGGTCATATCATTAGGAGAATGATATGATGGACATACTCCTATAGATAAGCGTAGCATAAAGATCAAGTCATTTTAATAGTTGCTATAAGCTTTCTGATACATAGTAACCTAATTCCTTCGACCATGAGATCATGCTTATAACCATCACTACAAGGATGCTTTGATGACATCAAACACCACACCATAACTGGGTGGCTATAAAGGTGGCATTGAGTGTTCGGAAAGTATGGGTTGAGACACATGGATCAAGAGTGGGATTTGTCCTTCCATATGACAGATATATATACTCTGGGCCATCTCGGTGGAATGTCATCCAATTAGCTTGCAAGCATGTGACTGGCTCACAAGGGATCACATATCATGGGAACGAGAAAAGAGTACTTATCGGTAACGAGGTTGAACTAGGTATGCAGAGATACCGACGATCAAAACCTCGGATAAGTAAACTATCGTGAGACAAAGGGAAATTGGTATCGTATGTAAGTGGTTCATTCGATCGCAAAGTAATCGTAGAAATATGTGGGAGCCATATGAATTTCCATATTCCTCTATTGGTTATTGATCGGAGAAGTGTCTCGATCATGTCTGCATAATTCACGAACCGTAGTGATACACACTTAAGGATTCGATGTTGTTGAGTAGTTATGGAATGATGAGTAAGAGACCGAATGTTGTTCGGAGTCTCGGATGGGATTCGGGATATCACGAGGAGATCCGGAATGGTCCGGAGAATAAGATTCATATAAGGAAAGTCCTGTTTCGGAGTTGGGGAATGATTCCGGTGTTTTCATCGGGAATGTTCTAGAAGGGTCCGGAAGGTCCGGCAATCCAGAGGGGAAGGGTACATTAATGTGTCATAACAATATATAATGGTTGCATCATGTACTAGGTCACTTGGCTGAGCAAAATAAAGGGAGAAATCAAATCCTAGTTTGAAAGTCAAACGCCAATTTGAAAAAGTCAAACGGCAAGTTTGCTTGGTGGAGGGAGAGTAGGAAACCTACTTGGGGAGGAGTTCCTCTCCCTCCACCCGTCGGCCAAGGAGGCCGACTTGGGGGAGGACTCCCTCCTCCCAAGCCACGCCCTCCCACCTATATAAGGAGGGGTAGGGCTGCCCCTCTTCCCTACACCCAACACCACCCAAAACCCTAGCCCTAGCCGCCGGCCTCCTCCAAGTCGCCGCCGCCTCCTAGGGTTTCTCCAACTCGCCGAGTTGGGGCTTCCCCAAGACCTATCCATCGTCCAAGCTCTTCCCTTGGTGCCCTCTAAACCCTAGATCACCAAGGCCTCTCTCATAGTCCACCATACTCGCTCCGGGTTAAGACGAAGCCCTACGAGATCTCCCCTCTACTTCCGGTACCACGCCGTCGTGCTACCGGAATCGCGAGGAGAGTGCTACAACCTCTGCTGCCTGCTGGAACAAGGGAGAGGAAGGTTTTCATCGAGTATCGAATGTGTGACCGACGGAAGGCCAAAGCTTGTGCCGGAAGGATCGTCTACGCGATCTTGAGATCGGCAAGAGTACGACTACATCACCCACGAGAATCTGCTCTCATTAACCGCTTTGTAATCTTCGAGGGTGAGTTCCTCTATCGACTCGTTGCTACAATATAGTAGATAGATCTTGGCTTGTTTGTTTGCATGCGGTAGAATTTTTTTATTTTCCATGCTACGAACCCCTACAATCAGAGCCGACTCTATGCGTAGATATGTTGCGTGAGTAGAACACAATGGTTTTGTGGGCGTTGATGCTTTTGTTGTCGCTTGATTTTTTTGTTCTTTGCATCTTGCGGGATGGTTGGATGAAGCGGCCCGGGCTAACCTTACATGTCATTGTACATGAGACTTTCTACACGCTCAACGTGCAACTTGTATTGCACAAGTGGCTTTGTGGGTGTCTGTCTCTTCCACCATAGTTAAGATTCAATTTAGAATGGGCACTTGACAACACTTGTATCAGCGTTGTGGTTCTTGTTCGTACGTAAGAATGGTTCTTATTCAAAATCCCCAAGCCACGTAAAACATGCAAAGAAAATTAGAGGCATCTAACTTGTTTTTGCAAGGCATGTGATGTGATCTGATATGGCCATGATGTGATTGTGATTATATTTGATGTATGCAATGATCCTTATTGTAAGTTCAAAACCGGCAACAGCCTTATGGTTGTCTTTATATTCGTTAAGACCTGCGTGTTATGATGGAGATCATGTTCGTGCTTTTGAGATGAAAATCGAAGGCACAAAAAGAAAGGCCATATCCTGTCACATATTATTAATTGCATGTTATGTTAATAACTTTATGCATCTTGTATTGGTTAGATAGAGATGGTAGCAATATAAGAAGATCCCTCTCACTAAATATCAAGTAATAAAGTGTTTGTCCTTAGTAGGCACCATTGATAAGCCTTGTTGTTTCGAAGCATCATGTGATGATCGAGTGTGATAATCCTACGTGTGCATACAACGGGTGCAAGACAGATGTCACATCCCAAAATTCTCCTAATTTTTATAATGTGAAATAAATAAAATAAGTTTCATTGATTGTTTTACTTTGTTGAAAATACACAAAGAAAAAAAATTGAATTGAAAACCCCCTCAACCTTGATTTTAATACATTATATCCTTTTAATAATGCCTAAGTATCACTATCTGGCAAAAAGGCATAAAATGATTTTTGTTTGCATGATTGACATATGGCATGCATCTAGGCATACATTGCATCATGGCGTCTTGCAAAAAATTTAAATTCAAAACCATTTGTGAAAAAAACATATTTGAAAACCCTTATATGCACCTATTAGGTATCATTCGAGAAATATATGTTTGAATATTTTTATTGGACAGGATATGATTCCCTAATAGTCCTAAAATACTACTTTGAATTTTATAAAAATTTACAAACAAGTTTGAGCTCATTTGGAGTTCTAAATCAAAATATACAAGAGAATACAGAAAATGAAAAAAGAATAAATTGAAAGAAAAACACCTTAACCTGATCTACTGACCCAGCCCGCAGCGGCCCATCCAGGCCACACCTACTGCCTACCGCCGCAAGTGAACAGCGCACAGCAGCTAAGTAGCCAGCCTGACAGAGGCCCAAGAGCAGCAGCAACCAGCCCAACCCGCAGACCCCCTCTCCCCCGTGAGGCTGACATGTGGACCCCGCCATGGTCTCCTTCTTCCTTGCGCTAAGAAACGCTCGCACACCCCGTTCCTAATCCGTTCTTCCCGAGAAATTTGTCGTGATAACTCGTTCATGTGCCCCCTCGTGCACGATTCTTCCCCATAAATACTCCTCCTCTCGACCGTGCGTCCTTTTTCACGAAAATCCGAAACCCTAGACGCCGGGAGAGATCCTCCTGATCTCGCTACCGTCCTCCGCTACTGCAAGCTTGCGAACGAGGTTTCAGAGCTGCCCGCGTCCTCCTTTTCCCCCTAAACTCCTTCCCCCTCTACACCACTTCTCGCTGACCCCTCTCCCCCTCCGTAGGAGCACTACAGTGCCCAGACAACAACGCCGGAGCCGCACCATCGTCTGCCGCCTCCATCCTCGCCCCATCGTCGTTACAGGAATATATGGTCGAAGCCGAGGGCACCATACCTCTCTTCTCCGTCGTCCGCTTCACATCGTCTACTCAGCCGCCACCAGATACCACCAGGAGAGCTGCCTACATCACCGTTTAAGCCACGCGCCGCCATACGCCTCCGTCAGCCCGCCGCTATGGAGGAAGCGTCCATTCGGCCGTTCGATCCACACTCAGCGGCTCCGATTAGATCCATCTGTCAAAGAGGTACGACCAATCACGACACGCCACCTGTCTTCCGCGTAAGCACGTTCGTGTCAGCGCCCACTCAGCGTGCCCAGCCAATCAGATCGCGCTGTTTGTCATGCTGTCTGCTGATTGTGTAAATCAATTTTTAAATAGCCAGTAAATGCTGCAACTTTGTAAAACTCATAAAAAATCGAATATAGCTTAGAAAAATATAAATTGTATAAGTATGGATTCAGAATAATGTGTAGAATATTATCATGCAATAAAATTCGTACTTTGACCAATGCATATTTTATGGAATATTTAAATCTATTATATGGTATTTAATTCATACTAAAATATCCATAACTCCAAAATTGGCACATTATGTCACTGCAGTATTATTTTATTTTGTTACAGTACAAAGTAATTCTCCATGATTAAATCCCTTTGAATGAGTATTTTGGCTATAACTTTTAATCTATAAACCATTTTAAGGTGAAACCAGTGGCAAATAAAAGCTATGAGCATTGAGCATTATTTATCCAATAGCATGGTTCTCATGTTTCTCTAAAACTATTTTGTACTACTAGTATTAAGAATTCTGTAACACCTATTTTAAGCCTATTTGATCAATAGAAAATGCCTATGGAAAGCTTTTGAACCTGTTTCTATTTTCTAAAATGCATGCATACTGTTTTGTTGTGTTGTGATACTGTATGCTTGATTGAAATTATTGTTTTGCGCGATAGATTGCCCAGAGTGCGATTATTGTGATTGCGATGTCTGTGTGAATGATTACTACAACTGAGACAAGTGATACTTCATCTTATGTCCTATTATTTTACCTATTGCACTAGTGATATTTTTGGTAGGACTTGCATGATGGTTTTCAAATACATTGCTATGCTATGGAAGATCCTATAAATTATATCTTGGTAGAATTTTCCTAAGTTAGGAGACATTGTATGCTAGAATGCTTAGACTTGCTATTATAATTAGTGGGTGGAAATTCATGCTATGATATTATGAAAAGTTTATACCTATGTTTTTTGGACTAAGAAAACAACCTTGTTAATGAAGCACCTGGGTGGAATGGGACTTGTATGGTTTGTGTTGAGTGGTTTCACATGGCCCATTTCTATGGTTTACCCTGTGTATCACACTTGTAGATGGCCACCCAGGAATAAAGATATTCGAGATGTTTAGTGTTGAGAAGCTTCCAGTGCAACCACATGGCATATGGGATCTTCCTTGACAAACTAAGTTGCAAGAACTCAGCTAGATGGACAGATGGTGGTAGAGTTGATAGGATGGAATGCGTCCATGTTGTTCTAAGGGATGGCTTCTGAAAAGTCTCGTCTCAATGCATGTCGAGTCTTGTGGGAAAAGTGCACCGCCTCTCGAGAGGGTAAAACCTAAGTACTTAGCCGTGTCCCCAGTTATGGAAATTTTGAGCATCAAAGACATTGAAATGGTCAAGAATCTCCTCGTACAAATTTCTCTAAGTTAAAAATGGTGGGCGAACAAGGGTAGAGGTTCACCAATGTCTATTGGTGGTTCCTTAGTGTTTTATAAAGAAAAACTTAGTATTTTCAATCTAGTAGGATAAACCTTATTTGAGCAAAGCCAGCCTGAACCACACTTAGCCAAATTCATGTAGTTGATAGTCTCTACTATATAACTATGATATCACTTGCCAATACAATTCCAAATATATTGATCCTTCGTGGCTGCAACTTTTTATGTTGCAGGTTACTCCGACGACATGTAAGGTTTTCGTGTAGGTTGTGAATCTCTACTCAGTGAGTTGCCTATGGCGTGATGGATCTTTTATCTATTGTTTATTTGTCTAACTATGTTATTTAAGCTAGCTGTGAGCTAAGCAACTTTGTAATATTATATTCTTGGATCAATCGTTGTCATAATGTGACGCATTGATACTCTTATATTCATCAAAACTGTGTGTACTAGATAATCGATCCAAGGGACTAGCAATGTAAATACAGGATCCAATTCTTAATGGGTTGGATCAGAGCATTACGTTGATTGTAGGTTCGTGACCTTAGAAATGGATTAGCAATAGGAGACCTATATTAAGAGAACTATCATATTTTCTACTTATTAGAGTTCTCATATTCCTTATCTATCTTTTATAGAACCTCCTCTTGTTCAAAATTTGTAGTTGTCCATTCGTTTGATACCTGTGTGAGAGTTAGTCTACAAGTAAAATAATAAATGGATTGACATGAATGAGTATCTCACAAAGATTTGTTAGTTTTGGTCCACCATATTTATCTCTTTAGGAGATCATCGCTATCGTGTTAGCATATTGATGTTACCAACTTACGTGGTATGACAATATAGGTTGCTTGCTTGTTTGTATTGAGCTATTTCGTGCTATGCCTTATTTAGGATTATTTAGTTTTGAACTCCAAAGTTTCTGAAATTTTTTGTGAGGTTTTAAAATCATCTTAATGGTGTGAATTGATTGAAATTCGTGAAGCCAGCTGTACTATTTTGACAGATTTTGTTTATTTCTTATATGTTGCCCTATTTTACTCTAGTATTGTTCCCAATGTTTTTAAAACTATTTTGTGGTTATATACTGCTATATTTAGACCCTTGTGTTTCTGTTATGCAAGTGTTTGCTTGTGTGTTGATTTCTTAATGTTGTATGTTTGTATGATTGTTGTTGTATGAGCTTGTTTGCTTGGGTATGTCTAATTCTTTAGTAGATTCTTTTCTCTAGAATCTATTCTTCCCTATATTAAACCCTTGTAGTTAGAATGATGTGGTAAAGAGACGGAGAAGGATTAACTGAAAGTTTTAAAACATAATGCATCAACGACTGAGAATAGTTCATCTAATGCTATAGAAGGATGTGGAAGTACGAAGTGTTGCAATGATGTTATGTAGAATATTACGCAACCTGGAAGTTGAAGTATCGATAGTGTAGTTTTATTAGTAGCTTTGTTGATTGAATACATGGGAGTCTACATCGAGCATTAGTTTGTACCCATGGAAACCTTCTTCAAGGCAAGTGAGTATGCCCGAGTGATAGAAAAATGTGATTCACCTATCATCATACAGGGTAATGATTTGGGTGCAGTATGGATTGATCACCATTCCTACTACTCTTTTTATACTCTATTGTACTGTTGGCTTTGAGAATCTTGAGTGCCTTTCAACCATAGCAGAGAGATGGCATTGAGCCTAAACCTTAGAATGGTATGATTTTGCTCATTTATATAAGCATTCAATACTAAGCGTAGGAATGTACGATAAGGATGAATCTAAACATTATTAATGGGCGTCGTGAAGCAAACGTTCCCTATTTTCCCACCATGAGAGTTTTGCTAGTTTAAGAAGTGTGTAACACCACGGTTCTGAAAAGACCGTGGCTTCTATGTGACATGCCAATCCCTGGATCGGTTCATTGGCCCACAATAGAATAAGATGAATAACATAGCAAAATATCCGTGTATCATAAATAACAAAGATCCAGAGTACCGTTATTACAATAAAAGCATAGCTCAAATTATTCTGGTAGCAACATAAATAAAGTAAATCCTCCATTCTTCAAATTTCCCACAAGTGAACAAGTGACGAGTGGAGTACCGTGGCCTATATCGATTACTCAGAATCGGAATATCCTGCAACATGAAACGTAGCAGCCCCGAAGGGTCAATACATGGAATGTATGGCAAGTAGAGCTAGTAAAGGAGACAATAGCGCTAACATCTACATGCATATTTGGCAAGTGGAGTTGTGGCTAGCTTGCATTTGCAAATACCTTTGTCCTACTTTCATAAACAGTTTTCGATTTTCTTTGAAAAGATCCCAATTAAGTTAACCCAACAACATTAAAGCAGTTATGAAATTAGAATGAGCGAGAAACATGTCATGGAATCAATATCAAGCAACTCAGATGTCCATAACCGGGAACACGGCTAATCGATTAGATTATGCACCCTGCAGGGGTTAGTACACTTTACCCATGTGACTTGGCCAACCCAGCTCGTACCATCACTCTCATTTTGGGTGATGATAGGGAGAAGTCCAAGAAGAGACTGTTCGGGAAGTAGCTCCCCAATCTCGACGCGCACCGGTCCAACCTACCAAAATTCTACATCTCTGGATACGCAGGTTCGAGTTACCACAACCTACTAAGTCCAACCAACCGCCCATTCCATTATTGGCACATGGTTGTACACGTAAGCTACAGAATAAAGAAGCCAATCATTTTCTCTTGATACCTGGGTACCTTACCACCAAAATTTATCAATCCCATCATACCCAGGAGATTCATTGATTAAGTTGTTTTAATTTTCGCAAACCAACACATTTAGAAACAACTTCCAGTGATGTAACCCAGCCCTCGTACATCATAGCATGGCTAAGCACATCTACCAACGGTGGTTCATCTACAACGAAAGACCTACCACATAATAGGACATAGCATAGCGATAGTATCATCCTACACATGCATCTACAAAATACACGAAAATGCATTAAAAATAGTAGGATGATATCATGAACAAAGTAGCATCTACTTGCCTTGGTTGTAGCGGTCGGAAGAACAATCCACGCACGAGCAAGCGTTGCACTCGTCACAATCTACACGATACAATTGCATCCATAAACAAACCATCCACAAGCATATGCAACAAAGATGATGCATGAATGCATGCATTACAAGTGGATTGATGCTACAGAAGCACCATATAATCCTATTCAGTACTGAATGCATGCATGGAAAATAATTTTAGCGCAAGGAAACTATCATGCAATATATAATGCTCAAAACTAGAGCTAGAAACTAAATAATTCACTACTGAAAACATAATGTTTGTAAAATCTTGGGAAAATTCTACTGTATTGGCTTTGCTATTTAGGAACAGTACCAATTGGAATTACTCAAAAAGGAATTATAAAACTCCCTAAAGTTTTTACAAAAAGTAATTAAAATACTGCAGAAAGCCACTAAATAGTTTCTACAAAAGTTTTTACTGTAAGACTATCCTTTTAATTCACTTTGAGATTCCCCTTGTTCTACTGAATCCACGGACATATCATTTGCAATTTTTGGAGTTACAGATCTTTTTCTACGAATTAATTACTCCAAAAAGGGCATTAACTCATTTAATTAATCTGGACCAAATCTTGCTGCAAAAGTGTAAAACAATGGCCCAGTAGATTAATTTCTAACTACACGACTTACTGAACCTACAGATATTTTATTTGCAATTTTTGGCCTAGTAGATTAATTTCTACGCAATTTACAAGATTCTACCAATTTCTGCAATTTCTAATTCGATTTTAAATCAAAAGGGAATATTCTGGGAATATTCCTCACGACTCAAAGATCGACTTCAGCTGGTTGACCGGTCAACCAGTCAACCGCGCAGTCTCCGGTCGATCTGAGCCGTGGATTGAAGATCCAACGGCCAGGGAGGGGTGGCGGCGGCGGGGGCTTACCGGCGAGGTCGGCGGCGGCGACGGCGGCGATTCCAGCGGCGGCGGAGGGCAGGACGGGGTCGGCGAGGTCGGGGCGGTCCCCTAGACGGTGGTGGGGCGAGTGGACGGTGGGCGGTGGCGGATGGAGGTGGCGGCGTCGTGGCGGCGGCAAGGCTCTGTCTTGGAAGAGAGGCGGCGGCCGGGTCACGGCGAGGCGGCTGCGAGGTCGCGACGAGGAAGAAGCGGCGACGTCGGAGGGCGGAGTCGCGAGGGCGGACTCGGCCGGGAGGCGGCGGAGGGGCGTGGGGTGAAGCGGGCCCGAGGAGACGGCGGCGTGGCGATTCTGGATTCAGCGTCGGATCTGGCAGCGGCGATGTCGGCGCCGACAGTGGGCCCTCTCGGTGTGGTGGCGTGGCGGATCTGATCTGCCAGCGTGGGCTGCAGCGCTGCAGGCGTCTTTAGCTGGGTGTAGCTGCGCCCTTTTTTTTGTTCTTTTTATTTTTCTAATTTCTGTTTAGTAATTCCTCCGTAACTTTTTCATACGAACTCCGAATTGGGTGAAACTTGTTCCTAAATTTTTATAAAACCTAGGAGATCAATCTAGGGTCAAGTGGTATTTAATTCCACTAGTCTACAAGGGTGGAAAACACAAGTCCTAGTATACCCTCCCGCAGGAGCATTGTAGTAAAATAAAATAGGGTTTTGAAAATAGCGTTTTGCCAAATCATTTCAAATGAAGGTTTTGCATGGATGATTATGATGCAATGCTATGAATGATATGCAGAACCAAATCTAAAATTTGGGATGTGACAAAGTGATATCTCGGAAACTATCAATAATGAGGTTCAGGATGTGCAAGATACATTGTGTCAATAAAATTCTACAGAATCATATGAGCCAAGTGAACCTCCAAGAAGCAATCTAGTCAATTTCCTTTTAAGGGTGGTAGCGCCCTAATGGACCCCGGACCGTTCTTTATTTCTAGCCTTCTCGAATCTCGGGACGAGATTCTTTTTAATGGTGGTAGTTTGTCACATCTCAAAATTCTCCTAATTTTAGGAATGTGAAATAAATAAAATAAGTTCAATCAATTGTTTTAATTTGTTGAAAATTCACAAAGAAAAGAAACTTTTTGAATTGAAAATCCCCTCAACCTTGATTTTAATAACTTATATCCTTTTAATAATGCCTAAGTAGCCATATCTAGCAAAAAGGAATAAAATGATTTTCTTTTGAATGATGGACATATTGCAGGCATCTATGCATACATTGCATCATGGCGTCTTGCAAAATTTAAACTGAAAAACATTTGTGAAAAAAACCTATTTGAAAACCGTTATATGCACCTATTAGGTATCATTTGAAAAATATATGTTTGAATATTTTTATTGGACAGGATATGATTACTTAGTAGTCCTAAAATATTACTTTGAATTTTACAAAAAAATACAAACAAGTTTGAGCTCATTTGGAGTTCTAAATCAAAATATACAAGAGAAAGCAGAAAATAAAAAAGAATAAATCAAAAGAAAGAAAACACCTAAACCTGATCTACCGACCCAGCCCGCAGCGGACCTTCCAGGCCACCTACTGCCTACCGCCGCAAGTGAACAGCCCACAACAGCTAAGCAGCCAGACCAGTAGAGGCCAAAGCGCAGCAGCAGCCAGCCCAACCCGCAGATCCCCTCTCCCCCGTGATGCTGACATGTGGACCCCGTCGCGGTCTCCTTATTCCTCGTGCTAAGAAACGCTCGCGCACACCCCATCCTTGATCCGTTCTCCCCGAGAAATTCGCCGTGATTACTCGTTCATGTGCCCCCTTGTGCACGATTCTTGCCCATAAATACTCCTCCTCTCGATCGTGCGTCCTTTTTCACGAAAATCTGAAACCCTAGCCGCGGGGAGAGCTCCTCCGGGTATCGCCGCCGTCCTCCGCTACTGCAAGCTTGCGAACCAGGTTTCGGAGCCGCCCGCTTCCTCCTTTTCCCCCTAAATGCCTTCCTCCTCTGCACCGCTTCTCGTTGAACCCTCTCCCCCTCCGCAGGATCACTACAGTTCCCAGACAGCACAGCCGGAGCCGCACCGTCGTCTGCAGCCTCCATCCTTGCCTCGTCATTGTTACAGGAAGATATGGTTGAAGCCGAGGGAACCATACCTCTCTTCGCCGTCGTCTAGTCATCCGCCGCCAGAGACCACCAGGAGAGCTTCCTACATCACCGTCTAAGCCACGCGCCACCGTGTGCTGCCGTTAGCCCGCCGTTGTGGAGGAAGCGTTCGTTCACGTCCGTCGGATCCACACTCAACGGCTCCGATTCGATCCATCCATCAAAGAGGTATGACGAATCACGACACGCCACCTGTCTTCCGCGTAAGCATGCCAGCGTCAACGCCCACTCAGCGCGCCTAGCCAATCAGATCGCGCCATGTGTCGTGCTGCCTGCTGATTGTGTACATCAAATTTTAAATAGCCAGTAATTGCTGCAATTTGTAAAACTAATATAAAATTCAATATAGCTCAAAAAAATATAAATTATATATGTATGGATTCAAAATAATGTGTAGAATATTATCATGCAATAAAATTCGTACTTTGACCAATGCATATTTTTTGGAATATTTAAATCTATTATATGGTATTTAATTCATAGTAAAATATCCACAACTCCGAAATTGGCAAATTTGGTGTCTATGGATTCAGAAAAATTGTAATACACGTCACAGTAGTATTAGTTTATTTTGTTATAGTACAAAATAATTCTCCATGATTAAATCCCATTAAATGAGTATTTTGGCTATAACTTGTAATCTATAAATAATTTTAAGGTGAAACTAGTGGCAAATGAAAGCTATGAGCATTACCTATCCAGTAGCATGGTTCTCATGTTTTTCTAAAACTATTCTGTACTTAAAGTATTCAGAATTATTTAACGCCTATTTTAAGCCTATTTGATAAATAGAAAATGCCTATGGAAAGCTTTTAACCTGTTTCTATTTTCTAAAATGCATGCATACTGTTTTGTTGTGTTGTGCTACTGGATCATTGATTGAAATTATTGTTTTGCGCGATAGATTGCTCGGAGTGCGATTATTGAGATTGCGACGACTGTGTGAACGATTACTACAACTGAGGCAAGTGATACTTCATCTTATGTCCTATTATTTTACCTATTGCACTAGTGATATTTTTGGTAGGATTTGTATAATGGTTTTAAAATATATTGCTATGCTATGGAAGATCCTATAGATTATATCTTGGTAGAATTTTCTTAAGGTAGGAGACACTGTATGCTAGAATGCTTAGACTTGATATTAGAATTAGTGGGTGGAAATTCATGCTATGATATTATGAAAATTTTATGCCTATGTGTTTTTGGACTAAGAAAACAACCTTGTTAATGAAACACCTGGGTGGAATGGGACTTGTATGGTTTGTGTTGAGTGGTAACATAGGGCCCATTTCTATGGTTTACCCTCTGTATGACACTTGTGGATGACCACCGAGGAACAAAGAGATTTGAGATATTTAGTGTTGAGAAGCTTCCAGTGCAACCACATGGAATATGGGCTCTGCCTTGACCAAAGAACTCAGCCAGTTGGACAGATGGTGGTAGAGTTGATAGGATGGAACACTTCCATGGTGGTCTGAGGGATGGCTTCTGAAAAGTCTCGTCTCGATGCATGTCGAGTCTTGTGGGGAAAGTGCACCACCTCTCTAGAGGGTAAAACTTAAGTACTTAGCCGTGTCCCCGGTTATGGACATTTTGAGCATCAAAGACATTGAAATGGTCAAGAATCTCCTCATCCCAATTTTTCTAAGTTAAAAATGGTGGGTGAATAAGGGTAGAGGTTCACCAATGTCTATTGGTGGTTCCTTAGTGTTTTGTAAAGAAAAACTTAGTATTTTCAAACTAGTAGGATAAACCATATGTCAGCAAAGCCAGCCTGAACCACACTTAGCCAAATTCATGTAGTTGATAGTATCTACTATATAACTATGATATCACTTGGGAATACAATTCCAACTATATTGATCCTTTGTGGCTGCAACTTTTTATGTTGCAGGTTACTCCGATGACATGTAAGGTTTTCGTTTAGGTTGCGAATCTCCACCCGGCGAGTTTCCTGTGGCGTGATGGAGCTTTTATCTATTGTTTATTTGTTGAACTATGTTATTTGAGCTAGCTGTGAGATAAGAAACTTTGTAATATTATATTCTTGGATCAATCGTTGTAATAATGTGACACATTGATACTCTTTTATTCATCGAAACTTTGGGTGCTAGCTAATCGATCCAAGGGACTAGCATTGTAAATACAAGATCCAATTCTTAATGGGTTGGATCTCTACACCCGATTTGCACATGCGGATACTAAGGTTAACCTTGACGAGCCTAGCATGTACAGACATGGCCTCGGAACACAGAATACCGAAAGGTAAAGCATGAGTCATATGGATGATATGATGAACATGTTGATTGTTCGTCTTTGAAGCTACATCATCTCTCGTGATGATCGGACTTGGTGTAGTGGATTTTCTTCGTCTGTCACCAAAACTACTCGATGGATGTTGTTTTGAGTGGGAGTTCAAATAGTAATATGATTAAAGTTGAAAACAATTCATCATAAATTATATCAAAGTGAATTTGCATAATTGTTGTTGTCATTGGCATCCGTTCACCACCTTATACTTAGTTATAATTTAGATAATAGAACTATGGAATTCTGGATAGTTACTATATGAACTGGTATCGTATTGTTTTGAGTGTCAATCTAAAGTTTAAAAGTCCTATTGCAAACTTTCAGTAAACTCCGTTTACTCCATGAAGTTTAATAATTGGTATTAAATCAAGAGTGACAATTTTAGTATTAGTATCTAAATTATCATGTTTGCCTCCATGATTCTTGATATTAAAAGTGCAAGTCCAAACATATTAGTGTTTAACTACATACACTTTGGACTATGTGTCATGTGTATGACGCCACTATTGATATTGATAGATTGTTTTAGAAGGGAAAGCAAATGCTGAAAGAGAATCTCAAAAATATTTGGCAGAAAAAGAAATGATTGGAAATGTCCAGCTTGGATATATGGATGATATACATGTTATGGTTGTATTCTTTGCTTGTTAAACAATGTGGTTCTTGGGTATTGGATTCCGAATTGGTTGGTGTGAAATGTTATGCAAGACAACACAATTCATGAACTACAATGGCCTAAGTAACCAGCAAGAGACATCAAATCTTTCCTTCAAGATTTGTGTATATACAACACCAGAAAGCCATAGGTGTTGAATGCACAAAGTTTTTCCAAACTAGTGCAAGTGGTAGACTGTTGGAGATATGCCCAAGAGGCAATAATAAAGTGGTTATTATTATATCTTTATGTTTATGATAAATGTTTACATCCCATGATATAATTGTATTAACCAGAAATATTAATACTTGTGTGTTTTGTAAACATAAAAGAGTCCCTAGTAAGACTCTTGTTAAACTAGTTTGTTCATTAATATATGATCATGGTTTCCTGATCATAGACATTTGATGTTATTAATAACAAATCATATCATTAGGAGAATGATGTTATGGACATACACCCATAGTAAGAATAGTATAAGATCAAGTCATTAAGTTCATTTTGCTACAAGCTTTTAGATACATTGTAACGTAATCCTTCGACCATGATATCATGTTAATCACCATCACCGGATGGGTACTTTGATGACATCAAACACCACTTCCATAACTGGGTGGTTATAATGGTGGCATTGTCTATTCTGAAAGTATGTGTTGAAAGGCCAAAAAAAGTATGTGTTGATGCACATTGACCAAGAGTGGGATATGTCCATCCATATGACAGATAGATATACTCTGGGCCCTCTCGGTAGAATGTCATCTAATTGGCTTGCAAGCATGTGACTAGGTCACAAGGGATGTCATATCACAAAACGTGTAAATAGTACTTATCGGTAATGAGGTTGAACTAGGTATAGAGATACCAACGATCGAACCTCGGATAATTAACATATCGCGCGACAAAGGGAATTGGTATAGTATGTAAATGGTTCATTCGATAACGAATTCATCATTGAAATATGTGGCAGACATTATGGATTTCTAGATCCCTCTATTGGTTATTGACCAGAGAAAGCTCTCGATCATGTCTGCATAGTTCACTAACCGCGGGGAGACACGCTTAAGGAATCGATGTTGTTTAAGTAGATAAGGAATATGAGTTGGAGACCAAATGTTGTTTGGAGTATCAGATTGGATACATGACATCGCGAGGATATTCGGAATGGTACAGAGAATAAGATTAATATAATAAAAATGGTTTTCTAGGGTTCGGAAAAGTTTTGGTGTTTTGACCGGATACTTCTAGAATGTTCTATAGGAACCATTAGTGTTCCACCACCCCGGGAGGGGTCAATTAGGTTGTGGCATACCCTAGGGGACAGCCGGCCAACACTAGTAGAAGGGTCAAACCCTAGTTTGAATAATCAAATCCTAGTTTGAAAAGTCAAACTCTAGTTTTGATAAGAGGGAAGACTTGGTGGGAAAGTTCCCAACTCTTTCCCTTGGTGACCGAGTTGGGGGGGCACGGTGAGGGATGGGAACCCTTGGCTAGCCGCCCCCCGACCTATATAAGGAGGGGTGGGGGCGCAACCCCCACACCCCTTTCCCTTGGCGCCTACCCCTAGCCACCCCTCTCTTCTCTCTCGTCCACCACCCTGCTCCATCTTTGGAGAAGCCCTGTAGAAATATCTCCTCCTCCACCACCACCACCACCACACCATCATTCTATTGGGATACCGAGGGATGTACTACCTCCACTTCCCTGCTAGAACCGGGAGAGGAAGGTCTTCATCGAATCGATACGTGTGACCGACTGCGGAAGCGCTGCCGGAATGCGGCGCCGGAAGGATCGTCTACACGATCTTGAGATCGGCAAGTGATCGACCTCATAAACCATGAGAATCTAATCTCGTTAAATGCTTTGGATCTACGAGGGTTAGTTCTCTACAATCTCGTTGCACCGATCTAGTAGATTAGATCTTGGCTTTTCCATAGATTAGATCTTGGTTTTATGTGTTATTGCGTTAGAATTTTTTCTTTTACATGCAACAGACCCTATAGAAACTCCATTCTGATGGACTTTTGGAATCACTTGATACATGTGAGCCATTCCTTATGGGTAAGATGACTAGAACCCTGTTTTCTGGTATAATAGAGCGGGTGATAGATTTATTGGAAATCATACATGCCGATGTATGTGGTCTGATGAGTTTGTCGGCGCAAGGTGGATATCATTGTTTTGTTACTTTCACAGATGATTTGAGCAGATATGGGTATATCTATTTGATGAGACACAAGTCTAAAACCTTTGAAAAGTTCAAGGAATTTCAGATTGAAGTGGAATATCATCGTAATAGAAAGATTAAATTTCTATGATCGTATGTGGGGGTGATTATCTAAGTTTTGAGTTTATCACACACATGAGAGAGTGTGGAATAGTTTCACAACTCACGCCTGCTGGAACACCACAGCGTAATGGTGTGTCGGAGTGTCGTAATCGTACCTTATTAGATATGGTCCAATCTATGACGTCTCTATCTGACTTGCCACTTCCATTTTGGGGTTATGCACTGGAAAGTACTGCATTCACTTTAAATAGGGCACTATCTAAATATATTGAAATGACACCGTATGAATTGTGGTTTGGAAACAAACCTAAGATTTCATTTATTGAAAGTTTGGGGATGTGATGTTTATGTGAAGAAATTTCAGCCGGATAAACTCGAACCCAAAGAGGAAAATTGTGTCTTGATAGGATACCCTAAAGAAACAATTGGGTATTCCTTCTATCACAGATCTGAGGGCAAGGTTTTTTTGCCAAAAATGGATCCATTCTAGAGAAGGAGTTTGTCGTGAAAGGTGTGAGTACTCGAAAGGTAGAACCCGAAGAGGTTATTGAACCTTCTCTTCATGAAACGGTGAGTGGCGCAACACCGGAAATTGTTCCAGAATTGAATTCACCAAATGGACAAGGAACTAATGATAAAGATCATGCAACTCTGAAAGAGGACACTACTGAACCTCGCAGGTCAAGCAGGACACGTGTAGCTCCTGAACTGTACGAAAGTCCTGTCATGAATTTCATGGTTGATGGAAATGATGATCCTGCGACGTATGAAGAAGCGATGATGAGCCTGGATTCCAACAAATGTCTATAAGCCATGCAATCCGAGATGGAATCCATGCACGAAAACCAGGTTTGGACCTTGGTGGACTTACCTCACGACCAAAAGCCCGTTGGAATAAATGTAGTTTCAAGAATAAAACTGATGATGATGGTAATGTGACCATCTAAAAGTCTTGAATTGTCGCAAAGGAGTTTCGGAAAATTCAAGGAGTTGACTGCGATGAGACATTCTCTCGCGTAGCAATGCTAAAGTCGGTTTGGATTATGTTAGCAATTGTTGCATTTTTCGATTATGAAATTTGGTAGATGGATTTCAAAATCGCGTTCCTCAATGATAATATTGAAGAAGAGTTATCTATGGTACAACCAAAGGGTCCTGTCGATCCTAAGGATGCTAGCAAGGTATGAAATCTTTAGTGATCCATCTATGGAATGAAGTAAGCATCCCTGAGTTGGAATCCCTGCTTTGATGAGGTGATAAAAGGGTTTGGCTTTGTCCAAACTTATGGAGGAGCTTACAAGAAAGTGAGTGGGAGCTCTGTGGAATTTCTAATATTATATGTGGATGACATATTGTTGATTAGAAATTATATAGATCTTTTAAATAAGGTTAAAAGTTATCTAAACAACAAATTTTTGATGAAGGACCTTGGTAAAGCATCATACATACTGGGAATCAAGATCTATAGATATAGATTAAGACGTCTAATTGGGCTATCATAAAGTACATACCTTGATAAGATTTTAAATAAGTTTAGAATGGACAGAAGTAAGAAAGGGTTCTTACCTATGTTGCAAGGCAAGAAATTGAGTAAGACTCAAAGTGCGGCAATGGAGGAAGAAAGAGAGATAATGGATAAGATCCCCTAAGCCTGAACCATAGGCTTTATAATGTATGCATGCTATGTCCAAGATCGGATGTGGAACATGATATTTGTCGTGGCGGTGTCACAGCAGATGCCATAGGTAGGCTTAAGTTGGGGCTGGATGGACTAAAGAGGAATCCTGGGAGGGTGTGCTAAGTGTAGCTGCACAAGAAGAATAAGCTTGAACTATGAAGAACTTGCAACCTTATTCCTTCTTCTTGCTTACAAGTGCTCCTTGAGATGTATTTTCCTAGAAGTTACTAGTAGGAAGAAGAAGTGCCAACCTTGGGGCTCCAGTTGAGCATGCCTCTAACTCTATCTCTATCCCTCCTTATATAGGCCACGGGAATATCTATGTTACAGTTTGGATCCTAGGGTTTATTGTTTGGGCTTTGTCTTTACCTTGCGGTCCGGGTCAATGGGATAGCCATAGGCCCTTGACCCAATAAGCAAACATATGTAGCCAACGGTCTTCCTGTACGTAGACGCCAGCGCCTTTGGCATCACCACTCGCTTTATGCATCACTTGGTACTTTAAGCGTCACCTGAAGCCTTTAGTTGTCACTTGACGACACCGTTATCTTTTGAATCTGCTTTAGCATGGTCCTTCCCGGGTCTTACTCAGAAAGGAGCATATTGCCTTCTTTCACCCGGCTTCTCCTTGTGAGACTCGGCATGTCATTACCTGCAGATAAAGATTCCTTGTCCTGTACTAGTCGACTTACTTCTTATGTTGTCCATGTTGGATATATGCCCAAGAGGCAATAATAAAGTGGTTATTATCATATCTTCATGCTTATGCTAAATGTTTCCATGCCATAATGCTATAATTGTATTAACCGGAAACATTAATACTGGTGATTTGTAAACATGTAAGAGTCTCTAGTAAAGCCTCTTGTTAAACTAGCTTGTTGGTTAATAATGATCATGGTTTCCTGATTGTGAACATTGAGATGTTATTAACAACAAGGTCATATCATTAGGATAATGATGTCATGGACATACTCCTATAGTTAAGCGTAGCATATGATCAAGTCATTTAAATAGTTCACTTGTTATAAGCTTTCAAATACATAGTAACCTAAATCCTTCGACCATGAGATCGTGTTAATCACCATTACCGGATGGATGCTTTGATGACATCAAACACCACTTCGTAACTGGGTGGTTATAAAGGTGGCATTAAGTGTTCGTAAAGTATGTGTGAGGCACATGGATCAAGAGTGGTATTTTTCCATCCATATGACGGATAGATATACTCTGGTCCCTATCGGTGGAATGTCATCCAATTGGCTTGAAAGCATGTGACTAGCTCACAAGGGGTCACATATCACAGGAATGAGTAAAGAGTACTTATCAGTAACGAGGTTGAACTAGGTGCAGAGATACCGACGATCAAACCTCGGATTAGTAAAATATCGCGAGACAAAGGGAAATTGGTATCGTATGTAAATGGTTCATTCGATCATGAAGTAATCTTATAAATATGTGAGAGCCATATGAATTTCCATATTCCTATATTGGTTATTGATCTGAGAAGAGTCTCGATCATATCTGCATAATTCACGAACCGTAGGGAGACACACTTAAGGATTCAATGTTGTTTAGTAGATATGGAATGTGAGTAAAGATACAGAATGTTGTTCGGAGTCTCGGGTGAGATCCATGATATCACGAGGAGATCCAGAATAGTCCGAAGAATAAGATTCATATAAGGAATGTCCAATTCCGTAGTTCGGGAATGGTTCCGGTGTTTTCACCGGAATGTTCTAGAAGGGTCTAGAAGGTTCACCGATCCGGAAGGGTAAGGGTACATGCATGTGTCACCACAAAGTGGAATTGTTTCATCATGTCCTAGGTCACTTGGCTGGACACTTGGAAGACAGAAATCAAACTCTAGTTTGAAAGACAAAAAGTCGGTTTGAAAAAGTCAAACTAGGGCAATGATTTTTGTCACATCCCAATATTTTAGAAATTGGGACTAGAAAAAAAATCATTTGCATTGAATGAGCGTTGCATCTTGCACTCATAACAATTTTGGATTGCAAAACCCTATATTCAAACCCTATTTTTAATTACTAAATTGCATCTACAAAAGGAATATACAAGGAATTGTAAATCCACTAATTACAACTAGTGAAAATATTAAAAACTTAATCCTATCTCGATCCTTATATTTTTAGAGAAATTTGAAGTCTAAAATCACTCCATTTGGAGTTTATATGAAAAAGTTATAAAAGATATAGTGAAAACCATACAAGAAAAAGAATAAAACAACAAACCAAAAAAATGAACTAACCTAACCTCGGCCGAACCACCCTAGCCCAGCCCGCCTAGCGCACAACCCCTACCTACCGCGCGCACTCAGTAGCGACCGAGCTGCGTGCAACGCCTGCACCATGGCAGCCCGCCAACGCAGCCCGCAACTGGCCCAGTAGCAGCCTAGAAGCGCAGCGCACTAGCCCACTCCCCTCCTTGTGCCGCTGACGGCTCGGGGCCACTCGTCATCCTCTTCCTCCCACAACTCCCGTTGCTGGCCCAGACACCACAATGGCCTCACTAAATTCGTCAAATCCGTTTGACCCCCTGCCCTCCTCAGCACAGAATCGCCCCTATAAGGCCTCCCATATCCGATTCCTCAATTTTTTTGCCGTTTCTGAAACCCTAGCCACCAAATCGATCGAAACCGATCTCGCCGCCGCCGAGATCCAATACCAAGCCTAGGTTGAGGTCGCTCCCGTCGCCCCAACCCTCCTTTTTCTACTAAACTTCTTCCTCTTGCTACACCGCATCTCCTCACGGTTCTTACCCCTCCTGCAGATCACCGGAGCGACCACCCGAGGCCGTCGGAGCTCGATATCATCTGATCCGCTCCAGCCATCCATAGCCGCCGCCCGAGGAAGTGAGAAGCCGCGTCAGTACCTCCAGGGAGCTCGCCATCCCCTCCCGCTTTACGTAGACAAGATTGTCGACGCCAGGGACCGCCAGAGATGCTGCATGGACCACCGCCCGACGAGCCCTGTCGCCGCCATGTCTTCCTCGTCGGTGAGCTCGCCACTGTCGCCACGAGCCGTCCGATCTGCATAACATCCAATGGCCTGCATCAACCCCAGCACCGAACCGGTACCCACCAACCATAGCGCGCCACTTGGACCTTCGCGCCAGATCATGCCGCGTCAGCGTTGACTGTGTATTCGACTTATAATTGATTTTAGGAAAATTGTAGAAAATTGTGTAAATTGTAAAATTCATATAAAAAGATTCGTAGATCCAAAATTCACATATAATATATCAACGGATTCAAAAAATTGAGTAGAATATTAATATCAAATTGGATCTAACTTTCACAGTACGTATCTACTGTTATAATTGAAATAGATTTAATGGTATTTTAGGTTAATAAATTCATAGTAAATTTATACCTGGTCCAAAAATTATAAATAATTTATCGATGGAATGCTAGTTCCAAGTAGATCATCAATATGCAAATGCTTTAGGCAAATACTGTAAGGTTTTGCTGCAGATATTAAAACAAGCTAATACCCTTTTTCTGGTAATAAATTCATCAGAAAATAAATATTGTTCATAAAATTGCAAATAATATGTCCCTGGAATCACTATATCATTTAGATTATAGATATGATTTTATTTTGATTTTTAGGAAACAGAAACTATATAAATGATTTAAAACCCACTAAACACTATTTAAATCATAAAAAAATATTTATAACTCCGATTAGGGTAAATCCAACGCCTACTGGTTCATATTAATGCCCTCTATCCAGTACACTTCAGATGAAAATTTAATTCTACAATTAGAACATGTGTTACAATAGAACTATTAAAAACCCTACATTGGCAAGTAATTATTAATAACAAATACTCCATTGCACTAATTGGTTTCTTGCATGCATCATATACTTCAGTATTGTTTAGAGAACTAAAATAACAATCATTGAGACTTATTAAATTGTTTGATCGATATATTGCGAGGAGTGCAACGTGTGTGATTTCAACAAGTGTGTGAATGACTTCACCAACTATCAAGGCAAGTAGATGCTAATTTGATCGTAATTATTGTCCTACTATTTTCAATGGATTGTGGTGTATTTTGTAGTTGCATGATAGGGATTACTACCGATATGCTATATCCTATTATGTTGTAGGGATCTCTTGTAGTTGAGCCACCATTGGTATATGTTCTTAGCCGTTCTATGATGAACGAGGGTTGGGTTACATCACTGAAAGTTGTTTCTAAAAGTGTTGGTTTGCATTACTAAAAACAACTTAATCAATGAACCTCCTCGGTGTAATGGGATTGATAAATTTTGGTGGTATCATTGCGAAAAGGCACCCAGGTATCAAGAGAAAATGATTGGCTTCTTTATTTGGTAGCTTAAGTGTACAACCACGTGCCAATAATGAAATGGGCCGTTGGCTGGACTTGGTAGGTTGTGGAAACTCAAACCGACGTAGCCAGAGATGTAGAATTTTGGTAGGTTGGCACGGTGTGTGTCGGGTTTGGGGAGCTACTTCCCGAACGGTCCCTTCTTGGACTTCTCCCTATCATCACCCAATATAAGAGTGGTGGTACAAGCTGGGCTGACCAAGTAACGTGGTGTGATACCCTATGGCATGGCTCAATAGGATTGATAGGAAACATATAAACAAGTTGCAAATTCTTTTCCAGAAGCTCATTCGAAAATAACTCTAAGGTTAAGCGTGCTTGGCCTAGAGGAATTCTAGGATGGGTGACCGACTGGGAAGTGGGTACCGGGTGCGTACGAGTGAGGACAAAGTGCGCAGAAAAGACTAGTGTTGGTCTGTGGGGTTAGTCTAGAGATCCTATTGAGTTGCCAGAAGTGACAGCCGTCGGTCCCGAGAGACCATGGGTGTTACAAGTGGTATCATATCCGACCCTCGCGGTTACATGGGAGTGTGCGGGTCAGTGGCGGACATGTGTAGCATGACGCGTGTGGCCCGGAGTGGACACGGCATGGCAATGTGCCGGCACTGGACGCATAGACATGTGCCAAGAGAGGACGTTCCTGGCTTGTGGTTGATGGACGAGGACGTCGATCTTGTAAGGGTGGGTGTATGTGAGACCCTGGCGCATGGCTCCATAGTATTGATAGGAAACCCATACAAACAAGTTGAAACTTCTTTTCCGGAAGGTCATTCGAAAATAACTCTAAGGTTAAGCGTTCTTGGCCTAGAGGAATTCTAGGATGGGTGACCGACCTGGAAGTGGGTACCGGGTGCGCACGAGTGAGGACAAAGTGCACAGAAAAGACTAGTGTTGGTCTATGGGGTTAGTCTAGAGATCCTATTAAGCTGCCAGAAGTGACAGCCGTCGGTCTGGAGTGACCGGGGGTGTTACAAGTGGTTACCCAGGGCCCATTTTTATGGCCTCCCTAGTGTATCTCACTTGTGGAAAGCCACCCAGGAAAAAAGGTATTTGAGATACTTAGTGTTTAGAAGCTTCTGGTGCATCCACATGACATATGGGCAGTGCCTGGATCAAATATGTTGCAATAGCTTAGCCAGATGGACAGAAGGTGGTAGGGGTGATAGGTTGGAACACGTCCATTTGGTGTAAGGGAAGGCTTCTGAAAGATCTTGTCTCGATGCATGTAGAGTCTTGTGGGGAAAGTGCACCACCTCTCGAGAAGGAAAAATCTAAGTAGTTAGCCGTGTCCCCAGCAATGGACAATTTGAGCATCAAGACATTGAAGCTATCAAGGATCTCCTCATCCCAATTTCTAAGTTAAAAACTTGTGGTTGAACAAGGGTTAAAGGTTCCTCAATATTCATTGGTGGTTCCTTGGGAGTTTTTGTCAAAAATTTAGTGTTTTTAACTGATAGGAAAAACCTACTTTGAGCAAAGAAAGCCTAAGCTACACTTAGCCAAATTCATATAGAAGTTAGAAAATACTATTCTACTATGGTATCACTTGCCAATACTATTCCAGTGTATTGACCCACTGTGGCTATAACTTATGATGTTGTAGGATACTCTGATGAAGACTTTACATTATTTTACTTATGTTATGAACTCTTGTACTAGCCTTTATCTATGGAGTTATAAAAGACTGTGGATGCTAGCATTGGATCCAGGGACTAGCATTGCAATCACATGGATCCTTTACATTATAAAGGTGGTGTAACATCCCTAAAATCATGTTTTCAACATTTGCATATCAGTCATTCATGCATATCATTTAGGGATCAATTTCAAACTCATTTCAAGAAAACATAAACACTAAGTGCTATTATTTTATGTGGGCAAGCATTGATCTAATGCCACTCTCAAGAGAGAGAATATTTGTTTAAAACCATTGAATGAGTTCATAGGATTGTTTTGGTTGAATGTTAAAGTTTGGACAGAAATTTCCAAAATGAATATGGTTTTAAAACTCTTTTCAAATCTTTATCAAACCAAGTGCTAAGACAATGTTGTTTTAAAAAAATTCAAAGGAACTATGCAAGTCTAGCAAAGCAGCATGGTTTTATACTCAAAATTATACAGGATTCATTTTTACAAAAGGCCAGAAAGATTTGAAATTCAAATGCTTTTGAATTCATTTGAAAATGATTCCAGAAAATCAAATTAGAAAAAGAAAAAGGGTTAGAAAACCCAACTGGTCCTGGCGCCACCAATCCAGCCCAGCAGGCAAAGCAGCCCACCCGGTCCACCTCTGTCTCTGCCTTTCCTCACCAGGCCCGCGTGCACCCACCCATTGACAGCTCGACCCCACCGTGCCCCGTCAGCTTCGTCCTCAATCAATGCGCGGCCGAGGCGCTCCGCCGATACCTCGCCGCAATCACTGCCTGCTTAATTCCCATTGATGCAGCGCGTAATCGCCGCCCCCTCCTGGCTATTTAACCCCCTCTACATCATGACCATTTCCCCCCACTCAGCGCCTCCATTCCGCCAGCAGGCTGCCCACAATCTCACTTGCACCGCCGCTGTACCGAGCCACTCCGGCGGGCTATTCCGGTAAGCTCCGACCGCCCCTATGCTTCTGGTTCAAACGAGCGTGACCGCCACGTCTTTGTGCAGTTGCTCACACCCCTGGTTTGCCTGCTCGTGACCCAGGTTGCCGTCTTCGTTCACGCTCGCAACCACCAGAGCCGCCGCTCAACTCCGACGAGCAATAGCGGTATGAATCAAACGCCCCTTGACCCCGCATGCATACTGTCGGATTCGCCTTGTCTGTGCCCAGCTGCTAACACCACTGACTCTTGCTAGGGCAACCCAGAACCTCGGCAAAGTCGACGTCTGCAAGCACCCGACACCGCGCACACCTCCGACGAGCCCCCATGATCTCCACAGTGCGCGCCTTCGCCAACGAAGACCACGTTGAGCTTCCTTGTGACTGTGCGAGTCTGGTAAACCACGCCACACATCCCATATCCTCCTGTTTTCGCCGGAGCGTCAGAGCGCTTGCCGCCACCGCCGCCAGTGGCCGCCAACAACTTTGGTCGATGGTCCAGATCGTTAGATCTAGATCCAACGAATCTGATAGAATCACTTAACGAAGGGGTACGGGTCAGATCTGGCAGTGCGATTTCATTTAGATCGTGCGGTCCACACTAGTCGATCCGCGTGAAACGGTACCAACAAATCACAGAGCGCCGCGTGGCCTGTGTTTGAATTTAAAAACAGAAATTTGATCTATTAGTTAACCAAACTTGTAAAATTCATAACTTTTGATCCACACGTTCAAATTTTACAAATTTTATATCATTGGAATCAGGAGAGAAAATCCCATCTGTTTATGCAATGTGTTTAATATTTTGCCTCTGTAAAAATGGTTGTTTATGCAGAAACTTGTGTAGGGTTATTTTAATTATACAAATTATTTGAAAAATGTTTTAAGGATCAAATAAGGTTTATTTGGAATATCTTGGACTTGTTTATGTTTCTGTATTGTTCACTTGTCTTGTTTGGTGTAGAAAAATCATCACATGGCATTTGCATGCATAGATATATTTTTGTTTGTATATATTTTGTATGTGATTTGGTGCTATTATTTTATGTGTAGATTTTGGTGAAAATAGTGATTGTGATTGTGAAGATTGTTACTACTCCCCAAACTACCAAGGAAAGTGGCGCTTCATGATTTTATTCCTGTGTTTTTCAACTATGCACTAGAAATATTTTGTATAGGACTTGCAGGAATATTTTGATCTATATGCTATGCTTGGGAAATCCTAGTAGTTGTAGAATTGCTAGAAATTTCTAAGTTAAGATGCTTATCAATGCCATGCTTAGCCTAGATAGTAGCAACCAAGGGTGGTATATATCCATGTTATCTAAAAATATTTCTAAGTCATTGGACTTGTGTTTTGCTTAATAAAACAACTAAGTGAATGAATCACCTGGGTGGAATGGAAAGAATGGTTTATGTTGGGTGGTTACACAAGGCCCATTTCTATGGTTTACCTTGTGTATCTCACTTGTGGAAAGCCACCTAGGAACAAAGGGATTTTAGAGGCCAAATGTTAAGAAGCTTCTAGTGCAGCCACATGGCAATCTGGGCTCTGCCTGGATCACATAGGTTGCAATAACTTAGCCATTTGGACAGTTGGTGGTAGTGGGATGATAGGTTGGAACGCGTACATTTGGTCTAAGGGAAGGCTTCTGAAAGGTCATGTCTTGGTGAAAATCAAGTCTTGTGGGGAAAGTGCACAACCTCTGCAGATGGAAGAATCTAAGTACTTAGCCATGTCCCTGGTATTGGACAACTTGAGCATCAAGACATGGAAGCTATCAAGAATCTCCTCATCCCAATTTATAAGTTAAAACTTGTGGGTGAACAAGGGTAAAGGTTCACCAATGTCTATTGGTGGATCCTAGGGAAAGTTTTGTCAAAGAAAAACTTAGTGTTTTCAACTGATAGGTAAAACCTATTTTGAGCAAAGCAAGCCTAAACTACACTTAGCCAAAATTCATATATTATCTAGATGCCAATATTATACTAAGGTACCACTTCCCAATACTATTCCAATGTATTGACCCACTGTGGCTGTAACTTGTGATGTTGCAGGTTATTCTGATGGTGACTAGGGGTTATGAGTCTACACTCAACATGCTTTCCTGTGTCACATGAAGATGAAGACTCATTTATCTTATTATATATTTTAACTCTTGTATTAGGCATGTGGCCATGGAGTTTGTAAAAGACTATGTTTGTCTCTGGAACGATATGTAATAATGACCTTTGTTTTTGTGTACTTCGTCTTAAACTGTGGATGCTAGCATTGATACAGGTACTAGCATTGCAATCATAGGGATCCTTACCTTTATAAAGGGAGGGATATTACAGATGGTATCAGAGCATTGTGTTGCCTATAGGATTGGAAACCACCAAGGAAAATTTTCAACTACTTCCACACTTGTCTTTTCTTCTCGTAAACTTTTCTAATCTTCTTTCTCATCTCTATTTCTATATGAACTCCATCAACGAAGCCGTAAGGAAGGGACCAGTCATGACTATGACTTTGGAATGTGAGACAAAATTCCCCATGGGAATACATGGTCCAGCTATGTACAAAGGTTTTCCCGTGATGGATAAAGGAGTTGAGTACTGGTGGGTGCAACTTCACTTGTATAAAAACAAGGAAGACAACCACAAGGAGTCAGGATTCTGTATGGTCACCAACTCAGTGATGCACACCACATTCTTTGATTCCGCAAGGGATGCATCTTGGAAGGCCATCAAAGAGCTTGGTGATAGAATCAAGTGCAGAATGCTCAACACCTAGAATGACCTAAGGTAAGAAAAGAAGCATACCCAAGAGTTAGAGGCTACCAACCAACGTTTAAGAAAGGACATCATAGACTTAGCAATGGAGTCATGTGATCAGGATCGACAGATTGCCTCTAGGGATGCCCTGTTAGCCAACTTGACAAGTGTGATGGGATTGTAACGTACTTCGTTAGTTGGACCACCACACTTATCATTTTATTTTCCCAAATGTTGTCTAAAATAAGTTGAACCTTGGATGCTTGTAATGGTTTTATGTATGCCATGACTTGTGTGTTTTGATTGTCAAAGATATGCATGTGATTCCTTGTTCTGTGATTCATCTCTATGTATGTTGATTCTAACTTTTCTATCTTATATAATAGATGCCTAATGTTACTATCTGCATGGCTGAAGAGTTCAAGGGAACTCGTTTTGGCACTCGTCTTATTGAGATCACTAGTGTGCTCAATCTCCCACTTCCTACCATCATGATGCTTCCCGTCACCAAGTTCGAGAGGAAGGACTTTTGGGGCTTCAAGGTTACTCAGCCTGGACGCCAGACTGAGCCAGCCACGGAGGCTATCACCTTCAAGCTCATGCATGATGACAAGGAGAGAGGCCTAGAGGTAGTCATGCAGTATTTGCTTGGACGTTTTCTAGGGAGACACTCTCGGGAGATTAGAGGTACTCACTTCCACGCCTTCGGTAGACGTGACGAGGATGGTGAGGCCATTGACTTCGAGGATACTACTAGAGAGACAACAGAGCCGATTCGCCTATACCTCCAGGACTTAGAGGTTCTTCTTAGGCACCTAGATACTGATAGAACCAACGTCATGCTTAGAAACGACGAACTCCAGGTGCAACTTCGCGAGAAGGACAAGATCTTCGCGTAGCAAGATGAGATAGTCAAGGAAATGGAGGCCAAGTTTGAGAGTCAGGATAGAAAGTCAAGACAAGAGAGTCCAAGATAGGAACAAGAGGATTCGAGACATGACTGCAGAACTAGAGGCCAAGGACTTTGAGCTCGAGCATCAGCAGGTGGTGATTGAGAGACTTCGTTCACAAAATAGGGCTCTCAAAGCCAAAGTAGAGGCCTTGACTACCAATGTCGAGGAGTACAAGACCGCTATGGAGAATGCAGGTCTTACACTTGTCGACAAGGAGGTTGATACAAATGAGTAGGGAGGACTACTCATTTACAATTTATTTACCATGCTTATGATTATTGAGTCGCAATGACCATCCAACATGTGAATGGCTTGCTATCGGTGTGTTTACTTTTCAAAACTTGTTGTGTATGTGGTTGAACTTTTATTATTATGATGCATGCTTGGTGATTGTCTATGTGATGTATTGTGCATGTTAAGCATATATGGGTATCTCATTCTTATCCTTATTGAAAACCACAGATGCCTCCCCGACGTGCCAATCCCAACCCTAACAACAACAATATCACCCCTGAGATGCAGCATAATGACAGCTCAGACGCAGCTAATGCAGATGATGACCATGTTCATATAGAATCAGAACAACAACAACAACAACAACAACAATAAAAACAACAACAACAACAACAATCAGAACAACCCACCGGGTTTTGACATGCTTACCAGATTCTTAAGACTAAGGCCAACAAAGTTCTCAGTAACTACTGATCCTATGGTGGCCAATGATTGGCTACGCTCAGGCAACAAGGACTTGGTAACTGTGGGCTGTACTGATGAAGAGAAAGTCAGGTTCGCGGCACACTTGTTGGAAGGACCATCAGCTACTTGGTGGGATAACTTCCAGATCACCACTCCCATTGAGGATGTGACATGGGATATTTTTGAAGATGGTTTTCATACTACTCACATCTCATCCGGAGTGATGAGTTTGAAGAAGAAGGAATTTCATAACTTGAAGCAGCGCCACCGTAGCGTGGCTGAGTATATTGAGGAGTTCAACAATCTGGCGCGTTATGCACTGATGAAGTTGTCACTGATGCTAAGAGGAAAGAAAATTTCCTTGAAGGATTGAACGACGAATGGAACCTGCAGTTACCTATGGCCTATGTCCCCACTTATCAATCTCTTTGTGACAAGGCTACCATCTGGGAGAGCAAGATGAAACAGGTCGAAAGCAGAAAGAGGAATCACTCTGACAAGCACAGCTCGGGATCGTCTTACAAGCGCTCCCATTATGATGATAGTGGGAATTCTGGATCCCACAAGCATGGAAAGTACAAAAAACACCACAACTACAACCGTCATCATGACAACAAGCATTACCGTAGTCATGACAATGACAAGTACAAGAATCACAAGAGTGGGTACAAGAACCACCACAATGGAAGTGGAAGTGGCAGTGGAAGACAGCCTGTCAAGAAGGATATTATTCAGGTTGAATTCTTCAAGTGCAAGAAGATGGGGCATTATGCAAATGAATGCCCAGAAAATAAAGTTGAAGGACCCAACAAGCCCAACCCTTTCCAGAAGGGGCAAGTGAACCACATCAATGTGGAGGAAATCTATGAGGAACCTGATGCTATTGCTGGTAAGTTCAAACTCAATTCTGTTCCAGCATTTGTTCTCTTGGATACTGGTGCATCTCATTCATTCATATCAAGAGCATTTGTTGAAAGAAATGAACTACCGGTAGAAAATATTGGGTGTCCTATAAAAGTAAGTTCTCCGTTAATCTGATCTAGTCATAGAGTTTGGGAAGTATAAGTTTCCCGTTAATATGATAATCCTAAATTCCCAAGGACTAGATGTAATTTTGGGAATGGATTGGATGACCAAGTATGAAGGAGTACTAGATTGTGCTAATCGAACTGTTGCACTCACAACCCCGGAAAAGAAACAGATAAGATTCAAGTCTGACATTGAATCAAAAGGGAGTAAGCTAAATTCTCTTAAGGGGTTAGCATAGACAGCGTGCCAATTGTGAGTGAATATCCAGATGTGTTTCCGGAAGAATTGTCGGGAATGCCACCAGATAGAGATGTGGAGTTTCTGATTGATTTGCTACCAGGATCTGGACCAATAGCAAAGAGACCGTACAAGATGTCAGTTGATGAGTTAAAAGAACTCAAGAAACAACTTGGAGAACAGTTGCATAAAGGATTTATTCAACCAAGTTCTTCATCCTGGGGAACACCAGTCTTGTTTGTGGAAAAGAAAGATAGAAGTCAAAGGTTATTCATATATTACCGTTCACTCAATGAGGTGACTATCTAGAACAAATACCCTTTGCCTAGAATCAATGACTTGTTTGATCAGTTAGAAGGAGCCTGTGTGTTCTCAAAGATTGATCTCCGGTGAGGTTACTTTCAGCTCAAGATAAGAGAACAAGACATTCGTAAGACAGCTTTCGACACTAGGTATGGATTGTATGAGTATATCGTGATGCCATTTGGTTTAACCAATGCACCAACTTACTTCATGAATATGATGAACAAAGTGTTCATGGAGTTCCTCGACAAGTTTGTTGTCGTATTCATCGATGACATTTTGATCTACTCCAAGATCAAAGAAGAGCATGAAGGACATTTGCGTTTGATACTTGAGAAGCTTAGAGAGCATAAGATGTATGCCAAATTTAGCAACTGTGAGTTTTGGTTGAATGAAGTTGGATTTCTTGGACACGTTGTGTCAGGAGATGGTGTAGCAGTTGATCCTGCTAAATTTTTAGTTGTAACTGAATGGGAATCTCCTAAGTAGGTGAAAGAAGTTCGTAGTTTCCTTGGCTTGGCAGGATACTACAGAAGATTCATAGAGAACTTCTCCAAGATAGCTAAGCCTATGACAGAATTGCTAAAGAAAGACAAGAAATTTGCTTGGTCAGAGGGATGTGAACTCAGTTTTCAAGAATTGAAGAAGAGACTAGTGACAGAACCAGTCTTATATCTGCCAGATTTGGAGAAAGATTTCCAAGTGTATTGTGATGCATCACATCATGGATTAGGTGTAGTACTTATGCAAGAAGGGAAAGTTGTGGCTTATGCCTCGAGACAACTCAAAACTCATGAGGTAAACTACCCAATTCATGATTTAGAGTTAGCCTCTGTTGTCCATGCACTCAAAACATGGAGACACTACCTTTTGGGAAAGCGATGTGAAGTGTTCACAGATCACAAAGTTTGAAGTATATCTTCACCCAGAAAGAAATTAACATGAGACAAAGAAGATGGCTAGAACTCATCAAGGACTATGACTTGAGTTTGCAATACCACCCCGGTAAATTAAATGTTTTAGCAGATGCTCTAAGCCATAAGGTTTTTGTGAATGGCCTTACTAAGGGAGAATTGCCAGATGATCTATGTGCCCAATTTAGAGATCTCAGATTGGAGATTGTGCCTGAAGGACATCTCATGTCATTGGATGTTCAACCCACTTTGTTGGACAAAATCAAAGGAGCCCAAAAGACAGACAAGGAAATTGAAGAGATCAAGGAAAAGATTGGCAAGGGAAAAGCCAAAGGATTCCATGAAGATAAACAGGGTACTTTATGGTATGGAAAACGTATCTGTGTTCCACAAGATCTGGAGCTTCGGAAACTGATTTTACAAGAAGCACACAACTCACCGTATTCCATTCATCCGGGTAACACCAAAATGTACATGGATATGAAAGAAAGATTTTGGTGGAATAATCTCAAGAAGGACATCGCCGAATATATTTCTTTGTGTGATGTATGTAGTAGAGTGAAAGAGGAACATCGGAAACCAGCAGGATTGTTACAACCACTACCTATTCCTGATTGGAAGTGGGACAACATTGGCATGGATTTCATCACCGGATTGCCAAGGACCAGGTCAGGATATGATTCTATTTGGGTAGTAGTGGATCGCTTAACTAAAGTTGCTCATTTTATACCCGTGAAGACAACCTACACAAGTGCTAAGTTAGCCAAGATCTATATGAGTAGAATTGTATGTCTACATGGAGTACCCAAGAGTATTGTGTCTGATAGGGGAACTCAATTCACTTATCATTTTTGGAGGCAACTACATGAGTCATTGGGAACAAGGTTGGAATTCAGCACCGCTTTTCATCCTCAGACTAATGGACAAACAGAAAGGACCAACCAAATTATTGAAGATATGTTGAGGGCATGTGCCCTAGACTATGGAGCCAGTTGGGATGAAAGTCTGCCTTACGCAGAATTCTCTTACAATAACAGCTATCAAGCTAGTATTGAGATGGCACCATTTGAGTTTCTCTATGGGAGAAAGTGTACCACCCCATTACTATGGAATGGTGTGGTAGAAAGAAGTTTTTTCGGACCAGATCTAATCAAAGAGGCTGAAGAGAAGTCAAACTAGTTAAGGACAGATTGAAGATAGCATAGTCCCGACAAAAGAGCTACGCAGATCCTAAGCGTAGAGAAGTCACCTATGAAGTAGGTGATAGACCCTATCTTAGAGTGTCACCACTTCGTGGAGTGAAGAGATTTGGAGTCAAAAGAAAATTAGCCCCAAGATATGTTGGACCATTCAAGATTCTGAGTCGCAAAGGAGAAGTAGCTTATGAGATTGAATTGCTAGAGTCATTGTCTGCTGTTCACAATGTGTTTCATGTGAGTCAGCTATAGAAATGCCATCCAGAAATGGAAGAGACTTCTTTGAAGGATACTATATCTTTGGAGGAAGTCCAATTGGAAAGTGATATCACTTATGAGGAAAAACCTATCAAGATTCTTGAGACTGCAGAAAGAGTTACTCGGACTAAGACTATCAAATTCTGCAAAGTTCAATGGAACCATCATTCCGAAGAAGAAGCAACATGGGAAAGAGAAGATGATCTTCAGAAAGACCACCCTCACCTATTTGCTAGCCAATCCGAATCTCGAGGGCGAGATTCACCTTAAGGGGGTTATATTTGTAACATCCCTAAAATCATGTTTTCAACATTAGCATATCATTCATGCATGCATATCATTTAGGGATTATTTTCAAACTCATTTCAAGAAAACAGAAACACTAAGTGCTATTATTTTATGTGGGCAAGCATTGATCTAATGCCACTCTCAAAAGAGAGAATATTTGTTTAAAACCATTGAATGAGTTCATAGGATTGTTTTGGTTGAATGTTAAAGTTTGGACAGAAATTTCCAAAACTAATATGGTTTTAAAACTCTTTTCAAATCTTTATCAAACCAAGTGCTAAGACACTGTTGTTTTAAAAAATTTCAAAGGAACTATGCAAGTCTAGCAAAGCAGCATGGTTTTATACTCAAAATTATACAGGATTCATTTTTACAAAAGGCCAGAAAGATTTGAAATTCAAATGCTTTTGAATTAATTTGAAAATGATTCCAAAAATAAAATTAGAAAAATAAAAAGGTTTACAAAACCCAACTGGGCCTGGCGCCACCAATCCAGCTGTAACATCCCAAAAATACCAAACTTAGATCATCAAACACTAATCATCAAGATTAGGGTTAACAAAAACTTTTCTAAATAAACCCATGAATGCATGTATATGTGTATGCCTGGATTTTTAATTTCTTTAAAAACCACCTTGTTTGTGTGATCCATTGCTTGTAAAATGTTTCTTAGGTGAAACAAACATCATCAAAAACATTTCTCACACCTTTCCTAAAGACAAGTAAATCAAAACAAATATATTAAGTGAATGGTCATTTTGACCAATTTAACTCCCATGCCTACTTTGGCTGTCTCAAACTTTCAAAACCTAACAGAAACTTTTCTGGATCTTTGCACCCCTTAAATGTACTCCTAACAAAGTATCAAGGCCCACTTTGTGATCATCCAGAAATTTTCAAATGCATAGTTTAAATGACAATTCAAAAGTGAATCTTCTTCATATGGGAAGATCCCATTTTTTCAAAAACCGAGCACCTAAATGCCACCCCATAGTCGACAGCAGGCTAGAGGAAGAACTAGCCGTGCCAACCGTGTCTGGGAGGCAGCCCACCGTCCACCGCCACTCACTTTCCCAACTGCGAGCGTTGCCAAGCCCTGGACCATGCGCACAAGCCGCGCCCAGACCATGCCGAGCGTGCGCTAGAGCGCCAACCGCGACCAGCGTCCCCAGACCGCGCGCCGCCCTCACCGCGCGCACACACGATCACCACCGACCCAGGAGACCGCCAGACATCCCGTTGCCGCCTGCGAGACACCACCGCCTGGCCGAAGACGCCGCCTAGACAAAGACCGGACGTTCCAGACCAAACCACCCCACCCCATGCCTCGCGACCATGTCATTGAGCATCGCCAGGAGACACAGCACCATCCCCTACCCTTTCCCATGCCATTAGCCGCCTGTAACGTCGCCCCCGACGAGCTCACCGTGCGCCCTGACGGTCCCCTCGCTCGACTATAAATAGAGGCCACCCCCGCACGATTTCTTCACACCGTCTCACACCCCTCTCCTCACTGACCGTGCCACACCATTCTTAGAGCAACGCGAGCGCCACCTCGCCGGAGTTTCACCGGAGCCCGCCGCCTCTAGAGAAGAAGGGAGCCAGCGATTGGAGCCGCCCCAGGAGAATCCACCGGTACCAGGAGGTTCGCCGTCGACTTGCTGCTCGCCCGCCTCTGACCTCGCCTGCACCCGGTGAGCCCCAGCACCCTCACCGCCGCTAGGTTTCATTCTCGCCGGAGCTGTCTCGCGTCGACGATGACCCCCAGCCGTTAGATTAGAACTAGATCGAACGATCCACGTTGCCCCGTACCGCTTCGCCCAGCCCCATGTCACTGACGAGTGTGGACACCCACTTAAGCAGCCCGCGGGAGCACTGCGCTTAGCAGGCCGGCCCGTTAGAATTTCCCGCGCAGCCCAGCAATTCAAATTAACCCTTTTCTTTTTAAATTCAACCACACTTCTGTACCCAACTTCAAAACTCAACCCAGATCGATTCAGTGCACCAATTTGAATGAAAGCAATTTTTTTGGAAAGGTCTGTAAATGCTTAATCCAAGCCCGTTGGATTCAAGTCATTTGGATCTACAGATCACCCATAGTAAAAATAAGACGGCAGAAGCTTTTCTGCATTCAAACATTTTTCAAATTTAAACCATAAAAGCTTTTGAGTTGATTCCAACTCTCAAAAATCACATTTAATCCTACCTTTCAGAATATATAAAAATATATAGGTTTACTTGCAAAAATAATGTTCAAGGAATAAAAGAATGCTTCATAAGAATTTCTAGCCACTTTAATTAATTAAAATAAAAGGGTAAAACCTTATTAAATTGTGACACCACTTTAAATCACATTCGCATGGACTACAATATGTGGTGATGACATGTGTCAACATGATCACATGTTTAGTTTGGAGAATATTAAATCTTAAGTAATATTTTTCAATGAGTAGAAATTACTTTTCTAAAAATAAAAAGATTTAAACCAAGCCTTAACCATGTAATATTAGAGATGATGCTAGTTCATCTATAGGACCCTTGTGTGTGATGATTGCAAGTAGTTAAGAATTGTTTGGTGATTGTGTACCTCGTATTTATTCATAGACGCTAGTACCGACCAAGGATACGAGGAAGAAGGATGATACTACGAAGAAGAAGCCGAGGAGAACTTCAACCACTGCTCTGCACAAGGCAAGCTTATATTGACACTGATGCAAGATGATATTATACCTATGCAAACTAAAACTTGCAAGATACTATACCTATGCAAGCTCATACTCATAGTGATGCAAGCTAACCCTTGCCAGATACCCTACTGATGCCACAAACCCATACTTGTGATATGACTTCTATATGCCTTAAGCATATGTGATCATACCCATTTGATAAACCAATCCTAGTTTTATGTGCAAGCTTCTTAATTTATTTCTTTATCAAAGCTTAATTAGAGTCTACCTAAGAGTTTGACAGTTATGCTGAAGGTTGCATAAAGAGCATAAAATTTGGCCTAAGCTAGAAGCCTTGATATCAGCCTAAGATATAAGGTTGGACTTAGTGAAACTCCACTAGTTACCAACCCTCATCAGTACTACCCCCACCTGTAGAGGCTAGTGCTAAGCATAAAACTTGATCAACTTTAGATGGGATTACTTGGTGGAAAAATGGTTATGAAAACCTTGGAATGATGGATCATTCTATTGAAATGTTTTAGACATGTGTTTCCAAACACTTGATGATTCTGGTGATGAAAATGTTGAGGCATGAGCCTTAGCCCTTTTTAAAACTGATGGTTGTCTGGATGCGATACCATTCCAATTTTAGCGTACAACCACAATACCCGAATATTGGGTAGGGCTTGACTGGAAACTTATATTCCTTAGTATCGAATGTTGTGGTGAAAGTGTACAACCTCTGCAGAGTGTCAAACTATTCGAATAGCCACGTACGCAGTTATGGACAGTTGGAGTGGCCATACTATTCCCCCGTCAGACTTTTCAAAATGACTTGTGAAATGAATTGAGACTTTGACTTGACCACAACAGAGTTGTGACTTGAATTACAAGATCCCACTTAGGAGTTATAAAATTGTGACTAGCTTTGGAACTTAGTAGAGATAAACCTGGCTTTTTGCAAAACAACCCTAGAGCCTAGTGTCCTATTATTCAAAAACCCCTTACCTGTTTGTATTAGTTTGCGAGTACTTAAAGAGTACTCATGGCTTTGTCCCTGGCAATTCCCATGGCCAGACTATGAAGAGGAGTACCTAGAAGATGGACCCCAGGAAGGTTACGACAACTAGGATCATCTCCCATCGTCAGCATTGCCTGTGACCTCGAAGATGGAGCTTCGCCTACGCTACCGTTACGATTACGGATTCCGCTGCTTGAAGTTGTATTAAGAACTGGATCATGAGATCCCTATTTGTGTAAGAACTTATGTATCGTTTGTAATGGATGAAGTACTATGGTATCCAATTCTGTTATGTCTCGCAAAAATGGTAATCCTGGGATTGCGATGCATGGCATAACAGGCATCTAGGATTGAAAAATCCGGGTGTTGACACAAGCCCAGCAGGCAAAGCAGCCCACCCGGGCCACCTCTGTCTCTGGATTTCCTCACCATGCCCGCGTGAACCCACCCGCTGATAGCTCGACCCCACCGCGCCCCGTCAGCTTCGTCCTCAATCAACGCACGGCCGAGGCGCTCTGCCGCTACCTCGCCGCAGTCACTTCCTGCTTAATTCCCATTGATGCAGTGCGTAATCGCCGCCCCCCTCCTGTCTATTTAACCCCTCTACATCACGACCATTTCCCCGCACTCAGCGCCTCCATTCCGCCAACAGGCTGCCCACAATCTCACAAGCTCCGACCGCCCCTCTGCTTCTGGTTCAAACGAGCGTGACCGCCACGTCCTTTTGCATCTGCTAACACCCCTAGTTTGCCTGCTCGTGACCCAGGTCGCCGTCTTTGTTCACACCCGCAACCACCAGAGCCGCCGCTCAACTCTGACGAGCAATAGTGGTATGAATCGAATGCCCCTTGACCCCACATGCATACTGTCAGATTCTCCTTGTCTTTGTGCAGCGGCTAACACCACTGACTCGTGCTAGGGCGACCCAGAACCTCGGCAACGTCGACGTCTGCAAGCACCCGACTCCGCGCACAACTCCGACGAGCCCCCACGATCTCCACGGTGCGCCCCTTCGCCAACGAAGACCACGTTGAGCTTCCTCGTCACTGTGCGAGTCTGGTAAGCCACGCCACACATCTCATCTCCTCCTGTTTTCGCCAGAGCGTCGCTGACAGAGCGCCGCCGCCACGCCACCGTCGCCAGCGCCGCCGAACTTTGGTCGCATGGTCCAGGACAGTTAGATCTAGATCCAACGAATCTGATAGAATCACTTAACGAAGGGGTATGGGTTAGATCTGGCCATGCGATTTCATTTAGATCGTGCGGTCCACACTACTCGATCCACGCGAAACGGTACCGACGAATCACAGAGCGCCGCATGGCCTGTGTTTGAATTTAAAAATAGAAATTTGATCTATTAGTTAACCAAACTTGTAAAATTCATAACTTTTGATCCACATGTTCAAATTTTACAAATTTTATATCATTGGAATCAGGAGAGAAAATCTCATTTGTTTATGCAATGTGTTTAATATTTTGCCTCTATAAAAATGGTTGTTTATGCAGAAACTTGTGTAGGCTTATTTTGATTATACAAATTATTTGAAAAATGTTTTAAGGATCAAATAAGGTTTATTTGGAATATCTTGGACTTGTTTATGTTTCTGTACTGTTCACTTGTCTTGTTTGGTGTAGAAAAATCATCACATGGCATTTGCATGCATACATATATTTTTGTTTGTATATATTTTGTATGTGATTTGGTGCCATTATTTTATGTGTAGATTTTGGTGCAAATAGTGATTGTGATTGTGAAGATTGTTGCTACTCCCCAAAATACCAAGGCAAGTGGTGCTTCATGATTTTATTCCTATGTTTTTCAACTATGCACTAGAAATATTTTGTATAGGACTTGCAGGAACATTTTGATCTATATGCTATGCTTGGGAAATCCTAGTAGTTGTAGAATTGCTAGAAATTTCTAAGTTAATATGCTTATCAATTCCATGTTTAGCCTAGCTAGTAGAAACCAAGGGTGGTATATATCCATGTTATGTAAAAATATTTATAAGTCATTGGACTTGTGTTTTTCTTAATAAAACAACTAAGTGAATGAATCACCTGGGTGGAATGGAAGGAATGGTTTATGTGGAGTGGTTACACAAGGCCCATTTCTATGGTTTACCTTGTGTATCTCACTTGTGGAAATCCACCCAGGAACAAAGGGATTTGAGAGGCCAAATGTTAAGAAGCTTCTAGTGCAGGCACATGGCAATATGGGCTCTGCCTGGGTCACATAGGTTGCAATAACTTAGCCATTTGGACAGTTGGTGGTAGTGGGATGATAGGTTGGAACGCGTCCAGTTGGTCTATGGGAAGGCTTCTGAAAGGTCATGTCTTGGTGAAAATCAAGTCTTGTGGGGAAAGTGCACAACCTCTGCAGATGGAAGAATCTAAGTACTTAGCCATGTCCCTGGTATTGGACAACTTGAGCATCAAGACATGGAAGCTATCAAGAATCTCCTCATCCCAATTTCTAAGTTCAAACTTGTGGGTGAACAAGGGTAAAGGTTCACCAATGTCTATTGGTGGATCCTTGGGAAAGTTTTGTCAAAGAAAAACTTTATGTTTTGAATTGATAGGTAAAACCTATTTTGAGCAAAGAAAGCATAAACTACACTTAGCCAATATTCATATAGTATCTAGATGCCAATATTATACTAAGGTACCACTTGCCAATACTATTCGAATGTATTGACCAACTGTGGCTGTAACTTGTGATGTTGCAGGTTATTCTGATGGTGACTAGGGGTTATGAGTCTACACTCAACATGCTTTCCTGTGGCACATGAAGATGAAGACTTATTTATCTTATTATATATTTGAACTCTTGTATTAGGCATGTGGCCACGGAGTTTTTAAAAGACTATGTTTGTCTCTAGAACGATATGTAATAATGACCTTTGTTTCTATGTACTTCATCTTAAACTGTGGATGCTAGCATTGATCCAGGGACTAGCATTGCAATCACAGGGATCCTTACCTTTATAAAGGGAGGGATCTTACAGGTGGGGTCTTACACCACTCAACATAACCCATTCTTTCCATTCCACCTAGGTGATTCATTCACTTAGTTGTTTTATTAAGCAAAAACATAAGTCAAAAAACTTGATAAAATTTCCATAGCATGTGTATATAATCCACCGTTGTTTACTAATAGCTAGTCTCAGCATGATATCAACAAGTATCTTTACTTAGAGAATAATTCTACCAAGACTACATCTACTAGGATTTCCCATAGCATAGCATATAGATACTTAGCAAAAACTTCATGCAAGCCCTATATAAAATATCACTAGTGCATAGTCAAAACAAATTAGGACAAATACATGAAGCACCACTTGCCTTGGTAGTTGGGGGAGTAGCAACAATCTTCACAATCACAATCACCACTAGCACCAAAATCTACACATAAAATAATAGCACCAAATTCACATTTCAATATTCAAGAAAAAATATTATGAATGCATGCAAATGCTATGTGATGATTTTTCTAACTAAACAAGACAAGTCAAACAGTACTGAATAGAAAACCAATTAAATATAGTCAAAATAAACTTAATTTGGCCTTATAAACATTTTCGAAATAATTTATATAGTTAAAATAAGCTTATATTTGTCTCTGCACAAAATTCCATTTTTACAGAAACAAAATACAAAAATAATCCCACAGTATTGTAGGATTTTTTTTTCTGAATCCAATGATAACTTATTTTCATTTTTTGGATAAACAGAACAAAAGATATGATTTTACAAGTTTGAATCTCTAATAGATATAAAAACATATTTTAAAACAAATCTCCAGACACGTGGCTGTGTCTGATTGGTCGATACCGCTTCGCGCGGATAGGCTAACGTGGAGAGTTGGATCTAAATCATATCCAGTGGCCCAGATCTAAAGATACCGTTTTTCTCTGGATCTAATCTGAGCCCTACGATCTAGATCGAACGGCACTAGCTCAAACGACCATAGCCTGGCGGCGCTGGCGACGGAGGAGCGGCAGCAGCGCACTGTCAGTGATGCTCCGGCGTCTACAGAAGTGGTTGGGGTTGTGGTTTGGCTTAGCAGACTCGCAGGGTCATGCTGATGCTCAACGTGTCGTCGGTGTGGAGGGGGGGCGTGATGTGGTGGCCGGAGGAGCTTGTCGGAAAGCTTGCAGGCGTCGGGCACAGATTGACGGAGACGACGGCGATGCTCTGGGCCTTCCTAGAACAAATAAACCTCATCAGTGGCTGCACAAAGACGCGGCACACATGGGTGTTTAATCTATAAGTCAAGGGGCGCTCGAATTCTTACAGAATTTCTCGCCGGATATGAGAGGGGCGTCAGGCACTTGCGGTGGTTGACGAATCCGTCGACCTAGGTCACGAGCAGACAAACTAGGGGCATGAGATGAAGCGCACGAGCAAGGGGAGTACGACAGTATGCAACAGAGGGCAAGGGGCGACCGGAGTTAGCCGGAATAGCTCACTTGAGAGCGTCGGGCAGCGGCGTTGCAGCTCAAAATTCTAGCAGCCTGGTGGCGGAGAGAGTGTGCTGAGTGGGGAGAAATGGCCATGGGGCGTAGGGGCTTAATTAGGCAATGGCTCGACAAGAAACACCTGTGAAATCAAGGGCATTTATGTCGCGCCATCAACGGAGCAACGACAGCGGCGACGAGGTCTGCGGGGCGTGATTTGGGGACGATGATGACATGGCGTGTGGGTCCAGCGCGTCAGTGACTGCGGGTAGGGCTGCGCGTGAGAGAGAGAGAGGAGAGGGGGAGGTGTCCGGGTGGGCTTAGTGGGCTGCTTCTGCTGCTCGGCTGAATGGATGAATGAATGAAATGCAAACTTTTACAAATCATGATTTTTAGGATGTTACAAATCTAACCCCCTTAAGATGCATCTCGTCCTCGAGATTCGGATTCGCTAGCAAATAGGTGAGGGTGATCTTTCCGAAGGTCATCTTCTCTTTCCCAAGTTGCTTCTTCATCGGAATGATGGTTCCATTGAAGTTTGCAGAATTTAATTATCTTTGTTCGAGTAACTCTTTCTATAGTCTCAATAATCTTGATAGGCCTCTCCTCATAGGTGAGATCACTCTCTAACTGAACCTCTTACAAAGGTATAGTATCCTTCAAAGAAGTTTCTTCCATCTCCAGATGGCATTTCTTTAACTGACTCATGTGAAACACATTGTGAACGGCAGACAGTGATTTAGGCAATTCAATCTCATAAGCCACTTCTTCTCTGCGGCTCAAAATCTTGAATGGTCCAATATAAATTGGTGCCAACTTTCCTTTGATCCCAAATCTCTTCACACCAAGGAGTGGTGGGACTCTAAGATAGGCTCTATCACCTACTTCATAGGTGACCTCTCTACGCTTTGAATCCGCGTAGCTTTTCGGTCGGGACTATGTTATCTTCTATTTGTCCCTTACTAATCTGACTTTCTCTTCAGCTTCCTTAATCAGTTCTTGTCCGAACAAATTTCTTTCTCCTACACCACTCGATAGCAATGGTGTAGTACACTTCCTCCCATAGAGAAATTCAAATGGTGCCATCTTAATGCTGGCTTGATAGTTGTTATTGTAAGAGAATTCTACATAGGGCAGACTTTCATCCCATCTAGCACCGTAGTCTAGGGCACATGCCCTCAACATGTGCTCCAGAATCCGATTGATTCTTTCTGTTTTTTCATCAGTTTGGGGGTGAAAAGCTATGCTGAACTCCAATCTTGTTCCCAATGACTCATGCAATTGTCGCCAAAAATGCAAAGTGAATTGAGTTCCTCTATTAGAAACAATACTCTTGGGTACTCCATGCATACATATAATCCTGTTCATATAGATTTTGGCTAACTTATCACTTGTACATGTGGTCTTTACGGGTATGAAATGAGCCACCTTAGTTAGGCGATCTACAAAAACCCAGATAGAATCATATCCTGATCTAGTCCTTGGCAGTCCGGTGATGAAGTCCATACTAATCTTGTCCCACTTCCAATCAGGAATAGGTAGTAGCTGTAGTAATCCTGTCGGTTTCTGATGTTCCGCTTTCACTCGACTACAAACGTTACACAATGCAATATGTTCTGCGATGTCCCTCTTGAGATTATTACACCAAAATCTTTCCTTCACATCCATGTACATTTTGGTGTTACGTGGATGAATGGAATATGGTGAGTTGCGTGCTTCTTGTAGAATCAGTTTCTGAAGTTCCGGATCTTGCGGAATACAGATACGTTTTCCATACCATAAAGTACCCTGTTCTTCTTCATGGAAACCTTTAGATTTCCCCTTATTCATTAATCCTTTGATCTCATCAATTTCCTTGTCCATCTTTTGGGCTTCCTTGATCCTGTCCAACAATGTGGGTTGAACATCCAATGACATGAGATGTCCTTCTGGCACTATCTCCAATCTGATATCTTTGAATTGGGTACACAGATCATTTGGCAATTCTCCCTTAGTAAGGCCATTCACATCAACCTTACGGCTTAAAGCATCCGCTACAACATTTGCTTTACCGGGATGGTATTGCAAACTCAAGTCATAGTCCTTGATGAGTTCAAGCCATCTTCTTGGTCTCATATTGATTTCTTTCTGAGTGAAGATATACTTCAAACTTTTCTGATCTGTGAACACTTCACAACATTTTCCCAAAAGATAATGCCTCCATGTTTTGAGTGCATGGACAATAGAGGCTAACTCTAAGTCATGAGTAGGATAATTCACTTCATGAGTTTTGAGTTGTCTCGAGGCATAAGCTACAACCTTTCCTTCTTGCATCAAAACTCCACCCAATATTTGGTGAGATGCATCACAATATACTTGGAAATCCTTTTCCAAATCTGGAAGACATAAGACTGGTGCTTTCACTAGTATCTTCTTCAATTCTTGGAAATTGAGTTCACATCCTTTAGTCCAGTCAAACTTCTTATCTTTCTTAAGTAACTTTGTCATCGACTTAGCTACCTTTGAGAAATTCTCAATGAATCTTCTATAGTATCCTGCCAAGCCAAGGAAACTACAAACTTCCTTCACTGACTTAGGAGATTCCCACTCAGTTACAACTGATACTTTTGCGGGATCGACAGCTACTCCATCTCCCGACACCATATGTTCGAGAAATACCACTTCATTCAACCAAAATTCACACTTGCTGAATTTGGCATACATCTTGTGCTCCCTGAGCTTCTCAAGTATCAAACACAAATGCTCTTCATGCTCTTCCTTGCTCTTGGAGTAGATCAAAATGTCGTCGATGAGCACACAACAAACTTGTCAATAAATTCCATGAACACCTTGTTCATCATGTTCATGAAATAGGCTGGTGCATTTTTCAAACCAAATGGCATCACGGTGTACTCATACAACCCATACCTAGTGGTGAAAGCAGTCTTAGGTATGCCTTGCTCTCTAATCTTAAGATGAAAGTAGCCTGATCGGAGATCAATCTTTGAGAACACACAGGCTCCTTCTAGTTGATCAAACATGTCGTTGATTCTAGGCAAAGGATATTTGTTTTTGATAGTCACCTCATCGAGTGAACGGTAATCTATGCATAACCTTTGACTTCTATCTTTCTTCTCAACAAACAGAACTGGTGCACCCCAAGACGAAGAACTTGGTTGAATAAATCCTTTCTGCAACTATTCTCCAAGTTGTTTCTTCAGTTCTTTCAATTCATCAATTGACATCTTGTAGGGTCTCTTTGCTATTGGTCCAGATCCTGGCAGCAAGTCAATCAGAAACTGTACATCTCTATCTAGTGGCATTCCAGGCAATTCCTCCGGAAACACATCCGGATACTCCCTCACAATTATCACACTGTCTATGCTAACCCCCTTCAGAGAATTTAACTTACTCCCTTTAAATTCAGAATTAGACTTGAACATAATCCTTTTCTTATCCGGGATAGTGAGTGTGACAGTACGATTGGAACAATCTAGTACTCCTTCATACTTAGTCATCCAATCCATTCCCAAAATTACATTCAATCCTTGGGAATCTAGGATTATCAAACTAACCGGAAACTTATACTTTCCAAGGTTCACTTTTATAGGACACCCAATAGTTTCAGTTGGAAGTCCATTTTTATCAACAAATGCTCTTGATATGAATGAATGCGGTGCACCAGTATAAAAAAGAACAAGTGCTGGAAAAGAATTGAGCTTGAACTTACCAGCCACATCATCAGACTCTTCATAGATATCTTCCACACTGATGTGGTTCACTTGTCCCTTCTGGAAAGGATTGGGATTGTTGGCTCCTTCAACTTTTTTTATGGGCACTCATTAGCATAGTGCCCCATCTTCTTACATTTCAAACGCTCAACCTGACTGAGATCTTTCTTTACAGGCTGACTTCCACAACCACTTCCACTATGGTGGCTCTTGTGTCCACTCTTATGGTTCTTATACTTTTCACTATCATGACTGTGATGGTGCTTCTTGTCATGATGACGGTTGTGGCTATGGTGGTTGTTATACTTCCCATGCTTGTGGAATCCAGAAATTACATTATCATCATTATGGAAACGCTTGTGAGACGAACCCGAGCTGTGCTTATCAAAGTTATGCTTTCTCTTCCTTCCCTCAACCTGTTTCATCTTGTTTTCCAAGATGGTGGCCTTGTCACAAAGTGATTGATATGTTCAGACATAGGAAACAGATAGATGCAGATTCAACTCATCATTAAGTCCCTTAAGGAACTTCTCCTTCCTCTTGGCATCAGTATCAAACCCATCCGGTGTATAGCGCGCCAGATTGTTGAACTCCTCAATGTACTCAGCTACAATGCGGTGACGTTGTTTCAGTTTGTGGAACTCCTTCTTATTCAAGTTCATCACTCCGGATGAGATGTGAGCTGTACGGAAACCATCCTCAAAAATAGCCCAAGTCACATCCTCAAGGGGAGTGGTGATCTGAAAGTTGTCCCACCAGGTTATTGCTGGTCCTTCGAGAAGATGTGCTGCAAACCTGACTTTTTCCTCGTCGGTGTAGCCAACAGTGACTAAGTCCTTGTTCACTAAACGTAACCAGTCATTGGCTACCATTGGATCAGTGGTTCCCGAGAACTTTGCAGGCCTCAGTCTCAGAAATCTGGTGAGCATGTCAAATGTTAGAGGATTGTTCTGATTGTTGTTGTTGTTATTGTTGTTGTTGTCATTGTTATTCTGATTCTGATTTTGCATGAACTGCGTCATCATATGCATCAATTGAGCTTGAGCTTTCATCAACTGCTGCATCTCGGGAGTGACGTTATTATTGTTGTTTTGGTTGGAATTGGTACGACGGGGAGGCATCTGTGGTTTCAATAAGGATAAGAATGAGATACTCATAGATGCTTAACATGCACAATACATCACATAGAAACAATCACAGTAACAAAGCTTAAAATAAAATAGAGTTTGAATGACATAAACAACAGGTTTTGAAAATGCAAACACGCAATAGAAAGCCATCCACATGTTGGATGGTCATTGCGACTCAATAATCAAAGTATCTGTAACACCCTCAGATTGGCCCTATGCAAGTCTTAGCGATTCCCGCCAAACCCGCATAGAAACGATTTAGAGGTGCCCACCAGGAACTTGCGTGCGGGTGGAGAACTTAGTAATATCATTACACAGTAGTCCATGATGGAACACACAGAACAGATATATACAACAATGACTCAAAGAGTCAAGAATACAGATATATAATACAAAGATCCAAATCACCTTTAAAACGATACATCGTCCGAGTACGGACAAGATGCAAATTGAGCTAAGAGCCCCGAAGAATAACCAATGGTGTCCATAACCCTGCCCAAGCCAAGCTGGAAGGGTAACCCTGCTAACGACGTCGATCTCAAAAACTGCTTAAACAAAAGGGGTGCCAACAAAGGAAAAAGGAAAAAGAGAGCGGTCAGTACTGAGGCCAGTACACGGAGAGATTAGAATTCAACGGTCCTCGCCTACATAGGTGTTGGGAATATGCCCTAGAGGAAATCATGTATGATGATATTTCCCATTGTATTCATAAAGATACTAATTAGTCCTTGTATAAACATCTGATGTGTATCATTGAATATGTGATTCGGTTGTGGAACTATGCATTCATGTTGTTTGTACTAAATATCCTTGGTCATTGAGGTTGTGCTGGACACACAACTTAGACCAATGTGAAAGTTGGCTTGATGACTCGGTTCCACTTGTCATGGGCATGGAGATGCTATTCCAACTTACGATTCTAAAAAGAGTTTAGCGAGTCGGATTGACCCATATTGAGGTACAACGAACAAGTTGTCATTTGTATATCTCAATCAATGTAATCCTTAGACCTGAGGTTGTTGCATATTCCGAGTTGAGGATCACTGACTTAGGTTCTGTCAAACACTGATCCGTAACTAGGCAGTTATAAAGGCAGAGTTTGGGTCGACTGAGAATCAAGCTGCGTGATGTGAATAACCAAGATGGGATTTTGCCCCTCCACTTGGAGAGATATTCTCTGGGCCCTCTCGGATGATATGATTCGTAAAGCATGGCCATGCACGACTCGGTTAAGTGTTAACCGAGGCAATCGACTAAGAGTTAGTCGGGTGAATCACTTATCTCGGATCGAGAAGAGAGTCAGACTATTTAAGGCATGACAATTATTCGCCTATAGTCTGACAAGGTATATCGTGAGGCAAAAGGGACTCGGACGCAAGTCACATTGGAAAGGAAAGTCGTCATGTCTTTTTGGTACTTGGGAGTCGGCAAGTTCTGCTAGGAGCCACTACCGACTGATCGATTTAGAGTCGGACTCTAATCGTGTCCAAGTAGCCATGAGCTTGCGGGGTCACACACTTAAGAGTGGGAGCATGTTTGGATCGGATCTGAACTAGAAATCTGGTTGGGTTGGACCCGAGCCTGATTTGGACTGAGTCAGGGATTTGGACTCACATGGACTAACATTATATGGGCTTTAGTGAATGGGCCGCGTGAGCAGAGCCCACGTTCACTGCCTATATATAGTGGAGCACCGTAACCCAGAAAGGTTAATCGTTGATCGGTTAGGTCATTCCATGTGTTGGAAACCCTAGCTCCACAGCAGTCCTACCGTCGATATGAACCTAGTAGTTCGCCTCTGGTGCTCCTCCTTGCACGTGTGGATACCAGCAGAGGTGTTGTACGATTAGCACCAGGACGATCAGATCGCAAAGGACTGCACTGCATCAACTGACGTGCTTCATCAGTAATCTGCAACTGCGCATCTAGTGGTAAACCTCATGGCCTTCTACCTCAGCTGGATCTTGGGATCACCACATTAGAGGAATTTTTTTATTTTATCTCCGCGTGGCCCAACAGTGGTATCAGAGCGATAGCTTCTGGTTTTAGGCTCGAGGTCTCGCATATGTGATATGCGGTAGCTGTAGATGAGATCTATATGTTGTTTTGGTGGTCGATCTATGAGATAGATCGGTTTTGTACGAGGTTGATTGGATCAACTGTACTCGGGGAATGGTAGATCTGATTTCCAGGATCATACTGCTGAGGTCGTGGAACGACATACCCCTACTGGTAGGCTTCCGCCATCGGGTATACTGTGACACGTAAATCCAGAGGCGGTGATCGAATATCAAAAAGTTTGATCGAATCGGAACAATGGTCGGAATCCATGTCCGGATCGTAGATGAGATCGAATCGGGACCGCTGGCTTCGCCCTGTCGTAGTTCCTTAGATGTCGTTGCGAGTTTCACAGAGCCGGTAGATATTGTATCTATGCATAACTTGATTTTGTAGGAAGTTGTGAATGGTATGGTTCCATGTGCATGTGATGTGTGTGTAATACATACGTGATCTGCGAATCACGATTTTGTTAGCCGACTGGAGCCTAGGTGCTGTCATATTATTGTATAACGACCTGCATGTTGGATTCTCCTTGTAATTTACTTTACTAAGATACTGTAGCTGTTTGTAGAGCCCGGATGGCAAGCAAGGTGATGTACATGCTGGCGACAAGGAGTAAGACGGCAAGTGGCAACAGTTGGCACGAGTCGGATTACGGGCTTTGTGGAGATGGAGATCGCCATGAAGGGAGCCATACCATTTCACATTATGATTATTTTATTATGTGTTATTGTTATGTCTCTGTTTTACCTCTATTAGATAGTCGGTAAAACTTTATCCCTCAAAGAAGGTCTAGTCAGTTTTCCCGCCAGTGTTTGCACCATCACAAGTCGGACATTTCTGGTAGTGGGCTCATAAAATTGAGGTGCTGCCAATTCTTTCCGACTAGGTGGGTTCAAGTCAGACTCTTACAGCGGAAACACTCGGTAAGCTACACAGGTTTATCACAACGGTTGTGGGACTCGGGGAAAAGTCGGATGGGAGCCGGGGCATGTGATGCCACCCGTCCAACAGGAGTCGTATGAGATACGATTGACAAGGAGTTGTCTACCTAGATCACTTGGTGGCTAGCGGGGATGCTAAAGCTCACTAGCCGACTTGCTTATTTAGGATCCTGAATCACTAAGTAACCATCGGAGGGGTGTTGGTTCTAGTGGGAGCATAAAATATTAAAATGTTTAATATGCTTGCTCTTTTATGAATACATGTCTTAAGTATTTTGCATATTTTCTGTTGTAGATCATGGCACCGAGTAGCAGTCACTCTCAGATATCCGGTTTTGCATTGAGAACTATCCTTGAGAAAGCTAAACTGAATGACACTAATTTTACCAATTGGTATAGAAATCTGAGAATTGTTCTCAAACAAGAAAAGAAGGACCATGTCCTAGACAACCCACTTCCAGATGAGCCAAATGAGAATGCGGCTGTCGCTGCCACCAATTCCTATCGTCGGGCTAAGGATGAGTCCACGAATATTAGCTATCTTATGCTTTCTCACATGCAACCGGACTTGCAAAAGCAGTTCGAGCATGTTGAGGCCTACGATATGATCGAAAGCCTCAAAAGTATGTTCCAGGCTCAGGCAAAGACTGAGAGGTATCAGGTCTCTCAGGCTTTGCTGAGTTGCAAGTTTAAGGATGGTGATCCACTGAGTCCGCATGTGATCAAAATGGTTGGTTACGTGTAGTCTCTGGAGAGGCTTGGGTACCCCATTAGCGAAGAGTTCGCTATGGATATAATTCTGAACTCTCTTCCTAGTGCATATGGGCAGTTCATTTCGAACTACCACATGCATGGTATGGATAAGAAGCTAACTGAATTGCATGGGATGCTCAAGCAGGCAGAGGCGGATCTCAAAAAGGGCGCCAGTCAAGTGTTGATGGTGCAGAATAAGGCTAAGTTCAAGAAGAGTTCTTGGACTAAGAAGAAGGCTAAGTCAGGAGGAAAGCAGGCTCAGGACCCGGTCCAAGTGCTTCCTCAGGGACTAAGCCATATCCTTCAGCCGGATCCACTTGCTTCTACTGCAAGGCGGATGGCCACTGGAAGAGGAACTGCAGCAAGTACTTGGCCGACAAAGCTAAGAGTGGAGGTATGACTTCCGACTCAGGTACACTTGTTTGCAATGTTATAGACAAATATCTTGCTGATGCACCTAATAGTTCTTAGGTATATGATACCGGATCAAGATTCACATCGCAACACGCCAGGTGGACTGGTAAGAACTAGGAGCGTAGCAAGAGGCGAGGTTGATATTCGAGTCAGCAACAAAGCAAGAGTTGCTTCGTTGGAAGTCGGACGATGCAACTTCATTTACCTTCCGGATTCATTATGGAACTGAATAATTGTTATTATGTTACAGTGCTCAGTCAAAACATTATTTCTGCTTCATGTTTTATGAGGCAAGGCTATGAGTCGAATATCAATAATAATGGTTGTTCTTTGTATTTGAATGATATGTTTCACGGCTTTGCACCCGTCCAGGACGGGTTATTTATTTTGAATCTTGATGGTGAGTCGGTTTATAACATAAATGTTAAAAGGTTGAAACCAAATGATCTGAATATGACTTACTTTTGGCACTGTCGTCTTGGTCATATAATTTGGAAACACATGAAGAAGATCCATGATGATGGACTCCTAACTTCATTCGACTTGGAGTCGTTCGAGATATGCGAATCTTGCCTACTCGGCAAAATGACCAGGACACCTTTTGCAAAGAGTTGCGAAAGGGCGTCCGACTTGTTGGGACTAGTACATAGTGATGTATGTGGACCAATGATCACGATATCCAGGTGTGGTTATGAGTACTTCATTACCTTCACTGATGATTTGAGTAGGTATCGATATATCTAATTGATGAAACAAAAGTCGGAAGCCTTTGAAAAGTTCAAAGAATTCCAGAATGAAGCACAAAATCAACTCGACAATAAATAAAGTTTCTTCGGTCGGACCGAGGAGGCGAGTACATGAGCCATGAGTTTCATGACCATCTGAAAAGTTGTGGAATAGTTCCTCAACTTACTCCGACTGGAACGCCACAAAGGAATGGTGTTTCGGAAAGGCCGAATTGGACCTTGTTGGACATGGTATGGTCAATGATGAGTCGGACAGATCTCCCTTTATCATTTTGGGGTTATTGTCCAGAAACAGCGGCGTTCACACTAAACAGAGTAGCATCAAAATCGGTAGAGACGACACCGCATGAGATGTGGACAAGCAAAAGGCCAAGTTTATCTTTTATTAAGATTTGGGGTTGTGAAGCTTTAGTCAAGCGACTTCATTCGGACAAGCCTGCAGCCAAGTCGGGTAAGTGTATTTTCGTAGGGTATCCGACGGAAACCTTGGGTTACTACTTCTACAACCGAGAAGAGGGCAAAGTGTTTGTCGCTCGGAACGGTGTCTTCCTTGAGAAAGAGTTTCTCAGTCGGGAACTAAGTTGGAGCACGGTGCAGCTCGAAGAAATTCAAGAGGAACCGGCTAGTAGCGTGTCGGCAAAAACCTTGGAGGTTGAGCCGATCGTGGTAGCTGAGCCGGCAGCAGCACCTGTACTACGAAGATCGGCAATATTACGAAGTGTTCGTGATGTATTATTGTTACACAGTGATGAGCCGCCGAATTATTCAGAAGCGATGGTGGGATCTGATTTCGAGTCATGGCTTGGAGCCATGAGATCCGAGTTAAAGTCCATGGATGAAAATCATGTTTGGAACTTGGTTGATCTGCCAGATGGTGCAAGACCCATTGAGTGCAAATGGGTCTTTAAGAAGAAAACTGATATGGATGGAAATGTTTCCGTCTATAAAGCAAACCTTGTCGCAAAGGGGTTCCGACAAGTTCAAGGAGTTGATTACGACGAGACTTTCTCGCCCGTAGCTATGCTTAAATCAGTTCGGATCATGTTAGAAAGAGCAGCCTATTTCGACTATGAGATATGGCAGATGGATGTCAAAACGGCTTTCCTTAACGGAAATTTAACCGAGGACGTGTATATGATACAGCCCGAGGGTTTTGTCGATCCGGCTAATGCTGAGAAGGTCTGCAAACTTCAAAAATCCATTTATGGTTTGAAGCAAGCATCTCGGAGTTGGAATATTCGCTTTGATGAGGTAATCAAATCGTTTGGATTCATCAAGAGTGAGCATGATTCTTGTTTATACAAGAAGTTTAGTGGGAGCAAAGTAAACTTTCTAATCTTATATGTGGATGACATATTACTTATTGGAAATGATGTCCAGATGTTGCAAGAAACCAAGGAATCATTAGAAAGGAGTTTCTCAATGAAAGACTTTGGTGAGGCAACATACATCCTTGGAATCCGGATCTATAGAGATAGATCAAGGAGGCTCATTGGATTGAGTCAGAGTACTTATTTGGACAAAGTGTTGAAGAAGTTCACCATGGAATCGTCTAAGAAGGGGTTCTTACCGATGTCCCATGGTGTAAAACTTAGCAAGACTCAGTGTCCTTCGACAACTGATGGGCGAAGTCGGATGAGTGCGATTCCATATGCTTCTGCAGTCGGATCCATCATGTATGCCATGATTTGTACTAGGCCGGATGTTTACTATGCTCTAAGTGTTGTGTGCAGATACCAGGCTGATCATGGAGAAATCCACTGGACAACGGCTAAAAATATCCTAAAGTACTTGAGAAGGACTAAGGATATGTTTTTGGTTTATGGTGGTGAAGATGAACTCAGTGTAAAGGGTTACATGGATGCGAGTTATCTTACCGACTCTGATGATTCTCGTTCGCAATCCGGATATGTGTTTATTACAAATGGAGGTTTTGTGAGCTCGAAGAGTTCCAAGCAAGAGACTGTGTCTGCATCTACAACAGAGGCTGAGTATATTGCCGCCATAGAGGCAGCAAAGGAAGCTGTTTGGATGAGGAATTTCCTCATGGATCTTGATGTGGTTCAGGGCTCGTCCAATCCTTTAGACGTGTATTGTGACAACAATGGTGCTATTGCACAAGTCAAGGAACCTAGACAACACCAGAAGAACAAGCACATACTCATGCGGTACCATCTGATTCGCCAGTTCGTGGATCAGGGTGATACCAAGTTATGCAAGGTACACACGGATGCAAATATTGCTGATCCGTTGAAAAAGCCGTTACCCCAGCAAAAGAATGAGGCGCACCTGAGAGCCATGGGCATTAGATGCTTAGACATGTGATGTCGAAAGACTGACTCTAGTGCAAGTGGGAGACTGTTGGGAATATGCCCTAGAGGCAATCATGTATGATGATATTTCCCATTGTATTCATAAAGATATTAAGTAGTCCTTGTATTAACATCTGATGTGTATCATTGAATATGTGATTCGGTTGTGGAACTATGCATTCATGTTGTTTGTACTAAATATCCTTGGTCATTGAGGTTGTGCCGGACACACAACATAGACCAATGTGAAAGTTGGCTTGATGAATCGGTTCCACTTGTCATGGGCATGGAGATGCTATTCCAACTTACACAGATTCGTCTAAAGAGTTTAGCGAGTCGGATTGACCCATATTGAGGTACAACGAACAAGTTGTCATTTGTATATCTCAATCAATGTAATCCTTAGACCTGAGGTTGTTGCATAGTCCGAGTTCAGTATCACCAACTTAGGTTCTGTCAAACACTGATCCGTAACTAGGCAGTTATAAAGGTAAAGTTTGGGTCGACTGAGAATCAATTTGTGTGATGTGAATAACCAAGATGGGATTTTTCCCCTCCACTCAGAGAGATATTCTCTGGGCCCTCTCGGATGATATGATTCGGAAAGCATGTCCATGCAAGACTCGGTTAACTGTTAACCGAGTCAATCGACTAAGAGTTAGTCGGGTGAATCACTTATCTCAGATCGAGAAGAGAGTCGGTCTATTTAAGGGATGACATATATCCGCCTATAGTCTGAAAAGGTATATCGTGAGGCAAAAGTGACTCGGACGCAAGTCACATTGGCAAGGCAAGTCGTCATGACTCTTTGATACTTGGGAGTCGGCACGTTCTGCTAGGAGCCGCTACCGACTGATTGATTTAGAGTCGGACTCTAATCGTGTCCAAGTAGCCATGAGCCTGCGGGGTCACACACTTAAGAGTGGGAGCAAGTTTGGATTGGATTTGAACTGAAATTTGATTGAGTTAGACCCGATCCTGATTTGGACTGAGTTAGTGAGTTGGACTCACAGAGACTAACATTATATGGGCTTTAGTGAATGGGCCACGCGAGCAGAGCCCACGTTCAATCCCTATATATAGTGGAGCACCATAACCGAGAAAGGTTAATCCTTGATCGGTTAGGTCATTCCATGTGTTGGAAACCCTAGCTCCACAACAGTCCTGCCGTCGATACAAACCTAGCAGTTCGCCGTCGGTGCTCCACCTTGCACGTGTGGGTACCAGCAGAGGTGTTGTACGATCAGCACCAGGACGATCGGATCGCAAAGGACTGCACTGCATCAACTGACGTGCTTCACCAGTAATTCGCAACTGCGCGTCTAGTGGAAAACCTCGTGGCCTTCTACCTCAGCTGGATCTTGGGATCACCACGTTAGAGGAATTTTTTTGTTTTATCTCCGCGTGGCCCAACAATAGGTATGGTGGACTGAAGCGGCAACGCAACATGCACTAAACGACCTATAGAGACTCGATTCAACTGACGGCTACCAAAGAGGGATAAGAAAGACCTATTCGGATCCAACCTGATTCTAACACCAAACATACCCATCCTGGTGTTTCTCCCTCGAAACCAATCGAGGAAGTCCACCTAGGAACTCACACAGTTAGCAGTTTTATTCATTCCGTTATAGTTGCAGCAATTACTAGTCAGATATGGATAGCATGAGTCATCCTGATATTATAAATAGTGGGCAATTTTAGTTAACCATTCTGTTATAGTTGTAGTACTTACTAGTTAGATACATATAGCATGAGGCATCCCAAAACCAGCAATCGTGGTACTTTTATTTAGCCATTCCGTTATAGTGAAGTTGATTACTAGTCATTATAAAGTCAAATTTATAGCACTACATTAGTTATAGTTGTCTATGATCGAGATACTGTGCTCCAAGTTTTCCATAACTGCAGACACAGCTTTTAGAAAGTTTTAACCTGCAGGGGGCACAAATAGCAACACATGCACGATCAACCTCGGGAAAAACCAAATGAAAACCCAACGAGGCATCACGACAGATCAATTGCAAGATTCATATAATATTTCAGGGGGCCACCCCACCAAGATAGCCGCTACGAAGTTGGCCGGCTCCGAGACAGACCCAGAGGTTTGTGACGACGGCTGTAAACGACTGGGAACCCGAAAGTGTGACTGGGCTTGTCGATACTGCGAAAACGTGGCACGGGGTTCCAAAACAGTACAGGTGCTCCACGCGCAATAGTAAAACATGGCATAAGTACAAGATAGTAATAAAGCCCCAAACTACTTCATGGCCCCTAGAAATAATTTATGACTCGAGCTCTGGCTAAGGGGATTCATGGTCCCACATGCGGATAGTGCAAATGTTCAAGGAACATGTGTCAAGTACTCGGGGTCCTACGGGACACAAGTGGACGTTTAAAAACCAAATAACATCTATTTCCCACCTGTGCCTCTGCATTCTTTACATACTTTCAATTTTAGTTATTAAACGATAATTAAAGCCCTGATCATCTCCAACATTAAACATGATGTAGGGCTACGCAGAGATAAAAACAAAACTTTTCCTCTAACATGGTGATCCCAAGATCTAGCTGAGGTAGAAGGCAACGCAGTTTACCACTAGACGCGCAGTTGCAGACATCGATTGCCGTCGATTGATGCAAGGAGTCCTCACGATCTGATCGTCCTGGTGCTGATCGCACGACACCTCTGCTGGTATCCACACGTACAAGGAGGAGCGCCGGCGGCGAACTGCTAGGTTCGTAACGACGGCTGGACTATTGTGGAGCTAGGGTTTCCAACACATGGAATGACCTAACCGAACAACGATTAACCTTTCTGGGTTACGGTGCTCCACTATATATAGGGAGTGAACGTGGGCTCTGCTCACGCGACCCATTCACTAAAGCCTATATAACACTAGTCACCGTGAGTCCAACTCACTAACTTAGTCCTAATCCGGTTTAGGTCCAACCCAACAAGATTACTGGTTCAGATCCAATCCGAACATGCTCCCGCTCTTAAGTGTGTGACCCCGTAGGCTCATGGCTACTTGGACACGATTGGAGTCCGACTCTCAATCGATCAGTCGGTAGCGGCTCCTAGCAGAACGTGGCTACTCCCAAGTACCAAAGAGTCAAGACGACTTGCCATTCCAATGCGACTTACGTCCGAGTCCCTTTTGCCTCACGATATACCTTGTCAGACTATAGGCGAATAATTGTCATCCCTTAAATAGTCCGACTCTCTTCTCGATCCGAGATAAGTGATTCACCCGACTAACTCTTAGTCGATTGCCTCGGTTAACACTTAACCGAGTCATGCATGGCCATGCTTTCCGAATCATATCTCACAAGAGGGCCCAGAGAATATCTCTCCAAGTGGAGGGGCAAAATCCCATCTTGGTTATTCACATCACGCAGCTTGATTCTCAGTCGACCCGAACACTGCCTTTATAATCGCGAGCACGGATCGGTTTGATGTAACCTAAGTCTGTGATACTCAACTCAGACTATGCAATAACCTCAGGTCTAAGGATTACATTGATTGAGATATACAAATGACAACTTGTTCGTTGTACCTCAAATGGGTCAATCCGACTCGCTAAACTCTTTAGCCTAGTCTGTGTAAGTTGGAATAGCATCTCCATGCCCATGACAAGTGGAACCGAGTCATCAAGAAAACTTTCACATTGGTCTAAGTTGTGTGTCCAGCACAACCTCAATCACCAAGGATATTTAGTACAAACAACATGAATGCATATTTCCACAACCGAATCACATATTCAATGATACACATAAGATGTTTATACAAGGACTACTTGATATATTTATGAATACAATGGGAAATATCATCATACATGATTGCCTCTAGGGCATATTCCCAACACATGCGACATTACTCCAACAACCGTGGTACTTGACGACAAGCAACGACGCTTGAGCAAGCGACTACGACATGCAAGTCCAACTATCTACCAAGTAATAAGTAATAGGATGTGTCCAAGGAAATATAAGGCTGCAAGGGATATCACCGGTACGAAAATTAGAGCATCACAACACACATAGCAATAGATCAACGGGAGGAAATAAAGACTATAAAGTAAAATAGGTAGAAAGGGGGAGAATGCTCGCCTAGTAAACATTGTCGAAGATTCATCTGAAGAACGGGTCAACACCCGCATCAACTCATCGGCCTAACTCGTGAAGAAGCAAAGAACTAGAAGAAACACCGGATGCATATTTAATACTACGGAAAAATATCGAGCATGATGCATCTATGATGCGTGGCAATGATGCGATCCAATTAGGCAATATTAAATGGAACCAGGGTCCCGATAATTAATTAGTAGTTTCATGTTGTTTAGATACCTCGCAATTTAAATGTTGTCTTAAAAAGGAAAAATTATATCACCGGTTCACTACACAAATTTAAATGGAGCCAATATTAGACTAGATTCGCCTGCATATAGGCTCCATATTCAATTATGAGGTGAATCGGCATAAGGCCCCCAAACAACCACTAATATGTATGCAAGAATGACAATTGATATGCAACAAGTATATTTATATATTATAAAAATATAAGGGTCTCGGAAAGGGGTCACACTTGAGGAACTCGGTGATTTTGGGGTTCGAGGGCTCGGTCTCGGGGTCTCGGACGCCAGGACCGGTCTTTAGAGTCCATGAAGGAGAGCATGGAGTGGTTGCCAGGGTTTGGACTTTGGAATAGAGGAGCTCGACGGGGAGGGTGTGGGCGGCTCTCAGAGGCCGGGACCGTGGTCGGAGAGGGAGGAAGGTCGACGGCAGGGGCCTGTTCGCGAGGAAGGGATGAGGGTATCTCTGCCGGCGTCGGGGGAGAGGGGCGTCGGGGGCTCGCTAGCGGCTCACGGCCTGGCGTAGTGGCACGGAGGGTGGAGCTCAGGGCGAAGGGATTCGGTCAGGGTCGAGGGAGAAAGGAGCGGGGGTTGCGAGGCAGGTGGGGTCGGGCGGTTCCCGGGGATCGGGTCGGTAAAGCGGGGAGGTGTGGATCGATCAAGGAGAGAGAGTAGGTGCGGGGCCAGGGGCACTCGACGCAGGACATGAGGAGCGTGACAGAGGCCAGGGTCGGGCATGTGTGGTGGTGTGGGTTGTGCTTCACGCATGAGTGTGTGTGCAGGTCGGGTTGGGGAGTCGGGTGTGTGGCGACGCGGTGTTGACCGCATGGGTTTGCTCCTGCCGGCGGCAGGTAGGTAGGGTTAGGTGATGGTATTTAGGGTTTGGGGTGGTTAGATTAGGGTTTAGGTCTAGATATTTATTTGGGGTAGTAGGCTGCGGCCAGCTGGGCCTTTTGGGCTTGGCCGGTGGCGGCCTCCCCCACCTAAATAATTTAAGTTTTTATTTAGTTTTTAAATATTATTTTATAAATAGTTTTAGACAAATAAAGGATCCGAGCGGACCGAGGGTTTATGTTTGAAGTCAAGAGGGAAGTATTTAGAAAACAAAGATAGGCTTTGTAACATTGTTTTTAGGAAAATATATGCATGCTGATGACATGATGATGCATAGAGGTAAAAGCAGACGATTTTCTAGTAGTAGTTTTACCCGGGGTGCTACAGTATGATAGATAAAAGATAGTCGACTAGTCTACACTACTCCTCCATGTCGACCTCCACATCAACAAGTGTAAGTTCGGTAGACTCCATGGTTGTCTTGTACTCCTTGACATTGGTGGTCAAAGCCTCGACCTTCGCATGGAGAGCTCTCTTCTATGAGCGCAGCCTCTCGATCACTCCCTACTGGGTCTCGAGCTCGAAGTGGCCTCTATCTCAGTATTCATCTCCCGGATCTTCTTGTTTCTCTCTTGGACCCTTTTCTCCTGATTCTTGAACTTCTTGTCCTGGCTCTCGAATCTGGCATCCATCTCCTTGACAATCTCGTCTTGCTCCGCGAAGAGCTCGTCATTGCTAAGCATGACGTTGGTCCACTCCGCGTTGAGGTGTCTAATAAGGCCCTCTAGGTCCTGAAGGTACAGAAGAACTGGCTCAATTGTCTCTCCAATAGCGTCATCGTACTCTACAGCCTCACCCTTCTCGTCACATCTCCCGAACGGGTGAAAGTAGAGGCCTCTAAGCTCGGTGGAGTGCCTCCCAACCAGGCGTCCAAGTAACTCCTGCATGACTACATCTAAGCCCTTCTCCTTGTCATCATGCATCAGCTTGAAGGTGATATCCTCCGTGGGTGACTCTGTCTGGCGTCCCGGCTGTGTGACTCTGAAGCCCCAAAGGTCATTCCTCTCAAACTTGGTGAGCTGGAGTGTCATGATACTAGAAAGTGGTAGGTTGAGCACACTAGTGAGCTCCACAAGACGAGAACCGAATCGAGTTCCCTTGAACTCCTCGGCAGTGTTGATAACAATGTTAGGCATCTATTGTTTAAGATAGAGAAAGGTTAGAACCAATACAAGTAGAGAAAAATCACAAGACAATAAAAACACAAGCACATTTTTAACAATAAACTCACAAGTCATGGCATAGAAAATCCAATACAAACTTTAAGGTCCAAACATAACTTAGACAAATTTTGGCGAGAAAAAAGACAAGTTTGGTGGTCCAACTAAGGGAGTACGTTACAATTCCCACTCATTTGCCAAATTAGCTAACAGGGCATCCGTAGAGGCAATCTGTCGATCTTGATCACAAGATTCCAATGCTAAGTCTATGATGTCTTCTCTTAAATGTTGGTTAGTAGTCTCTAAGTCTTGGGTACGCCTCTTCTCTTCTCTAAGGTCATTTTGAGTGTTGAGCATTCTACACTTGAGTCTTTCACGAAGCTCCTTGATGGCATTCCAAGATGCATTCCTTGCAGAGTCAAGGAATGACTTGTCCATTTCTGAGTTGGTGACCATGCAGAATCCCGACTCCTTGTGTTTGTCTTCCTTGTTTTTGTACAAGTGAAGTTTCACCCACCAATATTCTTCTCCTTCATCCATCATGGGAAATCCCTTGTACACTGCTTCTCCATGTATTCCCATGGTAACCATAAGGTTCTTGAGTGCTTTGGGAAACTCCGTCTCACACTCCAAAGTCATAGTCATGAGTGGTCCCTTCATCACGGCTTCGTTGATGGAGTTCATCTACAATGAAGATGAGAAAGAACATTAGAAAAGTTTACGAGAAGAAAAAGAGAAGTGTGGAATTTTTTCAAAGAGTTGTATTTTCCTTAGTGGTTTTCTTAGTCTAATCCATCCTAGGGTCATAATCCTACATGCAACACAATTCTCTGATACCATATGTAAGACCCCACCTTTATAAGGTAAAGGATCCCTATGATTGCAATGCTAGTCCCTGGATCAAATGCTGGCATCCTGTAGCATCCCAGTTGTCTAACCCCTGTAATGCTACATGTTATAATAATAAAAAGGGCCACTTCCAACATATAATTGTTGCATCATCATCATATCATGCTCATGTCATCATGTCACCTTGCATTTGAGCATCATATAAAACCTTTTCTTGTCTGGTTCTTATCTCATGTGCATGATTAATTGTAGTTGCCTCTTGATATTGTATTTGGTTCTTAATATATTGCTAAATGCCCAAGTTGAGTTGAGGGCATCTCTCTTATTGACTCCACCACCTTTTCTTTCACCACCTTATAATTCCACCATCCAATTAATATGAGCTTGGCATTTTAAATTTGGGTTATCTCTAGCTCATGTTGGTTGGTTGGGTTCCACCCATAATCTTTGCTTGGCCTTGCCCATCTTTTGGGAATGAATTTAGATAATGCCACATGAAAGAATGTTGTTTTCACAATATAACCATTGGGCATTAATTATGTTGCATGGGCCATGCAAGTGCCACCTTTTCTAGTATTTGGTTTTTGTGTGTTTTCTAAGTGGATCTTTTCCTTTGCTTAAATCTTGTTTTGGGCTTGTAGTTGTTTCATCAAATCATCTCCCTACCTTACCCTTTTAGCTTAACCCTTACCCCCATGCCCCATGCACAAATAAGTGCTCATGAGGCATGCACCAATCAACCCACCTCTCTTTTGGATCTTGCTTGGTCTTTAGTTGAATCATGCATGGGCCAAATAGAACCACCCCATCATCTTGATCACCTCTCCCTATCTTTCCCCCTTTCTCTTTTTCTTGATCATGTGTGTTTGAATTGAAGCATGCATGATCAAGTGCTTAAGTGCCACTTCTTTTCTTACCATCTTGCTAACCCAACCTTCTAATCATGCCATCTTCCATCCTAGCTAAAACAACACCCTAGCTACACCCTCCTTAGACAAAACCTAGCTCACCTCCCCTTCCCCTTCCTAGTTTTGATCACCCCTCACCTAAAACCCTAGGATCAAGCCATACCCCTTCCCCTCTCTCTCGGCCCCTCTCTCTACCTGCCATGCAGGCCCCACCCCAGCACCCTACCAGCTGCCTACCACCCCACACGCCCAAGGATCACCCCAACCTAGCCCTAGGCCGAGCCATACCCTCTCTCCCTCTCCTCTTTTTCCTCTCCCTCTAGTCTCACCTGCCCACGCCCCCAGGTCCACCTGCCTGCCCCTGGCCTCGCCTACCCCACATGCCAGTCTCCCCCTCTCCTCCCAGCTCTACCACGCCACCCTGGCCCCCCATGCCGAGCACGTGAGCAGGAAAGGTGGTACCGAAGCCACCTCCCCTCCCACGCCATCTACCTGCCCCCCTGGCGTTCTTATCCTCCCTCACCCCTCTCTGCCTCACCCAGATCCCCCAGATCCACCCCGTAGGAGCCCTGCCCTCTCCCCTCTCTTCCCCATCGACACCGTCGTCGCCATCGCCAGCAAACCCTCGGCCCCTCGCGTCTACACCTTACCAGACGACAAGCACGCCGGAGAGGTGATCGAGGAGACCCAGACGAGCCCCTACACCACGCCTGTACACGCCGTCGAGGAGGAGACGGACCGGAGCGCCAGGATCTGCCGCGCCACGCCGGAAACCCTAGCCCCCAGTCCGCGAGCCGCGCCGTCGATCGCCTGCTCCCCGCGCCACGCCGTCCACACGATCACGCCCGCGGTGAGCCCCCTAGACTCCTAGACATGATCACGTCCTTTTGCTTTCTGCCGACGACGTCGCTTGCCGAGCGCCGTGCACCGCCGCTTTACGCTCGCAACCACCCGTGCCGCTTAGCGCCTTACTAGCTGTCCTCCTCCTCCTCACAACAACCCGCGGCACCGCAGTCAGCCGCTTAGCGCTCGAGGGCGCAGGTTCGAACTCCCCACCGCGCCACAAGGCCGCGCAGCGATCGACGCGCACGCCGGGTTCGAGTTAGGAAGATCCACGACGCATGGCCGTTTTGCGAAAAACCCCCTAGCCCCTTTTTGCCCCAACCCGCGGTCCAGCCTGGCCCATTTGTCTGTGTCTTGGTAGTTTTGCAAAAAGGTTCCTGTCGTTTTCTAGATTCAACCCGCGGTCCTTGGTTGCCTCAGCCGCTGGCGCGTGGGCCGCAGAACCCCCTGGGCCCACCTTTCTGCGACCCAGGCTGTAGTATGATGAGTGTAAAACGTCCCAGAGCCTGTTTAGAATTCAAATATAGTTTAAATTATTTAAAAATTCAAATTCGATTCAGTTTCAAATAATTTTTCCATACTAAATCCAAATTTGACAAGTAATATATGTTTGGATATCAGAAAAATGAGAGGATTTCAAATATACCATACAATTTGACTTTTGCTCAATTAAAATTCCAAGTTTATTTAAATTACATCAATTGCCACTAGAATTTAATAATTTAATAACTTTTGTTTTATAACTCCAAATTAAGCAAATGATATGTCTAAAATGATCAGCTCGACGAGACCTTTCTGTTTATGCTATCCATGACTTCAATTGCAGCATGCATCATATAAAAATATAATGAACAGCAACTAATATGGCAACAAATGTGAACCAAATCCCCATTAAAATGTTATTACTTGTCCTCCACACCTCACCCATGCCATGCTACCTTACTTGCCATGTAAATTGTGCATCATTCATCATGGCATGATTGTTTGCTTGACGCATCTTATTCATATGCTTGTGCTCTATATTCATGTTGGCCTTGTTTGTTTGGTTTTTCTCGGATAGACATCCGAAAGGGTTATATCAAGAGAACCGTGAGCACTACCCAGATCCGCCCTTGCTTCAACAGAGATACTGTGCAAGCACTTCCACATGCTTGCATACATACAAGACTATTGCCTCTATCTTATTCTTGCATCATTGAGTCGCGATTGCATTAAATTGAATCCCAAGTATGCATAGCCTTTACTTTTAAACCCCACCAAGCTTGTTCCTCCATCCCATGAGCCACTACTATAGGAGTTGATTGAGCCATGCGAGTCGTAGAACGGCATGTGTAGGGTATGTGAGTGTCTGTTGGATAATGAGGTACTAAACAACTTAACCTGAGTAGTATGGGATAACTAAAGAAAGTGGCACCGGTGAGCAACATCTGCTATTTGGTTTTTCCTGCTCACTTGTGTCCCGTAAGACCCCGAGTACTTGATTCCTGTTCCTTGATTTATCGCGCTATCCACATCCGGGAGGTATATGGGACCCCCCTGGGCTAGAGCTTGATTCCGTCTTATTTCTTGGGGCCACAAACTAGTTTGAGGTTTTATTTACTATCCTGTACTTATGCCATGCTACTTTCTGTACTTATTTTTGTGCGAGGAGCACACTGTACTGTTTAGGATCGGGACACGATTCCGCGGTGTCGACAAGCCCAGCCACACTTTCGGGTTCCCAGTCGTTCACAGCCGTATTACCCAAACCTTGAGCCCGTCTCGGAGTCAGCTGGCTTCGTTGCGGGATCTACTTAAGTGGTGGCCCCCTGAAATAATTCCGAATCTTGTGATTGTTCAGTCGTGAAAGCCTCGTTGGGTTTTGATTTGGTTTTTCCGAGGTTGATCGAGCGTGTGTTGCTATTGGTGCACCCCGGCCGGGTAAAACTTTCTGAAAGCCGTGTCCGCGGATATGGACGACTTGGAGCACAGTTTCTTGATCATAGACAAGCATAACTAAAGTACCGCCTTAATCTGACTAAGTAACTTGACTAGTAAATAGTGCAAAACTCATGGAATGGTTAATAAAATTGCCAACGGATGGGGGTTGTTCGTCCGCTTCCTTGTTGGTAAGCAGGGAGGAGGATGGATCGGATGAGATTACCATTATAATCTGTACTTAATTCACGGACATCCGCCTATCATTGGTTAGGCGGATGGTTAGCGCTTATCTCAGTAGAACTGCTAGGATTTATCTTCGCTGCAATTGCGTCACCCTGTGTTGTGTTCCTTTAGAGGCATTAAGACTTCTTGAGTACCTTTAGGGTCTCACACGATAAATTCTTGATTCAGATGAACAGTACCTCTCGTGACGGATCTTGGGTGGAAGAAGTCAAGATGTGGGCAACGATCGCTCGTGTAGAGATTCCGGAACGGGATCCGTGAGACCTGTAGTTGGGATGTGCTTATTTCTATGGCATCTTATGCCGATTTGCTTCTTATCCGCATCGGATTCTGTTTGCCGCTTCGCATGATACTCGATGTGTGTTGTATGAGGAGTTATCCTAAAATATAGATTTATCTAGGTCATTTGAATCTTGCCGTATGGCGTTGCTATATTTCCTTTCTTTCTAGATGGTATGGCTCTGATGTACTCTTGTATGGTGGCTTGCGTACATACCCACTTGTGTACGTAGTTAATCCCTTCGCCGACCACGCCCAGACAGTCCCGTTGAGAGGGTAGTGGTTGGGACGTCTGAAAGGACTACCAGGAGTGGCTTTGGGGCCCCACTGCACTATTTCAACCACTACCACTCATCCGGCTTGTATCTAGGAGCGTAGTTCACCGAGGTAGTTACAATTGGTATCGAGCCATCCCGACCTTCGTGGTTTCAGCCAAACAGTCGTTGTCGGTCTAGCAAATATTTTGGTAGTTATGTATATTAGGAAAACAAAACGCGAGAGTAGGACTGCTTCCATTTTTCTTCTTACCTCCCACCCACCCTTTTCTCGTAAGGAAGTGCAACGCTTTCAATCCTCTTCTCAAAGTTCAAACTAGGATTCACGTGTTCGGCTCGTAGTACCATAGGTTGTGTGTGTGTGTGTGTGTGTGTGTGATCCCTTGTCTATCTGTTGCATCCAAATTGTTATCTTATCTGCCCTTGGTTATCAACTGGTACATTCCATACCGATGTGCTTTTGCAAACCGACGCAATCTATCTTCCTCTTTGTATCCGACGCTATCTTGTTTGGGGTGTTCGTTTCCGTAGATACCAATCTTTAGGTTTCGTCGTGAGAAGAAGGGGTTAGGATATGTGTTCCACTTGTTCATGTGCAGAGTAATGATTTGAGTGCGGGATGGAGTCGCGACCATACCACTACTCTTATCATTCGCTTTTGTATATTGAATCGGTAGAGTCACTAATCTTGATTCGTTAAGTAATTTTGCGCATCTATTGGTATTTTAATGCCGAAATTTGTGGAAATTTTTTCTTTGATATATTTGTGTACCACACTCCTTTTCAGTCGTGTGCGATATGCTTAATATCTTTTAGGTGCTATGAACTTTGTTGATATTTTAATATCATCTCAGTAAATTGTATCCTTTAATCTTGGTTAATTCCATCTTGGTACTATTTTGGATTATTATCATTCTCCATTATAGTAATCGACTTGAGTTTTATATCAATGACAGGATGGCTCCCCACGCCGGATCGAGGAGGACATACCTCGGAATCGGGCTCATTTGTCGAACATTGCAAATGCTTTGGCACCATGCAAGAGAACCAGCAGCTTTGAGGAGAGCCGGAAGAAATGAGTTTGCTCCACTTCCTCCACCTCCCAAGCGTGGTGACATCAAGAGCTTCCTCAAGTTCAACCTCGTCGCTTTGATGTGTCCGACCGACTCTTGACGCGGATGATTGGCTGCGCGAGATCTCAAGGTTGCTCGAGACTGCGATGTTCCGTAATGAGTGGGTCAAGTGTGCGACTCACCTTCTCAAGGGAGATGCGGCTCTTTGGTGGGAAAACTACTTGAAGGCAAGCTGACCGGGTTCCAGCAACTTGGGAGAGGTTCACGCAGCTTTCAAAGAACAGCTTTCTCAGAGATTGTGATGGAAAGGATGAAGGAGGCTTTCCTCAACTCAAGTGGAAATGATAACGCCAACACCTACATCAGAACTTCATGAACTGTCTCGCTATGGTGGTGATGAGGTATCCGATGACAAGAAAAGCGTAAAAGGTTCTGCAAGGGCTCAATGCGTCGATCAAGTATGCAATCACGCATGCAAGACCGCAACCTTCCCGAACTACAGACACAAAGACTGCAAGAGGAGGCAAGCATGCAAATGTTTGAGGAGTCCAAGAAACATAACAGGATGCATCAAGCTCTGCGATTATGGCAGCTCCTTCTAAGCGGGCGTGTCAGGTTTCTAACACCCCACCGCCTCCGGCTCCACCAAGACCTGCGAGTTTCACGTCAAGGCCACCAAACTTCACCACTGCGGCTCCCTGTGGGCTACAACCACCACTACCCCGAGCGCTCCGGAGTCCTCGCTACTCGCTCCACGCCCTCACGGTGCTTGTTACACATGTGGAGATCATGGACATCCCACTGAATCGCCCAATGAAGAACAAAGCTCTCCTCAACCCCGCCAAGATCTCGCAACAAGCTCTCTTCGTTCGTGCACCACCGCCGGCTCTCAACATCAACACTAAGCCCGGTCTGCGTTGTGCGTGTCAATCGCCAACGCCGCTCAAGCTGAGCTCGCACCTGGAGTTGTCATGGGTATGCTTTCAGTTAACTCAGTCCCTGCACGAGTTCTCTTTGATTCTGGTGCATCGCATTCCTTTGTGTCTCACAAGTTTGCATATGAGAATGACTTAGCAATGGAGCCTATTCTTAAGCGGTTAACGGTTCTTTCTCCTGGAGAAAATATGGTAGCATCTAAGATCACCATGGCAATAAAGTTGAGATTGGTGGTTCTTCATTCTTGGCTTCTTTGATTGTCCCGGCAACTCGACATTGATGTCATCTGGCATGGATTGGTTGACAAAGAAATGCAGCTGTGATTGATTGTGCTGAACGCTGTTGTCTCTGAAGATTCCTAAGGCCACATAGTCTTTTCTCCAAGTCTCGACTCCTTTGTCCACTCTATTCCTTGGCTGCTCAATGACGATGCTATGGAAGCTATTCAGGGTACCAGGGTCCGTGAGTTCCCGATGTCTTTCCCAAGAGTTGCTGTATGCCTCAGGATCGCGAGGTTGAATTCGTGATTGAGCTTGAACCTGGAACGGCTCCTATCTCCAAGAGGCCATATAAAATGGGACCTTCTGAGTTGGCTGAACTCAAACGACAACTTGATGAACAAGAGAAATTGGGTTTCATTCAACACAGCACTTCTTCTTGGGGTAGTCCAACAATCTTTGTGAAGAAGCGTGACAGAACCGATAGGCTATGTGTTGACTACCGGGCTCTAAATGCTAAAACCATCAAGAACAAATATCCTCTCCCACGGATAAATGATCTATTTGATCAGCTAGCAGGAGCTGTGGTGTTCTCTAAGCTGGACTTGAGAAGTGGTTATCATCAAATCAAAATTCGCAAAGAGGATGTGCCCAAGACAGCTTTCACCACCCGCTATGGCCTGTATGAGTACACGGTCATGTCTTTCGGCCTCACCAACGCACCTGCTACCTTCTCGAGGCTGATGAACTCCGTTTTCATGGAGTACCTGGACAAGTTTGTTGTGGTATATCTGGATGACATTCTGGTCTATTCCAAGTCTAAGGAGGAGCATGAAGAACACCTGCGTTGTGTCCTGAACAAGCTTCGTGAGAACCGCTTGTATGCAAAGTTCTCTAAGTGTGAGTTCTGGCTGCTCAAGTAACATACTTGGGTCATGTTATCTCGCCAAGGGCATTGCAGTCAACCCGAAACCGTGAAGACAATAGTTGAATGGCTTCCTCCGCTAATGTCAAGGAAGTGCGAGCTTTCTGCTTGGCTAGCTATTGTCGCCGCTTTTTCAGAACTTCTCAAGATAGCAAAGCCTCTTACCGATCTCCTCAAGAAAGGCAAGAAGTACTGTGGACTCCTGCGTCAAGAAAGTTTGAGACACTCAAAGAGAAGCTCACTTCCACACCGTCTTGGTTCCTCCGGATACATCTAACCCTTTCCAGATATTCTGTGACGCCTCTTTGCAAGGATTGGGTGCGGTCCTTATGCAAGAGAGACAGGTGGTTGCTTATGCCTCTCGTCAGTTGAAGACGCATGAGATCAACTATCCCACACATGACCTTGAGCTAGCAAAGTGGTATTTGCTTTGAAGCTATGGAGGCACTACTTGCTTGGTAACCGCTAGAGATCTTCTCGGACCACAAGAGTTTGAAGTATATCTTCACTCAGCCGATCTCAACCTTCGGCAGAGGAGACGGATTGAAGCAATCAATGACTTTGATGTGACCATCAACTACACCGGCAAAGCAAATGTCATGAGATGCGCTTAGCCAGAAAGCTTATGTCAACAACCTCATGGTGGAAGAGCAGCAGCTCTCTTGTGCGAGGAATTCCACCGAACCTCGAAATTGTGGAACAAGGGCATCTCCGAACCTTCCGCTACTCCTCTTGGAAGAACAGATTCGCTCACCTTGGTGATCCGACCCAAAAAGCTCATCGCTAAGCTTGACCTTCCAAGCACGAGTCCTTCCATGTTGATGATCAAGGCACGCGCTCTTCTTTGAACACCGGATGTTTGTTCCAAACTATCCGGTCCGAGAGACCAAGTTCTCAAGGAGGCACATGAGTCGGTTCTTTCTATCCATCCCGGCAGCACAAAGATGTACATGGACTTGAAAACACAATACTGTGGCCTGGGTTGAAAAGGTATTGTGCCAAGCACGTCTCGTAATGTGATGTCTGCAGAGTCAAGGCCGCCCATCGAAACCATTTGGTCTTCTACCATTGCAACCTCCAGAGTGGAAATGGGAGAAAGTGGAGATGGACTTCATCACCGGCTTTCCAAGGTCACAGAAGGGCAACAATGCAATTTTGTTGTCATCATGTGCTTTCTAAAGTGGCTCATTTCTTCCCAATCAAAGAAACAATTTCGAATTCAGTTATCGAGCTTTATATCAACAGGATTGTCTCTTTGTATGGGGTTCCACTGGAAATCAGCCTGCACTGGGAGCATCTTCACCTCAAAGTTCGGGATAGTTTCCAAAAGCTTTGGGAACAAAGTTGAACTTCAAAGATCGCTTACCACCCTCGCCTCAAGGACAAGTGGAAAGAATCAATCGATTCGAGGATATGCTTAGAGCTTGCGTCATCTCGCTTTGGCATGAAGTGGGAAGAATGCCTTCCATATGCTGAATTCTCCTACAACAACAGCTTCCGTAAGAGTCTCAAGATGGCACCATTCGAGGCTCTCTATGGTCGCAAGTGCGTAACTCCAATTGGTTGGTCAGGTGAGAAAGAATCTGGTTTGGCCTCGACATTGTAACTCAAGCAGAGGAGAAGGTGCATATCATTCGAGAACTCAAGATTGCTCAAAGTCGTCGGAAGAGCAACTATGACAGAAACACACGGATATGGTATATGCCCTGTGATCTCGTCTACCTTCGTCACTCCCATGAGAGGAACACACCGCCTAGATCAAAGGAAAGTTGGCTCCTAGATACATCGGTCCTTTCAAGATACGTGGTAGAAGAGGAGAAGTTGCTTATGCAATCGGAGCTTAGGAAAACTCAAAGTCCATGATGTTTTCCACATCTCTCAGCTCAAGAAGTGCTTCAAAGACCCCGGCAAGACCGTGGATCATGAGCTAATCGACCTCCAAGAAGATCTGTCTTATCAAGAACACCCCACCAAAATCCTTGAGACCGCAGAACGAAGGACTCGCAACAAGTCCATCATGTTTTGCAAGGTGCAGTGGTCACACCATTCTGTTGATGAAGCCACATGGGAGCGTGAAGATGAACTCCGTGCCAACCATCCTTCTCTCTTTGTATCTTCTTCTTCTTCCTAGAATCTCAAGTAGATTCCTGTTAGTGGGAGAGTTGTAGCATCCCATTGTCTAACCCTGTAATGCTACATGTTATAATAATAAAAGGGCCACTTCCAACATATAATTGTTGCATCATCATCATATCATGCTCATGTCATCATGTCACCTTGCATTTGAGCATCATATAAAACCTTTTCTTGTCTGGTTCTTATCTCATGTGCATGATTAATTGTAGTTGCCTCTTGATATTGTATTTGGTTCTTAATATATTTCTAAATGCCCAAGTTGAGTTGAGGGCATCTCTCTTATTGACTCCACCACCTTTTCTTTCACCACCTTATAATTCCACCATCCAATTAATATGAGCTTGGCATTTTAAATTTGGGTTATCTCTAGCTCATGTTGGTTGGTTGGGTTCCACCCATAATCTTTGCTTGGCCTTGCCCATCTTTTGGGAATGCATTTAGATAATGCCACATGAAAGAATGTTGTTTTCACAATATAACCATTGGGCATTAATTATGTTGCATGGGCCATGCAAGTGCCACCTTTTCTAGTATTTGGTTTTTGTGTGTTTTCTAAGTGGATCTTTTCCTTTGCTTAAATCTTGTTTTGGGCTTGTAGTTGTTTCATCAAATCATCTTCCTACCTTACCCTTTTAGCTTAACCCCTACCCCCATGCCCCATGCACATATAAGTGCTCATGAGGCATGCACCAATCAACCCACCTCTCTTTTGGATCTTGCTTGGTCTTTAGTTGAATCATGCATGGGCCAAATAGAACCACCCCATCATCTTGATCACCTCTCCCTATATTTCCCCCTTTCTCTTTTTCTTGATCATGTGTGTTTGAATTGAAGCATGCATGATCAAGTGCTTAAGTGCCACTTCTTTTCTTACCATCTTGCTAACCCAACCTTCTAATCATGCCATCTTCCATCCTAGCTAAAACAACACCCTAGCTACACCATCCTTAGACAAAACCTAGCTCACCTCCCCTTCCCCTTCCTAGTTTTGATCACCCCTCACCTAAAACCCTAGGATCAAGCCATACCCTTCCCTCTCTCTCCCCCTCTCTACCGCCATGCAGCCCCACCCCAAAGACCCTACCACCGCCTACCACCCCACACGCCCAAGGATCACCCCAACCTAGCCCTAGGCCGAGCCATACCCTCTCTCCCTCTCCTCTTTTTCCTCTCCCTCTAGTCTCACCTGCCCACGCCCCCAGGTCCACCTGCCTGCCCCTGGCCTCGCCTACCCCACATGCCAGTCTCCCCCTCTCCTCCCAGCTCTACCACGCCACCCTGGCCCCCCATGCCGAGCACGTGAGCAGGAAAGGTGGTACCGAAGCCACCTCCCCTCCCACGCCATCTACCTGCCCCCCTGGCGTTCTTATCCTCCCTCACCCCTCTCTGCCTCACCCAGATCCCCCAGATCCACCCCGTAGGCGCCCGCCTCTCCCTCTCTTCCCCATCGACACCGCCGCCCATCGCCAAAGAAACCTCGCCCTCGCGTACACCTTACTGCACGACAAGCACGCCGGAGAGGTGATCGAGGAGACCAGACGAGCCCTACACCACGCCAGACACGCCGCCGAGGAGGAGACGACCGAGCGCCAGATCTCGCCGCGCCACGCCGGAAACCCTAGCTCCGCGAGCCGCTGGCCGCCGATCGCGCCACGCCGCCCACACGATCACGCCCGGTGAGCCCCTAGACTCCTAGACATGCTCGCGTCCTTTTTCGTTTCCGACGACGTTCATTTGCCGAAGGCGCCGCTGCACCGCTCGCTTTCTCGCCGCTGCAACCACCCGTGCCGCTTAGCGCCTTACTAGCTGTCCTCCTCCTCCTCACAACAACCCATGGGCACCGCAGCGGTAGCCGCCTTAGCGCCGAGGCGCAGGTTCGAACCCCAAGGCTGTCAAGGCATGAGCGATCGACGCGCACGCCTTCGGTTCAGAGTTAGGGAAGATCCACGACGCTGCGTGGCGAAAAACCCCTAGCCCTTCTTGCCCCAACCCGGTCCAGCCTGCCCATTTGTCTGTGGTGTCTTGGTAGTTTTGCAAAAGGCTCGCTGCTTTCTAGATTCAACCCGCGGTCCTTGGTTGCCTCAGCCGCTGGCGCGTGGGCCGCAGAACCCCCCTGGCCCCACCTGTCTGCGACCCAGGCTGGAGTATGATGAGTGTAAAACGTCCCAGAGCCTGTTTAGAATTCAAATATAGTTTAAATTATTTAAAAATTCAAATTCAATTCAGTTTCAAATAATTTTTCCATACTAAATCCAAATTTGACAAGTAATATATGTTTGGATATCAGAAAAATGAGAGGATTTCAAATATACCATCCAATTTGACTTTTGCTCAATTAAAATTCCAAGTTTATTTAAATTACATCAATTGCCACTAGAATTTAATAATTTAATAACTTTTGTTTTATAACTCCAAATTAAGCAAATGATATGTCTAAAATGATCAGCTCGACGAGACCTTTCTGTTTATGCTATCCATGACTTCAATTGCAGCATGCATCATATAAAAATATAATGAACAACAACTAATATGGCAACAAATGTGAACCAAATCCCCATTAAAATGTTATTACTTGTCCTCCACACCTCACCCATGCCATGCTACCTTACTTGCCATGTAAATTGTGCATCATTCATCATGGCATGATTGTTTGCTTGACGCATCTTATTCATATGCTTGTGCTCTATATTCATGTTGGCCTTGTTTGTTTGGTTTTCTGATAGACACCGAAGGGGTTATATCAAGAGAACCAGAGCACTACCAGATCCGTCCCTTGCTTCAACAGAGATACCGTGCAAGCACTTCCACATGCTTGCATACATACAGTACCTATTGCCTCTATCTTATTCTTGCATCATTGAGTCGCGATTGCATTAAATTGAATCCCAAGTATGCATAGCCTTTACTTTTAAACCCCACCAAGCTTGTTCCTCCATCCCATGAGCCACTACTATAGGAGTTGATTGAGCCATGCAGTCGAGAACGGCATGTGTAGGGTATGTGAGTGTCTGTTGGATAATGAGGTACCTAAACAACTTAACCTGAGTAGTATGGGATAACTAAAGAAAGTGGCACCGGTGAGCAACATCTGCTATTTGGTTTTTCCTGCTCACTTGTGTCCCGTAAGACCCCAAGTACTTGATTCCTGTTCCTTGATTTATCGCGCTATCCACATCCGGGAGGTATATGGGACCCCCCTGGGCCAGAGCTTGATTCCGTCTTATTTCTTGGGGCCACAAACTAGTTTGAGGTTTTATTTACTATCCTGTACTTATGCCATGCTACTTTCTGTACTTATTTTTGTGCGAGGAGCACACTGTACTGTTTAGGATCGGGACACGATTCCGCGGTGTCGACAAGCCCAGCCACACTTTCGGGTTCCCTGCTCACACCAGACATCCAAACCTTGAGCCCGTCTCGAGTCACCGTTTCGCTATGGATCTACTTAAGGGGTGGCCCCCTGAAATAATTCTGAATCTTGTGATTGTTCAGTCGTGAAAGACTCGTTGGGTTTTGATTTGGTTTTTCCGAGGTTGATCGAGCGTGTGTTGCTATTGGTGCACCCCGGCCGGGTAAAACTTTCTGAAAGCTGTGTCCGCGGATATGGACGACTTGGAGCACAGTTTCTTGATCATAGACAAGCATAACTAAAGTACCGCCTTAATCTGACTAAGTAACTTGACTAGTAAATAGTGCAAAACTCATGGAATGGTTAATAAAATTGCCAACGGATGGGGGTTGTTCGTCCGCTTCCTTGTTGGTAAGCAGGGAGGAGGATGGATCGGATGAGATTACCATTATAACTGTTGTACTTAATTCACGGACATCCGCCTATCATTGGTTAGGCGGATGGTTAGCGTTTATCTGTAGAACTGCTAGGATTTATCTTTCGCTGCAATTGCGTCACCCCAGGTTGTGTTCCCTTTAGAGGCATTAATACTTGCTGAGTACCCTTAGGGTCTCACACGATAAATTCTTGATTCGATGAATGTACCTTCTCGTGACGGATCTTGGGTGGAAGAAGTCAAGATGTGGGCAACGATCGCTCGTGTAGAGATTCCGGAACGGGATCCGTGAGACTTGTAGTTGGGATGTGCTTATTTCTATGGCATCTTATGCCGATTTGCTTCTTATCCGTACTCGGATTCATTTGCCGCCCGCATGATACTCGATGTGTGTTGTATGAGGAGTTATCCTAAAATATAGATTTATCTAGGTCATTTGAATCTTGCCGTATGGCGTTATATTTCCTTTCTTTCTAGATGGTATGGCTCGATGTACTCTTGTATGGTGGCTTATGACATACCCACTTGTGTACGTAGTTGATCCTTCGCCGACCACGCCCGCCTGACAGTCCCGTTGAGAGGGTAGTGGTTGGGACGTCTGAAAGGACTACTAGTGAGTGACTTTTGGGGCCCCACCGTACTATTTCAACCACTACCACTCATCCAGGCTTGTATCTAGGAGCGTAGTTCACCGAGGTAGTTACACATCCACAGTTTAAGATGAAGTACAGAGATACAAAGGTCTTTATTACATCGTAATTCCAGAGATAACATAGTCTTTTAAGACTCCATAGCCAAAGGCTAGTACAAGAATTCATAACATAAGTAAAATAATGTAAAGTCTTCATCTTCATGTGCCACAAGCAAGTATGTTGAGTGTAGACTCATAACCCTAATCCTCATCAGAGTATCCTTCAACATCATAAGTTACAGCCACAGTGGGTCAATACATTGGAATAGTATTATGAAGTGATACCATAGTATAATAGTAGTTTCTAACTTCTATATGAATTTGTCTAAGTGTAGCTTAGGCTTGATTTGCTCAAAATAGGTTTTTCCTATCAGTTGAAAACACTAAGTTTTTGTTTATCAAAAACTCCCAAGGAACCACCAATGAATATTGAGGAACCTTTAACCCTTGTTCAACCACAAGTTTTTAACTTAGAAATTGGGATAAGGAGATCCTTGATAGCTTCAAAGTCTTGATGCTCAAATTGTCCATTGCCGGGGACACGGCTAAGTACTTAGATTTTCCTTCTCATGAGGTGGTGCACTTTCCACACAAGACTCGACATGCATCGAGAAAAGATCTTTCAGAAGCCTTCCCTTAGAACAAATGGACGCGTTCCAACCTATCACCCCCTACCACCTTTTTTCCATCTGGCTAAGTTATTGCAACCTATATGATCTAGGCAGAGCCCATATGTCATGTGGCTGCACTAGAAGCTTCTAAACACTAAGTATCTCGAATCCCTTTGTTCCTGGGTGGATTTCCAAAAGTGAGATACACCAGGGAGGCCATAAAAATGGGCCCTGGGTAACCGCTCAACATAACCCATTCTTTCCATTCCACCTAGGGTATTCATTCACTTAGTTGTTTTATTAAGCAAAAACATAAGTCAAGAAACTTAGTAAAATTTCCATAGCATGTGTATATAATCCACCCTTGTTTACTAATATCTAGTCTAAGCATGATATAAACAAGTATTTTAACTTAAAGAATAATTCTAGCAAGACTACGTCTACTAGGATTTCCCATAGCATAGCATATAGATACTTAGCAAAAACTTCATGCAAGCCCTATATAAAACATCACTAGTGCATAGTCAAAAAAATATTAGGACAAATACATGAAGCACCACTTTCCTTGGTAGTTGGGGAGTAGCAACAATCTTCACAATCAAAATCACCACTAGCACCAAAATCTATACATAAAATAATAGCACCAAATTCACATTTCAATATTCAAGCAAAAATATTATGAATGCATGCAAATGCTATGTGATGATTTTTTAACTAAACAATACAAGTCAATTAGTACTGAATAGAAAACGAATTAAATAGAGTCTAAATAAACTTAATTTGGCCTTATAAACATTTTCAAAATAATTTATATAGTTAAAATAAGCCTATATTTGTCTCTGCACAAAATTATATTTTTACAGAAACAAAATACAAAAATAATCCCACAATAGTGTAGGATTTATTTTTCTGAATCCAATGATATCTTATTTGTATTTTTTGGATAAACATAACAAAATATATGAATTTAACAAGTTTGAATCTCTAATAGATATAAAAACAGATTTTAAAACAAATCTCTAGACATGTGGCTGTGTCTGATTGGTCGATACCGCTTCACATGGATCGGATAATGTGGAGCATTGGATCTAAGTCAGATCCAGTGGCCCATATCTAAAGATACTGTTTCGCTCTGGATCGAATCTTAGCCCTACGATCTAGATCTAACGGCGCTATCTCAAACGACCATATCCTGGCGGCGCTGGTGACGGCGGCGCGGCGGCGGTGCACTGTCAGTGATGCTACGGCGTCTACAGAAGGGGTTGGCGGCTGTGGTTTGGCTTACCAGACTCGCGGGGTCACGCTAATGCTCAACGTGTCGTCGGTGTGGACGGGGGCGTGCTGTGGTGGCCGGAGGAGCTCGTCAGAAAGCTTGCATGCGTCGGGCACGACTTGACGGAGACGATGGCGACGCTCTAGGCTTCCCTAGGACAAATAAAACACATCAGTGGCTGCACAAAGACACGGTGCACACGGGCGTTTGATCTAGAAGTCAAGGGGCGCTCGAATTCTTACCGAATTTCTCGCCGGAGATGAGAGGTGCTTCGAGCACTTGTGGTGGTTGACGAATATGCAACGAGCATACAAACTAGGGTCATGAGATGAAGCACATGAGCAAGGGGAGTACGACAATATGCAACAGAGGGCAAGGGGCGGCCGGAGTTAGCCGGAATAGCTCACCGAAGAGCGTCGGGCAGCGGCGTTGCAGCTCGAAATTCTAGCAGCCTGGTGGCGGAGAGAGTGTGCTGAGTGGGGGGAAATGGCCGTGGGGCGTAGGGGATTAAGTAGGCACTGGCTCGACAAGAAACGCCTACGAAATCAAGGGCATTTACGCTGCGCCATCAAGGGAGCAACATTAGCGGCGATGAGGTCTTCGGGGCGTTATTTGGGGACAATGATGACATGGCGTGTGGGGCTGCCAAGCACGATCATGGGTAGGGTTGCGACGTGAGTGAGAGAGAGAGAGGGTAGGTGGCGGGTGGGATTATGGCTCGCTTCACATCATTGAATGGGTGGTGCCGACCCTTTTTCTTTTCTTCTCTCTTTTTCTTTTTCTATTTTGATTTTCAGGAATCAAATTCAAACCAAATTCAAATCACCTCTGGATTTTTTAGTGTAAACCTTGCACTTAAATGTGCATAAAACACTACTGTTTAGTCAAATGCACTTTAACACTTTGAAAATAAAATAAAACCTTGCCTTATTGACATATAGATAATAGGCATATAAATGGTTTTATTTTGAATTTTGTTTTGAAATTTTTTGTGCAAACCAAGCATGCTATGGATGAATGAATGAAATGCAAACTTTTACAAATCATGATTTTTGCGATGTTACACATGGGAAAAGTGTACTAACCCCTACAGGGTGTATAATCTAATCGATTAGCCATGTCCCCGGTTATAGACATCTGAGTTTCTTGATATTGAGTTCATGACATGTTTCTCGCTCATTCCAATTTTTTATTGCTTTAATGTTTATGGATTAATCTATCTGGGATCTTTTCAAAGAAAGTCAAAAACTGTTTGTGAAAGTAGGAAAAATATGTTTGCAAAAGCAAGATAGACACAGCTCCGCTTGCCAAATTAGCATGTAGATGCTAGGAATATTGTCTCCTTAATTAGCTCTACTTGCCATATATTCCATGTATTGACCCTTCGGGGCTGCTACGTTTTATGTTGTAGGTTACTATTCTGATTCTGATTGATTGACTAGGTTGCGATACTCCACTCAACATGTGTTCTCTTGTGGGAAATTAAAGATAGAGTCTACTATATATTTATGCTTCCGTTTTCTATTGAACTATTTGAGCTAGCCTGCGTGATAATAAGATTTATTGTAATAATTGCAAATTATGGATCAATTTGTTATTTATGATGCACTGTTAAATTCTTTGGTATTCATTTGTACTGTGTGTGCCAGTGAACCGAACCAGGGATTGGCACTATACACATGAACTCAGCCTTATCAGGCGAGGGTGTTACAGGATGGTATCAGAGTAGTGTGTTGACTATAGGATCGCGACCTAGCAGTTGATTAGGAAAACCATATGAAAATTATATAAACAGTATGATTCTGTCTATTCTCTTCTTACACTTCTTTCTAGTATCTTCTTATCACTTCAATTCTCATACTATTCTCTTCTAAAATATAGAAGGAAGGCTCTCTAGCAATGAACTCATAATTTTGTACTTATTAGATTCTTTTAATCATTCATCTATCTTTTCTAATCTTATCTTTTTCAAACTTGTAGATCAACACTTGTGCAAGATCAAACATAGTTAGATGATGTCCACCATATAGTTTTGATATGACTCCGTATAGATCTAGCAACCGATCATTGCAAGAACTTGGTTGAAAGTTGATTTATTGTGATTATGTTGTGCTATTAGATACCTTAAAGTTCCAGAATATTTTTGAGAGATTTCCTATTATATTAATGAAGGTTTTGATTAGAAATTCGTAATATTTTCGTTGCAGTTTTCTGTTAAACCCGCTGTAATGTATGATTTTTCATGTTTTTTTGGTAACTGGGAAAAATCTGAAAAACAGGGTTTGGTGCGAAACCTCCTGTGCTATATGTAAAAAAATCAGCTAAATTTTCTGATGAGTTTAAGGTGCCCAGAAAAATTCGTGAATACTTCTATAGTTTTAGGAAAGATTCTGTCATTTGCTTTTATGATTGTAGGTACACCGCCAAATGAATATTAGTCAATGGAAACTATTTTGTGGATTGTATGCCACTAAAATAAAACTTCTGGAACATAAACAAAACTATTTTGGCTTGAGCCACCTCGCCGCCAACCCACTGAGATGGAGCAGCTGGTAGCAACACAGGCACGGCTAGCTCAGCTGATGACAACAACAACAATAACCACAACAAAAACAACAACCACAACAACAACAACACAACAAAAACAACAACAACAATAACAATAACAATGGAAACAACAAGCCCCAGGAGGATGCTCTCACCAGGTTTCTGAAACTGAGGCCAGCTAAGTTCTCCAGTGCACCTGAACCTATGATTTCTCTTGACTGGTTATGCTCAGTGAACAAAGATTTAGCGGCTCACTTATTGGAGGGACCAGTTGCCTCGTGGTGGGATACATTCCAGACCACACACCCACTGGACACTATTACTTGCGCCATGTTCGAGGAAGGGTTCAAGACCAACCATGTTTCCTCAGGGGGTCCTGAGTTTGAAGAGGAAGGAGTTTCGCAAATTGCGCAAATTAACCGCACTGTGGAAGAATACATAGAGGAATTCAATAATCTATCACGCTATGCACCTGAGGATGTTGACACTGATGCCAAGAGGAGAGAGAGGTTCCTGGATGGCCTCAGTGATGAGCTCTCACTACAATTGTGTGTGGTTTATTTCCCCACTTTCCAAGAGCTTATGGACAAGGCCAGAATTTTGAAGGGAAGCATAAATAGGTGGAGAACCGCAATATAAAGAATAACAACCACCACTCTGGCTCTCGCCACAAGTCTCGAACTTCCTATAATGGAGACTCTATACATCACAAGCATGGCGGCAATGGACACACCCACAATGAAGTAATGGACACAATTCTGAAGGCAACAATGGTCATAACCACCACTATCAAAAGAAGGATATTAGCCAAGTGACATGATTCAAGTGCAACCAGAAGGGACACTATGCTGATAACTGCCCCGAGAAGAAGAGTGAAGCTGGAGCCAAGCCGGATTCACCACCGAAGGCAGCTGTGAACCAGGTGAGCATGGGGAAAGCACTCAATAAGCCATGCCGTGTGACTAGTAAGTTCCTGCTAATTCATGCATCATACTCATAATATTTCAATGCTGGTGCATCGTATTTATTCATATTAAGGCATTCATGGATACAAATAGTTACATATGGAGTTACTTAGAGGATCAGTTAAAGAGAACCCACTGAAAAGGATTGATATCTAGCACAAGATTCCACAATTAAGTATTAGATGTTGGAGATGCCAAATTCAGTTTTCTTAAGGGGGTTAGCCTCGACAACAACACACATACCCTTGTTAGCCATTCTGAATCTCGGGACGAGATTAATTTTAAGGGGGTTAGTCTGTCACATCCCAAGATTTTAGAAATTGGGACCAGAAAAAAATCATTTGCATTGCATGAGCATTGCATCTTGCATTCATAATAATTTTGGATTGCAAAACCCTATATTCAAACCCTATTTTGAATTACTAAATTGCATCTACAAAAGGAATATACAAAGAATTGTAAATCCACTAATTGCAACTAGTGAAAATATTACAAACTTAATCCTATCTCGATCCTCATATTTTTAGAAAAATTTGAAGACTAAAATCACTCCATTTGGAGTTTATATGAAAAATTTATAAAAGAAATAGTGAAAACCATAAAATAAAAAAGAATAAAAAAACCAACAAAAAAATGAACTAACCTAACCCCGGCCTAACCACCCCGGCTCAGCCCGCCTAGCGCATAGCCCCCTACCCATCAAGACGCTTCAAGAGGCGACCGAAAGACGCAACGCATAGCCAGTGGCAGCTGGCCAACAGAGCCTGCAAGGTGCCCGACCAGCCTAGCAAAGAACGCACTCCCGCTCCTCGTGCCGCTGACATCTCGGGCCCACTCGTCATCCTCTTCCTCCCGCACCTCCTATCCCTGACCCAGACACCGCAACGGCCTCGCTAAATTCATTGAATCCGTTTGACCCCCTACCCACCTCAGCATGGAATCGCCCCTATAAGGCCTCCCACATCTGATTCCTCAGTTTTTTGTCATTTTCAAAACCCTAGCCACCAAATCGATCGAAATCAATCTCGCTTTCGTCGAGCTCCATTACCAAGCCCAGGTTGAGCTCTCTCCGGTCGCCCCGACCCTCCTTTTTCCGATGATATTCTTCCCCTCTCTACACCGCATCTCCTCACAGTTCTTACCCCTCCTGCAGATCACCGGAGCGACCACCCGAGTCTGCCGGATCTCTCTATCGTCCGAGCCGCTCCATCCATCCATAGCCGCCGCCCGAGGAAGGGAGAAGCCGCACCAGTACCTCCAGGGAGCTCGTCGTCCCCTCCCGCTTGACGTAGACAAGATCTCCGCCGCCTGGACCGCCGCACGAAGAGCCCCGCCGCCGCCACGTCTCCTCGTCAGCGTGCTCGCCACGGTCGCCACGAGCCGTCCGATCTGCATAGCATCCAACAGCTAGCATCAGCCCCAGCACCGAACCGGTACCCACGAACCATAGGGAGCCACTTGTCCCTTCACGCCAACTCACGCCGCGTCAGCGTTGACTGTATATTCGACTTATAATTGATTTTAGGAAAATCGCAGAAAACTGTATAAACTTGTAAAATTCATATAAAAAGATTCGTAGATCCAAAATTCACATATAATATCTCAACGGATTGAGAAAATTGAGTAGAATATTAATATCAAATTGGATCTAACTTTCACAGTAGGTATCTACTATTATAATTTAAATATATTTAATGGACTTTTAGGTTAATAAATTCATCATAAATTCATACCTGGTCCAAAAATTGTAAATGTTATGCCGATGGAAATATAGTTCCAAGTAGATCATCAATATGCAAATGGTTCAGGCAAATACTCTAGGAGTTTGCTGTAGATATTAAAACAAGTTAACACCCTTTTTCGGGTAATAAATTTTTAAGAAAATAAATGTTGTTCATAAAATTGCAAATAATATGTCCTTGAAATCACAATCCCGTGAAGATTACAGATCTGATTTTAGTTTTATTTTTAGGCAAAAGAAACTATATTAATGATTTAAAACCATAAAACATTATTTAAATCATAAGAAAAGATTTATAACTCCGATTAGGGTGAATCCAACGCCTACTGGTTCATATTAATGCCCTCTATCCAGTACACTTCAGATCCAAATTTAATTCGACAATTAGAATAGGTGTTATGACAGAACTATTAAAAATGCTATATTGGAAAGTAATTATTAATAACAAATACTCCATAGCATTAATTGGTCTCTTGCATGCATCATATACTTCAATATTGTTTAGAGAACTAAAATAACAATCATTGTGACTTATTAAATTGTCATGCATGCATTTGTCACATTTGTTTGATCTCTATGTGCTATTGTTTATGTTGTATGCAATTGTTTGATTGATAGATTGCAAGGAGTGCAACGTGTGTGATTGTAACGAGTGTGTGAACGACTTCACCAACTATCAGGCAAGTAGATGCTAATTTGATCATAATTATTGTCCTACTATTTTCAATGCATTGTGGTGTATTTTGTAGTTGCATGATAGGTATTACTATCGCTATGCTATATTCTATTATGTGGTAGGGATCTCTTGTAGTGGAGCCACAGTTGGTAGATGTGCTTAGCCATGCTATGATGAACGAGGGCTGGGTTACATCACTGAAAGTTGTTTCTAAAAGTGTTGGTTCGCAAAACTAAAAAACAACTTAATCAATGAACCTCCTGGGTGTAATGGGATTGATAAATTTTGGTGGTATCATTGCGGAAAGGCACCCATGTATCAAGAGAAAATGATTGCCTTTTTTATTTGGTATCTTACGTGTACAACCATGTGCCAATAATGAAATGGGATATTGGCTAGACTTAGTAGGTTGTGAAAACTCGAACCCACGTACTCAGAGATGTAGAATTTTGGTAGGTTGGTATGGTGCATGTCGGGTTTGGGGAGCTACTTTCCGAACGGTCCCTTCTTGGAATTTTCCCTATCATCACCCATTATGAGAGTGGTGGTACGAGTTGGGCTGGCCAAGTCACATGAGTAAAGTGTACTAACCCCTGCAGGGTGTATAATATAATCCATTAGCCGTGTCCCCGGTTATGGACATCTGAGTTGCTTGATATTGAGTTCATGACATGTTTCTCGCTCATTCCAATTTCCTAATTGATTTAATATTGATGGGTTAATCTATTTGGGATCTTTTCAAAGAAAGTCAAAAACTATTTGTGAAAGTAGGACAAAGATGTTTGCAAATGCAAGCTAGCCACAGATCCACTTGCCAAATAAGCATGTAGATGCTAGGAATATTGTCTCCTTATTTAGCTATACTTGACATACATTCCATGTATTGACCCTTCGGGGCTGCTATGTTTTATGTTGCATGTTACTATTCCGATTCTGAGTGGTCGACTAGGTTGCGATACTCCACTCAACATTTGTTCACTTGTGGGCAGTTGAAGATGGATTATACTATATATTTATGATTCTATTAGCTATTGAACTATTTGATCTAGCCTGCGTGCTAAGAATTATAGTAATAATTTCAAATTCTAGATCAATTAGTTATTTATGATGCACTATTAAATTTTTTGGTACTCATATGTACTGTGTGTGCCAGTAAACTGATCTAGGGATTGGCTCTATACACATGAACTCAGCCTTATCAGGTGAGGGTGTTACAATTTCTATATGGAGGGAGAGAAGGAAACCTCACTCTCCCTTGCGCCGACCACATGAAGTGGAGTTGGGGAGGACTCCCTCCCCTTGGCGCCTCATCGCCTATAAAAGGAGGGGAAGGGCGCCCCCTACAACACACAACAAACCCTAGGTTGGCCGCCGTCCCCCTCTCTAGTTGCGTCCAATCTATATCTCCTCTAAACCGCTACAGTGTCGTGGTATTGCCGACGAGTACGCCATGGAGGGGTCCTCACAGTGCGTGTTTAGAGACATGGGGTAAGGCGGACGGTTGACGGGTACGAGGTAACACAGCTTACCCAGGTTCAGATCCCACAACGGTGGCGGAATTCTACTCCTGCTATAAATCGCTATAATGGCAATACGCCGAGTTACAGAGATTAGGTTCGCTGTGCGAGGTGTTTGTAAAACGATGCCCTAAAGGCTCCCATAGGCCCGACTTATATAGTCTCTAGGTCCTAGGGTTACAGGAAAAGTCCTAGCCGGAGAGGTTACAGAGTTCTACACCGTCTATAACTAGTCTTGTGTATCTTGCACTCCAAGGCTCCGGGTACGCTGGTGACTCCACCGTAGCCTTCCTTTATTCGGCATGGGCCTCCCTTCTGGATCCACCTAACTGGGCCGCCCAGCAGGCCATAGGCCATGCTACCGACTATGGGCCACCCGGGTTAGTCGGATAAGCGACATGCTATGAGGATACCCATATAGCATATCCCCAACAGTAGCCCCCGGAGAACTCCGAGATCTTGTGCCGTCTTGCCTCTTCTCGTGAAATGCTCCGTCTAGATGGATGTCGGCAAATCGTCAAGCAACATCTTGTAGTCCTCCCAAAGAACCCTGCAAAGGTTTTCTCCGTCTTATATGAGTAAGTCGGAGAAATGCTGAATCTTCCATCGTACGCTCCTGTTGTCGGATTAAACCCGTCTATGCCGGAATCTTCGATGGGACGGTTCATCTACCATGTCAGTTAAGGCGACGTAGAATGTAGGTCAGAGACACCTCGTAACTCACACATGCAGAGAACGTAATCATATCCGATTTTCCCGCGCGAGCGATACGAACCGTTGGCGGCGGCGGTTGGAGACGTGGCGAAATTATCGCACACGTTCACGAACACGTCGTCTACGCGGCAACCGTCTGATTAGCTGCACGAATCTTGACGCAGAGTAAGATAAATAGTAACCGTGGGACACTTGCCACTTTTCACCCCATTCTCCCGCGTCATCGTCTTCCTCCGCCAGCCGCGCGCCTCCTCGAGCTCTCCACGAAAACCTCGAGAAACCCTAGACTCTTGCCTGCACCAGTCGCGTTTTTTTCCTTCCTCCATGGCTAGCAGCAGCTCATCCCCATCGATGGCGGCGTCGTGCGAAGCCGCGGCGAAGCCGGCGAGCTCCGACGTCGTGCCCCTAGAGGGTCTAGTCATCCCCGCATCGGCGGTGATAGAAACCACCAGCGGCGACCATAACCTGGCGGCGCTGGAGCCCCTGGAAGAGGAGCCAGACTCGCACAAAGGCGACTGGCGCGGCTCGGACATCACCGGCCGCGACATCCAAGAGATGGTCGCTGAGGGTTACCTCCCTGCGACCGAGGGGCTCGCCTGGCGGGCGGCACCGGCCGGCGAGGTGACCCCCTCTCCCCAAGCCGGAGAGAAAGTATACCTCAAGGCACAATTGGTACGCGGCGTTTCTCTGCCCATCTCCCAGTTCTTCCTGTCCGTCTTCAATCACTTCAAGGTCCATCCCCACAACCTCTCCCCCAATAGCATCTTAGTGCTTAGAAACTTTGCGACACTTTGTGAGGGTTACCTGGGGATTAGGCCTAGGTTATATTTGTTTGTCTACTTCTTCACCGTAAAACGTGAAGCCGGAAACAGTAGGGAGGAGCTTAGAAACTGCGGCACCATAAGCTTCAAGATCCGTCCTGGCCGGCAGTTCCCCGACATCGTCGGCCATGAGTCATGCAAAAATTGGCAACGGAGGTACTTCTACGGCCCCGACATTCCTTTGGCGGGCCGAGAAGTAACGTACCCGGACTTTGTGGACGGAGCCGCCGCCGAAGTCCCCACATGGCGGTCGCACGCCTCCCTTCCCTCCGACATCAACGCTTCTCGCGCAATAAGGCGGATAGAGTGGTTTGTAGAGACGGGTCTAACCGGCTTGGACCTAGCCATGTGCTGGTTCATCAGGCGGATCCAACCTCTTCAGCACCGTACGAAGAATATGCATGAGTACACCGGCGACCTAAGGGATACCCTCCGGATCTCCGAGGACAACTTCTCGAGCGACTCCGTCAAGTTGCCTCTTAAGGACATCGTCAAGGTGAAGGACAAGAAGCGTGGCTTCACCCTCACCTATGACATGTTCGTAGACGGAATGTGCCCAAAGGTCGGTATTTATTTTCCGTCTATGACATTTCTCCAATTTTTCCGTCTTGCTAATACCATCTTGTCTAACACAATGATTTCTCACTTAACAGCTTAGCGATCTAGATGAGGGCAACCTGGCCTCCCAAATCTACGATCCCAAGATGAAGGAAGTCAAGGTCGTGTCCGACGATGATGCCCCGTTGGCGCGAAAGCGGAAGAGCTCCACCTCTGACGCTGCCGACGGAGGCAAGAAAAAGAAGACGGAGGGTGGAGCCTCCAAAAAGAGTACTGCCGCCCTGGAGGCGGAAAAGAAGAAAGCCACCGGGACGTTTTCCAAAGCTCCCCCCCTAGTGTAAGCTTCTTATTCTCCGACATTGTCTTGTTTATCTGTCTTATTCTTGTACTTACGCATTTTGCACGTTTCAGGAAGAAAGCCACAACCTTCCTCAAGAAGTCCTCCAAGACACTTGGGGCTTCTAGAAATATCAAAGATATGCTCCATCGCGACTCTTCCCCCGCCATTGCCCCTGCTACTCCTGCCATCAATCGCTCCTCCACTCTGACAAGCTCCCAAGCCCAGGAGGCACCAGGCCCTTCTGCTATGGAAGTGGATTCTGGCGCCTCTACCGAACTCGTAGTTGTCGGCGAGCAGGCGACGCAGGAGAGCGTTGCTCTTCAATTGGCTGAAGCTCCGGCTAAGGATGCCATCGGTAGCGGCAAGGCAGTGGCGGGTGCTGGTACTTCTGCCGAAGGCGGTACCTCTACTCCCCAGAAACCCTTCGAATTGCCGAAGAATATTTTCCCGGTGCTTATGCCGGGTAGCACAACTATGGTTCCTGGAAGAGCTACTCCGTCAAGTAGACATCTTGCGAAGCAACAATGTTTCCTTTGGAAAGCTGCTGGTCGAGAGTTCTAGAAACCTCAAGATCATCGCACTTGTAAGTTTTACTTTACCTTTTGCATTTCATATGAGTATCCCACTGTAGCCCCCGAGGATGTAGACGGAAAACCATTGGTTTTACATCTATATGCTCTAAGAGTGACTAAGTTAGAAAAAACTCTCATTGTAGCCCCCAAGCATTTAGATGGAATAAATTATTCCGACTAGATGCTTTAAGAGTAGCATACACAATGTTCATAACTTTAAGTGCAGCAGCCCCCAAGCCTCTAGTTGTAACTGAATTAATTCCGACTAGATACTTAAAGAAAAGCTAAGCATTTTCCGAGTTAAAACTTTATACTGTAGCCCCCAAGCTTCAAGTTGAGAACTGAATTAGCTCCGACTAGATGCTTTAAAGAAAAGCTAAGCATATTGCTAAGTTAAAAACTCTCGATGTAGCCCCCGAGCATCTAAGTGGAAAATTTCCGACTAGAAGCTCTAAGCGGACTAAACAACGACTTGACTTTGTGTTTGTTTCCACAAAACGAGAATGCTCGGAGAGGCATGGCCAATGATAAGTATCAGAAGATGCGCGCGGACCTTAAAGCTGAAAAGGGTAAAACCGCCATCTTGAAGAAACAGATCATCAAAAACAAGAGTTTATTTTCTTTTTGCGCACTTCCGTCTTACTTCTGTGCCTTCGTTTTTCGAGTTCTCACTGTGTACTTTGTTTTCTCCGACTTGCAGATCATGTAGCCAAGGCCAAGGATATTGTCGAGCAGTCCAAGCACATACAGCAGCTGGACAGCGAGAACAAGATCCTTAAGAAGGAGAGGGAAGAAATGCTGAAGATGCACGAGGATTCCATGAAAGCCCTGTAGGACTCCGCCTCCGCAGAGATCAATCGCTTGAAGGAGGAGCTTGCGATCCTAAAGGATCAGAAGCAAGCTGCCGATGAGCAAAACCTTCGCCATAGCGAGGCGTTTAAGCTCCTCCAAAAAGAGAAGGAATCCTTGGCGGACGTCGTCTGGCAGGATAAGGCCAGCATCTTCAGTAAGTGTCCTCCACCTTGTAGTTCTGTAGTCTGGATACTTAGAATTTCTGAACTCATGCAATCGTTGTCGTAATTTTCAGCGCCCATGGGTTTAACCCGCTGGCCACCTTCGGACAAGGAATGCATGATTCTTGCCGGAAACTTCATCAATACCGCCATCACCCAAGCCATGGAGATTGCCAAGCCCCTCCAAATTTATATCAAGGCCTCTGACTCCGTGGTGAAGTACTCTAAAATTCTGCGCCGATCCCCCGAGCGTGTCGCGAGCTGGAAAGCTTCATGTGCACGGGTTGGCGCAAGGATGGTGTTGTCCATGGTGAAGGCACACTATGAAGGTGCCGACATCGACATGGTGACATCTGGTATCCCCGACGTGGATGATGACGACAAGGAGATAGATCATGAAGCCATCCTGTCATCACTCGCGGGCTATGACACCAGGGTTGCCGAGTTGGTGGACGTCGACGTCTTCGTGCCCAGGAAATTCATTGACAACGCCAACCCTGAATCCTCCGAGTCTCCTCACAGTGGTGATGCTGAGGGTGAATCTCCGGCTGGTGATGATGCGGCCTCCAAGTCCCCTGCACCCAAGGAGTAAAAAAACACTTTGTAATTCTTGTTTAACCTCTAGAGTGTGCATTGAAAAAACTTGGTGATGTAATCTTAAGGCAGAAAACAGTGGTTGTCGTATCCTGCTACTTAAGAATTAATGCCCAGTATGTATATATTTTTTAAGGAAGTGCTGGCTTATCCATTACTTTGGTTTTTATGATTTACTTTTTGCGAGTCGGAAGACTCGTTGTCGAAACCATGTGCTTAGGTGATGATGCCCAATGGCACCGTCAATAACCTTAGCACAAAATCGCCGACAATAAGTGCCAAAAGTCACTACTCCAGAATCCACATAAAAACAATAAAGAACGTGTAGACCAGAAAACTTAAGCTAACGCCCGTAGGCAGAATTTTCACAAGTGCAATCGCAAAGCTTGTGCATAAAGGTTTATATGATCCAAAAATGAACACTAAAGGAGGTAAAAGACTCAGCAATATGAGTGAACCAAAGAGCTTTATTTCATTGATCATATAAGAGGTACACGATTAGATAAAAAATGCTAAGTGTAGAAAGGACGTAGTTGTGCTATGTTCCATGGCCGATCAAGCTCCGGGTAGTCATCATCCGGGTCACATCGCTTACGCTTATGATCCTCGCTGGGTCTATCCTTGAGCTCACGATTGTCGACAAGGTAGTAAGACCCATTGAGTAGCGCCTTGCTTATGATGAACGGTCCTTCCCATGGCAGGGATAATTTGTCTGACTTCTTCTGATTAAGTCGGAGCACCAAATCTCCCTCTTTAAACGAGCGATGCCGAACGCGGCGACTATGGTAGCTGCGTAGCTTCTGCTGGTAGATGGCGGATCTTTGGCATGCCAAAACGCGCTCCTCATCGAGAAGGTCCACATCAAGGCGTCTGGATTCTTCAGCGTCATCTTCGTCGTAGGCGGAAACTCTTGGTGCATCGTGGAGGATGTCGGAGGGTAGGATGGCTTTTGCTCCATATACCATGAAGTAAGGGGTGTAGCCGGTGGATCTGTTTGGTGTAGTTCATAAACTCCACAGCATAGATGGCAATTCTTCCGCCCAGGCTCCAGCTGCTCTATGTAGCGGTGCCTCAAGGCGTGGCTTCATTCCCTGCTTAATTAATCCATTGGCTCGCTCAACTTGACCATTGGATTGTGGGTGTGCCACAGACGCAAGGTCAAGTCGGATGCCTTTGTCCCAGCAGTAGGCCTCCACTTCTCCGATTGACAAGTTGCTTCTATTATCGGTGATGATGCTATGTGGGAGACCAAATCTCACCACTAGATCCCGGACAAACCTGAGGGCAGTTGCCCCATCAAGCTTTCTAACGGGTTTAGCTTCTATCCATTTGGTGAATTTGTCAACTGCTACAAGCAGATGCGTAAATCCACACGGTGCCGTTTGTAACGGTCCCACCATGTCTAGCCCCCAGACTGCAAACGGCCAAGTTATTGGTATTGTTCGCAATTCTTCAGCAGGAACATGTGGTTCTCGGGCATAATACTGGCATCCTGTGCATGTTTCAACCAGATTTTCGGCGTCCGCCTTCGCGGTCAGCCAGTAGAATCCTTGCCGGAAGGCTTTCGTGACCAACGATCGAGGAGCGGCGTGATGCCCGCAATCTCCGAGATGGATTTCGCGTAGGATTTCCATACCTTCTAGCTGGGAAACACACTTTAGGTATACACTAGTAGTGCTCCTTTTGTAGAGTTGTCCATTGATTATGGTATAACCCTTTGCTCGTCGTACTATCTGCCGTCTTTCGACCTCGTCGTCGGGCAAAGTTCCGTGTTCGAGATATTCCATGAACGGTTTTGTCCAAGCCGGAGGGGTCTTTGTCACCATGTTGATGAAAGAATCAACTCTATCCGGGTTGTCGATGTCGGCGCCCTTCACGGATTATCGTGGGAATAGTCACGGCAGATGCTGCAATCGGCAGCGAGTAGTAGAACGAGGGGAAAGGGCGGCCAGCCATCTGCGGTGCGAGATGAGGGCAAAGACACAGGGTTTTACCCAGGTTCGGCCCCCCGGAGGGTAAAGACCTACTCCTGCTAGATTGTATGATCAAGGTGTTACAATGGGCGAGCTCGGCGGCTAGGCAGCGAGTCGCTTGGGTGTATCAGGGAACATCTCTACTCGCCCTATAGGGAGGTTTATATAGGCACACCTCCCCTAGGGTTTACATATCTCAACCGATTCAGTTAAAGCTTCGGTAGTCGTTTAACCTAATCCGACTAGGCCTATCTACTCGCCTGGGCCTTCAGCTTCCAGTCGCTCGGTGCCTTGCTGGGATTTAATCCACTCGCCGTTATGCAGGCCCACTCGCCAGCTCACGGGCCAGTCGGAAACGTCCTGCTGGGTATACCCCAGTAGGCATATCCCCATCAGTATTCCCCGAGGCCGTCGTCGATTAGGCGTAGGTGGTTGCTGGCAGTCGGAGTACATGGCTTCAGAGTAGGCATCCAGTGATCCAAGTCGCGGCTTTGGCGAGTCGTCTGCGGGCTCCAGTACAAAGGAGAAAACCAGTGATCCAAGTCGCGGCTTTGGCGAGTCGAGCCGGTGAAACACTGTCATAGTGATTGGGTCGGCGAGCCGAGTGGCCGGAGTTGGACCGTCAGGCGTGGTCAAACTAGCCGTTGGGGTAATCCAACGGTAACTTTTGGCGTAATCATCGCGCGGTAACGGCTTCCTAATTTGGCGGGTAACATCCATTATATAAGGGGAATGTCAGGCGATCAGAGAGCCAACTTCTCAGCACCTCTTCCGACTGCGCGCATTTTCCTTTCCTCGCATCGCGATCCAGCCGACCCAAAATCCCCCGACCCCCAACAACCTCTCGGCCATGGCCCTTTCCACCGAACCGTGGGGTAGGTCTAAGTGCACAAGGGCGCAACTGGCCTCCTTCGAGGAGGCCGGGATCCTACGAGCCGGCTGTTGGAGTATTCCAGCAGCCGGAGAGACGACCCCGAACCCGCGAGAGAGGGAATTCATCTGTTTCACCAGTCATCTCGAGCAGGGGCTAGGGTTTCCTACATCCTTGTTCTTCCAGCGCTTCTGCGACTATTACGGGATCCAGCCTTCAGATATGGGTCCCCACAGCATCGAGCAGCTCGCCATCTTCGTGGCGTTCTGCGAATGCTACTTGGGCTGCCGTCCCTACTTCCCCTTGTGGCAAGATCTGTTCCACGGACGGATCAGGCGAGCGGCGGCCCGATGCTATCCGCGGCCTGACATTCCAACTCAAGTCCAAAGCCTCATTCTTTGATCTGATGCTGCCCGCCAAGGCAGCGAGCGACTGGAAGAAGTCGTGGTTCTACGTGGCCGAGGCGACCCCGGAGGACGAAGCGGCAATCCCGCGGTACTCCGCCAATCGGTCCGAGCCGCGCCATCTCCAAGTCGGCAAGCTCCCCAACGACCAGCGGATGGTCGTCGACGAGATGCTCCAGACCATCCGTGGTCTGAACAAGAAGGGCCTCCAGACGATAAATTTGTACAACTGCTGGCTCGGGCGGCGGCTCGTCCCGCTCGCCCAGCGTGACCACTACATGTACCAGTACATGGGCCGGGGAGACTCGACGAAGGCCTGCCTCGACGAGTGGAAACTGGAGGAGTACCTCCCAGCACTGAAGAAGATTACCCAGGCGGTGTACCTGGATGCGCAGGCTGGGGTCGCCCCCTATACCGCGAAGGGTCCAGCTCCAACGGTAATCACCTTACTTTGCTCGCAGTCGCAGTCTATGCAGTCGCGGTAATTCTAATTCATTTTGTATTCGTTGCAGCTGTTCCAAGTGGTGGAAGGGTGGCTCCCTCCTTCGGACGACGAGAGCTCGGGCTCATCCGCCCAGGACGTGGGCGAGTCACCGCCCGCCAAAGGCGACGAGGACGACGATGACGAGTCCGAAGAGGAGGTCGCCCCGCTGGTCCGAAAGACCCGCGGACAACGACAGCGCGAGATCGAGGCAATCAGAAGCCTCGAGCGTCATGATGACGACGACGAGCTCCCAGAGACCACCTCGCGCCGTCAAGCCACTCCGTCGAAGAAGAAGAAGAAGGAAAAGGAGGCAAGGGCCCCCTCGAAGAAGAAGACGAAGCCATCAAATCCGGCCTCGCCGCCGCACTCGACGAGCAGCTCTGATGCTCCCAGCCCATCCGGTGATGACGCGCCACCAGTGACAGCCGCGCTGGATGCGGCGACCGTGGAAGTGGCGCTGGCTTCAATGCCTCCGCCATTCGCCCCAGTCTCTGGGCTGGGGGAGGCTCCAGCTGCAGCGGCTTCGCCTCGCAAGGAGGCTCCGGCTATAGCGACTTCGCCTCGCAAGGAGGCTCTTGCCGAGGATGTCCCAGAGGCTCCAGCTGCGGCCTCAATGACGAAGAAGCCGTCCGTCTCTTGGGCACGCGACGTCCTGGAGATGGGGCTCAGTCGCCGACTGGGCCCTGAACTGGAAAAACCGGCCAGCCTCCGTACGGGGCTACGTTTCATCCCGGTCGCCAAGTGTGTGCACTCACCCTTCCTTGCTTTTCATAACTCTTTCGCTTGTTTTTGCTTATTCGATTGATGCACAGGACCGGAGTGAAGAGCATGGTCCATCCGACCGTGGCTAAGGTGCCACCCGTCGTTAGCGAGGAGGACCCTTCCCGCAAGAGGAAGGCGGACGAGGTCATCGACTCGGCAGATGGCAGCAAGAAGGCCAATGGTGGCGACACCGTCACTATCTCTGACGACACGGCGGTTGCACCAGCCGGGCCCTTGATGGAGGCAGCCGCGTCTACGAAGGAGGGCGCTTCCTTGCCTGGAACGGCGGAGGCGACCTCCCTTGGAGCGGGTGCCTCTATTGCTACCTTCCCACGCTTCGTGACCAGGGCGGCCACGACGAGTGGAGCTGCGCCCTCGAGCCATGCTCCTGGGACCGCCGATGCTGAAGTCGACCAACGCCGTGGGCACACGCCGGCGTTACTCGCGTCCGTGGACGCGATACAACTCCATGGCATGCTTGGCGCAGCCATCCAGGTACATCCAGTCCCCGAGGATCAGGTCGGTGCTTTGCAGCGGCTTGATTCTTATAACTTCTCATCTTTTTATTTTCGCATCCAGTCCCCGAGTGCGCACGCGCTAAATTTTAGCGGGTGAGCACTTAGGAATTTCTTGATCGCCAGTCCCCGAGTGCGCACTCGCTGAATTTCAGCGGGTGGGCACTTAGGAATTTCGTGATCGCCAGTCCCCGAGTGCGCACTCGTTGAATTTCAGCGGGTGGGCACTTAGGAATTTCGTGATCGCTAGTCCCCGAGTGCACACTCGCTAAATTTTAGTGGGTGGGCACTTAGGAATTTTGCTGTGACTAACTTTTTCGATGATGTACAGGGTCTGCAGGTTGAGTCGGCGGACCGATTGGCCGCGAAGCAGCACGCGGAGAAGGAGCTGGCCACCGTCCAGGAAGCGAACAAAGAGCTTCATGCTTTTGCTGCGAAGGTAGAGGAAGCTCGCCAGGGGCTTGTCCCCGCTGGTGAATTGGCGGCGGCGCAATCGGCCTTGAGTGCCGCTGAACAGCGGATCGCCAACCTCGAGCGCGAGCTGCACGAAGCGAAGGAAGAAGCGGCCGGCCCAGGCGAGCTAAGGCCGCCATTGCAGCCGCTGAGGAGGATCGCAAGGTGTCGGAAGTCCTTATTGCTGGACTTCAGGACGACCATACATCGCTTCAATGCTTCATCACGGAACTCGCCCGCCCGCTGCTTGGTGAGTACATCTTCCTTTTCCAGTGGTTGTGTCTTTTGTGGTGTCCGTCGCACTCATTATTGTATTCTACTCGCAGGTCGCATCATCGATAGAGAAGGAGAGGCGAGCTCACTCGACACGAGGTAGTGCGTAAGTATGCTCGTTGATTCGGCGACATTGTCGGCAACGTGCATCCGTGCCTATCTCCAAGAGATATCGCCCACGGAGGTGATTCCCAGCGACCTCGTTGAGGTGTGGAAATATTTGGAGAAGGCGCCCGCGGTCGTTGAATACATGACGCGGTTGGTGTTTCGGCGCGGAGCGTCGACGGCCCTGAGCCTTGGACTCGCCCACTTCCCCGAGGATTTCGACGGCGATGACGAGTGGATATCCATCGCCGATCGGGCGCGGTGGAGCTGTCCGAGGTCCTCAAGTTGCAGGCGTGCGCCACGTACTCGAACGTGTTCCGGGCAATGGGCGACCTCCTTCCGTACCGAGAGGCGGTCGTCGCTGAACGACCCGAGTCGCCGCATCGTGACTTCAAGGTCGAGCAACCTTTTCGCGCGGCGATGGCGGGTGAACTGACGACGTATCCGTCAAACCCGTACACGGCGTTCATCCGCAATCGCCGGGATGTTGGCGAGTCATCATCGAAGCCTGTAGAGTAGGATAGTTTGCCTTGTGGCGTTAGCGATGGAGTGCCACGCGGGCATATTTTGTAACATGAAACAATGCATTATGCGAATGAATGAGACGTTGTGTCTATTTTGGTATTTGTTGTGTGTTTGTGATTGATTTTTGAACGAGTCCCCGAGCGCGTCCGCCCTTTTTGTGGGGTTTACCTCCTATATGATGTATGTGTTGTTGTCATGTGTTTTGATGTTTTGGTCGACTCGCCCGAGCTCGAAGAGCCAGTCGCTAGGCGACTCCCTTGAGTGCTATGTACTTTACCGTTTTCCCGTGCGTGAACGAGGTCGGGTGGCCGAGTCCCCGAGCGAGGTACTTGGTAGTTCTAGGCGCGACTCGAGGGTGGTTGAGGACTTGGCGCGTTAGTGAGAGCGCGTCACCCCAGCCTAGCCCATGGGGTCAGTCGCGTGGCGAGTCCTGGGTATGCTCTCTTACTTGGCGTTTTCCCTGACAGCTCGCGACGAACTGGTCTTCAGTCCCCGAGCGTGGTACTTAGCTGTTCGAGTCGCTATGCCGAGGATGCGGAGGACCAAGGTCGCTGTGAGAAGCGAGGGCAGTTGTCTTGGCTCGTAGAACCAGTCGAGCTAGGCGACTCCAATGGGGCTCCGGGTGGGTGTTTTTCGTGGACGATGCAAGACCTAAGGTGATTCAGTGCTCTTACACCGCACTACTTAGCCATTCCGATCGCTGTACCAAAGGTTGACTTCTGCAGTTAGTTTAACGCTGTTATTACGAGTGCGAGTGGAACAAGTCATGGAGAGTAGGCGCAATTTGCGGTAACCGTTTCTTTTTATTTCATAGCGACTGGAGAGTACATGCGTGGGGTTCTAGGAGTAGAACTTCCGTAGGAGGTTTACATTCCATGGTCGCTTGACATCGAGTTCGCCGTCCCCGCGGACGTCGATGAGGTAGTAGGCGTCGTTGCCGAGTACGAGCCCGATAGCGAATGGGCCTTCCCACGGAGGGGAGAGCTTGTGCATGCCCTTCTTGTCCTGGATGAGGCGTAACACCAGGTCGCCTTCCTGGAAGGTGCGAGCTTTCACCCGCCGGTTGTGGTAGCGACGGAGTCCTTGATGGTAGATGGCAGTGCGTGACCGAGCGAGGTCACGTGCTTCATCTATTTGGTCGATCCCGTCTTGGCGGGCAAGCTCCTTTGCAGCCTCCGTATAGTGGATGACCCGCGGCGAGTCGTGTTCGAGGTTGGTGGGCATGACTGCTTCGGCACCGTAGACCATGAATAAGGGAGTGAATCCCGTCGATCTGTTGACTGAGGTGCGGATCCCCCAGATGACAGAGGGCAAGTCCTCGACCCAGCACCCGGCGGTGCGCTCGAGTGGTACTTGGAGTCGCGGCTTCAGGTCGTGGAGGATGCTTTGGTTGGCCCGTTCCGCCTAGCCGTTGGATTCCGGGTGGGCGACTGACGCGAGGTCGAGCCGGATATGATGCTCTTCGCAGAATTCGGCCATGGATCCCTTGGCGAAGTTGGTGTCGTTGTCCGTGATAATGCTGTTTGGGAACCCGTAGCGATATATGAGCTCGCGTAGGAATTTAGTGGCGGTCTTCCCGTCGCATTTCCGGACTGGCTTGGCCTCCACCCAGCGAATGGCTAGGCGACTAGAAGGTGGGTGTAGCCAGAGGGGGCCTTTTTGAAGGGGCCTACCATGTCCATGCCCCACACAGCGAATGGCTAGGTGATGGGGATTGTTTTGAGCGCCGAGCTCGGTACGTGCGTCTGATTGGCGTACTTATGGCACCCGGCGCATCGCTGGACGATATCGACAGCGTCGGCGTGGGCGGTGGGACAGTAGAAGCCATGTCGCATAGCCTTGGCGACCAGGGAGCGAGCGGCGGCGTGGTGGCGCGATCCGAGTGAATGTCGTGGAGGATTTTGCGTCCTTCACTGGTTGGACGCAGCGTTGGAACACGCCCGGTGACGCTGCGCTTGTGAGCTCGCCGTCGATGGTGTAGGACTTGCATCGACGCGATCATTAGGCGTCTGTCTCGTCTACGGCAGGTGCCGGCCTCGGTAGGCGATGTAGGGCTTGGTCCAGCCGTTCGTCGCTCGAAAAGTGCGACCAAGGCTGCCTCTGGTTGAGTGGGACTCGATGTCAATCTCCCTCGGGAGGCGATGGCTTGGTGATCGTGTCGAGGAAGACGCCGGCTGGTGGTGCGAGTCGAGCCGACCCGATGCGAGAGAGTGCGTCGGCCTCCTCGTTTTTCCGCCTGTCGATCCACTCAACGGAGTAGCCGGTGAAGTGGCCGCCCAACTTGTCCACCGCTTGGCGGTACGCCGCCATGGTAGGGCAGATGGCGTCGCAGGTGCCGGCGACTTGCCCCGCGACAAGGTCGGAATCTCCCGTAGCAGCGGAGGCGATTGATGTTCATCTCCTTGGCGGCTCGCATGCCGTGGAGTAGGGCCTCGTACTCAGCCATGTTGTTGGTGCAGGGCGTGAAGTCGAGGCAGAGGATGTAGCGGAGCTTGTCGCCCTTTGGTGAAGTCAGCACTATCCCTGCTCCTGCACCGTCCGCGTTCTTGGAGCCGTCGAAGTGCAGGCTCCAGTAATGGAGGTACGGCAACTTCTCTGGTGGCTGGGCCTTCTCCCAGTCGGCGATGAAGTCTGCCAGTGCCTGTGACTTGATCGCCTTTCGTCGCTCGTATTTGATGTTGTGTACGCCGATCTCGACGGCCCACTTGGCGACCCGCCCGGTCGCCTCGCGATTGCGGATGATGTCTTGCAGTGGTGCTGAGGAGACGACCGTGATCGGGTGCTCCTGGAAGTAGTGCGGCAGGCGCCGCTGAGCTCTGAAGACCGCGTATACTAGCTTTTGGTACTGTGGGTACCGCTGGCGCGACTCGGTGAGGACCTCGCTGATGTAGTACACCGGCCGCTGGACTGGGCGCTCCTTTCCTTCCTCTGGTCGCTCGACGACCATCACGGCGCTGACGACGCGCTCGGACGCCGCGACGTAAACCAGCATGGGTTCTTTGTCGGCGGCGGTAGTAGTGGTGCGGCGAGTAGCACCTTTTTGAGGTCGCGGAGCGCGTCGTCCGCCTCCTTGTCCCACTGGAAGGTGGGGTTCTTTTGCATCAGGCGGTATAGGGGCATCGCCTTTTCGCCCAGGCGGGGCATGAAGCGACTGAGAGCCGTTACTCGCCCTTCCAGCTCGCCGCAGCACTCGGGTTTGCCGAGCCGGGCGATCGTGTCGATCTTCGTGGGGTTCGCCTCAATCCCTCATTTGGAGACGACGTACCCCAGTAGTTGTCCGGCGGGTTCACCGAAGGTGCATTTGACTAGGTTGAGCTTTATCTTATACCGTCGTAAGTTGGCGAATGTTTCCGCCAGGTCGGCGAGTAGGTCGCCTTGGCGAGCGGATTTCACGACCACGTCGTCGATGTAAACGTGGATGTTGCAGCCAATTTGGCTCGTGAGGCATTCTTGCATGCACCGTTGGTAGGTCGCCCCGGCGTTCTTGAGGCCGAAGGTCATGGAGGTGTAGCAGAAAGCTCCGAATGGCGTGATGAACACCGTCTTCTCCTCGTCTTCGACAGCCATTTTGATCTGGTTGTACCCAGAGTAGGCTCAAGGAAACATAGCGACTCCGAGCCCGCGGTTGAATCGATTATCTGGTCGATCCGCGGGAGGACGAACTGCTCTTTTGGGCAGGCGCTGTTCAGGTTTGTGTAGTTGATACACATTCTCCAGGTCCCATTTTTATTCTCGACCAGGACTGGGTTTGCCAGCCACTTGGAGTACTTGATTGGCCGGATGAAGCCGGCAGCGAGTAGACGCTGCACTTCCTCGGCGATTGCTCGACGGCGTTCTTCATTGAAGGGCCGCAGTGACTGCTTGACAGGTCGCACTTTGGGGTCGGCGTTTAGCTTGTGCTCAGCGACCTCCCTAGGGACATCGGGCATGTCAGAGGGTTTCCTGCGAAGATGTCCATGTTCTCACGGAGGAACTCGATGAGCACGCCTTCCTATGTTGGGCTCATGCCCGTCCCGATCGTCACCGTCTGGCTGGAGTCGCCTAGGACCAGCTCGATGGTGCGGGTGTGCGTCGTGGCTTCAAAGGTTGAGGTGTTTGTGCCCTCTGAGTTGGGCTTCTTGAGTATGGTGGGGTCGTCGTTGTTGACCCCGCTCGCGTACTTGGCGAGCTCGTCGGCGTGGTTGGTCTCCGCCGCGATGATGGCGTTAGCGAGCTCGTCTCCTTTGGCCTCGCACTCGGCGGCCATGTCGGGGTCGCCGTGGATGGTGTTGACGCCGCACGGCCCGGGGAGCTTCATCGCGTTATACGCGTAGTGGGGCGCTGCCATAAATTTGGCGAACGCCTGGCGCCCCAGGACGTAGTGGTAGGGGCTGTCGAAGGGCACTAGCTCGAAGACGATCCGCTCGGTGAGGAAGTTTGCCAGTGTGCCTAAGGTGACTGGCAGCGTGACCTTGCCGATCGGGTACGCCTTTCGACCGGGGACGATGCCATGGAATGTGGTGTGGGTCGTCTTGATCATCGACTGCGGGAGCCGCAGCCGCCTGAAGGTGTCGAGGTAGAGGATGTTGATTGAGCTGCCGCCGTCCATCAGTGTCTTGGGGAGCCAGTAGTCGCCAACCTTGGTCTTGACCACCAGGGCGACTCGTCCTGGGTACTCGATGCGTGGCGAGTGGTCTTGGCGGCTCCAGGTGATGGGCTGCTCCGACCAGTTTAGGAACTGGGGGACGTCTATCTGGGCCACCGCGTTGACGGCGACGGCGCAGGCGATGACCTTCTTCTCGCGCTTCGTGTTGAAGCCTGTGAAGGTGTGGAGCGAGCCGGCCACTTTGCCGAATTTGCCGCCGTTTGGCGGGTCGTTGTCGGGGTCCTCCCGCGCTCGCCGTGCCTTCTCGATTTCCCTGAGGGTGTGGCAGTCGACGGTGGTGTGCGTTGCGGGCTTCCCTTCCCTGCTATGGAACGCACATGGTTGGTTAAGGAGGGCCACGGGGTCGAACCTTGGTTTGTTCTTGTAGTTGCCACTGTCGCGGCGTTGTCCTCCGTCGCGGCTTAAGCTCTTGGGATCGCGCTGCGCGTGCCCGGCGTTGGCGACGAACTCGAGTCGCCCGTCACTGCGGCGCTTGCCGGTGAGGCGAAAAGCAGTAGCGAGGGTCGGATCGGCGTCCGCCCGTCGTTGCCGCCCGTCTGGCGTTGACCTCTGACTCGTGGTCTTCCTGGTTTGGATCTTCCTCGGCGTCCGTTTGGCAATCTCGAGGTCGGGGATGTTGTCGAGTGTCGGGAGTGTCGCTTGGCGACTAGGGGTTCATAGCGGCACGAGGTCTTGAAGCAATGGATCGCGGTGTCGGGTGGATGCCGACGCGTTATGCCAAGCTCTTGCCACCATTGGACCCAGTTGCGGGTCGACTCGCGGGGTCCCTGGACGCACCGCTCCAGGTCCTCGATAGTGGTGGCGCGGGTGTAGGAGCACTCGAAGTGCCTGAAGAAGGTGTCGCGCATCTCCTCCCAGGAGTCGATACTGTCCTGGGGGAAGGTGTTGATCCACTTCCTGCACGTCCCCTCCATCATCAGGGGGAGGTAACGAGCGGCTAGCAGGTAAGTGTGGCTTGCGATCCCCATCGCCATGAGGTATGTGTCGAGCTAGACGGCGGGGTCGTACGAGGAGTCGTACTTTTCTATCTCTTTTGGCGCCTTGAAGTTCGGCGGGTACTTCTCGCCTCGGATCATTGGTCCGAAGCACTTGGGTCCGAGTCGACTGAGCGACCCCATGGGCTCGCCGTCGCGGCGATTAGTTAGGGTATGTCGCAAATCGTCGGGCTGGCGTGGGCGCCAACTTTGGTTGTTGATGATGTGGGTGCGGGCGTCGATGGCTTGCCCGTTGGCAGCGACGAGGTTAGTTGCCGGCCTGGGGTCGTTGGTAGAGAGTGTCGCGTTCGCGGGTCGGTGTTGGAGCTGTAGTCGCTCTGGTGGCGGGCAATTGAGGGTGTTTGCCGCCGCTGGGCGGCCGCTGGAGGCCGCTCTGCTTCCCGAGGAACGCGAGTATACTCGACCTGCCGAGTCGGCGCCCGCTCTTTGCTGCTCGACGGCCTTCGCGAGCAGGGCCCTAACGTATTGGATCTGTAGGGCGCCGTCGCCGGTGGCTGTGATGCTGTCGGCTGCTGCTCGGCCTGCCACGAGGTTGTCCATTGGGGTGGAGAACAGTGGGAGGCCGTTTGCGTCTCGCTCCCGTGAGGAGACTACTATCCGCGGCTGGTCCCTGGGAGGGGTGCGGTTGGGTGGAGGTGGGGCGCCCCTCGCCGTTGATCCTGGCGGGGGCCGGGCGCTTCCTCCTAGTGGCGCGTTCTCGCAGAACACGCGCTCGGACGCGCGGGCCAGATCGTTTTCGTCGTCGAAGTTCAGGGCGCGCCCCTAAACAGTGGGGTTCAGGCATGACCTGATCCGCTGCTGGTGGTAGCGTGACAGCTCCTGCGCCGTCACCTGCTCGAGGCGAAATTTTTCGCGCTCGGCTTGCTCTTTGCGTATCGCCTCCGCCAGTTTCAGGCGGAGTTCCTCGACCTACATTGTCGTGGCGTTAGGAGGGATTGGGGTGGAGAACGGGTCCTCCGGCGGATCGGTGCCGGTCGCCATGTAGGTCGCGGTGTGGCGACCGGTTCCGTTGCGGGGGTCGCCGGAGTTCTCCGATCCGGAGTCGAACTCGAAGATCCCGAGGATGGAGGGATCCTCGAAGTCTCCCGCGTTGGAGAACTGGGCGATGGAGCCCACGGACAAAGCCGCGGTGATGGATCCGGCGAGTGACGCCGGGGTCGCCGAGTCGGCGTCGTCGGTGAGGGCCGCATCCTCTGCGGCCGCTGAATTCCGGGCCACGTTGTTGTGGGCCGAGTTGTACTCGGAGGCGAGGCGATGGATCATGCGGATCTGGCTCTCGGAGAGCCGATCGCGCGGCGGCGACTCGCGGATGCGAGCCGAATCCTCCGAGACGATGACGTCGGTGAGGCCGACAAAGAGGCTGATCGTGCCGATCGGCAGGATCACGCTGTGCGTGACGGGTCGCGCCGCCGGGACGTAGCTGCTCGGCAGGATTGGGAGCATCTCGCAGATCGCTATCATGCGGCCGGTGGCGACCGTCTCGTTGATGGGCAGATTGGATCTCGCGGCAGAACACCGGCCGGACCGGCCAGGCCCCACGGTGGGCGCCACTATCGTGGGAATAGTCACGGCAGATGCTGCAATCGGCAGAGAGTAGTAGAACAAGGGGCAAGGGCGGCCAGCCATCTGCGGTGCGAGATGAGGGCAAAGACACAGGGTTTTACCCAGGTTCGGCCCCCCGGAGGGTAAAGACCTACTCCTGCTAGATTGTATTATCAAGTTGTTACAATGGGCGAGCTCGGCGGCTAGGCAGCGAGTCGCTTGGGTGTATCAGGGAACGTCTCTACTCGCCCTATAGGGAGGTTTATATAGGCTCACCTCCCCTAGGGTTTACATATCTCAACCGATTCAGTTAAAGCTTCGGTAGTCATTTAACCTAATCCGACTGGGCCTATCTACTCGCCTGGGCCGTCAGCTTGCAGTCGCTCGGTTCCTTGCTGGGCTTTAATCCACTCGCCGTTATGCAGGCCCACTCGCCAGCTCACGGGCCAGTCGGAAACGTCCTGCTGGGTATACCCCAGTAGGCATATCCCCATCACGGATGGTGTGCGTAGATTCTCTAGGAAAACTCCTGGCGGAATTTTCTTGCGCCCTGATCCAAGTTTAGATAATAGATCAGCCGCCTCAGTTTGCTCCCTAGGCACATACTTGACTTCGTAGCCCAAGAAGCTCTTGGCTATCTCGTCCACTTCGTCGCGATATGCCGCCATCATATGGTTCCGCGCATTCCAGGTGCCAGCCACCTGCTGGGCAACCAAGTCGGAATCTCCACAGCAAACAATGCGCTTGATGCCAATATCCTTGGCTACACGCAATCCATGAATGAGTGCTTCATACTCTGCCATGTTGTTTGTAGCCTCGAAGTGGATCTGCAGAACGTAGTGTAGCTTGTCTCCCTTTGGTGACTGTAGCAATACACCAGCCCCCGAGCCATTGAGCAGCTTTGATCTGTCAAAGTGCATCACCCAGTACTCTGGTTCCGGCAACAGAGTGGCATCCGGCATCTCCGTCCAATCTGCAATAAAATCCGCCAAGGCTTGTGACTTGATAGCGTCGCGACTTTTGTAGGTGCTCTCGAAGGCGTCAAGTTCAATGCCCCACTTCGCGACTCTTCCTGTAGCATCGCTGTTGTTGATAATGTCGGACAGTGGAGTCTTCCTCACTACTATGATTGGGTGCTCCTGAAAGTAATGCCTCAGCTTCCGTGAAGCAAGGAATACTCCATAAGCTATCTTTTGGTAGTGAGGGTAACGCTGCTTGGACTCCGTCAAGACCTCGCTTACGTAGTAAACTGGTCGTTGAACTCCTTGCTCATAGCCTGGTTCCTTCTGCTCTACCACGACGACGATGCTGATAACCCGGTTGGTTGCCGCCATGTAAATTAACAGGGGCTCACCAGGCTCGGGTGCTGCAAGCATGGGCGCTAAGGAAAGAATCTCCTTAAGCTGCTTCAATGCTGCATCTGCCTCGTCCATCCACGTGAATTTGTCCGCCTTCTTCAGCAACTTGTACAGTGGCAGGGCCATCTCTCCAAGTCGGCTGATGAACCGACTAACTGCTGCAGCACAACCTGTTAGTCGTTGGATGTCCTTTAGGCATGTCGGACGGTTTATTTTTAAGATGGCCTTGATTTTCTCCGGGTTGACCTCGATTCCGCGCTGGGAAATGATGAAGCCCAACAGTTTCCCGGCTGGAACCCCGAAGACGCACTTCTTAGGGTTGAGCATCATGCACTACTAGGAAAATGGTCGTCTGTGGCGCACCTAAAAGGCCCATCCGTGGCGCACCTGTAGTGCGCCACGGGCCTTGCGCTACGGCTATCTCTCAGCCGTGGCGCACTGCCTAGTGCGCCACGGTTGTGTAGAGATAGGCGTAGCGCACCCCCTAGTGCGCCACAGAAGTTTGGCGTGGTGCGCTACCCCTTGGATCTTCTGTGGCGCACTACCCAGTGCGCCACTAAACATCCATGGTGCGCTTTAGGTGTAGTGCGCCACAGAAGGTAGAACATGTGCGCCACAGATGTATTTTTTGTTTTTTTTTAATTTCCAAGCCAGATTATATGCAATACAGATTATATACAATATTACAGCAGATATACACACAGATACAAGATATACAATTATATATATAAATACTCAATATGAAAAACAAGATTGAAACAAATACATATAGATAAGTCTCATACATGAATACATAGTCCAAGTTACATTGTTTTGATCATGTTACAAAGTAGTAGTTGGTGACATGCGAATACATGTGTCGATCGAACAAGTTAGAGCTCGGAAGCTCGCCTAGACATCTAAACTAGCTAGCTAGACACAAACGCGGGATAAATAACCAAAGAAGATAAGCATGATCACCGCCGCGACGAAGGTGTAGGTCTTCATCCGGTTCCTTGTCCTAACTCCCGCTAGATAGCGCGTGTATCTATCTTCCGCCTCCGCCATAGTGTTGTATCCTTTGTAGCTATTGCCGCTGAAACGGTGCACCTGTCTCCGGCAGTCTTCCCAATCATCGTAGACTCCGGGAACCCGTCCCTTGTACACGACGTACCACGTCATCTACAAGTTGACAATAATAACTAACCGATGATTGAAAAAACATGTATAATTAAAGTCGCATATGAAGATACACTTATAGAAAGTACTCTTAAATAAAAAAGAGCAAACTCAAAAAGCATGCCTCATATATAACTAGCTAGGTCGTTGGACACAGGAATATGCTTATGGAGTGTTAGCCAAGTAGGATGCACAATTCACGGACTTGTGCATATAACAAGGCTAACAATCCCATAGCACATTCACATAAATATTGTACCACAACATTTCAATCAACAGCATATTCTCGAAAAAAACAAAAATAACTCGAAAAGAATGCCTCATATATAACTAGCTAGGTCGTTGGACACAGGAATATGCTTATGACGGAATTAGCCAAGTAGGATGCACAATTCTGGACTTGTGCATATCACAAGGCTAACAATCCGTCATAGCACATTCACATATATATTGTGCCACGACATTTCAATCATCGGCATATTCTCGAAAAGACAAAATAACTCGAAAAGCATGCCTCATATATAACTAGCTAGGTCGTTGGACACGAGAATATGCTTATGACGGAAGTTAGCCAAGTAGGATGCACAATTCCTGGACTTGTGCATATCACAAGGCTAACAATCTCGTCATAGCACATTCACATATATATTGTGCCACGACATTTCAATCATCGGCATATTCTCGAAAAAGACAAAAATAACTCGAAAAGAATGCCTCATATATAACTAGCTAGGTCGTTGGACATAGGAATATGCTTATGACGGAATTTAGCCAAGTAGGATGCACAATTCCTGGACTTGTGCATATCACAAGGCTAACAATCCCGTCATAGCACATTCACATATATATTGTGCCACGACATTTCAATCATCGGCATATTCTCGAAAAAGACAAAAATAACTCACACTTGTCGTCCGAGAACCAAAGAGTAAGCAAAAAAACCAAGCATTGATTGATATATAATAATAATAAGCAAAATAAGTAAGCGGTGATTCATAAACCTAATAAGATAAGTACACTTGTCGTCCACACACACAAAGGTCATCTATAGTTTGCAACTAAAACTAGGCCAACATCAAGCCTTCTGGCTCGGCTTAGGGAACGGGAGGACGCCCTGCCTTGTCATGAACTTCCTATAGTCACCCTGCATCTCTAGGCGATCTTCTATGTCACGGTTATTCGGGATATTTCCTCCGTAGAAGATCCCCGAAGTCATGACATCACGAAGATGATTGCCCCAAACTGCTTTGGATGCGATACATCTCTTGTCTAATATCCGAATCATTGATCTTGGCCTTTGCTTTGGCTTGTTGAGATGATCCGGCGTAGAATTCTGCTGGTCAAGTAGGAACGCCCTCATGTGATGGAGTGCGTAGTAGGCTTCCTTCTTCTTGTTTTCCTACTGCTTCACGTGGGGAACTCATTACATGGTTGAAGACGTTCTGCGAACTTGACCTTCTTACGCCTAAGCTGGTGCCTTCCGTCGAGGCAAAGCCGTGAGAGCATCATCGAACTTCCTTGATCTTGTCGTAGTTTTTCTTCTTTTCTAGACTCCCGATTGAAATACGTGGCGTGGGAATGCTTGGCGATAAGGAGATGAGCGTGCAGTGTTCATCTCTCAAAAATTCAAATGGAATGTGTTGAAAAAGAATGATGATGATCTAATAAAGCCAATCGGCGGTGGCGGTGAATAACGACTTACTCGGGAATGTAAGGCGAGAATGTATTCCTTTGTCTTGTTCGCCACGAGGATTCTTTTTAGTGCGAGGCCACGATCGTCGTTCATGGGGAACCCAAGCATCCGTCACGCATGTAGTAGGGGTCCACTATAGCGATGCCGGTGTGTTCTCTCTAATGATTTGCATGGCCGCTGAGAAAAGAGCGGACCATGGTATAGTGCAATGGTATAGGTGGAACATATTGAAGATGTCCTCGAACCGCAGGAAGAACAGATCCATGAGGCGTGTCGACGGCCAAGCCTGGTGGCACCTTAACCACGAATACCGGGTGCGAGGATCTTTCTCCGATAGAAGGCGTCTCTCTATCGTCAAGACGTCATGCACACTCTGCGATTCGGCGAGCTTCCGCAAATTCTTAGGTAGCATGGGCTCACCCGCCACATGAATCCTCCACATAATACCCTCGGGTCTTGGTGGCCCGTCCGAAACCTGATCGGATTCGCGATTGTTGACGCCACGGCTGGCTCGAGCTGCTAGATTTTCTTTTTGCCTTTTTTCCTTTTGAGAGCGGGCAGGCAGCATATCTGAGCACCGGCCGCCCTATGTAGTGTCGGGGCTTAGAATAAAGGGCGGTTGGTTGTATCACCTGGCTCAAAGCGCAAGGAGGCGTCTCGAGAACCAAACGGACGCTTGGTGATAGTGGCTTTCTCTGGGGCCACCAGCTAGGTCTTCTTCGTTGCCAAACGAGTCTTGAAGTGATCATTCCAGTCTTGAAGTCCTCGGCGGATCCTGCGCCATGTGCATATCATCAACATGATCATCCGACCCAGCGTGGAGGTGGCGGGCGTAAGGGGACCTTGCCACCGCTTGTCGGCACGACGGCGGTCTTTGTTATGGCGTGATGGCCCCGTCCCCAAACGGATCATGCTCTTTGGCCATAGCAAGAACAAGCGAAGCAACTTCGAGGACATACGGCTCTTCTTCATCCGCTCACAGGGGTTGAATGGGAGGTTCAGTCGTCGCCCCTTAGCACCCGACTAATTTTAACCTGTGCACGCTATCCGCATCGGCTTTGAGTGGAGCGTGCTGCAAGGGTTGAACGATGGTACCCTTGCCAACATCCCTCGGCTCGTTGTTCACGTAGCATAAGAGAGTGCAAGGAACCTCCGTCTGCGGAAAACATACGGCGTCGTCGGGCGAGATGCCACAAGAGTAATATATAGATGGCATGAAAGGCGGTAATTAAAGAAATTTGTTTACCGTGATGGCGTCGAGATCGCTAATGTCGGCGCACGCATCTGGCCAGGCGTGCAAGAGCGGAAGGGCTGCTTGATGGCGCGGTCTGGGCGTGTATTCTCCCTACCGACGGGTGCTTGGAGCTCGGTGCCGCGAAGATGGCGGGGCACCAACATGTACTCGGCGCCACGGTGATGGCGGAGTCACCAACACTTGCGGCGGTGCTGGCGGAGTCACGAACACGTGGTTCGCTGATTCGTCGGCGCCCGCGTTGTTCGAGTGGCTGCGACCATGCTTGGAATCGCACGGCCCTACCGACCACCCGCACTCGATTCGCTATTGACTCCATCAAGGTAGGCGGGAAGGACGTAAGGGTGATTGCCGGGTTGTCTTGGACGATCTGCGGGATCCGCGCCACTTGTGCCTTAAGTTCTTGAACCTCTGTTTTCCTCCTCGCTCCTTCCCGACGGCGCCACATGCGTCCTCGACGGTGGACCAAATGATCCACCCAATTCTTACCCCGAGGCGGCCAGACGGCCGGCCGGCAACGGCTTCGTAACGAATCTATTTTCTTGGCGGTTCGCCACTGTTAAAAGGGTTATCCCACGGGTGGCCGTCGACCCACAGGATGAGGAACCACAGGATCCATGACTAGCAACAATTTCCTCCTCCTCCGGAAGAAGTAATGAACCATTTAGATCATCGATTCGATTGCAATCGTGTTGATCCATGATAATTAGATTATACTTACCACAATTTCCTCGAATTCCTTCACCACAGATCCGCGGTGAGTTATGCGGTTTTGGGTCCACATGGTAGCGGGCCACGATGAAGTTCGAACCTGCCGTGTTCGAATTTAGCAAAGTGGTTTTCTATCCCCTTGGATCTATACTCTTCGTCCTCCTTATTCCATTTGGCCTCCGCGGTTCTGTATCCACCAGATCCGAGATGGTGATGACCTATATTCATCGCCTGCAGCGCCTTTCCCCGATTACTATTGGCCAGGGCTCTTTCGGATTCACACCTCTCCTTGAACTCCCGGAACTGATCTTCGGTGATCTGCGGGTCAATCTTCTGGATCTCCTCGAGACTTTTGCCTTCTTTATAGATCTTCTTCTTTATCCGGGTTCTCCAGTTGGCCAGGGCGGTGCTCATCTTTGTGAGGGCGGATTTGTTTACTTCGTTCCCATGATAATTTGTGTTCTGATACTTAGCGGGGAACTTGTATCTTGCGTGCAGCTTCTCGAAGAGGAGTGTGCGCAAGTGGCCATTATCTTTGCGGAGATTCTCGGTGTTGATCGAGATGGTTGTCGGGTGATCGCGCCACTTGCCCGTACCCTTTGGCGACAAGGCGGGCTCCAAAGGAACCCGATGGGCTCACTTGGTAATTTCCTCCCTGACCCGTGGCCGTGTTGGCGCCGGTCCTTCGGCTTCTTCTTCTTAGGAGGGTTGCTACCACTCCCTGTGCCCTCGCCGCCATCAGTGGTTTCATCGTCCGCCGTTCCTTCGGCTTCTTCCTCCGCGTCTTCCATCTCATCATCCTCGCTCTCCGAAGGATGGTATTCTTCATCGTCTTCTAGACGCTGGGCCGCCTCCCAGAATGTCAATTGTTTATTCGGAGGTCTGAGTTCTCCTTCAGCGCTGATGCGCTTAGAACATCCATCCTCGTCGTTGTCACACATCTTTGCACTAATAAAAAACAAATAATTGGTTAAATGCACGGAAAAATCCGGCATGACCTTTGCTAATTTTCTTAAACTAGGAGTGCCCTATTTCTGCCGAAACGGAAGTTAATCAATATTTCGGCAAAAATCAGGAATCATTTCATACAAGAACCTGCATACGGGACATAATAAAGTGCTTCATACAAGCACAAGAATAATTTCAAGTGCTACAACAATAACAACAATCCTTGTTGTCATTTGCTTGCAATAAGAAAATGAGAATACACCATACACCATAACAAGCACAAGTTTAGCAAGAAAATGACGGCAACATAATTTTTAGTTCTGTGAACAAATGACAGCAAATAATAGCAAATGACAAGTATACACAGTTCAATTCAGTTCACCTTGCCAAGCACAAGCTCGACATCTAACTTGACAGCAACTACAGGTGCAATGCAGACTTGTTTTAATTTGACAGCAACTACAGGTGCAATGCAGGCATCTAACTTGACATCAACTACATCTAACTTGACAGCAACTACAGGTGCAATGCAGACATCTAACTTGACAGCAACTTGACAGCAACTACAGGTGCAATGCAGACATCTAACTTGACAGCAACTACATCTAACTTGACAGCAACACAGTCCACAGGTTACAAAGGCTCTCTGTCTGATCTGATCAACACTTACACAGTCCACCGGCAGATGCATTCAACACTTACATAGTCCACAAGTTTTTCCTAATCTGATCAACCAATGGCTCAGGCTCTCTGTCTATTATTACTGGACTTGATAAAATATGACCATCTTCTGCTATATTCATCTCTTGGACTTTCAAGAAGTTCTTGGACTTGATGCATGAGTGATGTTTTATTTCATGCTTGGGTTAAAGAATATATGACCATCTAGTGCTATATTAATCTCACATATCTGTTATCACCATGATAAGGACATCAATGCCATATTAATCTAGTGCTATATTAATCTCGCACATATCTAGTGCTATATTAATCTAGTGCTTGGGTTAAAAAAATTCATGACTGTTATCACCATGATAAGGACATTGGCCATCTACTGCACATATCTAGTCCTATATTAATCTACTGCTGCATTGCATGAGAAGAGTGAGAAGTGATGCAGGTAACTGAGGTGAGCACTGGCATAGGTTGCACTGGCATATTAATCTACTGCTGCATTGCATAGGTTGTACTGGTAACTGAGGTCACCATCTAGTGACATGATTGACTGATTTATTAACAGAACATGGAGAGGTTAGAAAAGTATCCATTTATTGCTTAAAAAACTACTGCACTGGTTTAACTAGCCCATTTCAAGCCAAAACTGTTTATACTACAAACATTAAAGTCGAATTCAGATCACTATGAGAAAAAAATATCGAATTCAGATCGAAATGGTAAACCATTTCAGATTAACAGCTTGCATCATTTCAGCACTAAATCTACTGCTAAATCAACCTAAATCAAGCTACTGCTACTACCTAAACCTAAACCTAAACCTAAATCTAATCCTAAATCAACCTAAACCTCACTGTCAACCTAATCCTAAATCAACCTAAACCTCACTGTCAACCTAAACCTAAATCTAATTCTAAATCAATGCCCGCGGGTGAGATGGAGAGAGGGGGGAGATGGAGAGAGGGGAGAAGACTCACCTCTCTGAGACGAGGACGAGGGGCGAGCCTGAGGTGGTGTGGCGGCAGGCTGTAGGCAGTCGAGTCCACCGGCGGCGGCGAGTGGGCGCTCTCCTCCACCTCCTCTGGTGGAGACGCTCCACCTCCACCTCCTCTGGGCTGCGCGGGCGGCGCTCCTCTGGCCGGCACGTGGCGCTCCTCGTCCCGGCACTGGCTGGCGCAGGCGACGCTCCTCCACCTCCTCTGGCGGGCGCGTTGATGCAGATGGGATGCGGCGGCGTCGATGGGGATGAGAGGGGCTGGGCTGAGATGGAGCGATGGGGATGAGAGAGGCGGCTCGATCGAGTGGATAAAGCCAGTTAGGCATAGCGCACTTGGGCATAGTGCGCTACGGATATCTGTAGCGCACTACGGGCTAGTGCGCTACGCCTATCGGCATGCGTCCCGGTTGGAGCCACCAACCGGGACTAAAGGTTTGGCCACAGCCACGTGGCCTGGCACGCACCTTTAGTCCCGGTTGCTGGCTTCAACCGGGACTAAAGACCCCTTGCCCTCTATAAATGCAACGCCCCAGCCCCCTCTGCCTCCACTCTGTTTTTTCGAATGGTGTAAGGTGTGAGGGTGTGTGCTAGTTTTTTTTCATGCATGCATTGAAGGTGTTTGTTGAAATGTTTGAGTGAAAAATCCCGTTGAATTTCTCATAGAACAAAAATATAGAAGGTGTCCGAGACGCACTTGAGCTTTCTCCTCTTTATTTCCCTCGATCGAGGTTAGCAATCTTATCTTTTCTAGGTCATTGATACAATTCATGTGTCGGTGAATTGGTTATTTCACTATTTATGATGTCCTGTTTTTGATAAACTTACTTATATGATGCAGATGAGCGGTCGGGAATGGATGTACGGTTCTGGCGGGTAGCCGGTATATCAAAGGCGTGGATAAATTTATCGATGTGGCTACGGCAAACAAAGATAATGGATTTATCGTTGTCCATGTGTTCAATGTCGAACAACAAGGGTACTCTTCCTCGAAAATCATTCACGGCCACCGATTATGAAAGGTTTCATGCCCAACTATAATTGCTGGACCAAGCACGGAAAGAGGGTTTATGATGGAAGATGGTGAAGAAGAAGATGATGATAACAACTATCATCATATGTTTCTGAATCTGATACCTTGCAATGGAAGATAATGGAGAGGAAAAAGGTGAAGAACGGGCATCGGATGAGCGGTGATGAACTTGGTAGGGTCATTTCGATGCAAAGAGAGGCGGTGAAATGAGAAAATGAGAAGTTGAAGTTAGAGGGCATGTTAGAAGATCACAAGAAATTGTTGTACCCAAATTGTGAAGATGGCAGCACAAAGCTCGATGACGATCGAATTGTTGCGATGGAAGGCGAGTGTGGTCTAACTGACTCTCATTTGAAAAGATCTTGAAAATAATGAAGTCAAGTTTATTTTCGAGCACACTTGTTGCAAACACATCACACTTATTTTGAAGTTTTATTTTGATTTTAAAATACTTTTAAATATTCCAAAAATGCCCAAAAGTAATAATATTCCAAAAATGCCCAAAATATGATTTAAAGTATAACTAAATTTCATAATACTTTGTTCATGAATATTACAATGTTTTTTGACCACGCGTTTACAATATTTTTGAGCTAGCGTTTTACAATCTTTTCCCTTCTTTGTCGCGGTTGAATAATTTAGCCCGGCACTTTAATGTTTCTTCTTCGAACGGGCTACCTTTTTTGGGTAGGGTTGTCCTTTTCTTCTTGTGATGTATGTTCTGCATCGTAGTCGTCATCTTCAATCTTTGGATCGCGTCTTGGTCGAAGTCTTGCTCGTTGGCGACTCCATCCATTCCGATGATGTTTCTTTTCCTCTCCTCACGACAACACGGCTAGGCTTTGTCGGGTCGGTAATGAAAAACATTGGTCCACTTTGGTAGCCACGGTTCATTTTAGCGGCGCCACGTTTGCCGGACCTTGGATTTGGCTGCTTCGGGTATAACCATGGTTGTGAAATACCGGTCTTCTCTTTCGACGCTCTTTGCCCATCTGACACGTGCGGTAGATCGAGAGGACAGACGATTTTCTTGGCATCCTCGATACTAGTTGGACATGTGTTCCCCTCCGGGAGACGATCGTGCCAGAATGCCATCATATCGTCGAAGCTTGCGTCGCTCAATTTGTGCTTTGCCTTCATCTCCATAGCCTTGAGCGTTACATTCAACCGGGTATCATCGGGCCTGCATCCTTCATACAATGGAGTAACCGCGTCTTTCTCAAGTTGCGCAAGCTTGGCTTTCTCTCTAGCGGCAGCCCTGGCGTTACTCGTCTGCTTGAGAAGCAGCTCTTGCACATAAGGGTCCCGCACCCATCCTGACGTTGTTCCATCGTCGTCTGCTCCTCCGGCATCTAGATCATCATCATCATCCCGGTCTGCTTCCGCACCTTCACCATCTCCAGGAGCCTCTTCATCATCTCGCCCGTTCTCGCCGTGATGATGAGCATCGTCATGTTGGCCACCTTCTTCACCGCCGTCTCCATCATCTACGCCATCGCTTATCCAACGAGTCTATCCATCCATGAAACCATGGCGAGCGGTACCGCAGATTCCCGGAATCTGGGTCGATCACCCAGTTGAGTTTGCATCTTCTGCACGGACATCTTATATCTGTCTTGTTATTTCGTATCATGTCGGCCGTCGCACATTTCAAAAATCTAGCCACAATGCCTTCACTCATTATGCGGACCATTTTTGCCTGCACGATGTACACGGTACAATTTTGAAGTCTATTAGAACCACATAATGAATGCATGCATGCAATGGTCGATAGAAAATTTCGGCATGACCTATCCTAAAATTAGGACCTTTGCGAAATGCCAAAGTCTTGCCAAAATGGAAATGAATCAACATTTTGGCAAAACAAATGGCAACTTGTTCACATACAAACACAAGAGAGAGACCGATCCATACACACATGAACATATCATTATCCTCTCCATACACACATGCATGAGCATCATCGATACTCTCCATATACACACACATATGACCATCGATCCTCGCTCTCCACACATACACACATCATGAGCATCGATCATCTACATACATATGAGCACATGCATCATCCATATACACATGAACACATCCTTACATGGACAACTTACCGAGATGAGAGACCGATCGCGAGAAAGATGGAAAGGAGAGGTGCGCGCGTCGACCGGATACGGATAGATGAGAGACCGGAGACCTCCTCTATTACTTATGTAACATCCAAAGCAAGTTTTACAAGCTAAAAATGGTGAATGTATGGAGAAATTGAGGTGGGAAGGAGAAGATCCCAACTAGATCTAAGCAGGAAGAAGAAGGGGAAAGTGAAGTGTGGGTGGTGGATGTGTGGGCACACATGTGCACATAAAGTGCTGTCCTAAAATAATCGACACACCCGTGGCGCACGGCCCAGTCGCCACGGGGTACAAACTGTGGCGCACTAGGCGAGTGCGCCACAGTTGTAACCGTTCGAGCAGAGGGGCATGCGCTTAGGCGTGGCGCACACGCGTCGCCAGATGACCCTAACAACCGTGGCACATGACTATAGTGCGCTCTGAGATGTTTGGCGTGTGGCCAACACACACATCTGTGGCGCACTATAGTCATGTGCGCCACGGTTGTTCTAGTTATTAGTAGGGCACTGCCCACAGGTGAGCCACGCCTGTTTTAGCCGTGGGGCACTTCAACCATGTGAGCCACGGATGTGCTGATTACCTATAGCCGTTTTCCTAGTAGTGATGTTGTATTTCCGGAGATTATCAAAGGTTTCTTTTAAGTCGGAGATTAAGTCATTTGACTTTTTAGACATCACCGCGATATCGTCCACATAGGCGTGAATGTTCCGACCAATTTGGTCGTGAAGGCAACGTTGCATTGTCCGCTGGTAGGTAGCACCTGCGTTTTTCAACCCAAAGGGCATCGTGACATAGCAAAATGTGCCGTATGGGGTAGTGAACAAAGTGGCCAATTGGTCCGACTTCCTCATCTTGATCTGGTGGTATCCTGAGTATGCATCGAGAAAACACAAAAGTTCCGAGCCAGCCGTCGAGTCAATGACTTGGTCAATGCGAGGCAAAACAAACGGATCTTTGGGACATGCTTTGTTCAAGCCAGTGTAATCAACGCACATTTTTAATTCATTGGTCAATGCGAGTACAGGATTGGCCACCCATCAGGTGTGAAGGACTTCTCGGATAAACGCAGCCTTATGTAACCTAGCTATCTCTTTGTCAATGGCGCATCCCTTCTCATCTCCGAAGCATCGTAGAGGTTGTTTCACTGGTTTACATTTTGGATCTATGTTTAAGTTGTGCTCAGCAAGTTCCCTAGGTACACCTTTCATGTCGGCAGGTTGCCAGGCAAAGATGTCCCTATTCTCACGGAGGAACTCGACGAGTGTGCTTTCTTATTTGGGATCTAAGTCCGTCCCAATGGCGACGGTCTTGGAGGCATCGCCTACCACAAGTTCTACCGGCTTGGTCTCGATGGTGGCCTTGAACGCAGGAGCGGAGTCAGAGATCTTCTTCGACGCGGGCATCTCTGAGTCATTGACCTTGCTCTGGATCTCCTTGAATTCTTCGCCGTAGAGGACAGCTTCTTCAACGGCTGCTTCATTGATCTCGTAGTCCCTTGCCTTGGTAACGCTTTCGGATACGGTGATGACACCGTTTGGTCCGGGTATGTTGAGTTTGTTGTAGAGGAAGCATGGCTTGAGCATGAACGTTTGGAATATGTCGCGGCCGAATATGACGTGGTACAGGCTCTTCAAGGGGACCACCTCAAAGGTCATGCGCTCTTGGCGGTAATTATTAACATCGCCAAAGGCTACCTGAAGTGTAATACAACCAATGGACTGAGCCTCCCATCCAGGAACTAAGCCATGGAACACAGTGTTGGTCCGCCTTAGGTTTGCCTCCGTCAAGTTCATCCTCTGCAGTGTATCTAGGTACATGATGTTGATGTTGCTTCCACTATCCACCATGCACTTGGTGAACTCCACGCCTTCAATCAATGGGTTGATGACCATGGCGTACTGGTTCTCCGTGGGCACGAGGTCTGGGTGGTCCGTCCTGTCCCAAGTGATTGGAACCTCCAACCAGCGCAGGTATTGGGGGACTGGGGGGAGAGTGGCCATCAGGATCCTTAAGGAGGTTTTCTATTGTCGGACGGTGGGGGTGCCAAGGAAAGTGTGGTAGACTGGGGCCTTCTTTGCGAAGGGGTTCTTTCCCTTGTCGTCGCTCTTGGCGGCATGCGTGGGGTCAACGTCCTCGTCCATGTCACTTGAATCCTTGGACTCCTCCTCCTCCTTCTTCCCCTTGCCCTTGCCTCGCGGTCTGTTCTTCCGACTTTGCTTGTAGCCGGACTCCGGGTCTTCCTTGAGGTCGTTGACGAACTTGCAGTGTCGATTGGTATGGGTGGCCTTGACGTTGACATCGAGGTGTACGAGGCACGACATATCGCGGTACTCTTTGTACGTTTGGGAAACGCGGAGCGGCGCCGAGTTGGTTTCACTTCCTCGCTGCTGCCCACGGCCTGCTCCCCTTCCTCGGCCACGTTGTCCGCCTTCGTCTCGTCCTGCAAAAGTCATGGCGACCATGTCGGTAGATTGCTTTTCTACTGGAGCGGTTTTCCGCTTTGTACTGATGTTCCTCCGAGCTTGGGTTGGAACGGCCGTTGCCGGCAAAGACCCACGAGCATCATCGTCGGCAGCTGCAAACTCACTAGCTAACTGAATCATCTGATTCAAGTCAAGCTGATGATTGTCCTGCAAGCGCTTTAGCTTATGTCGGAGTAACGTCCCCCTTTCCAATCCATCGATGAAGGCGGCCATGGCGGTCGGGGCGCGCACTCCTGCGCAGGAATTCTTCATATCCAGCAGGCGGGAGAGTTAGGCGCGATATGTCTTGTCTTTCTCTTGCACGCACCGCTGTAGATCGCCCACCGTGCAGGGACGCTTGTATGTACCCTCAAAGTTCTTGGTGAACGCTTCTTGCATGTCCAACCAGTTGTAGATAGATTTCTCCGGCAAGTCGTCGATCCATTGACGGGCCGTACACGCCAACATTAACGGGAGGTACTTGATGGCGACATTGTGGTTGCCTCCAGCAATCTCCACCGCGTTGCCGTAGTCCTGCAACCATGTGCCGTCATAGGGCTTGATGGTCTTGTCAATCTGGAAACCTTTGGGGTAAGTTGCGGACCGTATTGCAGGTCCAAAGCAACGTGGTCCCAGGTATGGTCCTTCCCGGGCCTCGTGGATCTTATCGATCCGTGAACGTGCATCGTATGGCTCCGGGTTCTTCTTCTTGTTGTCAACAGGGGATGAGTTGCGTGAACGACGCGGGCCTCTTCCGTCCTGGTGACTACTTGGCGGTGACGGAGGCAGAGGTGGCGGTGGGTTAGCCTTCTTGTTGTTACCCTCCTGCGATGCCCCACGCTTGTCACGATTGCTTTCCGGACGCAGAGGGTCATGGTGTGAACTGCTCTTATGTCCTTGGTGGCGCTCTCCATCATGACGGGTCTGTGCCGCGTTGTCGCGGATGACGATGCCGCACAGCTTTGGAGGGGGCATATCCATATGATGGTGAGTCTTGTAATCTTCCTGACGTCGGGGGGATTGGGGCGGTGGTGATGGGCGGCGAGGTTGGGCTCTTTCTCCGTTGTCGGGGGATATGGGGATAGCATCCTTCTTTCTGCGCGCATCCCTCCATCTTTGTTTTGATGAACCCGTCCGCGATCTGACATCCTGAGGAGATCTGACCCTTGGCGGTTTGTACTGGATAGATCGGCAGAGCGCTGGGTCAGACTCAAGCCTCTGAGAGGTGGCCTTTTCCTGCTGCTTTACCGCCTTGGACACTAGGTCATAGACCTGTTCCACTGCCTCAGGCGATCTATCCTGCTCCAGAAGGGTCTTGGCGACGGCGAGGTTAAGGAGTGGGGTGGGCATCACCTGCTTGCCTTCACTGTCAATGTATGGCTTGGCCTGTGCCGGCTTCGAGGGAGCCCATCCTAGGTTGCGCCGTACACCAGGATCGTTGATGACGCGAGCCGGAGCTTTCTTAGCCTTCTGCTGCTGCAGCAGAGTCTTGTACTCGGCCTCCATTGCTCTAGCTTTCTCTATGGACTTCTGCGCGTTGACCAGATCTCGATCTAGTTTAGCGCCTTGCTCCGCGATGGCTTGCGCCTCCTCCAGCAGCTGCTGGCGCTTCTCGTCAAGCTGAGTCACGTTCCGGATATGATCAACGGTTAGTGGCTCAACGAGGAGATTGCCGTACATCACTCTATCAGCTGGAGTAACATGGGCTGCTGCCGACGTGGATGCTGGAGGCGGCAAGTTTGCGGTGTTGTTGTTGCTCGGACCGGTACCGAGTTCCTGCGGCTGCTGCATTGGATTAGGCGGAGGAGGCATGACTCTTGCGCGATCATTATCAGCAGCAATAAGTGGCCCCTTCCCTTTGTCCAGCGCCGTAGGTGGAACTTGTCCGGGCCGGTCTTCATCCATCGCTGTCCTGATGGTGACGAACACCCCTCGAGACATGACGGTGTTATTGGCTTGTTCGTCGCGCGAGTACTCCTCCTCCATCTCCTGCATAGCGGAGTCTAGCTCTTCTGGACTGAAGTCTATTTCCTCTGAATCTGCACTGAAATCAGCATAAAGCGCGTCAATGACAGAGTCGGAGGGTGCCAGGACTTCCTCGATGACGGGCGGTGGAGGTGCAACGGCCTCGACGATGACTGGAAGTGGTGGTGCTGCTGCGACGATGGCGGCCGGAGGCGGTGGTGGCGGTGGCTGAATCGGAGGGGCTCCGTCAATGAGCGCAAGCGCTGTCTGAGCTGCCGCTTCAGCCTCCGCGTAGTTGTTGACGGTTTTCACCATGCCTTCTAAGGTGAGGCGTACTGACGCCTGTTGCCGTCTTAGAGAATGTCGGAGAAGGTGCCATGGTCCAGTCCTTCCACAAAGTGATAGATGGCATCATCATTGGTGTAGTTGGCCAGGTCGGCCCGTATACGGAGCCATCTGGCGAGGTAGTTGCGGGGGTTTTCGCCCTCTCTCTGAACGCAGTGCGCCAGATCGAAGATGGTAACCACGCCGACGAACTTGGATCTCTGCTGTCTAGACGCACGGACAAAGCCGACGGACTTGCAGTGATCTTCCACCTTTATATCCTGCACAAGGGCAGTTTGGGTGGGTCTTGAATTTTTCCGATCTTTGCCGGCAAACTCCGGGGAGAGATTCGACATTGATCCTTTCGCGAACGTATCCTGCCCATAGGCGGTCCGTGCGGGTCTTAATGCTCCTCCGACTCCCAGGGAACTAGTGCCCAAGTCGGTTTCGCCGATAAAGAGGTGGATGTCTCTGATAGGAACAATCGAACACCGCGTAGGGTTCGTCTTCGCCGGGATCCAGAACTCGTCGGGACGGACGATCGGAACGTTGCCGGAGAAGAGAACGTGACCGATGGCTACGGTTTCGCAGATTCCCGCGAAGATCTTGGTCCTCGCCCGCTGAAGAGCCTGAAGCGCCTCTTGCCCCACGATGGGCACCAACTGTCGTGGTATTGCCGACGAGTACACCATGTAGGGATCCTCACAGTGCGTGTTTAGAGACGTGGGGTAAGGCGGATGGTTGACGGGTACGAGGTAACACATCGTACCTAGGTTCAGATCCCACAACGGTGGCAGAATCCTACTCTTGCTATAAATCACTATAATGGCAATACGACGAGTTACATAGATTACGTTCGCTGTGCGAGGTGTGTGTAAAATGATGCCCTAAAGGCTCCCATAGGCCCGACTTATATAGTCGCCAGGTCCAAGGGTTACAGGGAAAAGTCCTAGCCAGACAGGTTACAGAGTTCTACACCGTTTATTACTAGTCTTGTGTATCTTGCACTCCAAGGCTCCGCGTACGCTGGTGACTCCACCGTAGCCTTCCTTTATCCGGCATGGGCCTCCCTTCTGGATCCACCTAACTGGGCCGCCCATCAGGCCATAGGCCATGCTGCCGACTATGGGCCACCCGTGTTAGTCGGATAAGAGACATGCTATGAGGATGCCCATATAGCATATCCCCAACATACAGACTAGCTAAACCCTAGTTGCTTGCTACCTTTAAACCTCGGACCTTTAAATCCTAGATTGCCGGGGCTCTGTCTACTCCACCATACTCGCTCTGGCTTAGTCAAATCCCTGTGGGATCTTCCCTCTACTTCCAAAACCACGCCATCGTGCTACCGGAATCAGGAGGAAAGAGCTATAACCTCCGCTGCCTGCTGGAAAAATGGATAGGAAGGTCGTCATCGAGTATCGTACGTGTGACCAACTGCGGGAGTGCTACCGGAACGCGGCGCTGGAAGGTCGTCTACGCGATCTTGAGATCGGCAAGTGAATGACTATATCACCCACGAGAATCTTCTCTCGTTAATCGCTTTGGATCTTCGAGGGTTAGTACTCTATCAACTCGTTTCTACAATCTCGTAGATAGATCTTGGCTTGTGTGTGTTCACGCGATATAATTTTTTTGTTTTCCATGCTACGAACCCCTATAGGCCCAGCTCTGACAACATGACTTAGCTGTTGTAACTCGGCCTGTGTTAACTAGACTCGGCTAAGGCCAAGCCGAATCAACGCTAAGATTCACCCCTTATGACCTTATCGGGGGTTATCCCCCTGACATTAGTCCCCGAAGCTGGTAAGGTCTAGTAGGTTTAGCTGTTAGACATCTCCAGGTTCTTTTGATGAATTTGGAACTTCCTTTCTTATGTAATATTTTCTATGTTGAATTGCCTATTTTGGCCTGACCTCGATCTTTGCCGAGTCATACATTTCTTCTGTTCAGTCATTGCCGAGCCTTCTTTGGCTTAGCCGAGTCATTTTTGAATTAAGTATTGTTTAATCATAGGTAGCGCGTAATCATTGAGCTTTGCCATAAAACATTCTCAAATCCTGATAGCACAGTGACTGCGATGCAGTACCACATGTCACTATGGCAGTCACATCGCGCAGCGCTTCGGGCCTCTCGTTGACCGATGCGGTGCGGCTCCGAACATGTATTATGAACATGTGGCACGTTATGATGCATCGGTTGCCCACGCACACAGACACACCAAGGCCAGATGGCACACTTTGATCCCATGATTGGGGTTTTTCTTTGTCCTTAAGTAGGGGCGTGGTGGAAAACTGCCTCGCCACTTCAGTTCTCCCCAACTTCTTTCTTCTTCCCTGTGTCGTTCCTTTGCGGTTCCAATCTCCATCTCCCCCAAATATCTTTCTTGCCTCCATTTCTTGCTCCGGTGAGGTGTTGCCGCTCCCTTTTTCCTTCCTAGGCTTCATCGTGGGGCACAGGCAGTCCACGCCGCTTCCAACAGAGTAAGTGCGCGAGGTTCTTGAGGACATGGACGCCCATGATGCCGGTGAGGAGGTGGATGAGCATGAGACTGCCGGCGAGCGCGGCGGTTGGGAGGGCTCGGAGGTCTCCGTGGAGGAGGTTGAATGGATGTGCGCCCATCGGAGGATTCCATTGGGGGTCGCTTGTCTTTTTCCTGTCGGTGAGTTAGCCCCCTAGGCCCGAGCCCGATGAGCAGGTAGTTTTTATTTGTCATTTTGAACACAGTTTCGCTCTTCTTGCCAGCGAATTCTTCACGTACTTCCTCTCTACTTTTCATTTGCAAACACACCACTTGGCTACCAATTCCATTGGCACCTTGTCTTGCTTCATATCCACCACAGAGGGTTACCTTGGCCTCTAGCCCACTGCTAAGCTCTGGGAATAGTATTTTTCATTCCGGATCCAGGTTGTTCCTGATCCGGGTGTCCCCTCTAATCAAAAGTGACCCACCTTGTGTGGTGCTGCTAGGATTACGCCCAAGAGAGGTTCTATTTTTCCTTGGGTCCAGGGTCTAGATTCTTGCAAGAAGTGGCATAAAACCTTTTTTATGTTAAGAACATCACCAGATAGACCTGATCCAGCTTCCTACGTTTAAGGCTGAGGTGCCACATAAATCTTTTTTGGATATTTGACCCGAGAGACCGATACCCGGCAGTCAACGAGGCTCACATCCTTTTGGAGAGTTTGCTGGACCCAAAGGAAGGGCACAAACTGATAGGAGAGGATTTGATGCGCACTTTCATTAGTCGCCGAGACATCCCCATTTAGCTCCGCCTACACAAGATATGCTTTATGAGCGGTCTCCTTGACCCCACTTGACACACGACCTTTGACCTCCCCAATGATTGTGTTTCCCGCCGAGTTAGTTCCATCTTTAAACTGACCATGCTTGCCGACTAGAGATGGAGCTCCCCTCCCCCCCGCCCTTTGACCGCTAGAATCTCGTTCCTTGGGTAAGTTTCTGGGTGATTTGATTCTGCCGACATACATTACTCGGACTCTGCTAGACTTCTGTTACTCGGCGTCCATTATTTAATCATGTTTTCCTCTCGTTACCGAACCTTACTTCCCAAGAGGGCGATAATGCTTGTCTGCCCTCCAGCTACTATTAGGACTACATGGTTCTCGGTGATGAGGATTTGGACTTCGAACATTTCATGCCCATTCCTTATGCCGTCGTCGGTCATTCTCCGGGTAAGAATCCTACTCGAGTATCTTTGATGAATTGTCCAAACGATGATGATGGTGATTGTCAGGTTATCGAGGTATATGACCCATGCCTCATGCTTTTGGCTTATATTGTTGAGTTTGCATTTTGTGATGTAGCCAGACAGGTATACGAGGGTCCTCCTCTTGCCGTGGGAGGCCGAGTCAAGCTTCCCGCGGACAAGACGACTAAAGGCGTGAGACAACATCTAGCCGCACTCAGCCGGCCAAGCCCTCCAAGAAACGGGGAGCTTCCTCTATTGTTGCTTCTGGCGCTGAGTCGTCCAAGCACTCCAAATCCCGCAAGTTCTCGCGGCGAGCTTACTGTGACACTGTTGTTTCCTGGTAATTTTTGTTGTTATTAATCTGTGCATTTTTACATTGCATTCCATTTATGAGTATGCTTCCTCTTATTTGCATACCTGCTTTAGCCGTACCGCAGACCGCGAGTTGTATCGCCTCATCGGTTTCTGATCGTTCTTCTCTAGCTCGTGCCGAGACTAGGATTCCCACTCCAGTCCGAGCTTGTTCACTTATGCCGGATATCCCCGACTCCTAGCCTAAGGTTGATCTAGTGACTCGGCAAGAGGAAGAGACTCAAGAAGAACAACCAGCTGTCGAGAGAGATTCATAGCAAGGACACGGCGCCAGTAGCATCGGCACCGAGTTGATCAAGATAGATACTGTGACCGTCCCTCCTAATGTCGAAGAAAGGAAGAAGTTAACCTCTCAAGTTCAACAGCCAGCCTAGCTAGCTCACTCGGCTCCTTCTCATCAGCAGAGGAGGAAGCCAACTCCGCCTCCACCAGCTCATAAGAGCCGATCCCAGCCGCCTTTGGCGGGTCAGACCAGGACTGCTCCCGTTAAGCCAATAGGGTCCAAGCAGCAACCTCTGAGCTTCGGCCAAGGCACTAATCAGCATCAGCAGCAGAAACAACCAACTATAATAACAAAGGCACCTACTTCAGCGGGTTTGTTGGATAAAACTGTAGCTATTCACGAGTCGAGTGATCCTGCTGGCGAGGCAATGCTTCACCATAGCCCTTGTGCTGTTAGGGCCGCTGCTGGGGCTGCTAAGAATCAAGGATATGTCCTAAACCGGACAGCTAACGGGAAGATCCTTGGTTCATATGAGCCTTTCGCTCTGTAGTGGAATGCAAATGGTGATCATGAAGTCTCCTCAAGTATCACCTAGCGCAGGCCCAGCACGGAATGCAGCTTGGCCCGCAAACTGTGGCAGAGATGACCCAGCAAGCCATCTGCCTGATGATGCATGTCGATCGAATCAACGAGGTAAAAAACCGACTCACTCTTTTATGTTCTGAGTGTTCACATCTATATATTCCCCAGTCCCTGAGGTTACTACCAAGTAAAGCATTTACTCGGACATAAACTTTATCAACCCGGCTCTTAGGGGCTCGTAATATTTTTAAACAGCTTTCCTACAACTCTCGCACCAAAATCTTCCAAACCCTAATGTGGAAGTATCAAAAGCTTTCTGCTAAACATAGAGATCTCGTTGCCGAGGTCAAGGGCACAGGTGCATCCTCTTACTCGGGTTCCTTCTATCTGACCATCTTTGTCTTATTCTGACTCCTTTCTGGCATTCTCTATTTTGCAGCCACTACTCAATCTACCATGGAGGAGCTGCATAAGCAGATCTCTGACGCAGAAGGTATCGCCCTTTTTCCTATAGATTTCATTTCATCCGGCTTGAATATTCCCTCTCCATGCTTTTATATCTCGTAGTAGCCGAGAAACTCTTGCTTGCAGAGAAACTTGAAGACAACATTTCCATGTCGAAACTGATGGATCATTTTCTTGAATAAGCAGGGCAGCACCAGATCGAGATAAAAAAAGAGCGAGACGAGGTGACCCGGATCCAACAGCAAATTACTCATGGCTCACGTGCCTCAAAGTTTGTGGTCACGATGGTCTAAGTTCCTATTAAACAGAGTAGGTCGGGTAAACAATCAAATACTAAGATTTTAGAGTAAATCATTGTTGTTTAACAATGATGAAGTGACTACATGCAAAGAAGTGATGATGGGCCCTGACTCCATCAAATGGCTTGAAGCCATAAAATCCGTGATAGTTCCATACACAAGAAATCAAGTTTTTGAACTTGGAAGACCCTCCAGAAAGGTGTAAAACCTATCGGACCTATTTGGATCTATAAAAAAATAGACATGGATGTTTTACATCTAAGAAATAGTCGAGGTGTCGTAAAGTATTATACGACAATGTTCAAGGAGTTAACTATGACAAGATTTGATCTTTCATAGCGATATTTAGTCTGGACGGATTAATGTAGCAACCACTTCATAAAATTTGGTATATGGTAGTTGAAGAAACAAAACAAAGTTCTTATAATAGAATGTTTAAATAGGACATGTACATGCCATGATCCAAAGGGTTTTGTTAATTCAAAGGATGCTAAAAAGGCATGCAAAATTCAATGTTTGAAGGAAGCATCGAGGAGTTGGAATCTTCACCGTGATGAAACTGTTAAAGGGGTTTATTTTCATCAAAAGACGATGAAGATGCTTGCATTTTCAAGAAATTGTGTGGGAGCCCCGAGACATATTTCTAATACATTATGTAGAGGAAATCTTGTTGATTGGAAATGATGTATCTTTTATCCTACTTGAATTTTCATTTCACCCGACTTGAATTTTCCCTCTCCATGATTTTATATCTCGGAGTAGCCGAGAAAATCTTGCTCGTAGAGAAACTTGAAGACAACATTTCCATGATGGAACTGATGGATCAGTTTCTCGAATAAGCAGGGCATCACCAGATCGAGCTTAGAAAAGAGCTAGACGAGGTGACCCGGCTCCAACATCAAATTTCCGAGATGGAGAAAAAACATAAGGCTGAGGTTGAAGGATTGCGCCATGAGTTTGCCGAGGAGCGTGGTCAGCTTTTAAGTAAGATTGAGAAAAAATAAGAATTGCGCAAGGATGCCAAGTTAATGGTAACCTCAGCCCATCAAGATTTCGAAGCTCTTTGTGCCAAGCGAAAATCTGGCAATCCGAGCTCGACTATGTCAACTCATTTATTGGTAGTGAGTCCTTACTCTTTTTGTTATGTTCTTGTTTCCGACATTCCTAGTTTGATTTTGTCATTTCCTGATGATTTTTCTGTTTCTCGCAGAAAACTTTCCTGAAGCCAACATGTTCGCCCTTAGGGCTATTAAGAAAGTTCAGTCCGAGTCTAGTGAGCCGGCAGATCCCAAGGGCAAAGTTACCATTGACGAACATCTGGCTGCACTCTCTAAGCGCGTGAAGACCCTGAAATCTTGCGGAGTCAACTTGCTCAAGGCTCGTATTCATGTCCTTATGACACTATGGACCGAGGAGGACCTTGAAGGGAATATGCCCGAGAGGCAATAATAAATAGGTTATTATTTTATTCCTTGTTTATGATAAATGTTTATTTTTCATGCTATAATTGTATTAATACGGAAACTTTAATACATGTGTGTTTAATAAACAAATAGAAGGTTCCCAGTTATGCCTGTCTTATAAACTAGCTCGTTGATTAATAAGATGATCAAAGGTTTCCTGATCATGGACATTGGATGTTGTTAATAACGAGGTCACAACATTGTTGGAATGATACGATGAACATTCATCTGAATTATAGCATTACAATCAAAGTCATTGTGTTTTTATTGCTATAATATCATACAAAGTAATCCTAGTCCTTAGACCATGAGATCATGTCAATCACTAACACTTGAAGAGTATCTTGATAACATCAAACGTCACACCGTAACAGGATGACTATAAAGGAGGGTTCAGTGCTACGAAGGTGTTATGTAGAGGCTCATGGATCATTAGTGGAATTTTTCCATCCCGATGATGGATAGATATACTTTGGGCCCTCTCGGTGATATCACATTAGTTAGCTTGCAAGCAAGTGATATGATCACTAGAATGTTATATCACGGGAATGAGAAAAGAGTAGATGTCAGTAACGAGATAAAACTAGGTATGGAGATACCGATGATCGAATCTCGGGCATGTATTATATCGTGATACAAAGGGATTGAGTTACATGCGGAAACAGTTCACACGATCACAGAAGTCATCGTTGAAAGTGTGGGAGTCAGTACGGATCTCTAGGTCTCACTGCTGGTTTTTGTTCGGAGAGTTATCTCGATCATGTCTACATTATTCGCTAACCATAGGGTGACACACTTAAGGGATACCGACACCATTTGGAGAAAATAAGATGCCAGAGAAAGAATTACAAAGAGACACCAGAACTATTTCGGTTGAAATTGCTGAAATTGTTTCTGCATGTGAAATTGAATACTAGCAAGGGGTTTCATCTGAATGTTTGTTAATTAATGTAATTAACAAAATTATGAATAAAAAAATAAAAATAGTTATATTTAAAGAGAGATTACATTAAATTTGGAATATGAGTGGGATTTTGAGTGGAGAAAATGGAGGGACATCTTTATGAGAGTGGATCTCCCTCCACTTGAATGAGCAAGAGGTGGGGGTACCCTCCATGGTGCGTCGTTGTCACATCCCAAGATTTTCCAAATCTTGTAATGTGAAAAATAAATAAACAAAATAAATTATTGTTGAAAATCAGGGTGAAAAGAAACTTTTGTTTCTAAATGGAAACTTAAAATCCCATTTTGAAAAAACTTTAATTAAAGTTTGAATTCAACAAAATCCAAATCAAGAGAAATGCACTCATTATAAAATGCATCTGGAAATTTAACACTTGGAAAATAAATCCCAAAACCAAAAAAAAACCCTAAATGGAATAAAGATCATTTCCAAGTTATCTCCAAGCCTATGGATTTGATCCATATAAAAATTTGCCAACAAACATTTACAAATGATCAAGAAAGACAAATAGAAATATTATAAAGCCAAAGAAATTGGTTTCACTTAATTTGGAGTCATAAATAAAATCTTATGAATATAATAAGATAAGGAATTGTATTCCCAAAGCTAATAAAGCACTTATCAAAAATCCATACCAAATGATGATCAAATAATCCTAAAAGGATATAAAAGGATAAACAAACATCAAATAAGATTTTACAAATTGGAATCACCAAGTTTGGATCTATAAATAAAAAGATATGGATTTTATAAGATGAAGGAAATATTAAATAAAGAATATTTAAAGAACAAATTAAAACTTGGCCAAGACCATAAGAAAATGGAATGAATTATAATCCAAATCCAATTAAAATAAATGGATAAAGAATTTTCCAAAATAAAAATAAAATGGCTTAAACCAAATTCCATTTAAATAAAGACAAACCCCTATTGGAATGATTAATTAATTCATAGAAAATAGTATTTTGGAATTTACCCAAGTGAAATAAAAGTTGTTTAATTCAACTTAATTAAGATTAAAGAAAACTTCCAAATAAAAATTAGGGAATTAAAACTATATTAAATTCCATTGGAATTAAAATGAAAACCCAATTCAAATGATTTATGAATCATATTAAATACTTTCCAAATAATTCAAGATGAATTATTTGAACCCAAATAAACAAATAAAAACCTACTGAAAAGATTTGGAAAGTTTTAAGAATTTAAATGGAGATTTAAAAATATTAGTAAATCTTATCTAATTAAAACTAGAGCCTATTTTTGAATAATTAAAAGACTTAAAAAGAATAAATAAATTATTCTAAAAAAAGATATCAGAATGTTTTATTAATCAGTATTTAATCCTACACAAATTTTGGCAAAGGATTGAATTCAAATGAATGTATGAATTGCTTCTTCAAAATCAAAACAGAAAAATCAAATGAGAAAAAGAGAAAACAAACAGAACAAAAAAAATGTTAAAGGACCCAGCCCAGCCAGCAGGCCCAACTAAGACCCAACAGCCCACCGCACACCCCCTCCCCTGAATCGTTTTCTCATGGCGAAAGAAACCCACGCAGTCGTTGAACGCCTGGACCCACTCCCCCTCCCCCTCTTTCGCTGAAGAGACGAGCCCACCGCCAGCTCCCTTCTTCCTCACCCACCCCGCTGACCACGCTCCTCTGGCCGTTTCTCCGGTGATGAATGCCGATGGCAAATTCCCATCAATCCCGTGCTAAAATCTCGTCGCGACCGCGTGTATTTAGTCGCCTGCCTCTCCTCCCCATTTCCCCTCCGTCGCCTCACCCTAGCATGCCCCCAGGCTGCTCTATTTTTCGCTACACTGCCACTGCTCCGACGACTTTCCCCGGCTGATTCCGGCAGCCCCTCTTCGCCCCTCACCTCCTCGAGCACACGGACATGACCCCCAAGCCCTGGCGCATCTCCCAGTGGCATTAGCTCGCTCGCACGCACCCCAGAGCCTCGACGACGACGACACCAAGCGCCGCCACCGTCTGCTTTCTTCTCCGGCGACTCTTCTGGTAAGAACCTTACCGCCCCTCTCCTTCTCCTTCACGCACGCATCATCTCCATATCCTTGCGCATCTAACTGTGTCTTCCGTTTGCTCCCTCGTGACCCATAGCGCCGCCCTCGACGACGACAGCGCGTGGCCGTCGTCAGGCGCAACTCGGACGAGCAATTATCAGCAACCCTGTGCGCCCCTTCGTCAACCGCGAGCAGGTTGAGCAACCCCGTGCCACGTTGATCATGGTGATCCACCTATCCACCTTCATTGCTTCCCCTATCGCCAGCTCCGCCGCTAGCCGAACGTTGCCGCCGCGCGTAGCGGTCGAGTGCCGCCAGAACATGGTCAGGGTGATGATGGCCGTTAGATGATGATCTAATGCATGTGACAGAATCACTTAAAGCCGAAGGGGTATGCAACTTGTGCCGTGCGATGTAACTTAATCCAGCGGTCCTTAGTGCATGATCCGAACGAATCGGTACCAGCCAGTAAGGAAGTGACATGTGGCCAGTGTGTTGAATTAAAACAGAATTTGATCTATTGAATTAGTAAACTTGCAAAATTCATAACTTTTAATCTACACATCCAAATTTTGCAAATTTTATATCAATGGATTCAGAAAGACAAGCCCTAGACAACCATGCACTTTGTTTAGTAAAAAACTTCTGTTAAATTGTTTGTTTTTATAGAAACTTTTGTATGCATGTTTAGGATATAAAATTTATTCCAAAATTATTTTGAGGATAAAATCTTTGGAAAATTATGTGTTTTGAACCTACTGACCACAGGAAACAAATTGTGATTTCAAAAATGTATTTGGTAAAGCAAAAGAATAAATCTTTGATTTAAACCATTTCTAGTCAAATAAAAATATGGTTTAATTGTTAAAAATGATTTTGGAAGAAAACATTTGGGAAATGTTTTTGAAATAAACTCTCTGACCCTAAACACAAGATTTTATGGTTTGAAAACATATTTTGTTAAACCTATAGCATGTTGCCTTATTAAAAGCATTTCTTCACCACATAAAATAATGACTTGGTTTAAAAATGGTTTATGAAGTGAAATCTTTTGCAAATGATTTTGCCACTTTATAAAATGACTAATAAGTGTTTTAGAATGTTTATAACCTATTAATAAATCACTTTTTGTAAATAAAACAATCCTTAGCATGCTTGCATGCATTGTTTTGTTTCTACTATTTTTATGTGATGAATTGCTTGAATGGTAGATTGAAATATTGTTTGCTTGATTGAATTGTAGTGGCTTGAAGTGTGTGAACATTGCAAAGATCAAGGAGTGAACTTATACCCTCTACCAAAAAGGCAAGTGATGCTACATACTTTTGTCCCATTATTTTCACTATGCATTAGTGATATTTCTAAGTAGGACTTGCATGGAATTTTTGCTAAGTATAAACTATGCTATGGGAAATCCTAGTAGATGAAACCTTAGTAGAATTTCCTAAGTTAAGAATTCCTACTACTATCATTCTTAGCTTAGTTAATAGAAAACAAGGGTGGAATATATATTCATGCTATGGAAAATTTCTTAGTCTGAGGACTTGTATTTTGTTTAATAAAACAACTAAGTGAATGAATCACCTGGGTGGAATGGAAGGAATGGTTGTGTTGAGTGGTTACACAAGGCCAGGGGACTGGTGAACCTTGTGTATGGCCACCCAGGAACAAAGAGATTTGAGATGTCAAATGTTGAGAAGCTTCAACTGCAACCACTTGGCATTATGGGCTCAGCCTGGATCATATAGGTTGCAAGAACTTAGCCAAATGGACAGATGGTGGTAGGGGTATGATAGGTTGGAACGCGTCCATTATGGTCTAAGGGAAGGCTTCTGAAAGATCTTGTCTTGGTGAAACCAAGTCGTGTGGGGAAAGTGCACCACCTCTGCAGAGTGTAAAATCTAAGTACTTAGCCATGTCCCTGGCAAAGGACAATTAGAGCATCAAGACATGGAAGCTATCAAGAATCTCATCATCCCAATTTCTAAGTTAAAAACTTGTGGGTGAACAAAGGTTGAAAGGATCACAAATTTCTATTGGGAGATGCCTTGGGAAAGATTTTGTCAAGAAAAAACTTAGTGTTTTCAAATGATAAGGAAAATCTATTTTGAGCAATGCAAGCCTAAGCTCCACTTAGCCAAATGCATATAGATGATAGACTCCACTATACTACCATAGTATCACTTGCCGATACAATTCAAATGTATTGACCCTTTGTGGCTGTAACTTTTTATGTTGAAGGTTTGTTTGATGTTAGAGAAGTTTATTGATTAGGATTACAAGTCTACAACCAACATGTCTGCCTGTGGCACTTTGAAGATGAAGGACCCCATGCTATTGCTATATTCTGCTGCATTGTAATGAGATAGCCAAATGAGCTATGTAAGATGTAATAAATTATTTTATTCCTGGTTATAAAGTTGTATTATGACCTTTGTTTCTTGATATTACATCTTAACTGTGGATGCTAGCTATTGATCCAGGGACTAGCATTGTAAACACAGGGATCTCTACCTTATTAAAGGTTGGGAACCTTATAGTCGTCCATGGGGAGGGAATGCACCCACTCTTCTATAAATGGGCCCCCTCTCACTCCATATCACTCAGACCTCCTCGTGAAGGATCTCGTTCCCTCCTTTAGAATTTCCCCCTGGTCTCATATCAGCGAGATACATGTTCCCGGCGGATTTTTCTGAAATGATTTGTTGCTTCTGCTGCGTTGCTGGAGCAAGGGTGCAGAGGTTTTCGGCATGCCCGAACATGTGTGCGATCACGGATGCATCACTACTTTGTGGTTCTAGACTTGATGGTGCTAGACCAGATGGACTTCTTCTCGATCTTGAGATCGGCAAGAGTTCGACTATATCATCCACGAGTACAACCTCGTTAAAGCTTTTTAGTCTTTGAGGGTATGTATTCTATGGATATATATTGACTCGTTGCTTGTATCTAGTATATAGATTTTAGTGCTTAGTTGTTCCCATCATAGGAAAAAATTCTATGCTGTGAACCCTACAGTGGTATCAGAGCCAGATCTAGGCGTAGATGCCTTGCACGGGTAGTACACATATGAGTATGTGGGCGATGATGATCATGTTATTGTTTATACTTTGGATATTGGTGGAATAGTGGGATGAAGTGGTCCGAACAAAAATTACATGTCCTCGCACATGAGACTTATTCCATGCATGACATGCAATTATTTTTGCATAAGTGGCTAGTGGTTGTCTGTCTCTCCTACTATAGTCAATATCTAATTCACAATGAGTTGTTAATAATTTTATTATCCTTTATGTGGTTCCATGTTCGTAGGTAAAAACAGTTATATCTCCGAAAGCCCTCAGCCACGTAAAACATGCAAAACATAAATTAGAGGCGTCTAGTTTTTGGTTTTGCCGGGCAAGTACTATGATATGGTAGTGTTATAATTAGTAGTATGGATTGATACTATTGAAAATTATAATATGACAAAGTGTAAGTTCCATATACCTTGGCCTTACACATATAGGAATGACAAAGATCATTCCATGATGCATAAGATAGCGATCAAGTGCAAGAACCATATCATATCACTGTAGCATATGATGTTTTGTTTGCATTTTATATTGCTTGTTTGGTGATTTAGTAGCATTATAAGATGATCCCTCATTTAGATATCAAGATAAAACTGTTCTCTCCCTTAATTATGCACCAACTATGTTTCGCCGCTTCAAGACATCACGTGATGATCGGGTGTACTTGAATCCACGATCATATCTCGGGTGTAAGACAATTTTACACACGTGAATACTAAGGTTCTTACTTGGCGAGCCTAGCGTGTACAAACACGGCCTCGGAACACGAACCAAAAGGTTAAGCATGAGTCATATGTTTGATATGATGCCCATATAGATGCTCACAGTTGAAGCTACACCGACTCACGTGATGATCATACTTGCTGTAGTGGATTTGGTTCATGTAATCACCAAAAATACACGAGGGATGTCATTTTTGAGTGGGAGTTCATTTCTAATTTGGATTAGTCAAACTCAATTTATCATAAATTAAATCAAAGTGTATTTGCATAATTTATTATAGTCATTGGCATTCGTTCACCACCTTATGCTTAGTTGTAATTGAGATAATAGAACTATAGAATTCTGGATATTTACTTTACGAACTGGTATCGTATTGTTTTGAGTGTCAATCTAAAATTTAATGTCCTATTGAAAATTTCAGAAAACTCTGTTTACTCCATGAAATTTAATAATTAGTATTAAATCGAGAGTGAAAATTCTAGTGTTAGTATCTAAAGTATCATGTTTGCCTGCATGATTCTTGATATTAAAAAGTTGTTTTAAATATCGAGGTTATCTAGGAGTTGAAAGATTTGTTTCATAAACCACCATGTGTGGCAGATATAATGATATCTGAAACAATGTTTTTGCTTGCAATATGATAGAGTATAATATATGTTCTCATATTGGATGATAATTTGCAAAGGTTGGAGATGCTAGACATCCTAATCATCCAAAAAGGTTTTGGAAAGTAACACTATACTCACGATTTGCCTTTATGATCTACATTAGCTTGATCATGATAGTTCTCATGATAAGGATGAATATAAGATGTAGGTAAAATGTTTACTACACTAAAAGATTACTAAATAATGTATTTTTGAAAAACGCCAAACATTTTATGATGGTGATCTACTTCAAAGTGTAAGTCCAAAGGTATTAGTATTTTACTATACACGCTTTGGACTATGTGTCATGTATATGGCGCCATTGTTGATGTTGATAGATTCCTTTGAAAAGGAAAAGGAAATGCTGAAAGAGAATCTATAAAATATATTTGGCACAAAATAAAAGACAGGAAATGTCCAGCTAAGGTATATAGATGATATAAATGTTATGGTTGTATTCTTTGCTTGTTAATCAATGTGGTTCTTGGGTATTGGATACCGAATTGGTTGGTATGAAATTTCATACGGAGCGACACAATTCATAAACCACAATGGCCTAAATAACTAGCAAGAGAATATGTGATGATGTTCATCGAAAACAAACAAACCGTTGTTTGTATTTCTCGTTGACATCAAAGCTTGACTTCAAGATTTTTTTTAATAATTGTTATTTAAATCAGGTATTATGAGAACAAAGGTTGTTCAAATAATTACCGTATTCCATATAAGATGGATGATTTACAAATATAGTTGGAGAAATAAAATCCATAAAGCTAATGCTAAAATGTCGCAAGACAAATGATTGGAAGATCACTTACAAAGTGACATCACCGTTTAAATTATATTGGAAAGAAAACATGAAGAATATCCATATTTATGGATTTTTGGAGTCTTTGATTTGATCAAGTGACGCTTGTGAGACTTTCCTCGTGATAGTTAAAACTTCATTCAAAGGCCAGAGAAGAACGAACGACTAAAATATTGGAATTTAAAAAATATCGATGTATGTAGTCCATTATGTATAGTCGTTAGCGATGGATTTCAACTTCATATGCTTTATCCGGAAATTTGAGTGAATATTCACTTAATGAGAAATAAGTATGAAATATTTGAAAACGTTTCAACGACTTTCAAGATGAAGTGGAAAATCATTATAACAAGAAAATAAATGATTTATGATTTTGTCATAAAGGGATTTATTTGAGTTACAAGTGTAACAAGAAAAATAAATGTATTATCATTTATCATAAAGGGATTTATTTGAGTTACAAGTTTAGCAAAACACCTAGATTTACATCTCCCGAAACACAATTCATGAACTACAATGGCCTGAGTAACTAGCAAGAGAATATGTGATGATTTTCATTGAAAAGAAAATGGTTGTTTGTATTTCTCGTTGACATTAAAGCTTGCCTTCAACATTTGTTTTAATAAATTTTATTTAAATCAGGTATTACAAGAACAAAGATTTTTCAAATAATTACCGTATTCCATATAAGATGGATGATTTACAAATATAGTTGGAGAAATCACGTCCATAAAACCAAGTGCTAAAAATGTCGCAAGACAAATGATTGAAAAATCACTTATAGAGTGACATCAATGTTTAAATTATATTGGAAAGAAAAACATGAAAAAAACTCCATGTTGATGGATTTTTGGAGTTTTTGGTTTTGATCAAATTGATGCTTGTGAGACTCTCTTGGAGATAATTGAAACTTTGTTCAAAGCCAACGAAGAAAGAATGACTAAATTGTTGGAATTTATACATATTAATGTATGTAATCCATCATGTGTAGTTGTGAGTGATGGATTTCAACTTCATATGCTTTCTCCGGAAAGTTGAGTAAATATTCACTTAATGAGGAAGAACTGTGAAATTTTTGAAGATGTTCAAAGACTTTTAAGATGAAGTGAAAAATAATTGTAACAAGAAAAAAAATTATGATTTGATCATAAAGGAAGATATTTGAGTTACAAGTTTAGTAAAACACCTAAATATTTGCATTTCCTGAAACACCATAGGAATATGGAGTGTTCGATATTTGTAATGAAACCTTCTTTGACATGGTTAGATCAAAGGTGTTATTTATAAAACTGCCATTATATTTTAAAATATTAAAGCTTTAGAGGCTACTGCCATTATAAAACTGTCGTTGAAATGACTCAATAAAGGTTATGTTTTGGGATAAAACCAGAGTTGTCTTTTCTTAAATTTTGGTATCCAAAGCATAGGTAAGATGTTTACAACCAAATTCGGATGAGCATGTAGTTTAGGTTATTTCGAATAACCATTGGGTATTCCTCCATAACACCGAGGACAAAAGAGTTTGTCGCTTAGAACGTCAAGTTTCTTGAGAAATAATTTTTCGTAAAAGTTAAGTGGGAGGACAATAGAACTTTGATAAGGTTAATGAACCTTAGCTATATGTGCTAAGTTACACAGCGCTGAAAAAATGTTCCAGAGGCAGCCATAGTGCTCATGGATCACCTGTCTCAAAGTTTGTGGTCAAGGTGATCTAAGTTCCTATTGAACCTAGTACGTCGGGTAAACAATCAAATACTAAGATTTCAGAGTAAATCACTGTTGTTTAACAATGATGAACTGACTAGATGCAATGAAGCGATAATGGGCCCTGACTCCGTCAAATGGCTTGAAGCTATAAAATTCGTGATAGTTCCATACACAAGAAATCAAGTTTTTGAACTTGGAAGACCCTCCGAAAAGGTGTAAAACCTATCGGTCGTATTTGGATCTATAAATAAACAGACATGGATGTTCCACATCTATGAAATAGTCGACGTGTCGTAAAGTTTTTTACGATAGTGTTCAAGGAGTTGAGTATGACAAGATTTGATCTTTCATAGCGATATTTAGTCTGGACGGATTAATGTAGAAACCACTGCCTATAATTTGTTATATGGTAGTTGAACAAACAAAACAAAGTTATTCTAATAGAATGGTTACCTAGGACGTGCACATGACACGGTCCAAAGAGTTTTGTTAATTCAAAGGATGCTAAAAAGGGCATGTAAACTTCAATGGTTGAAGTAAGCATCGCGGAGTTGGAATCTTCACCATGATGAAACTATTAAAGGCGTTTATTTTCATCAGAAGACGATGAATGTGGCATCCCGCAAAACCACTACTAGAAAATCGCGTTGAATTTGTGCATTGCATCGTCATCATCATGCATTGTTTGCTAAAAATATGTTTGCAAAGCCCGTGTTGTTTTCAAAACGCCCCCTCTCTTTTCAAACATCAAAACCGGGTCCCCGGAATATTTTGTTTTGGCCGCTATCGGTTTGCAGACGGCCCGTTTAAATTAAATAAAATATTTAATTATTTTGCGGGGGCAGTCGAACGGGTCGTTTTAGCCCGAACGACCGCCCCAGATTTTCTAAACGGTCCAACCTGCCTACCCCATCTAATCCTAAACTCACCCACTAGTCTACCCAACCCACCCTGGCCACCTCACTCCCTCCTATCCCTGCACGCCACCTCAGCGACCCCTCTACCCTCACCCAACCACAGCCCGCCACGTGGCCTCCTCCACATCCCTCCCCCTCTCTCTCTCCTCTCTCTCCACTCAGAACACCACACACCCCACCCCAGCACACGACGCACACACGCACACCAAACACACACCACACAGCGCGCATGCAGCCACCACATCCTGCCGCTGCCCTGGGCCCCGCCTGGGCCCCACACACGCAGTACCCGCGCACAGAGCACACAACCGCCCACCCCGACCCCGTGTCCCTTCCACCCGGGCCCCACCGCCTCCGACCCCACCTGGCCCGGCACCCACCTCCCTCCTCCTCCCCTTCTTCTTCCCTGACCTCTCCCTCGCACGCAACCTTCCCGAGCCCCGACCCTCGCCAAGACGCTGCCTTCCGCTGCCTCCGCTGCTGCCGCCGCCCGCCAAGCACCTCCTTCTCGCTGCCGCCCAGCGCGCCGGCCTGTGCAGCCGCACTCCCGAGCCGCGCCGCCTCAGCTCTCCTCGCTGGCGCCGCCTCTCCGCCCGGCCGCGCGGGCGCTGCCAAGAAGCGCCGCCACAGGGTTTTCCCCGCCCGCCTGCCGCCTCGCGGCGCCCGCCGGCGACCTCCGCCCGCCTCTCACAGGCCCAGCTGCCGCTGGCCGCCGCGTCCCGACCCTCTCCGGCCGCCTGCTCAAGGCCGCAGCTGCGCCAGCTGTCTGCTGCCCGAGCCCCCGCCGCCGAGTACCTCGCGCCCTCATGTAGCCTGCAGCCTCCGCGCCGACGACGCAGCCTGCCCCGCCACCTTCGGCCCGGTCCGACCATGACGTCGCGCCTTCGAAGCGGAGCCGCTGGAGCCTCCCTGCCGCCTCCGCGTGGCCTCCCCGACCTCCCGAGCCCCGCGCCTCCTCAAGCCCCTCGAGTCGCTGCCCCGCCTCACCTCCGCACCGCATTGACAGCGTCATGTTGCAGAGGATGTGTTCCGTGTTGCTAGCCCAAGTACCACAACATCCTTTGAGATGAACCCGAGAGTTTCAAGAAAAAACCGACGATGACTCCACATAGTTATCGGATGCGACAAGAATCCTCGAGACCGCCAACATCGCCATCGAAACCACAAGACCGATGCGTGGACTCGACAAGATCTACATGTAGACCGGACCGAACCGTGGCCCGGATGATCTCCGCAAGAACTTCGACGCTGAGCACCAAGATCGCCTCCACGGAGCCCCGAAGCCCTCGAACGCCAAGTTCGCCGACACGGAGGCAACAAGTGCTCTCGAGGATGCCAAGCACTTCTTCCTCGCCAAGACCGCCTCGATGGCATGGACCGACAAGGCCTCGAACGGCAGATCGACCCTGGGACGCGACAGATCTGACGACGCCATGACCGATAATATGACCAAGACCCCCGCGACGAGAACTACCCCGTAGCGAGAACGTTCCCATGAGACCGCTCCCGAACTCGGACCCCGAGGCCGACCCAACCCCGGAACCCTAACAAGATCGTGAGACCCTCAATGTGTGAACCCTTTTCCTCGAACCCTATTTTATAACATAACAACTTGTTGCATATTGAATTGTCATACCCGCATGCATATCTGTGGTTTGGGGCCTTATGCCGATACACCTAATAATTAAATATGGGGCCCATATGCGGCGAATCTAGTCTCATATCGGCCTCATTTAAACTTGTGTAGCGAACCGGTATCTTATCTTGCCTTGTTAAAACAACATTTAATTTGCGGGTAGCTAAATAATCGGCACTACCTAATTAATTGTCGGGACCCGGTTCCCGCTTAATATGACCTAATTGCATTGCACCTTTGCCATGCCATGCATCATGCATGCATCATGCCGATCTTCGCCGTGTATTAAATATTGCATCCGTGTTCCTTCTAGTGATTTGCTTCTTCATGGATAAGGCCGTTGAGTTGATGTGAGCTTCACCGATCTTCGGGAAAACCTTCGACAATGTTTTCAAAGTAGCATCTCCCCTTTCTACCTATCTTACCTTTATAGTATTTACTTCCTCCTGTTGATCTATTGCTATCTGTGTTGCGATGCTTTAGTTTCGACTGTGATATTCCCCGCAGCCCTATATTGCCTGGACACACCCTAATACCTGTTGTTTGGTAGATAGTTGGACTTATGCCGTAGTCGCTTGCTCAAGTGTCATGCGGTCGTCATATGCCACAGTTGCTTGATGTATTGCCGCATGTTGTTGTTGGAGATGACTCTAGTTTTACTTATTGTTCACTTTAATTTCGTTTAACAACTAAAATTGAATAAGCGAGGCATCGGTGGGTGATAGATAATATTTGGTCAACGCCCACTTGTGTCCCGTAAGACCCCGAGTACTTGATAATTGCTTGATTTTATGCTATCCACATCCGGGAGGTATATGGGACCCCGAGCTGAGCTTGATTCATTCTTATTTCTTGGGGCCACAAACTAGTTTGAGGTTTTATTTACAATCCTGTACTTATGCCATGCTTTATCGCTTTATTTACGATTGAGGTATCGCACACCGCATCGCTTTTAGGATCGGACACGATTCCGGTGTCGACAAGCCCGCTTGGGGTTCCCCGCTCACAGCCGCTACCCAAAGACCTTGAGGCCGTCTCGAGCTTGCTTACTGCTATGGATTCTACTTAAGGGTGGCCTCAAATATTTCTGAATCGTGATTGTTCAGTGAAAGCCTCGTTGGGTTTTGATTTGGTTTTCCGAGGTTGATCGAGCGTGTGTTGCTATTGGTGCACCCGGCCGGGTAAAACTTTCTCGAAAGCCGTGTCCATGGATATGGACGACTTGGAGCACAAGATTCTCGATCATAGACAAGCATAACTAAAGTTTATTGCTATTAATTTGACTTATAATGACTAGTAATCAGCTTAACTATAACGGAATGGCTAATTAATACGCCCACAATTGTTGTTTGGTTGTCGCTGCACAAATGTATCTCGACTAGTAAGTATTGCAACTACAACGAATCTGAATAAAAGTACCAACAACCTGGGTTTTGGGTTATCTCATGCTATCTGTATCTGTTAGTAATTGTTGCAACTATAACTGAATGGTTGACTAAAAGTGCCCACTGCTTATGTTATCAGGACGATTATCTATACCTGACTAGTAATTGCTGCAACTATAACTGAATAAGTAAAACTGCCAACTGTGTGAGTTCCTCGGTTGACTTCCTCGATGGGCTTCGAGGGGGGAACACCAGGATGGGTTTGTTTGGTGATAGCTTCAGGTTGGATCCGGTTAGGTCATTCTCACCCCTCTCTGATAATCGCCAATGTATCGAGTCTCTATAGTTGTTTAGTGCATGCTGCCGCTGCCGCTTCAGTCCACCATACCTATGTAGGCGAGGACCGCCGAATTCTAGCCTCGCCGTGTACTGGCCTCAGTACTGACGCTCCTTCTTTGTTTTCTGCTTTGCCCTTTGTCGGCACCCCTTTTTTTAAGCAGGTTTTGAGATCGACGCCGTTAGCAGGGTTACCCTTCCGGCTTGGCTCGGCAGGTTATGGACGCCATTGGTTATTCTTCAGGGCTCTTAGCCCCATTTGCCTCTTGTCCGTAGCTGGACGCTCTATCGTTTCCAAGGTGATTTGGATCTTTGTATATTATATTTGTATTCTTGACTCATGGAGTCGCTGGTATATATATTTCTGTTCTGTGGGTCCCATCGAGGACTGTTGTGTAATGTTATTACGCTTTTCCACCCGCATTTAAAAGTGCTGGTGGCACTTTTGAATCGCTCCGCGGGTTTGGTGAATTTCGCCCAAACTTGCATAGGTCCGATTCTGAGGGTGTTACAATGAAGATTCTTGCATTTGCAAGAAATTAAGTGGGAGCGCTGAGACATATTTCTAATACATTATATGGAGGACATCTTGTTGATTGGAAATGATGTATATTTTATCCGGCTTGAATTTTCATTTCACCCGGCTTGAATTTTCCCTCTCCATGCTTTTATATCTTAGAGTACCCGAGAAACTCTTGCTCATAAAGAAACTTGAAGACAACATTTTCATGCCGGGACTAATGGACCATTTTCTCGAATAAGCAGGGCAGCCAAATCGAGCTCAAAAAAGAGCGATATGAGGTGACCCGGCTCCAACAGCAAATTGATGAGATGGATAAAAAACATAAGGCTGAGGTTGAAGGATTGCGCTAGGAGTTTGCCGAGGAGCGTGGTCATCTTTCGAGTAAGATTGATAAGACAGAAGGATTTCTCAAGGATGTCGAGTTAATGGTAACCTCAACCCATCAAGATTTCGATGCTCTTTGGGCCAAGCGAAATTTGGCAATATGATCTCGGCCGTGTCAACTCATTCATTGGTAGTGTGTCCTTACTCTTTTTGTTATATTATTATTTACGACATTCCTTGTTTGATTTTGTCATTTCCTGATGACTTTTCTCTTTCTCGCAGAAAACTTTCCTGAAGCCAACATATTCGCCCTTAGTGCAATCAAGAAATTTTGGTCGGAGTCTAGTGAGCCGGCAGATCCCAATGGCAAAGTTACCATTGACAAACATCCAGCTGCACTCTCTGAGCGCGTGAAGACCCTGAAATCTTGCGGAGTCAACTTCCTCAAGGCTGGTATTCATGTCTTTAGGACAGTATGGCCCGGGGAGGACCCTGAAGGGAATATGCCCGAGAGGCAATAATAAAGAGGTTATTATCTTATTCCTTGTTTAAAATAAATGTTTATTTTGCACGCTATAATTGTATTAATACGGAAACTTTAATACATGTTTGTTTAATAAACAAATAGAAGGTTCCTAGTGATGCCTCTCTTATAAACTAGCTCATTGATTAACAAGATGATCAAAGGTTTCCTGATCATGGACATTGGATGTTGTTAATAACAAGGTCACAGTATTGTTGGAATAATGTGATGAACATTCATCCAAAGTATAGCATTATGATCAAAGTCATTGTGTTTATATTTCTATAACAAAATACAAAGTAATCATAGTCTTTAGACCATGAGATCATGTCAATCACTAACACTTGAAGAGTATGTTGATATCATCAAACGTCATACCGTAACAGGGTGACTATAAAGGTGGGTTCAGTGCTACGAAGGTGTTATGTAGAGGCTCATGGATCAAGAGTGGAATTTGTCAATCCCGATAACGAATAGATATACTTTGGGCCCTCTCGGTGATATCACGTTAGTTAGCTTGCAAACAAGTGATATGATCACTAGAATGTTATCTCACGGGAACAAAAAAAGAGTACATGTTGGTAATGAGATCAAACTAGGTATGGAGATACGGATGATCGAAACTCAGACATGTAATATATCGCGAGACAAAGGGATTGACTTACATGCGTAAAAGGTTCACATAATCACAGAAGTCATCATTTTATGTGTGGGAGTCAGTACGGATCTCTAGGTCCCGCTGCTGATTATTGATCGGAGAGGGGTCTCGATCATGTCTGCATTATTCGTGAACCTTAGGGTGACACACTGAAGGGATAACGACATCATTTGGAGCAAATTAGATTCCAAAGAAAGAATTACAAACCGCAGGAATTATTTCACTAGACACCAGAATTGTTTCGGGGGAAATTGCCGAAATTGTTTCTCGATGTGAAATTGAATACTAGCAAGAGATTTTATGTGAATGTTTGTTAATTAATGTAATTAAAAAAATTCTAAATAAATAAAATGAGTTTTATTTAAAGAGATATTACATTAAATTTGGTGGAAATTTAATGGAAATATGAGTGGGATTTTGAGTGGAGAAAATGGAGTGTCAACTTTACGTGACTGGAGATCCCTCCACTTGAAGGAGGAAGGGGTGGGGGCACCCTCCATGGTGCGCCGTCTATGGGGAGGGGATGCCCCCACTCTCCTATAAAAGGGACCACTCTCACTCCATCTCACTCACACCTCCTCGTGAAGGATCTCTCTCCCCCCTTTAGAATTTCCCCATGGTCTAGGATCAGCGAGATACATATTTCTGGTGGTTTTTTCTGGAAGGATTTGTTGCTTCCGCTGCTTCGCTGGATCGAGGGCGTGGAGGTTGTAGGGATACCCGAACGTGTGTACTTCTTTGCGGTGATGTACTTGATGGTGCTGGACCTGCTAGACTGGATGGACTTCTTCTCGAACTTGAGATCGGCAAGCATTCAAATACATCATCCACGAGTACAATCTCGTTAAAGCTTTTCAGTCTTCGAGGGTATGTGTAACGTCCCAAATTGCATTAAATCCAAAACATCATGATTGCATTCATATTATCATGGCATGTTTACATTGCACAAAAATTTTCAAAGTTTAAAGCCTAGCAAAACCCTATTTTATACCCCTTTTATATTACATGTATGGGCATGTTTTTTTATTTCACTACCCCAAAATTTTTTGGAGTGATTTGTTGTGTTTGACACACTTTCAAACACTAGTATCACATGACAAAATTATGGTGAAAGTTTGAAAATATTTGGATTTGATTTGGTTATTCAAATCCTATTTGGAAAATCAAAACAGAAATAGAAAAAGGCAAAAGGCAAAAGGCAAAAGGAAAAAAATAGAACCCAACCAGCCATTTGACCAGGCCCAACTAGCAGCCCAGCCAGCCACCCAGGAAATCCCCCTCTACCCCTCTATTTCTAACTCCGTGCACGCACCCCATCGCTGACATGTGGTCCCTACTGCCACCGCACCCCCTTTGTCCCCAAATCTCGCGCGAGACCAGCTCCGCCGCGACCGTTTTATCTTAATCAAAGCGCGTTGATTGCCATTGAATGCCATCGTAATTCTCTCCCTCGCCCCGTCTACTTAATTCCCTCGGCACCAGCTCCATATCCCCCCACTCAGAACCACCAGAGCGCCACCAGGCTACCTCAATTTCCTCTCGAACCCCCGCTGCCCCGACGAACTCTGGCGAGTGATCACGGTGAGACCGTGCGCCCCCTTGCCTCTGGTTCAATCTATTGTGCTCGCCTGCTTCTTGCGCTTCTTCTGATGCCTGCCTCTTATCCCCTTGTTTCCCAGGACGTCGCCCCCGTCGTCGACTATGAGCACCCGACGCTCAGCGCTACTCCGACGAGTGATTCCGATCGTGTCCGTGCGCCCCTCCGCCGTCTGCAACCACCTTTAGCTTCACCTCATCGCCACGACTCTGGTAAGCCCCAGTGCCCCATCCCTTACCCCTTGGCTTCGCTGGAACATCGCTATCAGAAGCGTCGTCGTCGAAGCTTCCATTTGCGCCGCCCATCTATGGCCAGTGCATTTAGATCCACTAGATCTAGATCGAGCGGCTTAGATTAGATCGAATCGCGAAGCGGTATGGTTAGATCTGAACCCCATGATGCCACTTAGATCCAGCGGCTCGTGTGCGTGATCCGCGCAAACCGGTACGCACCAATCAGAAGCTGTCGTGTGTCTAGGTTTTAGAACTAAAATTCAGATTTGATCTATTAGATGTTTAAACTGCAAAATTAATAACTTTTGTTCTGTAATTCCAAAAATTACAAATTAGGTGTCTATGGATTCAGAAAAATGAGACCTTTGCATCTATCGCCTTGCTTTGGTCATTTGCTTCGGTAAAAGTAGGATTTTATGCAGAAGAATTTGTAAGACTATTTTGACTATCAAAATTATTTAGAATATTATTTTAAAGTGGTTTTTGTTTTATTTAGACTTTAGAATGTATGCTTTGTCTTTAGTACTGTACAGTTTGATTTGAAAAGTGTGGCAAATCATCTCATTGCATTTTGTATGCATTCATATTATTTTTGGTGTGTATATTGATTTGTGATTATTTTGTTGTATGAATTGTTGTGTAGATTTTGTGGATTGGGGAGAGTGTGACTGTGAGGATTGTACCTATTCCCCTAGCTACCAAGGCAATTGATACTTCATATTTTTGTACTATTATTTTTCCTATTGCATTAGTATTATTTTGAGTAGGATTTGCATGGTAATTTTTCAAAGTATATGCTATTCTATGGTAGATCCTATAGATGATATATTGGTAGTATTTTCCCTATGTTAGGAGTCATGATATGCTAGCATGCTTAGCCTAGCTCTTAGAATTCAAGGGTGGAAAATTCAAGTTATGATATTATGGAAAGATTATGCCTATGTGTTTTTGACTAAGAAAAACAACTTGTTAATGAAACACCTGGCTGGAATGGGACTTGTATGGTTTGTGTTGAGTGGTTACACAGGGTCCATGTATATGGTTTACCCTGTGTATCACACTTGTGGATGGCCACCTAGGAACAAAGAGATTTGAGATGTTTAGTGTTGAGAAGCTTCCAGTGCAACCACATGGCATATGGGATCTTCCTTGACCAACTAAGTTGCAAGAACTCAGCCAGATGGACAGATGGTGGTAGAGTTGATAGGAAGGAACGCGTCCATGGTGGTCTGAGGGATTGCTTCTGAAAAGTCTCATCTCGATGTATGTCGAGTCTTGTGGGGAAAGTGCACCACCTCTCGACAGGGTAAAACCTAAGTACTTAGCCGTGTCCCCAGTCATGGACATTTTGAGCATCAAAGACATTGAAAGGGTCAAGAATCTCCTCATCCCAATTTCTCTAAGTTAAAATGGTGGGTGAACAAGGGTAGAGGTACACCAATATCTATTGGTGGATCCTTAGTGTTTTTGTAAATAAAAACTTAGTGTTTTCAACTAGTAGGACAAAACTACTTTGTGCAAAGCCAGACTGAAACCACACTTAGCCTAATTCCTATAGTTGATAGTCTCTACTATATAACTATGATATAACTTTCCAATACAATTCCAACTGTATTGACCCCTTGTGGTTGTAACTTATTATGTTGCAGCTTACTCTGATGGTGAGTAGGATTATGAGTCTACACTCAACATGTTTGCCGGTGGCACATGAAGATGAAGAATTTATTTATATAATATGTAATGAGAACTCTATGTGTTAGCCTTGGGCTAATGAGTTGTAAGAACTAATGTACTCCTAGAATTACGATGTAATAATGACCTTTGTATCTGTGTACTTCATCTTAAACTTTGGGTGCTATCAATTCGATCCAGGGACTAGCACTGCAATCATAGGTACCTTTACCTTAATGGGTGAGGTCTTACAGATGGTATCAGAGTACTGTGTTTCATGTAGGTTTATGACCCTAAGATGGATTAGACTAAGGAAACCACTAGGAAAATGCAACCCCTTTGTAAATTTCACGCTTGTCTCTTTTCATCTCGTAAAACCTCTCCTAATCTTCATTCTCATCTCTATTTGTGATGGCCGCCATGAACGAAGCCGTCAAGAAGGAAACACTGATGACCATGACCCTAGAATGTGAGACGGAGTTTCCAAAGGCACTCAAGAACCTCATGATTAGCTTGGGGATAAATGGTGAAGCCGTGTACAAGGGATTCCCAGTGATGGATGAAGGAGAAGAGTATTGGTGGGTACAACTCCACTTGCATAAAAACAAGGAAGATAACCACAATGATTCAGGATTCTGCATGGTCACCAACTCTGAAATGCATATGTCATTCTTTGACTCTGCAAGGAATGCATCATGGAATGCCATCAATGAGCTTGGAGAAAGACTGAAGTGTAGAATGCTCAACACTCAGAATGACCTTAGAGAGGAGAAGAAGCATACCCAAGACTTAGAGACCACCATAAAACGTCTAAGGTAGGATATCATAGACTTAGAATGGGAGTCTTGTGATCAAGGCAAACAGATTACCTGCAAGGATGCCCAGATAGCTACCTTGAATAGTGAGTGAAGGACACGTATCCTATAGTTGGACCACCACACATGTTGTTTTATCGCGTTAATAATTTGATCATACCGACCTATGTGGTATGACAAAAGTTTGTCTGAGTTGTGATTGAACTTTGATGTTGTGATTGAATAATGTATGCCATGACTTGTGTGCATTAATGTTTTGTTGAATGACTTTGGCTTTTGTTTTATTGCTTTATGTTCTTCTCTTTACTTTTTGTCTAATTTGCTCCATCCTATGCAATAGATTCCTAGATGCACCACCGAGGATTTCAAGGGAACTCTTTTTGGATCCCATATTGTGGAGCTCGTCAGTGTGCCCGATCTTCCAATCCCTAACATAAAGGTTCTTTAGATCAGGAAGTTTGAGAGGAAGGACTTGTGGGGATTTAGAGTCTCTCAGCCAGGACGCCAGTCAGAGCCTCCCACCGAGGAAATTGATCATCCAACATGTGGATGACTATGCTAGTGTGTTTACTTTTAAAAACTTGTTGTTCATTTTGAATCCTAAAGTTTGTTATGTGCTTGCCTGTTTGTGATTGTTTCTATATATTGTATTATCAATGTTAGGATCTATGGGTTATATCTCATTACTTATCCTTATTGAAACCACAGATGCCTCCCCGTCATGCCAATCCCAACATTAACAACAATAAAAACAATGGAAATGAGATGCAACAGATGATGACTACATATACCCAGTTGATGCAAATGATCACTTGGTTTATGCTGAATCAGAACCAGAACCAAAACCACAACAACAACAACAACAACAAAAACAACAACAACAACAACAACAACAAAAACCACAATAATAATAATAACTGAGGCCTGCTAAGTTTTCTTGTACAACTGATCCCATGGTAGCAAATGATTGGCTGCGTTCTGTGAATAAGGACTTGATCACAGATGGGTGCACTGATGCAGAAAAAGCCAGGTTTGCAGCACACTTAGTAGAAGGACCAGCAACTACTTGGTGGGATAACTTCCCAATCACTACCCCTATTGAAGAAGTGACATGGGCAATATTTGAGGATGGATTCCGCACTGCTCATATCTCTTCCGGAGTGATGGGGTTGAAGAAGAAGGAATTTCACAACCTTAAACAATGCCATCGCAGTGTTGCTGAATATATTGAAGAATTCAACAATCTGGCATGCTATGCACCGGATGATGTTGACACTGATGCAAAGAGGAAGGAGAAGTTCCTTGAAGGACTGAATGATGAAATGTGCATGCAACTATCTATTGCATATGTTCCAACTTATCAATATCTGTGTGAAAAAGCTACCATCTTGAAAGCAAGATGAAGAAAGTGGAGAATAGGAATAGGAAGCACCATTTTGATAAGCATGGATCAGGATCGTCTCACAAACGTTCTTATGGTGAAGGAAGTGGAGGTTCTAGATCCCACAAACACGGGAATCATAACAACCACCACAATAGTAACCATCACCACGATAGCAATAAACATCGTGGGCACAATAATGGGGATCACCAAAACAAAAAGAGTGGATAAAAAAGTCACCATAGTGGAAATGGCAATGGGAATCAACTAGCAAAGAGAGACATCAGTCAGGTTGAATGTTTCAAGTGCAAGAAAACTGGGCACTATGCCAATGAATGCCTAGAAAACAAGACTGATGGATCCAACAAACCAAATCCTTTTCAGAAGGGTCATGTGAACCACATCAATGTGGAGGAAGTCCAAGAGGAGCCTGATGTTGTGATTGGTAAGTTTAAGATTAATTCCTTTCCAGCACTTATCCTTTTTTATACCGGCGCATCACATTCATTCATTTCAAGAGCATTTGTAGAAAAAAATGGACTTCCAACTGAAACTGTTGGATGTACTATTAAAGTAAGCTCCCCAGGTGGAGATATGATACTAAATTTTGGATATCATGATCTAGTCTTAGATTTGGAAAGAACAAGTTTCCGGTTAGTCTAATAATCCTAGAATCCCAAGGATTGGATATAATTTTGGCCATGGATTGGATGACCCATTATGAGGGAGTAATATACTTTGCCAGAAGAACTGTTACAATCACAACCCCCAGAAAATAAAAGAATTAGGTTCAAGTTTAACTTTGAACCCAAAGGGAGTAAGCTAAATTCTCTTAAGGGGGTTAGCATAGATAGTGTACTAGTAGTGAAAGAGTACCCGAATGTGTTTCCGGAGGAATTACCAGGAATGCCACCAGATAGGGATGTGGAGTTTTTGATTGAATTATTGCTAGGATCTAGACCCATAGCAAAGATACCCTACAATATGTCAGTTGACGAGTTAAAATAGCTCAAGAAACATCTTGGAGAACAGTTGAAGAAAGGATTTATCCAACCGAGTTCTTCATCTTGGGGTGCACCAGTTTTGTTTACCGGGAAGAAAGATAGAAGTTAGAGGCTATGCATAGATTATCGATCACTTAACAAAGTGACCATAAAGAACAAGTATCCCCTACCCAGAATCAATGATATTTTTGATTAGTTATAATAAGCTCGTGTGTTCTCAAAAATTGATCTTCGATCAGTTTACTTTCAACTAAAGTTTTGAGAACAAGATATACCTAAGACTGCTTTTACCACTAGGTATGGATTGCATGAGTATATATTGATGCCATTTGGACTAACAAATGCACCAGCTTATTTCATGAACATGATGAACAAGGTGTTCATGGAGTTTCTTGACAAGTTTTTTGTGGTATTCATCGATGACATATTGATTTATTCCAAGATCAATGAAGAGCATGAAGAACATTTGCGTTTAATTCTTGAGAAACTCAGGGAGCACAAGTTGTATGCCAAGTTCAGTAAGTGTGAGTTTTGGTTGAATGATGTTGGATTTCTTGGACATATTGTGTCTGGAAATGGTATAGCTGTCAATCCCGCAAAGGTGTCAGCTGTAACTGAGTGGGAATCTCCCAAATCAGTTAAAGAAGTTCATAGTTTCCTAGGCTTGGCTGGTTACTATAGAAGATTCATCGATAATTTCTCGAAAGTTGCTAAGCCGATGACGGATCTGCTTAAGTAAGAAAATATGTATGATTGGACTGAAGGATGTGAAACCAGTTTTCAAGAGTTGAAGAAAAGACTAGTGTCAACACCCGTTTTATGTCTGCCAGATCTAGAGAAAGATTTTCAAGTATATTGTGATGCATCTCACCATGGATTGGGGGAGTATTAATGCAAGAAGGAAAAGTTGTGGCTTATTCCTCGAGACAACTCAAGACTCGTGAAGTAAACTATCCTACACATGACTTAGAGTTGGCCTCTGTTGTCCATGCACTCAAAACATGGAGACACTATCTTTTGGGAAAGCGATGTGAAGTGTTCACAGATCACAAGTGTTTGAAATATATTTTCACCCAGAAATAGCTCAACATGATACAAATAAGGTGGCTAGAACTTATCAAGGACTACGACTTGAGTTTCCAATACCATCCTGGTAAAGCGAATGTTCTAGACGATGCATTAAGCCACAAAGTTTATGTGAATGGCCTCACCAAAGGAGAATTGCCAGAAGAACTGTGTGCCCAATCTAAAGATCTAAGATTGGAGATAGTGCCTGAAGGATATCTCATGTCTATGGAAGTACAACAAACACTAATGGATAAAATTAAAGAAGCCTAAAATTTAGACAAGGAAATAGAGGAGATTAAGAGTAAAATTGGTAAGGGAAAGGCGAAAGGATTCCATGAAGATGAACAAGGAACTTTATGGTTTGGAAAGAGTATCTGCATTCCACAAGATCCGGAGCTTCAGAAATTGATTTTGCAAGAAGCACACAATTCACGATATTCTATTCATCCGGGTAACACCAAAATGTACATGGATGTGAAAGAAATATTTTAGTGGAACAATCTCAAGAAAGATATTGTGGAACATATTGCCTTGTGAGATGTGTGTAGTCGAGTGAAGGCGGAACATCGAAAACCGGAAGGGTTATTGCAACCACTACCAATACCTGATTGGAAGTGGGATAAAATTGGTATGTATTTTATCACAGGACCGCCCAGGACCAGATCTGGATATGATTCCATATGGGTTGTTGTGGATCGCCTAACTATAGTGGCTCATTTCATACCCGTGAAGACCACCTAAACAAGTGCTAAATTGGCTAAGATCTATATGAACATAATTGTATATTTACATGGAGTACCTAAGAGTATTGTGTCTGACAGGGGAACTCAGTTCACTTCGCATTTTTGGCAACAACTACATGAATTGTTGGGAACAAGGCTAGAATTCATCATAGCTTTTCATCCTCAGACTGATGGACAGACAGAAAGAACCAATCAGATTTTGGAAGATATGTTAAGAGCTTATGCGCTAGACTATGGATCCAGTTGGGATGAAAGTTTGCCATATGCAAAGTTGTCTTACAATAACTGCTATGAATCGTGCATAGAGATGGCTCCGTTTGAATTCCTTTATGGAAGTAAGTTTACTAACCATTATTATGGAATGGAGTAGGAGAAAGGAACTTATTCGGACCAGGTCTGATCAACAAAGCCGAAGAGAAAGTCAGAATGGTAAAGGACAAGTTGAAGATAGCCCAATCCCGACAAAAGAGTTATGCAGATCCAAAACGTAGATAGGTCACCTATGAAGTAGGTGATAGAGCTTATCTTAGAGTCTCACCACTTCGTGGTGTGAAGATATTTGGAGTCAAAGGGAAATTGGCACCTCAATATGTATGCCCATTCAATATTTTGAGCAACAAAGGAGAAATGGCCTATGACTTAGAACTACTAGAATCACTGTCAGCAATTCATAATGTGTTTCATGTAAGCCAGTTGAAAAAGTGTCATCCAGAGATGGAAGAAAGTTTATTAAAATACACTATACCACTAGAATAAGTATAGCTAGAGAATGATCTCACCTATGAAGAGAAACCTATCAAGATTCTCGATACAGCAGAAATATTCACTCGTACTTGAAAGGATACGGATGTCGCCTAGAGGGGGAGGGTGAATAGGCGATTAAAACTTTTCCTAGAGTGGCTCAACAAAGGCGGAATAAAACTAGTGTTTACTTTGTTAAGAACAACCTAGAACAACTAAGGTTCACCTATGTGCACCAACAACTTATGCTAAGCAAGACAAGCAACAAATTGATAGCAAGATATATATTACTTCAAGCACGAAGGCTATCACAATGTAAAGTGCATAAGTAAAGAGCTCGGGTATAGAGATAACCGAGGCACGCAGGGACACCGATAATTTACCGAGTTCCTCCCAACATGGAGTACGTCTCGTTTGGAGAGGGGGTGGTATCAAACCACCAACGCCACAAAAGGCCTCCCTTATTCTCCGGTGAATCTCACCTCAACGGGATCAATCCACGCTTCCACTATCGGTGCATTTGTCGGTGGCAACCGGAACGTCTCACAAGGTTGAGGAACTTCTCCACATCTTAATTGGAGGCTCCCAACAAATGCCACAAAAGGCCACAATGCCACCAAGGCCACAAAACCGTCTAGGGTTACAAGAACCCAATAGGGACAAGCTCCAATGAGTCACACGAAGCAAATCCTCCGACGAGAACTCAAAACTATGCACCAAATGCAAATGGCAAGAACACCACAAAGGTGCTCAAATCCCTCACTCTCAAGTTCCAATAAAGCTACTAAAGCTATTGGGGGAACAAAAGAGGAGGAATCAAAGAGAGACACAAAATCCCCCAAAATCTAAATCCCCAAAGATGCACTCACAAAGAGATGAATCGGTTAGGTCAAAACGTGGATCTATATCACCTCTAACTACCCCTCAAATATATGAAAGATTCAATGGAGGGGTGAGTATAAATCAAGCTCAAAGAGTAAGGAAAAATGAGGGCAAAGCTTAGACAAAAGGAAGAGTTAGAAGCAACCCTAAAAGTCAAAGGGGAAAAGCTATTTAAAGAAACGGGTAGATTCTGCCCGTTGGGGCATTTTTCCTGGACTGGACGGTAGTACCGGATCTGACCGGTACTACCGTACCAAAACATTAAAATGCCAGGAAAACAGAAGAGGACAGACGAGCGACGCAAGCGAGGTGGGGCTAGAGAGAGTGAGCAGCAGCAGACAGCGTGTAGGGCCCACGGTAGGCGAGCGCAGCGCGCGCGGCAGCGGCTGAAGCGGGGCAGGCAGCAGCAGGCCCGACACGTGGCAGAGGGACCCAGCGCCACAAGCCAGCGTAGCACGCGCGGGAGCAGCGGGGCCAGGCGCGCGAGGGGGGGGGATTGGTGGCAGGCACTACTAGGAAAATGGTCGTTTGTGGCGCACCTGAAAGGCCCATCCGTGGCGCACCTGTAGTGCGCCACGGGCCTTGCGCTACGGCTATCTCTCAGCCGTGGCGCACTGCCTAGTGCGCCACGGTTGTGTAGAGATAGGCGTAGCGCACCACCTAGTGCGCCACAGAAGTTTGGCATGGTGCGCTACCCCTTGGATCTTCTGTGGCGCACTACCCAGTGCGCCACTAAACATCAATGGTGCGCTTTAGGTGTAGTGCGCCACAGAAGGTAGAACATGTGCGCCACAGATGTATTTTTTTTTAATTTCCAAGCCAGATTATATGCAATACAGATTATATACAATATTACAGCAGATATACACACACAGATACAAGATATACAATTATATATATAAATACTCGATATGAAAAACAAGATTGAAACAAATACATATAGATAAGTCTCATACATGAATACATAGTCCAAGTTACATTGTTTTGATCATGTTACAAAGTAGTAGTTGGTGACATGCGAATACATGTGTCGATCGAACAAGTTAGAGCTCGGAAGCTCGCCTAGACATCTAAACTACCTAGCTAGACACAAACGCGGATAAATAACCAAAGAAGATAAGCATGATCACCGCGATGAAGGTGTAGGTCTTCATCCGGTTCCTTGTCCTAACTCCCGCTAGATAGCGTGTATCTATCTTCCGCCTCCGCCATAGTGTTGTACCCTTTGTAGCTATTGCCGCTGAAACGGTGCACTGTCTCCGTCTTTCCAATCATCGTAGACTCAGGGAACCCGTCCCTTGTACACGACGTACCCGTCATCTACAAGTTGACAATAATAACTAACCGTGATTGAAAAACATGTATAATTAAAGTCGCATATGAAGATACACTTATAGAAAGTACTCTTAAATCAAAAGAGCAAACTCAAAAAGCATGCCTCATATATAAATAGCTAGGTTGTTGGACACGGAATTGCTTATGACGGAAATTAGCCAAGTAGGATGCACAATTCACGGACTTGTGCATATCACAAGGCTAACAATCCGTCATAGCACATTCACATATATATTGTGCCACGACATTTCAATCATCGGCATATTCTCGAAAAGACAAAATAACTCGAAAAGCATGCCTCATATATAACTAGCTAGGTCGTTGGACACGAATTGCTTATGGCGGACTGCTAGCCAAGTAGGATGCACAATCACGGACTTGTGCATATCACAAGGCTAACAATCCCGTCATAGCACATTCACATATATATTGTGCCACGACATTTCAATCATCGGCATATTCTCGAAAAAGACAAAAATAACTCGAAAAGCATGCCTCATATATAACTAGCTAGGTCGTTGGACACAAGAATTGCTTATGACGGGACTGCTAGCCAAGTAGGATGCACAATTCCTGGACTTGTGCATATCACAAGGCTAACAATCCCGTCATAGCACATTCACATATATATTGTGCCACGACATTTCAATCATCGGCATATTCTCGAAAAGAAAAAATAACTCGAAAAGCATGCCTCATATATAACTAGCTAGGTCGTTGGACACGGAATTGCTTATGACGGGACTGTTAGCCAAGTAGGATGCACAATTCACGGACTTGTGCATATCACAAGGCTAACAATCCGTCATAGCACATTCACATATATATTGTGCCACGACATTTCAATCATCGGCATATTCTCGAAAAGAAAAAATAACTCGAAAAGCATGCCTCATATATAACTAGCTAGGTCGTTGGACAGGAATTGCTTATGACGGATTTGTGAGCCAAGTAGGATGCACAATTCACGGACTTGTGCATATCACAAGGCTCACAATCCGTCATAGCACATTCACATATATATTGTGCCACGACATTTCAATCATCGGCATATTCTCAAAAAGAAAAAATAACTCAAAAGCATGCCTCATATATAACTAGCTAGGTCGTTGGACACGAGGAATTGCTTATGGCGGGATGTGAGCCAAGTAGGATGCACAATTCACGGACTTGTGCATATCACAAGGCTCACAATCCCGTCATAGCACATTCACATATATATTGTGCCACGACATTTCAATCATCGGCATATTCTCAAAAAGACAAAATAACTCGAAAAGCATGCCTCATATATAACTAGCTAGGTCGTTGGACAGGAATTGCTTATGGCGGAATTTGTCCAAGTAGGATGCACAATTCACGGACTTGTGCATATCACAAGGTCGACAATCCCGTCATAGCACATTCACATATATATTGTGCCACGACATTTCAATCATCGGCATATTCTCGAAAAGACAAAATAACTCACACTTGTCGTCAGAACCAAAGAGTAAGCAAAAACCAAAGAGTAAGCAAAAAACTAAGCATTGATTGATATATAATAATAATAAGCAAAATAAGTAAGCGGTGATTCATAAACCTAATAAGATAAGTACACTTGTCCACACACACACAAAGGTCATCTATAGTTTGCAACTACAACTAGGCCAACATCAAGCCTTACGGCTCGGCTTAGGGAACGGAGGGCATACGCCTCGTCATGAACTTCCTATAGTCATCCTGCATCTCTAGGCGATCTTCTATGTCACGGTTATTCGGGATATTTCCTCGTAGAAGATCCCCGAAGTCATGACATCACGAAGATGATTGCCCCAAGCTGCTTTGGATGCGATACATCTCTTGTCTAATATCCGAATCATTGATCTTGGCCTTTGCTTGCCCTTTGTTTGAGATGATCCGGCGTAGAATTCTGGTCAAGTAGGAGCGCCCTCATGTGATGGAGTCGTAGGCTTCCTTCTTCTTTCGGCTGCTTCACGCAGGAACTCATTACGTGGTTGAAGGCGTGCTGCCGAACTTGACCTTCTTACGCACGAAGGTGCCTTCCGTCGAGGCAAAGCCGGTGAGAGCATCATCCGAACTTCCTTGATCTTGTCGTAGTTTTTCTTCTTTTCTAGACTCCCGAGTCGAAATCGTGGCGTGGGAATGCTTGGCGATAAGGAGATGAGCGTGCGGTGTTCATCTGCGCAAAAATTCAAATGGAATGTGTTGAAAAAGAATGATGATGATCTAATAAAGCCGATCGGCGGTGGCGTGAATAACGACTTACTCGGGAAAGTAAGGCCGCGAGAATGTATTCCTTTATCTTGTTCGCCACGAGGATTCTTTTTTAGGTGCGAGGCCACGATCGTCGTTCGTGGGGAACCCAAGCAGCGTCACGCATGTAGTAGGGGTCCACTATAGCGATGCCGGTGTGTTCTCTCTAGTGATCTGCGTGGCGGTGAGAGAAAAGAGACGGACCATGGTATAGTGCAGCGGGTATAGGTGGAACATATTGAAGATGTCCTCGAACCGGGAAGAACAGATCCATGAGGCGTGTCGTGAAGCCCAAGCCTGGTGGCACCTTAACCACAAATACGGGTGCGAGGATCTTTCTCCGATAGAAGCGTCTCTCTATCGTCGGCCGTCATGCACTCTGCAGATTCCGACTGGCGAGCTCCGCAAATTCTTAGGTAGCATGGGCTCACCGCCACATGAATCCTCCACATAATACCCTCGGGTCTTGGTGGCCCGTCCGAAACCTGATCGGATTCGCGATTGTTGACGCCACCGGCTGGCTCGAGCTGCTAGATTTTCTTTTCTGCCCTTTTTCCTTTTGGAGAGTGGGCGAGCACATAATCTGAGCACCGGCCGCCCTATGTAGTGTCGGGGCTTAGAATAAAGGGCGGTTGGTTGTATCGGTGGCTCTGTAAAGGCGCAGCTGGGCGTCTCCGAGAACCAAGCAGGCGCTTGGTGATAGTGGCTTTCTCTGTGGGGCCACCAGCTAGGTCTTCTTCGTTGCCAAACTAAGTCTTGAAGAAGTGACCATTCCGGTCTTGAAGTCCTCGGCGGATCTGCGCCATGTGCATATCATCAACATGATCATCCGACCCACCGCGTGGAGGTGACGGCGAGGTGAGGCCTTGCCACCGCTTGTCGCCGGCACGACGGCGGTCTTGTTGTCAATGGCGTGATGGCCCCGCCGTCCCCAAGCGGATCATGCTCTTTGGCCATAGCATGAACAAGCAAGCAACCGAGGATGACGACTCTTCTTCATCCGCCTCGGGGTTGAATGGGAGGTTCCAGGTCGTCGCAGCCCCTTAGCACCCGACTAATTTTAACCCTGTGCACGCTATTTGGCATCGGCTTTGAGTGGAACGTGCGCTGCAAGGGTTGAACGATGGTACCCTTGGCAACATCCCTCAGCTCGTTGTTCACGTAGCATAAGAGAGTGCAAGGAACATCCGTCTGCGGAAAACATGTACGGCGTCGTCAGAGCGAGATGCCACAAGAGTAATATATAGATGGCATGAAAGGCGGTAATTAAAGCAATTTGTTTACCGTGATGGCGTCGAGATCGGCTAATGTCGACGCACCGCATACGGCGACGGGCGTGCAAGAGACGGAAGGGCTGCTTGATGGCGCGGTGCTGGCCGCCGGTGTATTCTCCCTACCGCCGGGTGCTTGGAGCTCCGGTGACGCCGCGACGATGGCAGGGGGGCACCAACATGTACTCCGGCGCCGCGGTGATGGCAGGGGGAGTCACCAACACTTGCGGCGCCGCGGTGCTAGCGGGCGGAGTCACGAACACGTAGTTCGCCTGATTCGTCGGCGCCGCGTTGTTCGAGTGGCTGCTGACCATGCTTGGAATCGGGCACGGCCCTACTCGACCACCCGCACTCCAGTTCGCTATTGACTCCACCAAGGTAGGCAGGAAGGACGTAAGGGTGATTGCCAGGTTGTCTTGGACGATCTGCGGGATCCGCGCCACTTGTGCCTTAAGTTCTTGAACCTCTCTGTTTTCCTCCTCGCTCCTTCCCGACGGCGCCACATGCGTCCTCGGCGGTGGACCAAAATGATCCACCCAATTCTTACCCCCGAGGCCGGCCAGCCGACGACGGCTTCTTCAGTAATCGCTCTATTTTCTTGGCCCGGTTCATCGCCATTAAAAGGGTTATCCCACCGGTGGCCGTCGACCCACGGTATGAGGAACCACAGGATCCATGACTAGCAACAATTTCCTCCTCCTCGGAAGAAGTAACATGAATCATTTAGATCATCGATTAGATTGCAATCGTGTTGATCACGGTAATTAGATTATACTTACCACAATTTCCTCGAATTCCTTCACCGCAGGATCCGGTGAGTTGTTTGGTTTTTGGGTCCACATGGTAACGGCTCGATGAAGTTTCGAACCTGCCGGGTTGAATTTAGCAAAGGGTTTTCTATCCCTTGGATCTATACTCTTCGTCCTCCTTATTCCATTTGGCCTCATGAGTTACGTATCCACGGATCCGAGATGGTGATGACCTATATTCATCGCCCGAGAACCTTTCCCGATTACTATTGGCGGGCTCTTCGGATTCGCACCTCTCCTTGAACTCCCGAACTGATCTTGGTGATCTGCGGTCAATCTTGGATCTCCTCGAGACTTTTGCCTTTTTATAGATCTTCTTCTCTATCCGGGTTCTCCAGCTGGCCAGGGCCGTGCTCATCTTTGTGAGGGCAGATTTGTTTACCTCGTTCCCATGATAATTTGTGTCCTGATACTTAGCGGGAAACTTGTATCTCGCGTGCAGCTTCTCGAAGAGGAGTGTGCGCAAGTGGCCATTATCTTTATGCGGAGATTCTCGGTGTTGATCGAGATGGTTGTCCGGTGATCGCCGCCACTTGCCCACCGTACTTTGACGACAAGGGCGGGCTCCAAAGGAACCCGATGGGCTCACTTCGTAATTTCCTCCCCGTGCCGACCGTGTTGGCGCCGGTCCTTGCTTGGCTTCTTCTTAGGAGGGTTGCTACCACTCCTGTTCCTCGCCGCCATCGGTGGTTTCATCGTCTGCCGTTCCTTGGCTTCTTCCTCCGCGTCTTCCATCTCATCATCCTCGCTCTCCGAAGGATGGTATTCTTCATCGTCTTCTAGGCTGGGGCGCCTCGAATGTCAATTGTTTATTCGGAGGTGCGAGTTCTCCTTCAGCGTTGATGCGCTTAGAACATCCACCTCGTCGTTATCACACATCTTTGCACTAATAAAAACAAATAATTGATTAAATGCACGAAAAATCCGGCATGACCTTTGCTAATTTTCTTAAACTAGAGTGCCCGATTTACGCCAAACGGAAGTTAATCAACATTCGCAAAATCGGGACTCGTTTCATACAAGAACCTGCATACACACATAATAAAGTGCTTCATATACAAGCACAAGCACAATTTCAAGGTGCTATTGTCCCAAAGAGATAGTAGCAAAACCAACACTACTCTATTTTCCTTCCAAACCATTTCACAACCACATCCATCCGGTCCCAAAGATTGCCACAACCATATAAACTTTTGTTATCAATTTAAGCATAGCCATATGACAAGCTATCTCTTTAAGCAACAATGACAACCCAATTAAAATAAATCTTGTGAATAAGTAAAGGTAAAATGAGAATGATCTTACATAAGCATGCCACTTATTGTATGATTCCAATGAAGCAATGTCATTGTTCTAACCACAATGGATGCCCACACTGTGCTACAATAAGCCCAAGACCATAGCTAAAATATAAGCCCAATATTAATCAAAATATCTGAACATCCCGGATGTATAACAAAGCACAAGAACCTACCCTTTGTCATCAAGTTCCACAGTCTTCAATTCAATAAAGAAAAGCAGGCCATAGACATGCCTAAACCCATGATATATGCTGATACATCAAGGATCAGGATATTTCACTTCCATAATATCAACTGAATCAGTTACCACACCATTGAATGGCCTGGAACTCTTAAAGTGGATTTGTGCATTGGTGTGAAGTGCGCAAACTCAACTAGATGGCCTGAAACTTTGAAAGTGGATTGAACTATGCATCCCCTAACCTTGCTACTCTGAACCCTAAGCTTACCCTGAACCCTTGCTACTCTGAACCCTAAGCTATCTACAAGCTACATTTATCGTCAAATTCATGATCATCTGCATCAAAGGAACAAATGGTTCTTGTGCCTTGGTAATTTAACTGATCATGCATCAAAGGAACAAATGGTTCTTGTGCCTTGGTAATTTAACGATTTCTGGTTTTCCATAAGGACCAAATAAGGACCTGTGTAACAGTTGTCCATATGCACAAAAGGAAATGCACTTTCTTATACAACGGTAAAAGGAACTTGGTTTCATGAAACCTTGAGTTACAGTTTCATAGTTAGTGAGTATAATGTAAACTACTGCATAACTTTGTTCTACTACTGCAATGTAAACATAGGAGACATGCATTAAAAAACACAAGTTTTACTACTGCATATCTTTGTTCTACTATTGCATTTTCATCTACTCTGAACCTAACCTAAACCTAACCTGAATCTTGCTACTCTGAACCTAACCTGAAGCTTGCTACACAGAATGTCATTCGGTCCTCTCACTCGAAAATAGTGTTCCTCCCCCTCTTCTTCCCAACTCTTCAGATTGACTTGCAGAACAACAACTAGTACTGATCTGCCGGGACCAAGCTAGGTGTTTAGTGTTCAGCCAAGAATGGATCCATAGATCGGCAGCCAGCCTTCTCTATACATGTTTATGAACAGCAAGTACTGAACAGCACGCATCAAGAACCAACAACACCATGGTTCTTCTTGTTCTGCCTGCTCTGTACATGTTTATGAGCTAGGACTGAACATTTCTGTTCTCTGTTTATATAGGTTGCGGTTCTTGAATCGGAGCTGCAGTGGTGAGCGAGAGAACCGGCGGGCGAGATGCTCGGGGAGGTGGCTACAAAGCACGAGCCTGCAGGCCAGTTCACGACTTGGTCACGGCCCATCAATCCAACGCCCGAGAGAGGAGAGGAGAGAGGAAGATAGGAGAGAGAGAAAGGGAGGTCGAGAGACTCACCAGGAGGGAGCGGAGGCGGAGCAGGCGGGCGGGCTAGCGTGGACGGCGGGTTCCTCCACGGACTCCTCCTCCTCGGACGCGCACGACTCGGGCTCCTCCTTCTCCACGTGCAGCTGGCAGGGCTCCTCCTCCTCCTCCTCCACGTGCAGCTGGCAGGGCTCGGGCTCCACCTCCTCCACGTCCTCCTCCTAGAGCGGCGGCAGATCGAGAGCGCGGCAAGGGCACGTTGAGATCGGCGGTGTCGATCGAGATGGGGAGAAGAGGCGTGGCGTACGGATGACTAATAGCAAGGTTAGGCGTGGCGCACACAGCCAAGTGCGCCACGGGTAACAGAAGCACTTGGCTGTGGTGCGCCACGCCTAACTCGTGCTACTAGTCACATAAGAAGCGCTGCCACCCCTATAGACAACTAACATTGCCCTATCCCTTGGTTCCACCAACTCTAATCTAAACTGTGAGCACCTGTGTTGAATTGGTGCCCACCTTTTTTATTTATTTTTAAAATATTTTTAAATATTCCAAAAAATGCCCAAAAGTGTTGATATATGCTACAAAAGTTTTGTTTTGTTTTTAAAATACTTTTATATATTCCAAAAATGCCCAAAAGTGATAATATATGTCATAAAAGTGGTACAAATTAAATATGCTTCAAATATGTCATAATAATTTGTCCATAAATATTACAATCTTTTTCGACCACGCGTTTTACAATATTTTTTGAGCTAGCGTTTTACAATCTTTTTTCCCTTCTTTGTCGCGGTTGAATAATTTAGCCCCGACACTTTAATGTTTCTTCTTTCGAACGGGCTACCTTTTTTGGGTAGGGTTGTCCTTTTTCTTCTTGTGATGTATGTTGCTGCATCGTAGTCGTCGTCATCTTCAATCTTTGGATCGCCGTACTGGTCGAAGTCTTGCTCGTTGGCGACTCCATCCATTCCGATGATGTTTCTTTTTCCTCTCCTCACGACAACACGGCTAGGCTTTGTCGGGTCGGTAATGAAAAAACATTGGTCCACTTTGGTAGCCGACCCACGGTTCATTTTTCGCGCCACGTTTGCACCGGCCTTGGATTTGGCTGCCGGTATAACCATGGTTGTGAAATACTGGTCTTCTCTTCGACGCTCTTTGCCCATCGACACGGAACATTGGCACCTTTTCTCCACAGTAGTCGAGCTCCCGATCTCCTCGATTCTTCCGTAGAATCTTTCCTTCACGTTGTCATCGGTGTAGAATTCCGGCGTTACGCTGAGTTCGATAATCACACTTGTTGTCCTTTTCCTCCGTGTAGAATGTGTAGCCGTTGATATCATCGCTGATAGGTCACCAGGTTTTGCATCGGTCCTGCGACAAGGTGAATATGATCTTTTCCGTCGAGGAAGAATGCGAGCGGGGATTATCAAGGAGCGTCGCCTAAACCAACGCGTGAAATCTGAGTTGTGCTCTTTGATTATTTCTCCCGCCCTCCTCGTATGCCCCGGTCCTCGTACTTCTTCTCGATTAACCTTTTGTGCTTCGTACCCAAGGATCGACCAGTTCTAAATCTTTGTAGCGACGAGGTTTGCTCGATCAAAGTCTGCGTCGAAAATCGAAATGCGCATGCGTATGCGGCGACCTCTCGGTGACCAGATCCGCGAGCTTGCCAAGGTGTCTTGTTGACGGAAGACCGACAGGTTCTCGATGTCTAGATAATTCGCGAAAGAGATGCACTCTTGCCGAAAGCCCTTGGCTATGCTTCCATCTGACGGGACACATTGCGAACGTATCCTTTGATGTGTCCGTTCATCCTTTCGAACGCCATCATGCTGCGGAGGAACATCGGCCCGAGTTGTACGATGTCCTCCACGACATGGACCAGCAGATGCACCATAATGTCGAAGAATGCGGGTGGGAAGTAGACCTCAAGCTCACATGGTATCACCACGATCTCCTCCTGTAGCCTTCCGAGCTGATTCAAGCCAATCGACTTCCTAGAGATGACGTCGAAAAACTTGCATAGGCCAAATAACGTTTCATGGACGTGCTCGTCCATTATCCCTCTTAGTGCGACCGGAAGTACCTGCGTCATTAGCACGGCACAGTCGTGAGACTTCATGCCACTGAACCTCGCCTGCCTAGGTATCTGCTTATCTTGCCCGCGTAGCCGTAAGGAAATTTGACTCCTAGAAGGCACTTGAAAAACTGTTTGATCTCATCCTGTCTTAGAGTGAAGCAAGAAGGAGGGCAGTAATATTCGTTCTTCATGAACTTTTTACACTTCCAACGAACTTGTGTCGTATCCGACTCATGATCATCGTCATCTTCCTGATCATCAGGAGTAGTGCGTCCTCCGTGAAGCTCCTTCCGGATACCCAAGCATATCAGGTCGTGCCTTGCTTTCGGACCATCTTTCGTCCTATCTGGCATGTTGATTATGGTGGTGACCAGACTCTCACACACGTTTTTCGTGATATGCATGATGTCGAGGCTATGAGGCGTGCGGAGAAACTTCCAGTATGGCAACTCCCAGAAAACAGACCTTGTTTTCCATACCTTCATCGTGGCTTGTCTTGTTCTTGCCTCTTCGCTTCTTTCCGGGCTTAGGACAATCTTTCCGGTTTTCAGCAACTCTTCCACTTCTTCGATGCTCCTACGCTGGGATTCCTCGGGTCTCGATTTGCCATCGAACAGGTCTCCACGTTTTCTCCATGGATCATTCTTGCGAGCCACCTCCGTGCGCCATGAACACGGTTTTCGATGACCTGGATCTTTCTCTAGTTGGAGATAGCTTGTGTTATCCATGCACCTAACGCATCGTGGAATCCTTGGATAACCTGCCCGAGATATACCCGCAACTGGATAGTCTTGCACCGTAGTGACCAACGCTCTCATAGTGAAATAATCTTGTGCGACGGCGTCGTAAGTATTGGCTCGATTCCCATAACGTGGCTAGCTCCTCTTTCAACAGCCCGAGATAGTTGATTGATGGTACAGGTTGTTTTGGCCCTTGAATTAGCATACTCATTTGTATGTACTTCTTCTTCATGCACAACCATGGAGGGAGGTTGTACATCCATACAAACACCAAGTGCCAAGTGCGTGCTGCTCTGGCTACGAGCGGATTGAGTCCATCGGTGCTCGCACCAAGCTGATGTTCCTCGAATCTCCACGAATTACGGGAATTCGAGGTCCAATGCTTTCCAGCGACTAGCATCCGAAGGGTGCGTCGAGCTCATCCTTTTCGGGTCATCATCATCTCCGCTTCTTCCTTTCCGCATGCCATCGCATGAGCTTCGCCTTAGGGTCCGCGAAATAGCGCTGCAGAGCGAGGGTGATAGGAAAGTACCATACCACTTTTCGAGGTGCTTTCTTCCCTTTCTTGTATCGACTCACGCACTTACCGGACATGTGGTTTTCTCCGCCCTCGCCCGATAAATGATGCAATCGTTGATGCATACGTGATATCTAACGCGGTAGATCGAGAGGATGACGATTTTCTTGGCATCCTCGATACTAGTTGGACATGTGTTCCCTCCGGAGACGATCGTGCTGTAATGCCATCATATCGTCGAAGCTTGCGTCGCTCAATTTGTGCTTTGCCTTCATCTCCATAGCCTTGAGCGTTACATTCAACCGGGTATCATCGGGCCTGCATCCTTCATACAATGGAGTAACCGTCTTTCTCAAGTTGTGCAAGCTTGGCTTTCTCTAGCGGCAGCCTGGCGTTACTGCCCGCTTGAGAAGCAGCTCTTGCACATAAGGGTCCCGCACCCAGACGTTGTTCCATCATCGCTTCCTCCGCATCTAGATCATCATCATCCCCGCCTTCGTACCTTCACCATCTCCGGAGCCTCTTCATCATCTTGCCCGCTCGCCGTGATGATGATCACCGTCTCCATCATCTACGCCATCGCTTATCCAACGAGTGTATCCATCCATGAAACCATGGCGAGCAGGTGCGCAGATTCCGGAATCTGGTCGATCACCCGATTGAGTTTGCATCTTCGCACGGACATCTTATATCTGTCTTGTTATTTCGTATCATGTCGGCTGTCGCACATTTCAAAAATCTAGCCACAATGCCTTCGCTCATTATGCGGACCATTTTTGCCTGCACGATGTACACGGTACAATTTTGAAGTCTATTAGAACCACATAATGAATGCATGCATGCAATGGTCGATAGAAAATTTCGGCATGACCTATCCTAAAATTAGGACCTTTATGAATGCCAAAAGTCTTGCCAAAATGGAAATGAATCAACATTTTGGCAAAACAAATGGCAACTTGTTCACATACAAACACAAGAGAGAGAGAGACCGATCCATACACACATGAACATATCATTATCCTCTCCATACACACATGCATGAGCATCATCGATACTCTCCATATACACACACATATGACCATCGATCCTCTCCACACATACACACATCATGAGCATCGATCATCTACATAAATATGAGCACATGCATCATCCATATACACATGAACACATCCTTACATGGACAATTTACCGAGATGAGAGACCGATCGCGAGAAAGATGGAAAGGAGAGGTGCGCGCGTCGACCGGAGACGGATAGATGAGAGACCGGAGACCTACTCTATTACTTATGTAACATCCAAAGCAAGTTTTAAATGCTAAAAATGGTGAATGTGTGGAGAAATTGAGGTGGGAAGGAGAAGATCCCGACTAGATCTAAGGAGGAAGAAGAAGGGGAAAGTGAAGTGTGGGGTGGTGGATGTGGTCACACATGTGCACATAAAGTGCTTTCCTAAAAAAATCGACACATCCGTGGCGCACACGGCCCAAGTGCGCCACAGGGAGTACAAACTTCTGTGGCGCACTAGGCGGAGTGCGCCACAGATGCTTTAGTCCTCGTGGGCGCACTCGGTGAGTGCGCCACGTGTTTGTGGCTGTTTGAGCAGAGGTGGGCATGCGCTCGGTCGTGGCGCACCATGCACACGTCGCCTGATGACCCTAACAACCGTGGCGCACATGGCTGTAGCTACAGAAGTTTGGCGTAGGGCCACAGGCCCTGGCCACATATCTGTGGCGCACTATGGTCATGTGCGCCAGGGATGTTCTAGTTATTAGTAGGGCACTGCCCACAGGTGAGCCACGCCTGTTTTAGCCGTGGGGCACTTCAACCATGTGAGCCACGGATGTGCTGATTACCTATAGCCGTTTTCCTAGTAGTGAGGGCGCGTGGGGCCAGGCGAGGGCGGGAGCAGCGCACGCGGTAAGGTCAACGCCCAGCGTGCGGGAACGGACGCGAGCGAGTAGTGAGGGGAAATCGGGGGAAGTGGGATTTCAGCGGGGCTGGCGGAGTGGGTTGGAGCTGGGCCGGTACTACCAGCCCATCCGTGGAGTAATATCGGGCCGCACCGGCAATACCGGTGGTGAGTACCGTGCGGGGCAGATGGCTGGGCCGCACGCAGCGCGCCGCTCAGGGGCGACCGGTAGTACCAAGAGGTACTACTGCTCGGCCCAGTAAAATCTATTTTCCTTTTTCTTTTTAAAAACTGAATATCAATAAATAATTAAACCGCGATAACTTTTGATTGGTAGCTCCGATTGACCCAATTCCAATTGCGTTGGAAAGAGGACGCCAATGGCTACCACAAAAATATTGGTTATCACCAAGTGATGATGTATCATGTATTATAATGTGAGATACCTCACTTGGTGAAAAACCGAAAATCCGCCAAGATCAAAATCGCAACAAGATACAAACATAAGATCCGATTTTGATGAATAAGAGCTTGTTATGGAGATTACCACAAGCTCTATATCCTCACATGGATGTGACCAAATAAAAACCAAATACGATGATGCAAGTATGCAAAGGTTTGAGATCTCTTCGAATGATGTGACCGAATTACTCCTTCGAGAGCCCCTCTTGATAGTACGGTTATCTATCCTAAACCCGGTCTCCCACACACAACATGAGACCGGGAAAAGGGAAAACCTATCAAGATTATACCTTTGCCTTGATCATTCCACTTGAGCTTGATGTAGACGAACTTGACCTTCTCAAGATGGAACGCCTTTCTTGATTCCTCATAATCGATCCATGAACATCGAGGATGGCAAGCATCAAACATGAGATCTTATAGAGATGGCGCATTTTGAGCTTGCACAACACATCTTCTCCTCATTTCATCGACCTTGAAGCCAACACATGCTCCAAGCGAGGCCAATGGACAAATCCTACAAGTGCAACTTAATACACACATTAGTCCATAAGGATTGTCATTAATTACCAAAACCACACATGGGGGCCCACATGTTCTTGCAGTACCAAAGTGGAATCATCATACCGAGGAATAAGCAACTTGGAAAGATAAGATGAGCTTTGGAAAGATCACCCTCACCTATTTGCTAGCCAATCCTAATCTCGAGGGCGAGATTCATCTTAAGGGGGTTAGATTTGTAACATCCCAAATTTCATCAAATCCAAAACATCATGATTGCATTCTTATTATCATGGCATGTTTACATTGCACAAAAAATTTCAAAGTTTAAACCTATAACATCCCAAAAATAAACAAGTTTATGAAGTTCAAATCACCCAAGTTTAGGGTTAACAAAAACTTTTGTTGTTAAAATTAGTAGGAATGCATGTGTGTGCGATTAATGCATAAATTATTGCATTTGCCATGTTTGATTGCTATGAATTATAAGGATTGGTTTAAATATGAAAACAATATCATCTAGATCATTTCCAAGCAGAGTCAAATGAAGAGAAAATAAAATATAAGAAATATGAGAAAATGGTCATTTTGGCCAAACTTGTTCACTAGACCACTTTGGGTGTTCCTAGTCAAAGATTTCTAACAGAAACAAATCCAATTGTTTTCACCCATTGCTAGACCAAGTAAAAGTGAACCCAAGCCCATCTTACAAACCAACAGAAACAAATTCCAAAGGACAATTCAAAATTGAATCAAGTGTAGGTACTAAGATGGCCATTTCTCAAAAACCAACCAAACCACTTCATCTTGGCAAACCCAAGCAATCTCAGACTACCAAGCTTATGAACACAACACTCACCAAAATTCATCCAAAAATTCAAACTTTTAATTCATGCGGCCATTTCATCAAACTATTACTATTCTTGATCAATGCCTTGTCTACCCATTGCCCCCATTTCACTCCCCTTGTCTCCCCTAGTGCCCAACAATGCATTGAAGCACACTACTAGGAAACAGGCTGTTAGTGGCGCATCCGAAATGCCCATCCGTGGCGCACTAGCAGTGCGCCACGGGCCTTGCGCTACGGCTATCTCTCAGCCGTGGCGCACTGCCTAGTGAGCCAAAGAAGTTTAGATACAGGCGTGGCGCACATGCCAGTGCACCACAGAAGTTTGGGCAGGTGCGCCACGCGTATGAAACGATAACCGTGGCACACTAGGGGCTGTGCGCCACGGATATAAATTTCAAAATTCAAAAAAAAGCAGCAGATCTGGATCTCGTCGTCGGTCTGCTGCCGTCGGTGCAGGTCGCCGTCGTCGCCTCCTCGTCGTCACCTTGTTGTCGTCGTCGGAACTGCAAGGAGGAGGAGGATAATAGGAGGAAGAGGAGGAGAAGAGGAGGAGGAGGAGGAGAAGAAGAAGAGGAGGCAGAGGAGGAAGATGAGGAGAAGAAGAGGAGGAGGAGAAGAAGAGAGGGAGGTAGGAAGAGATGGAGGAAGGGAGGTCGACGTCGCCCGTTGTCACTGTGAGGAGGAGGAGAAGGAGGTCGACGTCGCCCGTTGTCACTGTGAGGAGGAGGAGAAGGAGGTCGACGTCGCGCCGTCACTGCAAGGAGAGGAGAAGGAGAAGGGAGAAGGGAGAAGGGAGAAGGAAGAAGGAAGAAGGAAGAAGGAAGAAGGAAGAAGGAAGAAGGAGAAGGGAAAGGGAGAGGAAGAGGGAAAAGGGGAAGGGAAAAGGGGAAAGGAAAAGGGGAAAGGAAAAGGGAGGAGGGCGGGGTGGGGATTCAAATTTGAATCCCGCCCAAGCTTATCCGTGGCGCACTAGGTGTAGGTGCGCTACGGATAAGTCGCCCTGTTTTTTTTTCTGCAGGAAAAAACGGTTTTTTGACCGTAACTTTTTACTCTTTTCGAATTTTGAAAATCTAAAAAATCGCTAAACGACCTAAAGGGGTTGCAAGCGGATCTGGAATCTCGTTCTGGTCATTTTGGTATATTATACGTTTTTTTCGATATCGTATGCAAAAGTTACTACCTTTTACCGTGGCATTACTTTTTTTGCAAATAAAGTCGAAACTCATTTGTTAATTTTACTAGAAGCTATACCACATTACCTACCAAAATATGAAAGGATTTAATTTTTGAAGTGTTTATCATTTTCTTTTATTTTTGGAAAACCTAAAAGCGATCCACGGGGGTGGAGTTGGTGCAGGATAGTTAGGCGTAGGGCACTAGGGCAAGGTGCCCTACTACTAAGTTTATACATCTGTGGCGCACATGCCATAGTGCGCCACCGAATTTTGTGGCCGTTTCACAGCAGAGGGGGGTGTGCGCTTAGGCGTAGCGCACCCCCCCCCCATGTGCGCCACAGATGAGACTAACAACCGTGGCGCACATGACCCTAGTGCGCTACAGATGTTTGGCGTGCGGCCAACAGGCCCCTGGTCCACACACATCTGTGGCGCACTATAGTCATGTGCGCCACGGTTGTTCTAGTTACCCTTAGGGCACTGCCCACAGGTGAGCTACGCCTGTTTTAGCCGTGGGGCACTTCAACCATGTGAGCCACGGATGTGCTGATTACCTATAGCCGTTTTCCTAGTAGTGGCAGCTACACCTCTACCATTTGCACCAGTGTCGCGCCACCCGAGACGCCTTTGCCGGTCAACCGTGGACAACCCGTAGGAGCCAGTGCCCGTTCACGATGTCCAGGAGACAGGCCACCGTCCACCACCACTCCCTGTCCACCCTTCGAGCGCAGCCAAGCTACGGACCACCAAAAAACCGCCGCGCCCAGTTCTCTGCAACCATGCCGAGACCGCGCCAGAGCGCCGCAGCCGACAAGCGCGCACATGTCGCGCCTCGCCTTCACCACGCATACCTGCACTCGCCATGACCGTAGCTACCTCCCAGACACGACTGTTCGCGGCCGCGCGACATGAATCACCTGTACACTGTCTCGAACACCGTTGTTCCTGTGCAGAGCACGGACCACGCCCGACCATCCTCGACCGCCCCGTGCCGTTCCATTAAGCATGCGACGACCGCCAGGAGACACTGCACCGTCCTACGCCCTGAGCCATGCCATTAACCCTCTGTATCGTCATCACCGACGAGCCCATACCCTCCCACTCTGCCTCTCTCGCCGGTGTATAAATAGAGGCCACCCCAGCCCTCATTCGTCACACCATCTCACTCCCCTCTCTCTCAGAACCATCCCTAACCTTTCCACAGAGCAAGGCGAGCACCAGCCCGCCGGAATTAGGCTGGAGTCCGCCGCTGCAGAGGAGGAGAGGAGCCATTGATTGGAGCCACCCCAGGAGCCGCCGCGACCAATGTTCAGACCGCCGTCGTTGACAATGTTGTTCGCCCCCAACGCCAACCCTAGCTGGAGAACAGGTGAGCCACCGCGTACCCCCACCGTCGCCGTTAGGGTTCAGTCTCGCCGGAGCTATCCACCAGAGAGGACAAACTTATGTCGTAGATCTTGTGCTAATCGCACGGCCTAAATTGAAACTTACTGCTTCGGGTCAAATGAGCCGCTGACGCGTGCACACTACTAGGAAAACGCTCGTTAGTGGCGCACGTCGAAAAGCCATCCGTGGCGCACTAGCCGTGCTCCACTAGGCTTGCGCTGCGGCTATCTCCTAGCCGTGGCGCACTTCCTGGTGCGCCACGGTTGTGGCGAGATAGGCATGGCGCACATCCCAGTGCGCCACGGATAGTTATCCAGGTGCGCTACAAAACTTATCTTCTGTGGCGCATGTGGCGGTGCGCCACTAGCCTACGCAGGTGCGCTTTAGACACTATGCGCCACAGAAGCTGTGCCATGTGCGCCACGGATGTTTTTTTTAATTTCAAAGCCAGATGATATACAATACAGATTATATACAATATTACAGGAAGATATACACACATATATAAGATATACAGTTATATATATATATAAATACACAATTCGCAAAACAAGATTGAAACAAATACATATAGATAAGTCCCATACATGAATACATAAGTTATACATTGTTTCGATCAAGTTACAATGTAGTTGGTGACATGCGAATACATGTGTCTCGAACAAGTTAGAGCTCGGAGGCTCGCCTAGACATCTAAACTAGCTAGACACAAACGCGGGATAAACAACCAAAGAAGATAAGCATGATCACCGTGACGAAGGTGTAGGTCTTCATCCGGTTCCTCGCCCTAACTCCTGCTAGATAGCGCGTGTATCTAGATTCCGCCTCCACCATAGTGTTGTACCCTTTGTAGATATTGCCGCTGAAACGGTGCACCTATCTCCGGCAGTCTTCCCAATCATCGTAGACTCTGGGAACCCGTCCCTTGTACACGACGTACCACGTCATCTACAAGTTGACAATAATAATTAACCCGTGTTGAAAAAACCATGTATAATTAAAGTCGCATATGAAGATACACTTATAGAAAGTACTCCTAAATCAAAAAGACCAAACTCAAAAAGCATGCCTCATATATAACTAGGTTGTTTGACACAGGAATATGCTATGATGGAACTGTCCGCCAAGTAGGATGCACAACACCTAGACCTGTGCATACCACAAGGCGGACAATCCCATCGCAACACATTCACATATATAGTGTGCCACGACATTTCAATCATCGGCATTCTCAAAAAAAGACCAAAGTAACTCAAAACTCATGCCTCATATATAACTAGGTCATTGGACACATGAATATGCTATGACGGAACTATTAGCCAAGTAGGATGCACAACACCTGTACTTGTGCATATCAGAAGGCTAACTATCCTGTCGTAGCACATTCACATATATAGTGTGCCATGACATTTCAATCATCGGCATTATTCTCGAAAAAAGACCAAAGTAACTCGAAAAGAATTCCTCATATATATATATACATAGGTCGTTGGACACAGGAATATGCTACGATGGAACTGTGAGCCATGTAGGATGCACAAGACCTGGACTTGTGCATATAACAAGGCTCGCAATCCCGTCGTAGCACATTCGCATATATATTGTGCCACGACATTTCAATCATTAGCATTATTCTCGAAAAAGACCAAAGTAAATCAAAAAGAATGCCTCATATATATACATAGGTCGTTGTACACAGGAATATTCTACGACGGAACGGTGAGCCAAGTAGGATGCACAAGACCTGGACTTGTGCATATCACAAGGCTCACAATCCCGTCGTAGCATATTCACATATATAGTGTGCCACAACATTTCAATCATCATCTTGCATTTGCTTGCATAAAAAAATTTGCGTAAAAACCTATTTTTGTTTTCTAAATGCCCCGTCTTTGTTCAAACACAAAACCGGGTCTCCGGATTAATTTGTTTTGTCGGTCAACGGTTTGCAAAAGTCCCGTTTGTAAATAATAAAATATTGAATTGTTTTTAGGGGGCAGCCAACCGGGCCGATCCGACCCAGTCGGCCACCCCCAGTCAAAACGGTCCACCTAAACCCTTTTCTACCTGGTTCTAAACTACCCAGCCACTCCCAGCCCTCCACCTCACCTCCCTGAGCCACCTCACCCCCTGGACCCCCAATACCCACCCGCCTTGCCACCTCATCAATCCCTCCCCACTTCCCCAACCGACCAGGCCACCTGGGCGGGGCCCCCACCGCCCCTTGGACGACCCCACCCCACTCCCTCTCCCCTCCTGATCCCACTCCCTCTGTCCCACGTGCCCCTTCCCAACTCCACCCCCTCTCCCTGTCCCCCTGGCCCCACCGGCCCTGCCCTTTCCCTAGCCCCACCGCTCCTGTACCCGAACCCCACCCACGCCTCGCTCCTCTCTCTCCCTCCCTTTCCCGAGCCTCGTCCCCGCCCCTTCTTCCTCACCTTCGGCGTCTGCCGCCACCGGCCGCCTCCCTTCAAGCTCCCGGCCGGCCGCTGCCCACCTCTTTCTCCGCCGCCGGCGCGCCCTGCTCGCCCTCCTCCCCTTCGGCTCCTCCCTCTTCTCCTCCCCGAGGTGGCCCTCCCGCCGTCCTTCCCATCGCGCTCGCCGCCTCCCTGCATCCGTCTCCGTCGCCTCCTCCCGAGCACGCCACGCCACCTCCCGTCTGGGGCTCCACCCAGCCAACGGCGGTACCGCTGCCACCGCCACTGCCCTCCGTCCTTCCGCCCCTCGCCCGCTCTGTCCAGCCCGGCGCGCCGCCCGCCCTCAGCCCGGCCCGGCATGGCCCGCGTCTCCACCGCCGCCCCCTGAGCGCCTCCGACCGCCGGCCCGATCCTCCCTCTGCCTCACCGCGCCGCTTTCCCCTCTGCCTCACCGCGCCGCGGACCCCTCGCCTCGCCGGCCTTCCTCCTCCGACCTCCCCCCACTGCCAGAGCCGCGGCACCCTCTCCCGGCCGCCCTTTGAGCTCTCCTTGTCGCCGCCCCCTCACCAAGCGTCCGCCTCCCTCTGCAACCGCTGCCAAGGCGCCTGCCACCGTCGGGCTCTCCTCTATCGTGTCGCCCTGCCCTTCCTCAACAACCGGCTGGAGCCTGAGCAAACGTCCACAAGTTCACCGGTGTTCTGCATGCAAGGTCTTCGCTACTGCTAACGCGCTTCAGTCAAGACCACCTCTACAACAGTACAGTTGGTGATCGAGTATGTACCATGCCAAGATGACGAAAGCCGTCCCAACAACAAGACCTTCTGGAAATGTACCGTCACAAGCCGAGAACCTTCGTGTTCCACCAAGTTCTCCGTCACGGAACACCAAGATCTCCCAGTGCCGAGACCCGAGTCCGACACCGACAATCGAAACCGCGGAACCGACAAGTTCGCCTACCCGGACACCGTGCGACAAGATCTTCCCGAACCCGATAGCTGCCAAGGACGTCGACACGGATACACCGCGTTCTCCATCGGGGGCACCAAGGCCGTCGACATGAAACCGGAGGACGTCAAGCACTGCACCCCGGACGCCAAGACCGTCCCGATACACGGACCCGACAAGATCTGCGCGACGGCAAGATCGGCCGCTTGGAACCAAGTTCTCCGTCACGACAATTTCTCCATCTTGTATCCGATCTCGTCGAGCCGTTCTCCCGTCGAACCCTGAGACCGAACCCCGAACCCCGAAACCAAGATCGTCGAACCCTAATGTGTGACCCTAAGCCCCTATTTTTATAATAAGATATAATTGTTGCATATTTAATTGTTCATCTCGCATACATATCATGTGGTTTGGGGGCATTATGCCGATTCACATCATAATTAAATATGGGGTCCATATGCGGGCAAATCCAGTCGTATATTGGCCTCATTTAAATTTGTGTAGCGAACCGATGCTATCTCTTGCCATGTTAAGACAACACCTAAATTGCGGGGGTTCTAAATAACTTGAACCGTTTAATTAAATGTCGGGACCCCGGTTCCGCTTAATATGATCTAATTGCATCGCATCCTGGCCATGTCATACATCATGCATGCATCATGCCCGATCTTTTGCCGTAGTATTAAATATTGCATCCGCTGTTCTTCTAGTGTTTTGCTTCTTCGCGGATAAGACCGTTGAGTTGATGCGAGTGTCGACCCGATCTTCGGTTGAACCTTCGGCAATGTTCTCAGGCGAGCATCTCCCCCTTTCTACCTATCTTACTTTTATAGTATTTATTCCCTCCTGTTGATCTATTGCTATCTGTATTGCGATGCTCTAGTTTTCGTACCCGTGATATCCCTTGCAGCCTTATATTGCCTTGGACACCTCCTATCACCTGTTGTGTGGTAGATAGTTGGACCTGCGCGTCGTAGTCGCTTGCTCAAGAGCTGTTGCGTGTTGTCAAGTGCCACAGTTGTTGGAGTTTTGCCGCATGTTCAATGTTGGAGATGATCATGGCTTTCATTACCGTTCACTTTATTTACTGTTTAACAACTAAGATTGAAGTAGGTAAGCAGAGGAACAGGTGGGCAATAGATGTTATTTGGTTGTTAACCATCCACTTGTGTCCCGTAGGACCCCGAGTACTTGATACTTGTTCCTGGAATATTCGCGCTATCCACATCCGGGAGGATTATGGGACCCCCCTGAGCCAGAGCTTGATTCATTCTTATTTCTTGGGGCCACAAACTAGTTTGAGGTTTTATTTACTATCCTGTACTTATGCCATGCTTTACTGCTTTATTACGATTGTGCGAGGAGCACTGTCTCTTTGTTAGGTAAGCGGAGTGTTTTCGTGATCGACAATCCCAGTTTTGGGTTCCCGATCGTTCTGACCAGCGCAAACCTTGAGTCCGTCTCGAGTCAGCTAACCGTTGGTGTACTCAATGGGGTGGACCCGAAATATTTCTGAATCCTGTGATTGCTTTGTCGTGAAGGCCTTGTTGGGTTTTGATTTGGTTTTCGAGGTTGATCGAGTGTGTTGCTATTTGTGCACCCTCAGGTAAAACTTTCTGAAAGTCGTGTCCGCGGTTATGGACGACTTGGAGCACAGTATCTCGATCATAGACAACTATAACTAAAGTAGTGCTATAAATTTGACTTTATAATGACTAGTAATCAGCTTCACTATAATGGAATGGCTAAATAAAACTGCCAACAATTGCTTGTTTGGGTTTTCGCTTGCTACCGTTGTATCTGACTAGTAAGTATTGCAATTATAACGGAATGGCTAAATAAAAGTACCAACAACTGCTGGGTTTTGGGATATCTCATGCTATTTGTATCTGACTAGTAAGTGTTGCAACTACAACGGAATGGTTAACTAAAATTGCCCACTGCTTATTATATCAGGATGACTATCTATACCTGACTAGTAATTGCCGCAACTATAACGGAATGAGTAAAACTGCCAACGGTGTGAGTTCCTCGGTTGACTTCCTCGATTGGTCTCGAGGGGGAAATACCAGGATGGGTTTGTTTGGTGTTAGATTCAGGTTGGTTCTGAATAGGTCCTTCTTATCCCTCTCTGATAGCCGACAGTTATATCGAGTCTCTATAGGTTGTTTAGTGCATGCTGCGCTGCCGCTCAGTCCACCATACCTATGTAGGCGAGGACCGCCGAATTCTAGCCTCGCCGTGTCTCGGCCTCGATCGACCGCTCTCTTTTTCCTTTGCCCTTTGTCGGCACCCCTTTTGTTTAAGCAGGTTTTGAGATCGACGTCGTTAGCAGGGTTACCCTTCCGGCTTGCCCTGGGCAGGGTTATGGACGCCATTGGTTATTCTTCAGGGCTCTTAGCCCCATTTGCATCTTGTCCGTAGCTGGCCGCTCTATCGTTTTCAAGGTGATTTGGATCTTTGTTCTGTATATCTGTATTCTTGACTCATGGAGTCGTGTTGTATATATATCTGTTCTGTGGGTCCCATCGAGGACTGTTGTGTAATGTTATTACTTCGTTTTCCACCCGCACGCAAGTGCCTGGTGGGAACCTTCGAATCGTTTCTATGCGGGGTTTGGCGGGAAGCGCTGAAACTTGCATAGGGCCGATTCTGAGGGTGTTACAGAGTGGTATCAGAGCTCAGCAGTTGCGATACCCCACAAGTCCAGCCTGTAGGATAACCTAGCTAACGGCCGTAGTAGAGTGTCAAAACTATTTTTGCAAAAATCGGTTGGATAGATCTGGTTAGGTCTGCTTTTACTCCTTACCCCTCTGCTATTCTCCTCTTACCTCTACGTGTTTTGAATCCGCTCTCCTCTCCCTCTTCGAGTCCAGGATTTCTCGTGGTTGGGTTCCATCGTACCTTCAGGGTTTCGCTTCCTCCTTTGGTAACGGTGTTGCTACATCTGGTCTTCATGCTATCCGAGGAATCCTTCGTCTGGTGGACTTCTCTTTGTTCCTTCTCGTGCCTTCCGGTGTTTCCGACGCGACGACATCATCTACGCCAGATCCGATGCAGAGTCTGCATCACTCCTTTTTTTCCGAACCTCGCTTGTCGAGATCTTCAGTCTAATTCCGAGTGTTGGTTGCATAATCCGCCTTTTCGTGTGCAGAGTAATGGTTTGGGTGCGCGATGGACTGATCACCATCCGACTACTCTTATCATTCGCTCTTGTACATCGAATTAGTGGATCCAGCAATTTTACTCCGTCCACGGAAGCTAGAGGTGGCTTTATGTTGATACCTCTACCTTCGACCTTTTGTTCCCGGAGTGTTCTCTCGACGATCACGGACAACAACTCTTGTTAGTGGTGTCGCAAGGATCTACACGAAGCGAGAAGATGCAGATCACCGACCTTCTTTCCGGTACCATGAGGCAAATCTCGAGGGCGAGATCCATTGTTAGTGGTGTCAAATTGTGGCATCCCGCAAAACCACTGCTAGAAAATCGCGTTGTTTTTGTGCATTGCATCATCATGACCTCATGCTCATGTCATCATGTCACATTGCATTTGAGCATCGTCATCATCTTGCATTTGCTTGCATAAATCTATTTGCGGAAAAACCTATTTTTGTTTTCTAAACGCCCCGTGTTTGTTCAAACACAAAACCGGGTCTCGGATTAATTTGTTTTGTCGGTCAACGGTTTGCAAAAGTCCCGTTTGTAAATAATAAAATATTGAATTATTTTTAGGGGGCAGCCAACCGGGCCGATCCGACCCAGTCGGCCACCCCGAGTCAAAACGGTCCACCTAAACCCTTTTCTACCTGGTTCTAACCTACCCAGCCACTCCCAGCCCTCCACCTCACCTCCCTGAGCCACCTCACCCCCTGGACCCCCAATCCCGACCTGCCTTGCCACCTCACCAATCCCTCCCCACTTCCCCAACCGACCAGGCCACCTGGGCGGTGCCCCCACCGCCCCCTGGCCGACCCCACCCCACTCCCTCTCCCCTCCTGATCCCACTCCCTCTGTCCCACGCGCCCCATCCCAACTCCACCCCCTCTCCCTGTCCCCCTGGCCCCACCGGCCCTGCCCTCTCCCTAGCCCCACCTCTCCTGTACCCGACCCCCACCCGCTCCTCGCTCCTCTCTCTCCCTCCCTCTCCCGAGCCCCGTCCCCGCCCCTTCTTCCTCACCTCCGGCGTCTGCCTCCACCGGCCGCCTCCCTTCAAGCTCCAGGCCGGCCGCCGCCCACCACTTTCTCCGCCGCCGGCGCACCCTGCTCGCCCTCCTCCCCTTCGGCTCCTCCCTCTTCTCCTCCCCGAGGTGGCCCTCCCGCCGTCCTTCCCATCGCGCTTGCCGCCTCCTTGCATCCGTCTCCGTCGCCTCCTCCCGAGCACGCCACGCCACCTCCCCGTCGCCGGGGCTCCACCTGACGCCGCCGGCGCGCGGTACCGCAGCCACCGCCACCGGACCTCCAGATTTCCCTTCGCCCCGCTCCGGCCAGCCTGAAGGCCGCCGGCTGCCGCCATGCCCGCGTCTCCACCCGCCGCCTGGCGCCTCACCTGCCCGATCCTCCTCTGCCTCAAGGCCGCTTTCCCCTCTGCCTCACCGCGCCGCGGACCCCTCGCCTCGCCGGCCTTCCTCCTCCGACCTCCCCCTCCCGCCAGCGTTGCAGGAGCCGCCGGCACCCCTCTCCGGCCGCCTGCCCGAGCTCTCCTTGGTCGCCGCCGCCCCCTCACCAAGCGTCCACCTCCCTCTGCAACCGCTGCCAAGGCGCCTGCCTCCGTCGGCCTCTCCTCTATCGTGTCGCCCTGCCCTTCCTCGACAACCGGCAGGAGCCTGAGCAAACGACCACAAGTTCCCCAGTGCTCTGCATGCAAGGTCTTCGCTACTGCTAACGCGCTTCAGTCAAGACCACCTCTACAACAGTTCTGTTGGTGATCGAGTATGTACCATGCCAAGATGACGAAAGCCGTCCCAACAACAAGACCTTCTGGAAATGTACCGTCGCAAGCCGAGAACCTTCGTGTTCCACCAAGTTCTCCGTCACAGAACACCAAGATCTCCCAGTGCCGAGACCCGAGTCCGACACCGACAATCGAAACCGCGGAACCGACAAGTTCGCCTACCCGGACACCATGCGACAAGATCTTCCCGAACCCGATAGCTGCCAAAGACGTCGACACGGATGAACCGCGTTCTCCATCGGGGGCACCAAGGCCGCTGACATGAAACCGAAGGACGTCAAGCACTGCACCCCGGACGCCAAGACTGTCCCGATACACGGACCCGACAAGATCTGCGCGACGGCAAGATCGGCCGCTTGGAACCAAGTTCTCTGTCACGACAATTTCTCCATCTCGTATCCGATCTCGTCGATCCGTTCTCCCGTCGAACCCTGAGACCGAACCCCGAACCCCGGAACCAAGATCGTCGAACCCTAATGTGTGACCCTAAGCCCCTATTTTTATAATAAGATATAATTGTTGCATATTTAATTGTTCATCTCGCATACATATCATGTATTTTGGCGGCATTATGCCGATTCACATCATAATTAAATATGGGGTCCACATGCGGGCAAATCCAGTCGTATATTGGCCTCATTTAAATTTGTGTAGCGAACCGATGCTATCTCTTGCCATGTTAAGACAACACCTAAATTGCGGGGGTTCTAAATAACTTGAACCGTTTAATTAAATGTCGGGACCCCGGTTCCGCTTAATATGATCTAATTGCATCGCATCCTGGCCATGTCATACATCATGCATGCATCATGCCCGATCTTTTGTCGTAGTATTAAATATTGCATCCGGTGTTCTTCTAGTGTTTTGCTTCTTCGCGGATAAGACCGTTGAGTTGATGCGAGTGTCGACCCGATCTTCGGTTGAACCTTCGGCAATGTTCTCAGGCGAGCATCTCCCCCTTTCTACCTATCTTACTTTTATAGTATTTATTCCCTCCTGTTGATCTATTGCTATCTGTATTGCGATGCTCTAGTTTTCGAACCCGTGATATCCCTTGCAGCCTTATATTGCCTTGGACACCTCCTATTACCTGTTGTGTGGTAGATAGTTGGACCAGCGCGTCGTAGTCGCTTGCTCAAGAGATGTTGCGTGTTGTCAAGTGCCACAGTTGTTGGAGTATTGCCGCATGTTCAATGTTGGAGATGATCATGGCTTTCATTACCGTTCACTTTATTTACTGTTTAACAACTAAAATTGAAGTAGGTAAGAAGAGGCAGAGGTGGGCAATAGATGTTATTTGGTTGTTAACCGTCCACTTGTGTCCCGTAGGACCCCGAGTACTTGATACCTGTTCCTGGAATATTCGCGCTATCCACATCCGGGAGTATTATGGGACCCCCCCTGAGCCAGAGCTTGATTCATTCTTATTTCTTGGGGCCACAAACTAGTTTGAGGTTTTATTTACTATCCTGTACTTATGCCATGCTTTACTGCTTTATTACGATTGTGCGAGGAGCACCTGTACTGTTTAGGTAAGGAGTGTTTTCGATATCGACAAGCCCAGTTTTGGGTTCCCGATCGTTTACTGACCAGCGACGCAAACCTTGAGTCCGTCTCGAGTCAGCTAGCTTCGCTATGTGTACTCAATGGGGTGGCCCCCTGAAATATTTCTGAATCCTGTGATTGCTTTGTCGTGAAGGCCTCGTTGGGTTTTGATTTGGTTTTTCCGAGGTTGATCGAGTGTGTGTTGCTATTTGTGCACCCCTGCAGGGTAAAACTTTCTGAAAGGCGTGTCCGCAGTTATGGACGACTTGGAGCACAGTATCTCGATCATAGACAACTATAACTAAAGTAGTGCTATAAATTTGACTTTATAATGACTAGTAATCAGCTTCACTATAATGGAATGGCTAAATAAAACTGCCAAGAATTGCTTGTTTGGGTTGTCGCTTGCTACCGTTGTATCTGACTAGTAAGTATTGCAACTATAACGGAATGGCTAAATAAAAGTACCAACAACTACTGGGTATTGGGATATCTCATGCTATTTGTATCTGACTAGTAAGTGTTGCAACTACAACGGAATGGTTAACTTAAATTGCCCACTGCTTATTATATCAGGATGACTATTTGTACCTGACTAGTAATTGCCGCAACTATAACGGAATGAGTAAAACTGCCAACGGTGTGAGTTCCTCGGTTGACTTCCTCGATTGGTCTCGAGGGGGAAATACCAGGATGGGTTTGTTTGGTGTTAGATTCAGGTTGGTTCCGAATAGGTCCTTCTTATCCCTCTCTGATAGCCGACAGTTATATCGAGTCTCTATAGGTTGTTTAGTACATGCTGCGCTGCCGCTCAGTCCACCATACCTATGTAGGCGAGGACCGCCGAATTCTAGCCTCGCCGTGTCGCCTCGATCTTGACCGCTCTCTCTTTTTCCTTTGCCCTTTGTCGGCACCCCTTTTGTTTAAGCAGGTTTTGAGATCGACGTGGTTAGCAGGGTTACCCTTCCGGCTTGGCCTGGACAGGGTTATGGACGCCATTGGTTATTCTTCAGGGCTCTTAGCCCCATTTACATCTTGTCCGTAGCTGGACGCTCTATCGTTTTCAAGGTGATTTGGATCTTTGTTCTGTATATCTGTATTCTTGACTCATGGAGTCGTGATGTATATATATCTGTTCTGTGGGTCCCATCGAGGACTGTTGTGTAATGTTTTTACTTCGTTTTCCACCCACACGCAAGTGTCTGGTGGGCACCTTTGAATCGTTTCTATGCGGGGTTTAGCGGGAAGCGCTGAAACTTGCATAGGGCCGATTCTGAGGGTGTTACATCTATAGTTTGTAACTACAACTAGGCCAACATCAAGCCTTCTAGATCGGCTTAGGGAACAGGAGGATGCCTTGTCTCGTCATGAACTTCCTATAGTCACCCTGCATCTCTAGGCGATCTTCTATGTCACGGTTATTGGGGATATTTCCTCTATAGAAGATCCCCCCCCCCCGAAGTCATGACATCATGAAAGATGATTTCCCCAAACTACTGCTGGATGCGATACATCTCTTGTTTAATATCTGAATTAGTGATCTTGGCCTTTGCTTCGGCCCACTGTTTGAGATTATCTGGCAGCGTAGAATTCTGCTGGTCTAGTAGGAACACCCTCATGTGATGGATTGCGTAGTAGGCTTCCTTCTTACTGTTTTCCGGCTGCTTCACGCAGGGGAACTCCGTTACGTGGTTGAAGACGTGCCTGCCGAACATGACCTTCGTACGCACGAAGGTGGTGCCTTCCGTCGAGGCATAGCTAGTGAGAGCATCATCCAGAACTTCCTTGATCTTGTCATAGTGTTTCTTCTTTTCTAAACTCCCCGAGTCGAAATACATGGCGTGGGAATGCTTCGGCGATAAGGATATGAGCATACAGTGTTCATCTCTGCGCAAAAAATTCAAATGGAATGTGTTGGAAAAAGAATGATGATAGTCTAATAAAGCCAATCGACGGTGGCGAGTGAATAACGACTTACTCGGGAAAGTAAGGAACAAGAATGTATTCCTTTGTCTTGTTCGCCATGAAGATTCTCTTTAGGTACGAGGCCACGATACGTCGTCCAGCGGGGGAACCCATGGAGCCGTCATGCATGTAGTAGGGGTCCACTATAGCGATGCCCGGTTTGTTCTCTCTAATGATCTGCATGGCTAGGGTGAGAAAAAATAGGCGGACCATGGTATAGTGCAGCGGGTATAGGTGGAACATATTGAAGATGTCGTCAAACCGTAGGAAGAACAGATCTGCAGGGGCATTATCAACGAAGCCCAAGCCTGGTGGCACCTTAACCACGAATACCGGGCGCGAGGGATCTTTCTCCGCCAGAAGGAGTCTCTCTATCATCAGCACGCCATCATGCACACTCTCAATTTCTGAACTGGCGAGCCTCCGCAAATTCTCAGGTAGCATGGGCTCACCCACAACATGAATCGTCCACATAATACCCTCGGGTCTTGGTGGCCCGTCGCGAAACCTGATCGGATTCGTAGTTGATGCCACCGGATGGCTCGAGCTGCTAGATTTTCTTTTCCTGCCCTTTTTTCCTTTTGGAGAGCGGGAAGGGAACCGCAATCTTAGCACCGACCGCCCTATGTAGTGTGTCAGGGCTTAGAATAAAGGGCCAGTTGGTTGTATCAGTTGGCTCTGTAAAAGCGCAAGCTGGAGGCGTCTCCTGAGAACCAAACAAACGCTTGGTGATAGTGGGTTTCTCTGTGGGGCCACCAGCTAGGTCTTCGTCGCTAAACTGAGTGTTGAAGAAGTGATCATTCTAGTCTTCGTCGTCCTCTCCCGGATCCTGCGCCATGTGCATATCATCAACATGATCATCCGACCCACCGCGTGGAGGTGACGGCGAGGGCGGTAAGGGGGCCTTGCCACCGCTTGTCGCCGCACGACGGTGGTCTTTGTTCTGTGGCGTGATGGCCCCCGCTGTCCCCAAACGGATCATGCTCTTTGGCCATTGCAAGAATAAGCCGATGCAACTTCCGAGGACAGTCGGCTCTTCTTCATCCGCGACTGGTGGTTGAATGGGAGGTTCCAGGTCATCGCAGCCCCTTAGCACCCCACTAATTTTAACCCTGTGCATGCTATCTGGCATCGGACTTGAGTGGAACATGCGCTGCAAGGGTTGAACGATGGTACCCTTGGCAATATCCCTCAGCTCGTTGTTCACGTAACATAAGAGATTGCAGGGAACATCCGTCTGCGGAAAAAATGTAGGCGTCGTCAGAGATGCCATAAGAGTAATAGATGGCATGGAAGGCGGTAAAGAAATTTGTTTACCGTGATGGCGTCGAGATCGGCTAATGTCGAGGCACCGCATATGGCGACGGGCGTGCAAGAGATGGAGGGGCTGCTTGATGGCGCGGTGCTGGCCGCCGATGTATTCTCCCTACCGGGTTCTTGGAGCTCCGATGCTGCCGCGACGATGGCAGGGGGGCCACCAACATGTCCGGCGCCGCGGCGATGGTAGGGGGAGTCACCAACACTTGCAGCGCCGCGGTGCTAGAGTGGCTGCTGACCATGCTTCGACTCGGGCACGACCCTACTCGACCACCCGCACTCCAGTTCACTATTGAGTCCACCAAGGTAGGCAGGATGGACGTGAGGGTGATTGCCAGGTTGTCTTGGACGATCTGTGGGATCCGCGCCACTTGTTCCTTAAGTTCTTGAACCTCACAGTTTTCCTCCTCGCTCCTTCCCGTAGGTGCCACCCACGTCCTCGGGGAGGGACCAAAATGATCCACCCAATTCTTACCCCCGAGGCCGGCCAGCCGATGACGGCTTCTTCGTAACCAGGTCTATTTTCTTGGCCCGGTTCATCGCCCTGTTAAAAGGGTTATGACACCGAGTGGCCTCCGTCGACCCCTGGGATGAGGACCCCGGGGATCCATGACTAGAAACAATTTCCTCCTCCTGCAGAAGAAGTAACAATGAATCATTTAGAAACTAGACTTCATTGATTAGAATGCAATCGAGTTGATCCACGGTAATTAGATTACTTACCACAATTTCCTTGAATTCCTTCACCGCAGGATCCGCGGTGAGGTTTTTGGTTTTTGGGTCCACCTGGTAACGGGCCTTGATGAAGTTTCGAACCTGCCCAGGTTCGAATTTCGCAAAGGGGTTTTCTATCCCCTTAGATCTATACTCTTCGTCCTCCTTATTCCATTTTTCCTCCGCGGTTCTGTATCCACCAGATCCAAGATGGTGATGACCTATATTCATCGCCTGCAGCACCTTTCCCCGATTAATATTGGCTAGGTCTCTTTCGGATTCACACCTCTCCTTGAACTCCTAGAACTGGTCTTCGGTGATCTGCGGGTCAATCTTCTGGATCTCCTCGAGACTTTTTCCTTCTTTACAGATCTTATTCTTTATCCGGGTTCTCTAGCTAGCCAGGGTGGTGCTCATCTTTGGACTTTTTCCTTCTTTATAGATCTTCGTTCCCATGATAATTTGTGTTCTGATACTCAACGGGGAACTTGTATCTTGCGTGCAGCTTCTCGAAGAGGAGTGTGCGCAAGTGGCCATTATCATTATGCCGGAGATTCTCGATGTTGATCGAGATGGTTGTCCGGGTGATCACCGCCACTTGCCCACCGTACCCTCTGACGACAAGGTCAGTCTCCAAAGGAACCCCTGTTGGGCTCACTTCAGTAATTTCCTCCCTGATGGTGCCGACCGTGTTCGGGCGCCATTCCTTCGGCTTCTTCTTCTTAGGAGGATTGCTACCACACCCTGAGCCCTCGCCGCCATCAGTGGTTTCATCACCCGCCGTTCCTTCGGCTTCTTCCTCCGCGTCTTCCATCTCATCATCCTCGCTCTCCGAAGGATGGTATTCTTCATCGTCTTCTAGCCACTGGGCCGCCTCCCAGAATGTCAATTGTTTATTCGGAGGTCTGAGTTATCCTTCAGCGCTGATGCGCTTAGAACATCCAGCCTCGTCGTTGTCACACATCTTTGCACTAATAAAAAACAAATAATTGGTTAAATGCACGGAAAAAACCGGCATGACCTTTGATAATTTTCTTAAACTAGGAATGTCCGATTTCTGCCGAAACGGAAGTTAATCAACATTCCAGCAAAAATCGGCATAATAAAGTGCTTCGTACAAGCACAAGCACAACCAGCACAGCCAGTACATTACCAGCACATTACCGGCACAACAAGCACATCAAGATCATTACTAGGTATATAAAAATAAATGGCCATATCCAGCAACACATATAGTAGTAGCAGCATAGTAGTTTTTTGTAGCCAGCAGCACATATAGTAGTAGCAAGCAGCCAGCAACACATATAGTAGTAGCAGCCAGCAACACATATAGTAGTAGCAGCCAGCAACACATATAGTAGTAGCAGCACATACTGCTAGAAAAAATACATAGTGCCTATATGAACAACAATGCCTAGATGATAAAAAACAGTAGCACATATAGTTTTCCATCAAGTCTAGAAAAAGGTTATGCCTAGCATCACAAACAGTACCTTGACATTCATATTGATGCAATGATGCTGGTACTGTTACTCAGTAATTGTTGAGTCATGTCAAGTATGCAATTATGGCATATCATTAATGTAGTACATAGTAGTATAGAACAGGGAATACTAGGACTATTCAGTTTCTTTTGGATTCTTATTTGGTGCTAAAAATATCAAGGGTGGTTTCGTCGTTGTTATGGGAAGTATGATTTTGCAAGTTTCATAATATGCAAGATTGTCTGATTGTGTAAGTTCTATAGCATGCAAGTACAATCAGTCAGTCATATGATTCAGGGACCCAAACAAAACAGTCACTGTCACTCCAACCAAACCCCTTTCACTCCAGTACCAAATGACATTACAGCGGCAGAATAATAGTGAAATTACATTGTTGTATACAAAAATCAGATAATAATTAACTAAAAATACCATTACAGCATGATCTGGGCCCAACTCCCCTACTAACTCACTGCATGATCTGGGCCGTGCCATCCCACATGCATCCTATGCAGCGACTAAGTCTAAAACTGAAACAAACCTAGCTATTGTCAGCTGTAACTTGCACAAACACACATGCCACACTCTGAACTTTATTCAGACTAACTGAACATCTAAACTAAGAGAGTGAACTGCATTGATTTAAGCCAACACAGTGGGATCACATAGCAGGAAATTTATCAAGCCAACACCTTCTTCCTGTGCGTGAGCAGCGGGAGCGCCCAGTCCGTGAGCGTCCGCCCCAGAGTACGTCATGACAGGCAAGCCAACATGCTCTAGATTATCTTGAGAGCAAAGCCATGGGGACCTGTTTGTTGCAAGATCACCAGAGATCTCTGTACTTTTCAGTTGCGTGCATTCAGCAGCAGACCAGTGTGATGGGCACTTGTGTGTGACTGCAGGGCACCTGACGGCCATGAGCGATGTGTACACCTATGGGGTGGTGCTGCTAGAGCTGTTGACAGGGCGCAAGTCGCTAGAAAGGTCGAGGCCGGTGAGGGAGCAGATGCTCACAGGTAGGACTAGTCAGATAAGAGGGCTGCCACCCCCATAGTTATCACTAGCACTGCCTTATCCCACTGGTTTCGCCCACTGCTCTATTCTAACCTGTGAGCACCCAGGTTCGAATCCTGGTGCCCACCTTTTTTATTTTTATTTTAAAAATATTATTAAATGTTCCAAAAAATGCCCAAAAGTGGTGATATATGCCATAAAAGTTTTGTTTTGTTTTTAAAATACTTTTAAATATTCCAAAAATGCCCAAAGGTGATAATATATGTCATAAAAGTGGTACATATATGATTCAGATATGTCATAATAATTTGTCCGTGATACAAATATGTCATAATAATTTGTCCATGAATATTACAATCTTTTTCAACGACGCTTTTTACAATCTTTTTTCCCTTCTTTGTCGTGGTTGAATAATTTAGCCCCGCCACTTTAATGTTTCTTCTTTCGAACGGGCTACCTTTTTTGGGTAGGGTTGTCCTTTTTCTTCTTGTGATGTATGTTGCTGCATCGTAGTCGTCGTCATCATCAATCTTTGGATCACTGTACTGGTCGAAGTCTTGCTCATTGGCGACTCCATCAATCACACTTGTCCTTTTCCTCCGTGTAGAATGTGTAGCCGTTGATATCATACGCCTGATAGGTCACCAGGTTTTGCATCGGTCCCTGCGACAAGGTGAATATGATATTTTCCGTGTCACAAGGATGCGATCGCAGGGGATTATCAAGGATCGTCTGCCTAAACCAACGCGTGAAATCTGAGTTGTGCTCTTTGACTATTTCTCCCAGCGTCCTCTGTATGCCCCGGCACTGTACTTCTTCTCGATTAACCTTTTGTGCTTCTGTACACAAGGATCGACCAGTTCTAAATGTTGTAGCGCGACGAGTTTTGCTCGATCAAATTCTGCGCATCGAAAATCAAAGTCTGCATGCAGTATGCGACGACCCTCTCGGTGACCAGATCCGTCGAGCTTGCCAAGGTGCCTGTTGACGGGAAGCCGACAGGGTTCTCGATGTCTAGATAATTCGTGCAGAAAGAGATGCACTCTTCGGCCAGAAAGCCCTTGGTTATGCTTCCATCTGGACGGGACCTATTGCGAACGTATGCTTTGATGTGTCTGTTCATCCTTTTGAACGCCATCATGCTGCGGAGGAACATCGGCCCGAGTTGGACAATGTCCTCCACGACATGGACCATCAGATGCACCATAATGTCGAAGAATGCGGGCGGGAAGTAGACCTCAAGCTCGCATAGTATCACCACGATCTCCTCCTGTAGCCTCCCGAGCTGATTCATGCCAATCGACTTCCTAGAGATGACGTCGAAAAACTTGCAGAGGCCAAATAACGTTTCACGGATGTGCTCGTCCATTATCCTTCTTAGTGCAACCGGAAGTACCTACGTCATTAGCACGGCACAGTCGTGAGACTTCATGCCACTGAACCTCTTCTTCGCCTTGTCTAGGTATTGTCAACACCCGGATTTTTAATCCCAGATTCCTGTTATGCCATACATCGCAATCCCAGGATTACCATTTTTGCGAGACATAACAGAATTGGATACCATAGTACATCATCCATTACAAACCGTACATAAGTTCTTACACAAATAGGGATCTCATGATCTAGTTCTTAATACAACATCAAGCAGCGGAATACGTAATAATAACGGTAGCGTAGGCGAAGCTCCATCTTCGGGGTCACAGGCAATGCTGACGATGGGAGATGATCCTAGTTGTCGTAACCTTCCTGGGATCCATCCTCCAGGTACTCCTCTTCATTGTTTGGCCATGGGAATAGCCAGGGACAAAGCCATGAGTACTCTTTAAGTACTCGCAAACTAATACTATCAAGTGAAAGGGGTTTTTGATAATAGGACACTAGGCTCTAGGGTTATTTTGCAAAAGCCAGATTTATCTCTACTACGTTAAGGAGCAACGAATGCTAGTTGAAGTTTTATAACACCTAAATGGGAACTTGTATTTCATATCACAACCATGTTGTGGTCAAGCCAAAGTCTCAATTCATTTCACAATTTATTTTGAAAAGTCTGACGGGGGAACAGTATGGCCACTCCAACTGTCCATAATCGCGGACGCGGCTATTCCAATAGTTTGACACTCTGAAGAGATTGTACACTTTCACCACAACATTCGATACATCCGTCAGGAACAAATCTTGAATTCACCATACTCAGTATGCGGATAATCAATCCTAACCTTTCAACTACACGCCCTAGTATAAGCACCTCTCCTGTGAGTTTGGCCTCCCAACCGTGACCAACTGTCAATCCTAACCTTTCAACTACATGCCGCGTGGCACGAGTTTGGTTTTAAAAGTTTGAATTTGATCTATTAGATATTAAATCTTGTTTAATTCATAACTATTGATTCCCACGTCCAAATTTGACAAATTTTGTATCAATGGAATCAGGAGAGAAAATCCTTTCCATCTATGCAATGTGTTTAATGTTTTGCCTCTGTTAAAATGGTTGTTTTTACATAAACATGTGTAGGACTATTTTGTGTATAACAATTATTTGGGAAATGTTTTAATTTTCAAATAAAGGTTGTTTGGCAAGTTTTGAACTTGTTTATGAATCAGTATTGTGCACTTGTCTTGTTGAGTATAGAAAATCATCACATATCATATTGCATGCATCCATTAATTTTTTGCTTGTATTTATTTTGTATGTGATTTGGTTCTATCATTTTATGTGTAGATTTTGGTGAAAATAGTGATTGTGATTGTGAGGATTGTAGCTACTATCCAAACTAACAAGGCAAGTGGTGCTTCATGATTTTATTCCTAAGTTTTTCAACTTTGCATTAGAAATATTTTGCTAGTCTTGCATGGTTATTTTGATCTATATGCTATGCTTGGAAAATCCTAGTAGTTGTAGAATTGCTAGAAATATTCCTAAGTCATATCAATGCCATGCTTAGCCTAGCTAGCAGCAACCAAGGGTGGTTAAATATTCATGCTATGATAAAATATTTCTAAGTCTTTGGACTATGTTTTTTCTTAATAAAACAACTAAGTGAATGAAACACCTATATGGAATGGAAGGAATGGTTTATGTTGAGTGGTTACACAAGGACCATTTCTATGGTTTACCTTGTGTATCTCACTTGTGGAAAGCCACCCAGGAACAAAGGGATTTGATAGGCCAAATGTTAAGAAGCTTCTAGTGCAGCCACTTGGCAATATGGGTTGTGCCTGGATCATATAGGTTGCAATAACTTAGATATTTGGACAGTTGGTGGTAGTGGGATGGTAGGTTGGAGCGCGTCCATTTGGTCTAAGGGAAGGCTTTTGAAAGGTCCTGTCTTGGTGAAAATCAAGTCTTGTGGGGAAAGTGCACAACCTCTGCAGATGGAAGAATCTAAGTACTTAGCCATGTCCCTGGTATTGGACAACTTGAGCATCAAGACATGGAAGATATCCAGAATCTCCTCATCCCAATTTCTAAGTAAAAACTTGTGGTTGAACACGGGTGAAGGACCCTAATGTCTATTGGTGATTCCTTGGGAATGTTTTTGACAAAGAAAAACTTAGTGTTTTCAACTAATAGGTAAAACCTATTTTGAGCAAAGCAAGACTAAGATACACTTAGCCAAAATGCATATAGTATCTAGTCCACCAACATTCTACTAAGGTATCACTTGCCAATACTATTCTAATGTATTGACCCACTATGGCTGTAACTTGTGATGTTGCAGGTTATTCTAATGATGATTAGGAGTCATGAGTCTACACTAAACATGCTTGCCTGTGGCACATGAAGATGAAGACTTATTTATCTTATTACATATTTAAACTCTTGTACTAGGCCTATGGCCATGGAGTTGTAAAGACTATGTTTGTCTCTGGAATGACTTGTAATAATGACCTTTGTTTTTGTGTACTTCATCTTAAACTGTGGATGCTAGCATTGATCCAGGGACTAGCATTGCAATCACAGGGATCCTTTACTTTACAAAGGAGGGATCTTACAGATGGTATCATAGCACTGTGTTTCATGTAGGATTATGACCCTAGGATTGGAAACCACTAAGGAAAAAAAATTCAACAACTTCTACACTTGTCTTTTCTTCTCGTAGACTTTTCTAATCTTGTTTCTCATCTCTATTTGTAGATGAAATCCATCAACGAAGCCGTGAAGAAGGGACCACTCATGACTATGACTTTGGAATGTGAGAAAGAATTCCCAAGGCTCTCAAGGACCTCATGGTTGCCATGGGAATACATGGTGCAGCTGTGTACAAAGGTTTTCCTGTGATGGATAAAGGAGTTGAGTACTGGTGGGTGCAACTTCACTTGTATAAAAACAAGGAAGACAACCACAAGGACTCAGGATTCTGCATGGTCACCAACTCAGTGATGCACACTACATTCTTTGATTCAGCAAGGGATGCAGCTTGGAGGGCCATCAAAGAACTTGGTGATAGAATCAAGTGCAGAATGCTTAACACCCAGAATGATCTTAGGGAAGAAAATAATCATACCCAAGAGTTAGAGGCTACCAACCAAAGCTTAACAAAGAACATCATAGACTTAGCAATGGAGTCTTGTGATCTAGACAAACAGATTGCCTCTAGGGATGCCCTGTTAGCCAACTTGGCAAGTGAGATGGGATTGTAACATACTTCGTTAGTTGGACCACCACACTTATCATTTTATTTCCCAAATGTTGTTTTAAATAAGTTGAACCTTGGTTGTTTGTAATGGATCCATGTATGCCATGACTTGTGTGTTTGATTTCCAAAGTTATGCATGTCATGCCTTGTATTGTGATTTGTCTTAAATTGTGTTGATTCTAACCTTTTCTATCTTATTAAATAGATGTCTAATGTTACTATCAGCATGGCTGAAGAGTTCAAGGGAACTCGTTTTGGCTCTCGTATTATTGAGCTCACTAGTTTGCTCAATATCCCTCTTCCTACCATCATGGTGCTTCCCCTCACCAAGTTTGAGTGGAAAGACCTTTGGGGCTTCAAGGTTAATCAGCCCGGACGCCAGACTAAGCCTGCCACGGAAGCAATCGTCTTCAAGCTCATGCATGATGACAAGGAGAGAGGACTTGAGGTAGTCATGCAGGATTTGATTGGACGTCTTTTAGGGAGACACTCTCGACAGGTTAGAGGTACTCACTTCCACGCCTTCGGTAGACGTTATGAGGATGGTGAGGCCATTGACTTCGAGGATACTTCGAGGGAGACAGCAGAGCCGATTCATCTATACCTCCAGGACTTAGAGGTTCTTCTTAGGCACATAGACACTGATAGGACCAACGTCATGCTCAACAATGACGAACTCCAGGTGCAGCTTCGTGAGAAGGACAAGCTCTTCGCGGAGCAAGATGAGATAGTAAAGGAGATGGAGGCCAAGTTCGAGAGTCAGGACAGAAAGTTCAAGAGTCAAGAGAAGCGAGTCCAAGATAGGAACAAGAGGATTAGAGACATGACTGCAGAATTGGATGCCAAGGACTTCGAGCTAGAGCATCAGCAGACTGTGATTGAGAGACTTCGTTCACAGAAGAGGGCTCTCAAATCCAAGGTAGAGACCTTGACCACCAATGTCGAGGAGTACAAGACCGCTATGGAGAATGCAGGTATTACACTTGTTGACGAGGAGGTTGATGCAGAGGAGTAGTGATGACTACTCATTTACCATTTATTTATCATGCCTTTGATTTTTGAGTCGCAATGACAATCCAACATGTGGATGGCTTGCTATTGGTGTGTTTACTTTGCAAACTTGTTGTCTATGTTGTTGAACTTTTATTATTATGGTGCATGTTTGGTGATTGTTATGTGATGTAATGTGCATGTTAGCATCTATGGGTATCTCATTCTTATCTCCCTTGAAAACCACAGATGCCTCCCCGACGTGCCAATCCCAACCCCAACCCCAACAACAACAACATCACTCCTGAGATGCAGCAAATGATGACAGCTCAGACTCAGCTGATGCAAATGATGACTACGTTCATCCAGAATCAGAACAACAACAACAACAACAACAATAACAACAACAACAATCAGAACAACCCACCGGGTTTGGACATGCTTACCAGGTTCTTGAGACTGAGGCCAGCAAAGTTCTCAGGAACTACTGATCCTATGGTGGCCAATGATTGGCTACGCTCCGTGAACAAGGACTTGGTAAGTGTTAGCTGTACTGATGAAGAGAAAGTTAGATTTGTAGCTCACTTGTTGGAAGGACCAGCAGCCACTTGGTGGGATAACTTCCAGATCACCACTCCCATTGAGGATGTGACATGGGCTATCTTTGAAGATGGTTTCTGTACTTCTCACATCTCATCCGAAGTGATGAGTTTGAAGAAGAAAGAGTTCCATAACTTGAAGCAGCGCCACCATAGCGTGGCTGAATATATTGAGGAGTTCAACAATCTGGCGCGATATGCACCGGATGAAGTTGACACTGATGCTAAGAGGAAGGAAAAGTTCCTTGAAGGGTTGAATGATGAACTGAACCTGTAGTTAGTTGTGGCCTATGTTCCCACATACCAGTCTCTTTGTAACAAGGCTTCTATTTTGGAGAGCAAGATGAAACAAGTTGAAAGCAGAAAGAGAAAGCACCCTGACAAGCACAGCTCGGGATCGTCTCACAAGCGTTCCCATTATGATGACAGTGGGACTTCTGGATCCCACAAGCATGGGAAATTCAACAAGCACCACAACCACAACCGTTATCATGACAACAAACACAATCGTAGTCATGACAACGGTAAGTACAAGAATCACAAGAGTGGATATAAGAGACACCACAATGGAAGTGGAAGTGGCAGTGGAAGCCAGCCTGTCAAGAAGGATCTTAGTTAGGTAGAATGTTTCAAGTGCAAGAAGATGGGGCATTATGCAAATGAATGCCCAGAATAGAAAGTTGAAGGACCCAACAAGCCCAACCCTTTCTAGAAAGGGCAAGTGAACCACATCAATGTGGAGGAAATCTATGAAGAGCCAGATGTTGTTGCTGGTAAGTTCAAACTCAATTCTATTCCAGCACTTGTTATTTTTGATACTGGAGCATCGCATTCATTCATATCAAAAGCATTTGTTGATAGAAATGGGTTTCCAACTGAAAACATTGGGTGTCCAATAAAAGTAAGTTCTCCAGGTGGAGATATGATAGTAAGTCTTGGATGTCGGGATCTAGTGATAGAATTTGGAAAGCATAATTTTCCAGTGAGTCTGATAATCCTAGATTCCCAAGGATTGGATGTTATTTTGGGAATGGATTGGATGACCAAGTATGAATGAGTACTAGATTATGACAATCGAACTATTGCACTCACAACCCGGGAAAAGAAACGGATTAGATTCAAGTCTAACTTTGAATCAAAAGGGAGTAAGCTTAATTCCCTTAAGGGGGTTAGCATAGACGGTGTGCCTATTGTGAGTGAATATCCGTATGTGTTTCCGGAAGAGTTACCGGGAATGCCACCAGATAGAGATATGGAATTTCTTATCGATTTGCTACCAGGATCTGGACCAAGAGAAAAGAGACCGCACAAGATGTCAGTTGATGAGTTGAAAGAACTCAAGAAGCAACTAGGAGAACAGTTGTAGAAAGGATTTATCCAACCAAGTACTTCATCTTGGGGAGCACCAATTTTGTTTGTGGAAAAGAAAGATAGAAGTCAAAGATTATGCATAGATTACCGTTCACTCAATGAGGTGACTATCAAGAACAAATATCCTTTGCCTAGAATCAATGACTTGTTTGATCAGCTAGAAGGATCTTGTCTGTTCTCAAAGATTGATCTCCGGTCAGGTTATTTTCAGCTTAAGATAAGGGAACAAGACATACCTAAGACAGCTTTCACCACAAGGTATGGATTGTATGAGTATACCATGATGCCATTTGGTTTAACCAATGCACCAGCATACTTCATGAATATGATGAACAAAGTGTTCATGGAGTTCCTTGACAAGTTTGTTGTCATATTCATTAATGACATTCTAATCTATTCGAAGAGCAAAGAAGAGCATGAAGGACATCTACGTTTGATACTTGAGAAGCTTAGAGAGCATAAGCTGTATGCCAAGTTCAGCAAGTGTGAATTTTGGTTGACTGAAGTTGGATTTCTTGGACACGTTGTGTCAGGAGATGGTGTGATTGATCCTGCTAAAGTTTCATTTATGGCGAATGGGAATCTTCCAAGTCAATGAAAGAGGTTTGTAGTTTCCTTGGCTTGGCAGGATACTACAGAAGATTTATTGAGAATTTCTCCAAGGTAGCTAAGCCTATTGGAGAATTGCTAAAGAAAGACAAGAAATTTGCTTGGTCTGAAGGTTGCGAACTCAGTTTCCAAGAATTGAAGAAGAGACTAGTGACAGCACTAGTCTTATGTTTGCCAGATTTAGAGAAAGATTTCCATGTATATTGTGATGCATCTCATCATGGATTAGGTGTCGTACTTATGCAAGAAGGGAAAGTTTTGGCTTATGCCTCGAGATAACTCAAAACTCATGAAGTAAACTACCTTACTCATGATTTAGAGTTAGCCTCTGCTTTCCATGCACTCAAAACATGGAGACATTATCTTTTGGGAAAGCGATGTGAAGTGTTCACAGATCACAAGATTTTGAAGTATATCTTCACCCAGAAGGAAATTAACATGAGACAAAGAAGATGGCTAGAACTCATCAAGGACTATGACTTGAGTTTGCAATACCACCCCGGTAAAGCAAATGTTGTAGCGGATGCTCTAAGCCGTAAGGTTTTTGTGAATGGCCTTACAAAAAGAGGATTGCCAGATGATCTATGTGCCCAATTTAGAGATCTTAGATTGGAGATTGTGCCTGTGGGACATCTCATGACTTTGGATGTTCAAACCACTTTGTTGGACAAGATCAAAGAAGCCCAGAAGACAGATAAGGAAATTGATGAGATTAAGGAAAAGATTGGCAAGGGAAAAGCCAAAGGTTTCCATGAAGACGAACAGGGTACTTTATGGCATGGAAAACTTATATGTGTTCCACAAGATCCGGAGCTTCGGAAACTGATATTACAAGAAGCACATAACTCACCATATTCTATTAATCCGGGTAACACCAAAATGTACATGGATATGAAGGAAAGATTTTGGTGGAATAATCTCAAGAAGGACATCACCGAACATATTGCTTTGTGTGATGTATGTAGTACAGTGAAAGCGGAACATAAAAAACCAACAGGATTGTTACAACCACTACCTATTCCTGATTGGAAGTGGGACAAGATTGTTATGGATTTCATAACTGGATCGCCAAGGACCAGGTCAGGATATGATTCCATTTGGATAGTAGTGGATCGCCTAACTAAAGTGGCTCATTCATACCCGTGAAGACAACTTATACAAGTGCTAAGTTAGCAAAGATCTATATGAGTAGAATTATGTGTCTACATGGAGTACCCAAGAGTATTGTGTCTGATATAGGAACTCAATTCACTTCCTATTTTTGGAGGCAATTACATGAGTCATTGGGAACGAGGTTGGAATTCAGCACTGATTTTCATCCTCAAACTGATGGACAGACAGAAAGAACTAATTAGATTATTGAAGATATGTTGAGAGCATGTGCTCTATACTATGGAGCCAGTTGGGATGAAAGTCTGCCTTACGCAGAATTTTCTTACAATAACAGCTATCAAGCCAGTATTGAGATGGCACCATTTGAATTTCTCTATGGGAGAAAGTGTACCACCCCACTGCTATGGAATGGTGTGGGAGAACGAAGTTTGTTCGGACCATAACTAATCAAAGAGGCTGAAGAGAAAGTCAAACTAGTCAAGGACAGAATGAAGATAGCACAGTCCCGACAAAAGAGCTACGTAGATCCTAAGCGTAGAGAAGTCACCTATGAAGTGGGTGATAGAGCTTATCTTAGAGTGTCACCACTTCGTGGAGTGAAGAGGTTTGGTATCCAAGGTAAATTGGCCCCAAGATATGTTGGACCATTCAAGATTTTGAGTCGTAAAGGAGAAGTAGCTTATGAGATTGAATTGCTAGAGTATTTGTCAGCTGTTCATAATGTGTTTCATGTGAGTCAGCTTAAGAAATGTCATCCAGAAATGGAAGAGACTTCTTTGAAGGATACTATACCTTTGGAAGAGGTTCAATTGGAAAGTGATCTCACCTATGAAGAGAAACCTATCAAGATTCTTGAGACTGCAGAAAGAGTTACTCGGACTAAGACTATTAAATTCTGCAAAGTTCAATGGAACCATCATTCCGAAGAGAAGATGATCTTTGGAAAGACCTCCCTCACCTATTTGCTAGCCAACCCGAATCTCGAGGGCGAGATTCACCTTAAGGGGGTTAGATTTGTAACAACATCCCTAAAATCATGTTTTCAAATATTTCATATCCTGCATGCATGCATATCATTTAGGGATCAAATTCAAACTCATTTTGAAAGAAAACAGAACTTGGGAGCTATAATTTTATGTGATCAAACATTAATCAAATGCTACTCTCCAATGGGAGATTATTTGTTTCAAAACTAAACCTATTTGCTCTCAGATTGTTTTGCTTCATTTCTAGTGCTTAAATCAAAATTTACAAAACAAATATAGATTTAAAACCATTTTTAAAACTTGTTCAAATCAAGTGCTAAGTCACTGTTTATTTTGTTTGATCTATAGGACCAAGCTAATACAGAGAGACCACATGATTTTATGCCCAGAAATATGAGTGTTACACTCTACAAAAATCTAGAAAAAGTTTGAATTCAAATGGTTTTGATATCATTTGAAAATGTTTCCCGGAAATTCAAATAGAAAAAGAAAAAGAATAAAGAAATAAGAAAAGATCGGCGCTACTAATCTAGCCCAACAGTGAAACCAGCCCAATAAGCCCACCCGGGGTTTTCCCCTATCTCTCTCACTCGCAGCCGTACCCACAGAGTCACTGACCGCCTGGGCCCATTCCCTCTTTCTTTCTATCGCTGACAACCGCGGCCCACATGGCAGTCGTCGTCTCCACCACCAGCGACTAGTTCATGCCCAAATTACGCCGGGCGTTTCCTGTTTAATTCACGGTCAATTCCCGTTCAATGCCTGAGTAAATCACGCCCGCGTCCTTGCTACTTAAACCCCCTCTGCCCCCTCTCCATTTCCCCCCAAAACCCAAGCACAGAGCGCCACCAGGCTGCACTCGGCGACCGACAGGTGGTATGCTTCGTGCGCGCCTCGCTCTCTGGTTCATGCAAGCTTGTACGTTATCTCTTTGCACATCTTCTGACGTTCGTCGTTTGCCCTATTTCACACCAGAGAATTGACTTCGTCAAGAACCGCAACTTCCCGACGCCGTGTCCAACTTCGGCAAGGAATTCCGGTGAGGTACGACCGCCCCGTGCTTTTCCCTTGACCCCATCTTGTTCGCCTGAACAATACGCACGCTCTAATGCCTTTCGTTTGTGTTAGGGAGGATCAGAGCGTCGCCAACGTCGCTGTCCACCTAAGCCCGACGCCATCCTGACTCCGACGAGCTCCCACGACCATAGCAGCACGCCCCCGTTTCCACGACGACCACATTGAGTTTCCTCGTGCTCGTACGAGTCTGGTAAGAATCACCACCGCCCCTAGCCCTCGCTAGATTCGCCGATCCATCGCTGGAAGATCCATCTCCGCCGTCCTAGCCATTTGCGCCGTCGGGTTTTGGTCAAAACATTTAGATCCATTGGATCTAGATCCAGTGGTTGAGATTAGAATATAGGCGAAGGGTAATGGTTAGAACTGAGCCGTTAGATTTTAAGTTGATCTGACGGTGCGCAAACGCGATCCAGCGTGAAGCGGTACTAGCCAGTTAGAAAGCGCCGCGTGGCACGAGTTTGGTTTTAAAAGTTTGAATTTGATCTATTAGATATTTAAACTTGTTTAATTCATAACTTTTGATTTCCACGTCCAAATTTGACAAATTTTATGTCAATGGAATCAGGAGAGAAAATCCTTTCCATCTATGCTATCTGTTTAATGTTTTTCCTCTGTTAAAATGGTTGTTTTTACAGAAACATGTGTATGCCTATTTTGTGTATAACAATTATTTGGGAAATGTTTTAATGTTCAAATAAAGGTTGTTTGGCAAGTTTTGAACTTGTTTATGAATCAGTACTTTGCACTTGTCTTGTTGAGTATAGAAAATCATCACATATCATATTGCATGCATCCATATATTTTTTGCTTGTATTTATTTTGTATGTGATTTGGTGCTATCATTTTATGTGTAGATTTTTGTGCAAATAGTGATTGTGATTGTGAGGATTGTATCTACTCTCCAAACTACCAAGGCAAGTGGTGCTTCATGATTTTATTCCTAAGTTTTTCAACTTTGCATTAGAAATATTTTGCTAGTCTTGCATGGTTATTTTGATCTATATGCTATGCTTGGAAAATCCTAGTAGTTGTAGAATTGCTAGAAATATTCCTAAGTCTTATCAATGCCATGCTTAGCCTAGCTAGCAGCAACCAAGGGTGGTTAAATATTCATGCTATGATAAAATATTTCTAAGTCTTTGGACTATGTTTTTGCTTAATAAAACAACTAAGTGAATGAAACACCTGGGTGGAATGGAAGGAATGGTTTATGTTTAGTGGTTACACAAGGCCCATTTCTATGGTTTACCTTGTGTATCTCACTTGTGGAAAGCCACCCAAGAACAAAGGGATTTGAGAGGCCAAATGTTAAGAAGCTTCTAGTGCAGCCACTTGGCAATATGGGCTCTGCCTGGATCATATAGGTTGCAATAACTTAGCCATTTGGACAGTTGGTGGTAGTGGGATGATAGGTTGGAGCGCGTCCATTTGGTCTAAGGGAAGGCTTCTGAAAGGTCATGTTCTGGTGAAAATCAAGTCTTGTGGGGAAAGTGCACAACCTCTGTAGATGGAAGAATCTAAGTACTTAGCCATGTCCCTGGTATTGGACAACTTGAGCATCAAGACATGGAAGCTATCAAGAATCTCCTCATCCCAATTTCTATGTAAAAACTCGTGGTTGAACAACGGTGAAGGACCCCAATGTCTATTGGTGGTTCCTTGGGAAAGTTTTTGACAAAGAAAAACTTAGTGTTTTCAACTAATAGGTAAAACCTATTTTGAGCAAAGCAAGCCTAAGCTACACTTAGCCAAAATGCATATAGTATCTAGTCCACCAACATTCTACTAAGGTATCACTTGCAAATACTATTCCAATGTATTGACCCACTGTGGCTGTAACTTGTGATGTTGCAGGTTATTCTGATGATGATTAGGAGTCATGAGTCTACGCTCAACATGCTTGCCTGTGGCACATGAAGATGAAGACTTATTTATCTTATTAAATACTTGAACTCTTGTACTAGGCCTATGTCCATGGAGTTGTAAAGACTATGTTTGTCTCTGGATTGACTTGTAATAATGACCTTTGTTTCTGTGTACTTCATCTTAAACTGTGGATGCTAGCATTGATCCAGGGACTAGCATTGCAATCACAAGGATCCTTTCCTTTATAAAGGAGGGACCTTACATGATCATCCGACTTCAGTTGTAAACATCTTACTTATGTTTGGCATACCAAAATTTAAGAAATGACAACTAGGGAATTCCAAGCATATTAAGCGCCGGTTTCACTCCATCCGCGAGCATGTCAAGGATGGAGATATAAATATTTGTAAAGTACACACGGATCTCAATGTAGCAGATCCGTTGACTAAAACTCTCCTTAGAGCAAAACATGATAAACACCAGAACTCCATGGGTGTTAGATCCATCACTATGTAACTAGATTATTGTCTCTAGTGCAAGTGGGAGACTGAAGGGAATATGCCCTGAGAGGCTATAATAAAGTGTTTATTATGTGTATTCCAAGCATATGATAGATGTTTATTTTGCATGCTAGAATTGTATTAATACGGAAACATTAATACATGTGTGTTCAATAACCAAACAGAAAGTTCTTAGTTATGCCTCTCTCATAAACTAGCTCGTTGATTAACAAGATGATCAAGGTTTCCTGATCATGGACATTGGATGTTGTTAGTAACAGGATCACAACATTAGTGTAATGGTGTGATGAACATTCATCCGAAGTATAGCATTACGATCAAAGTCATTGAGTTTATATTGCTATAACAACTTACGAATTGATCCTAATTCTTAGACCATGAGATCATGTCAATCACTAACACCTGAAGAGTTTATTGATAACATCAAACGTCACACCGTAACAAGGTGATTATAAAGATGGGTTCAGAAATAATAAAATGTTATGTTGAGGCCCATGGATTGAGAGTGGAATTTGTTCATCCGATGACGGATATATATACTCTGGGCCCTCTCGGTGATATCACATTGGTTAGCTTGAAAGCAAGCGATTTGATCACTAGAATGTTATATCACGGGAACGAGAAAAGAGTGCATGTTAGTAACGAGATCAAACTAGGTATGGAGATACCGATGATCGAATCTCGTACATGTAATATAGCGTGAAACAAAGGGATTGAGATACTAGCGTAAAAGGTTCTGACAATCACAAGAAAGTCATCGTTGAATGTGTGGGAGTTAGTATGGGTCTCTAGATCGCGCTTCTGATTATTGATCCGAGAGGGGTCTCGATCATGTCCGCATTATTCACAAACCGTAGGGTGACACACTTAAGAGACACCGACATCCAATTGGAGAAAAAGTTTCATGCCGGAAAGAATAACAAGCGCAGGAATTTATTTCACTAGATACCGAAACAGGTTTTCGGGTGAAATTGCAGAAAGTGTTTTTGCATGTCAAATAGAATTCTAGCAAGGGGTTATATGTGAATGTTTGTCATTAAATTAATTGATAAAATTCTGGATAAACAAAAAGAGTTTTATTTAATGAGAGTTTGCATTAAATTTGGTGGAAATTTAATAGCAAGTTTGAGTGGGATTATGAGTGAAGGGAATTTAAAGGAATTTTGTGAGTGGAGTGTCCACCCACATGAATAGGGGAGGGCAAGGGGGCAGCCCCCATGCGCCGGCCACCCCCTTGGGGTTCTCCCCCTCCTATAAAAGGCACCCCCTCCTCACTTCTCACTCACACCTCCTCATGAAGGATCTCTCTCCCCCTCTAGAATTTATTCCCCATGGTCTCGGACTAGCCATATACATGTTCCCGGTGTCTATTCGGAAAGAAAGAGTTGTGCTTCCGCTGCATCACTGGAGCGCGGAGGCGGAGGTTGCTCGGTGCCTCAAACGTCTGTGCGAGCATGGATGCGCTGCTGATTTGCGGTGCTAGGACTTTCTCTCGATCTTGCGATCGGCAAGAGATCGTCTACATCAACCACGAGTTTAACTCATTAAGCTTTGTCAGTATTCAAGGGTATGTTCTCTACGGATATACATCCACCCGTTGTTTGTATCTAGTAGATAGATATTGGTACATAGTTGTTCCGATCGTAGGAAATTTTTGTTTTCTATGCTGCGAACCCTACACAGCCATAGCTGCAAAAGGGCTCTTGTGTAAAACTAATTGCTTGCCCAGGGTTGAACCAGAGGAAGCACTAGCACTACTAGGAAACAGGCCGTTAGTGGCGCACCTGGAAACATCATCCGTGGCGCACTAGCAGTGCGCCACGGGCCTTGCACTACGGCTATCTCTCAGTCGTGGCGCACTGCCTAATGCGCCACGGTTGTGCAGAGATAGGCGTAGCGCACCTCCAAGTGCGCCACAGAAGTTTGGCATGGTGCGCTACCCCTGGGATCTTCTGTGGCGCACTACCTAGTGCGCCACTAAACTTCCATGGTGCGCTTTATGTGTAGTGTGCCACAGAAGGTAGACCATGTGCGCCACAGATGTATTTTTTGTTTTTTTTAATTTCCGAGCCAGATTATATGCAATACAGATTATATACAATATTACAGCAGATATACACACACAGATACAAGATATACAATTATATATATAAATACTCAATATGAAAAACAAGATTGAAACAAATACATATAGATAAGTCTCATACATGAATACATAGTCTAAGTTACATTGTTTCGATCATGTTACAAAGTAGTAGTTGGTGACATGCTAATACATGTGTCGATCGAACAAGTTAGAGCTCGGAAGCTCGCCTAGACATCTAAACTAACTAGCTAGACACAAACGCGGGATAAATAACCAAAGAAGATAAGCATGATCACCGCCGCGACGAAGGTGTAGGTCTTCATCCGGTTCCTTGTCCTAACTCCCGCTAGATAGCGCGTGTATCTAGCTTCGCCTCCCCCATAGTGTTGTACCCTTTGTAGCTATTGCCGCTGAAATGGTGCACCTGTCTCCGGCAGTCTTCCCAATCATCGTAGACTCCGGGAACCCGTCCCTTGTACACGACGTACCACGTCATCTATAAGTTGACAATAATAATTAACCGACTATTGAAAAAAAAAATAATTAAAGTCGCGTATGAAGATACACTTATAGAAAGTACTCCTAAATCAAAAAGACCAAACTCAGAAAGCATGCCTCATATATAACTAGGTTGTTCGACACAGGAATATGCTACGATGGAACTGTTCGCCAAGTAGGATGCACATCACCTGGACCTGTGCATAGCACAAGGCGAACAATCCCATCGCAGCACATTCACATATAGTGTGCCACGACATTTCAATCATCGGTATTATTCTCGAAAAAGACCAAAGTAACTCAAAAATAATGCCTCATATATATACATAGGTCGTTGGACACAGGAATATTCTACGACGGAACTGTACGCCAAGTAGGATGCACAACACCTGGAGTACTTGTGCATAGCACAAGGCTTAATATCCCATCGTAGCACATTCACATATATAGTGTGCTACTACATTTCAATCATCGGCATTATTCTCGAAAAAAGAGTAAGGAAAAAAAGAAGGACCAAATTGAGCAAAGGACCAAAGAGTAAGCAAAAAAACCAAGCTTTGATCGATATATAATAATAAGCAAAATAAGTTCACTTGTCGTCCACACACACACACAAAGGTCATCTATAGTTTGTAACTACAACTAGGCGAACATCAAGCCTCCTGGCTCGGCTTAGGAACGGAGGACATACCTCTTCATGAACTTCCTATAGTCACCTGCATCTCTAGGCGATCTTCTATGTCACGGTTATTCGGGATATTTCCTGAGAAGATCCCCAAGTCATGACATCACGAAGATGATTGCCCAAAGCTGCTGGATGCGATACATCTCTTGTCTAATATCCGAATCATTGATCTTGGCCTTTGCTTCGCCCACTGCTTGAGATGATCCGCAGCGTAGAATTCTGCTGGTCAAGTAGGAACGCCTCATGTGATGGAGTGCGTAGTAGGCTTCCTTCTTCTGTTTTCCGGCCGCTTCACGCAGGGAACTCCGTTACGTGGTTGAAGACGCGTGCCGAACTTGACCTTCAGACGCACGAAGCTGGTGCCTTCCGTCGAGGCAAAGCCAGTGAGAGCATCATCCAGAACTTCCTTGATCTTGTCGTAGTTTTTCTTCTTTTCTAGACTCCCCGAGTCGAAATACGTGGCGTGGGAATGCTTCGGCGATAAGGATATGAGCGTGCAGTGTTCATCTCTGCGCAAAAAATTCAAATGGAATGTGTTGGAAAAAGAATGATGATGATCTAATAAAGCCAATCGACGGTGGCGAGTGAATAACGACTTACTCGGGAAAGTAAGGCACGAGAATGTATTCCTTTGTCTTGTTCGCCACGAGGATTCTTTTTAGGTACGAGGCCACGATACGTCGTTCGGCGGGGGAACCCAAGAAGCCGTCACACATGTAGTAGGGGTCCTCTATAGCGATGCCCGGTGTGTTCTCTCTAATGATCTGCATGGCCAGGCTGAGAGAAAAGAGACGGACCATGGTATAGTGCAGCGGGTATAGGTGGAACATATTGAAGATGTCCTCGAACCGCAGGAAGAACAGATCCGCAGGGCGGTGTCGAAGCCCAAGCCGGTGGCACCTTAACCACGAATACCGGGGTGCGAGGATCTTTCTCCGATAGAAGGCGTCTCTATCGTCAAGACGCTCATGCACACTCGCAGCAGTTCCGAATGGCGCGAAGCTTCGCAAATTCTTAGGTAGCATGGGCTCACCCGCCACATGAATCCTCCACATAATACCCTCGGGTCTTGGTGGCCCGTCCCGAAACCTGATCGGATTCGCAGTTGTTGACGCCACCGGCTGGCTCGAGCTGCTAGATTTTATTTTCCTGCCCTTTTTTCCTGTTGGAGAGCGGGAAGGCACCGCAATCTGAGCATCGGCCACCCTATGTATTGTGTCAGGGCTTATAATAAAGGACCGGTTCGTTGTATCAGCTGGCTCTGTAAAGGCGCAAGCTGGAGGCCTCTCCTGGGAACCAAACAGACACTTGGTGATAGTGGATTTCTCTGTGGGGCCACCAGCTAGGTCTTCTTCGTTGCCAAACTGAGTGTTGAAGAAGTGATCATTCCAGTCTTCGTCATCCTCGGCCGGATCCTGCGCCATGTGCATATCATCAACATGATCATCCGACCCACCGCGTGGAGGTGACGGCGAGGGCGGTAAGGGGGCCTTGCCACCGCTTGTCGCTGGCACGACAGGCTGTGCTGTTGTCTGTGGCGTGATGGCCCCCGCCGTCCCCAAACGGATCATGCTCTTTGGCCATAGCAAGAACAAGCCGAAGCAACTTTTGAGGACAAACGGCTCTTCTTCATCCGCTCCTGGGGGTTGAATGGGAGGTTCCAGGTCATCGCAGCCCCATAGCACCCGACTAATTTTAACCCTGTGCACGCTATCTGGCATCGGCTTTGAGTCGAACGTGCGCTGCAAGGGTTGAACGATGGTACCCTTGGCAACATCCCTCAGCTTGTTGTTCACGTATCATAAGAGAGTGCAAGGAACATCCGTCTGCAGAAAACATGTACGGCGTCGTCAGAGCGAGATGCCACAAGAGTAATATATAGATGGCATGAAAGGCGGTAATTAAAGCAATTTGTTTACCGTGATGGCGTCGAGATTTCGACGCACCGCATACGGCGACGGGCGTGCAAGAGACGGAAGGGCTGCTTGATGGCGCGGTGCTGGCCGCCGGTGTATTCTCCCTGGCGCTGTGCTTGGAGCTCCGGTGCCGCCGCGATGATGGCAGGGGGGGTACCAACATGTACTCTGGCGCCGCGGTGATGGCAGGGGGGGCACCAACATGTACATCGACACCTTTTCTCCACAGTAGTCGAGCTCCCAGATCTCCTCGATTCTTCCGTAGAATCTTTCCTTCACGTTGTCATCGGTGTAGAATTCCGACGTTACGCCTGAGTTCTGATAATCACACTTGTTGTCCTTTTCCTCCGTGTAGAATGTGTAGCCGTTGATATCATACGCCTGATAGGTCACCAGGTTTTGCATCGGTCCCTGCGACAAGGTGAATATGATCTTTTCCGTGTCAGAAGAATGCGAGCGCGGGATTATCAAGGAGCGCCTAAACCAACGCGTGAAATCTGAGTTGTGCTTTGATTATTTCTCCCTGCCCTCTGTATGCCCCGGTCATCGTACTTCTTCTCGATTAACCTTTTGTGCTTCGCATCAAGGATCGACCAGTTCTAAATGTTGTAGCGACGAGGTTTGCTCGATCAAAGTCCGCGTCGAAAATCGAAGTCGCATGCGATGCGGCGACCCTCTCGGTGACCAGATCCGTCGAGCTTGCCAAGGTGTACATTGACGGAAGACCGACAGGGTTCTCGATGTCTAGATAATTCGTAAAAGAGATGCACTCTTCGCCAGAAAGCCCTTGGCTATGCTTCCATCTCGACGGGACCTGCTATAACGTATCCTTTGATGTGTCCGTTCATCCTTTTGAACGCCATCATGCTGCGGAGAAACATCGCCCGAGTTATGCGATGTCCTCCACCACATGGACCAGCAGATGCACCATAATGTCGAAGAATGCGGGTGGGAAGTAGACCTCAAGCTCACATAGTATCACCACGATCTCCTCCTGTAGCCTTCCGAGCTGATTCAAGCCAATCGACTTCCTAGAGATGACGTCGAAAAACTTGCATAGGCCAAATAACGTTTCACGGACGTGCTCGTCCATTATCCCTCTTAGTGCGACCGGAAGTACCTGCGTCATTAGCATCGCACAGTCGTGAGACTTCATGCCACTGAACCTCTGCTTCGCCTCATCTAGGTATCTGCTTATCTTGCCCGCGTAGCCGTAAGGAAATTTGACTCCTAGAAGGCACTTGAAAAACTGTTTGATCTCATCCTAGCTTAGATTTAAGCAAGAAGGAGGGCAGTAATATTCGTTGTTCTTGAACTTTTTACCCTTTCGACGACCTTGTGTCGTCTCCGACTCATTATCATCGTCATCATCCTGATCATCAGGAGTAGTGCGTCCTCCGTGAAGCTCCTTCCGGATACCCAAGCATATCAGGTCGTGCCTTGCTTTCGGACCATCTTTCGTCCTATCTGGCATGTTGATTATGGTGGCGACCGGACTCTCGCACACGTTTTTCGTGATATGCATGGTGTCGAGGCTATGAGGCGTGTGGAGAAACTTCCAGTATGGCAACTCCCAGAAAACAGACCTTGTTTTCCATACCTTCATCAGCGGCTTGTCTTGTTGCTGCCTCTTTCGCTTCTTTCCAGGCTTAGGACAATCTTTCCAGTTTTTCAGCAACTCTTCCACTTCTTCGCTGCTCCTACGCTCTGGGATTCCTCGGGTCTCTGATTTGCCATCGAACAGGTCTCCACGTTTTCTCCATGGATCATTCTTGCCGAGCCACCTCCGGTGCGCCATGAACACAGTTTTCGATGACCCTGGATCTTTCTCTAGTTGGAGATAGCTTGTGTTATCCATGCACCTAACGCATCTGCAGAATCCTTGGATAACCTGCCCCGAGATATACCCGCAACCTGGATAGTCTTGCACCGTAGTGACCAACGCGGCTCTCATAGTGAAATAATCTTGTGCGATTGGCTAGATCCTCTTTCAACAGCCCGAGATACAGATTGATGTCGGTACCAGGTTGTTTCGGTCGTTGAATTAGCATACTCATTTGTATGTACTTCTTCTTCATGCACAACCATGGAGGGAGGTTGTACATCCATACAAACACGGGCCAAGTGTCGTATGCGTGCTCGCTACCGAACGGATTGAGTCCATCGGTGCTCGCACCAAGCCCGATGTTCCTCGAATCTCCACCGAATGCGGGAATTCGAGGTCCAATGCTTTCCACCGGCTAGCATCCGAAGGGTGCGCCAGCTCATCCTTTTCGGGTCATCATCATCTCGGCTTCTTCCTTTCCACATGCCATCGCATGAGCTTCGCTTCCTTAGGGTCCGCGAAATAGCGCAGACGAGGAGTGATAGGAAAGTACCATACCACTTTTCGAGGTGCTTTCTTCCCTTTCTTGTATCGACTCACGCCGCACACCGGACATGTGGTTTTCTCCGCGTCCTCGCCCCGATAAATGATGCAATCGTTGATGCATACGTGATATCTAACGTGCGGTAGATCGAGAGGACAGACGATTTTCTTGGCATCCTCGATACTAGTTGGACATGTGTTCCCCTCCGAGAGACGATCGTGCCAGAATGCGATCATATCGTCGAAGCTTGCGTCGCTCAATTTGTGCTTCGCCTTCATCTCCATAGCCTTGAGCGTTACATTCAACCGGGTATCATCGGGCCTGCATCCTTCATACAATGGAGTAACCGCGTCTTTCTCAAGTTGCGCAAGCTTGGCTTTCTCTCTAGCGGCAGCCCTGGCGTTACTCGTCTGCTTGAGAATCAGCTCTTGCACATAAGGGTCCCGCACCCAGCCTGACGTTGTTCCATCGTCGTCTGCTCCTTTGGCATCTAGATCATCATCATCCCGGTCTGCTTCCGCACCTTCACCATCTCCAGGAGACTCTTCATCATCTCGCCCGTTCTCGCCGTGATGATGATCATCGTCATGTTGGCCACCTTCTTCACCATCTCCATCATATACGTCATCGCTTATCCAACGAGTGTATCCATCCATGAAACCATGGCGGAGCAGGTGCGCCTGCAGATTCCCGGAATCTGGGTCGATCACCCAGTTGAGTTTGCATCTTCTCCACGGACATCTTATATTTGTCTTGTTATTTCGTATCATGTCGGCCGTCGCACATTTCAAAAATCTAGCCACAATGCCTTCGCTCATTATGCGGACCATTTTTGCCTGCACGATGTACACGGTACAATTTTGAAGTCTATTAGAACCACATAATGAATGCATGCATGCAATGGTCGATAGAAAATTTTGGCATGACCTATCCTAAAATTAGGACCTTTGCGAAATGCCAAAGTCTTGCCAAAATGGAAATGAATCAACATTTTGGCAAAACAAATGGCAACTTGTTCACATACAAACACAAGAGAGAGAGACCGATCCATACACACATGAACATATCATTATCCTCTCCATATAGTACACATGCATGAGCATCATCGATACTCTCCATATACACACACATATGACCATCGATCCTCTCCACATACACACATCATGAGCATCGATCATCTACATACATATGAGCACATCATACATATACACATGAACACATCCTTACATGGACAACTTACCGAGATGAGAGACCGATCGCGAGAAATATGGAAAGGAGAGGTGCGCGCGTCGACCGGAGAAGGATAGATGAGAGACCGGAGACCTCCTCTATTACTTATGTAACATCCAAAGCAAGTTTTACATGCTAAAAATGGTGAATGTGTGGAGAAATTGAGGTGGGAAGGAGAAGATCCCGACTAGATATAAGGAGGAAGAAGAAGGGGAAAGTGAAGTGTGGGGTGGTGGATGTGGTCACACATCTGCACATAAAGTGTTGTCCTAAAGAAATCGACACATCCGTGGCGCACACGGCCCTAGTGCGCCAGTGCTGTGGCGAAACATCTGTGGCGCACATGACTATAGTGCGCTACAGATGTTTGGCGTGGGCCAACAGGCCTGGCCCACACACATCTGTGGCGCACTATAGTCATGTGCGCCATGGTTGTTCTAGTTATTAGTAGGGCACTGCCCACAGGTGAGCCACGCCTGTTTTAGCCGTGGGGCACTTCAACCATGTGAGCCACGGATGTGCTGATTACCTATAACTGTTTTCCTAGTAGTGTAGTTTTCTTCAGCATGGAGGCGATTGATGGTTACTGAGATACAACCGAGGTTTTCTTCTAGGGCACTTTGGTTGCCGGGGTTTTCTTTGTTTGTGCAGTTGGATAAAACTACTGATACGATTATTGCTTAGGCACTAGTCTTGCTTGAGACTGTTTTGGTTGCCGAGTTTGAGTTGACTCGGATGCAAATGGGGATGGTTGCAGCGGATGAGTCAAAACTAGCTCTGAAGTGGTTTATTGTTATGGGTGAGGTTGAGCAGGCTCATGGATTAACGGAATGCCGGATAAAACTGTCTCGGCACCAATGTTGTTGATGCCATGATCTTCAGTATCTCTGTTAAAAGACGAAGTGTTTCCCTGCTGATCCGGCATAGCATCATCAACTAGAGCACCACTCATCCATCCGACCTCGGTTTCACCCTCTGGCCAAATAATGTTCATATCTGGTGCTGGAGGAGTATTGACCCGGATTGGGCTAGGAATCCAAGTATCATCCTAAGGAGGGGAGAGCGTGGTGTAACAAGTGGAGAGGCCATGCTAGAGTCACTTTGCGGAATATTCAGAGCGGCCCTACAGGTAGAAATGATGAGATAAAAAGAGTAAAAACAAAGAGAGAAACAAGAAATGTAGAAATGACCGAGAAGAAGAAACTTACCCAGTGCTATCAAGAGGTTCGTTCTGTTTATGGACCTTCTTGATCTTATGCTTGAGCCTCTTGGTCTTAGGTGACTCGGGCTATGGAACAGAGGACGAGGCGAGTTTCTTTTTCGCAGCTTTACCTCCCACAACAACATGAGCCACCTCACCAACCGGGTTAGCTGATGTAGAACAAGGCGGGTTGGTAAATGATATTGGTATTGGGTCATATACCTGAAGAATCTAACATTATTCATCATCATCATCATTTGGCCATTCCATTAATGGTCCTAAGATAGGAGTCTTACCATGGGAGCGGCTGGAGCCAACATCCTGGATAGGCATGAAATCCTTGGAGTCCGGATCTTCAGAATCCGAGGTATCGCGATCCTTAACCCATGTGCTAGGAGGTTTCTCCTTATCCTCGGCATCTTGCCAAAAAAATTTCTACATAATAGAACAAAAAAAAGGCAATTGAGCTAAATCAGCCAATATATGAAATATGATGGTAAGAGTGATTTAGTTCCTTACTATCAGAGCTGGAGTTTCTCGGCTGAAGGGCTCCATGCACCATTCCCATTCTTCGGTAATATTATTCTTGAGATGGCCTTGTCCCGTTTGCAGTCCTGATCTTGGGTTAACTCGATGGTGGAGACTTGGTTAGGATCGAGTTGGCCACTCATATGACACATTTTATGACTCCAGAGTTGGAGGGGACAAACTCGGTGGCTCATAAATGTGGCCATAAGGTCATCACCGAATAACCCGACTTTCTTAAATTCGACTAAGTGGGTATTAACCTCATTGACGAACTGGTTTTTAGTCTTCGGGTCAAAACCCCAGCTATCTCGGCAGGGAACGCCGGATAAAAAAGGAGGAAGCTGAATCATATCAGTACTGGTGTTGGTCTTCACATAGAGGAAGGACCTCAACCACTTCTTGCACGAGTGAAGGCCTTGGATTCAGGGGAAAACAGACTTTTTCCAGGGTGTAATATAAGCAACCCCGCATTGGGTTATAGGTTTATCACCGGGGGGACCAGACGGAGAGGGAACAACGTTGGAGCGAAGCTAAAAATACTTTGCCCAAATGTTTACGCAAGGCAAGTGAAGGGAATATCCCCGAGAGGCAATAATAAAGTAGTTATTATCGTATTCCTTATTTATGATAAATGTTTATTTTGCATGCTATAATTGTATTAATACGGAAAAGTTAATACATGTGTGTTTAATAAACAAAAAGGAAGTTCCTAGTTATGCCTCTGTTATAAACTAGCTCGTTGATTAACAAGATGATCAAAGGTTTCCTGATCATGGACATTGGATGTTGTTAATAATGAGGTCACAACATTAATGTAATGGTTTGATGAACATTCTTCCGAAGTATAGCATTACGATCAAAGTCATTGAGTTTGTATTTCTATAACAACTGACGAAGTGATCCTAATCCTTAGACCATGAGATCATGTCAATCACTAACACCGGAAGAGTTTATTGATAACATCAAATGTCACACCGTAACTGGGTGATTATAAAGATGGGTTCAGGACTAGTAAAGTATTATGTTGAGGCCCATGGATCGAGAATGAAATTTGTTCATCTCGATGACGGATAAATATGCTCTGGGCCCTCTCGGTGATATCACATTGATTAGCTTGCAAGCAAGTGATTTGATCACTAGAATGTTATATCACGGGAACAAGAAAAGAGTGCATGTCAGTAACGAGATCAAACTAGGTATGGAGATACCTATGACCGAATCTCGGACATGAAATATATCTCGAAACAAAAGGATTAAGATACTAGCATAAAAGGTTCTGACGATCACAAGAAAGTCATCATTGAATGTGTGGGAGTCAGTATGGGTCTCCAGATCCTGCTTCTGATTATTAATCGGAGAAGGGCCTCGATCATGTCCGCATTATTAGCGAACCATAGGGTGGCACACTTAAGAGACACCGACATCCAATTGGAGCAAAAGTTTCATGCCGAAAAGAATAACAAGCGCAGGAATTTATTTCACTAGATACCGAAACAGGTTTTCGGGTGAAATTGCAGAAAGTTTTTCTGCATGTGAAATGAAATACTAGCAAGGGGTTATATGTGAATGTTTGTCATTAAAGTTATTGACAAAATTCTGTATAAATAAAAGGAGTTTTATTTAATGAGAGTTGGCATTAAATTTGGTGGAAATTTAATGGGAATTTAAGTGGGTTTTTTAGTGCAGGGAATTGAAAGGCGTTTGAGTGAGTGGAGTGTCCACCCAGATGATTGTGGAAGACGTGGGGGCAGCCCCATGGCTGGGCACCATGCCCCTTGGGTCCCCCCTCTCCCCTATAAAATACCCCCCTCTCATCCTCTCAAAGCACACCTTCTCGTGAAGGATCTCTCTCCCCCTCTAGTATTTATCCCCCATGGTCTTAGACTAGCGAGATACATGTTCCCGGTGGCTATTTGTCAAGAAAGAGTTGTGCTTCTGCTGCATCGCTGGAGCGAGGAGGCGGAGTTTTCTCGGTGCCTCGTACGTGTGTGCGAGCATGGATGCGCCATTATTTTGCGGCGCTAGGACTTCCTCTTGATCTTCAAGGGTATGTTATCTATAGATATTCATCCGCCCGTTGTTTGTATCTAGTATATAGATCTTGGTACATAGTTGTTCCCATCGTAGAATTTTTGTTTGTTTTCTATGCTGCGAACCCTACAACAAGAGGCCGAGGTATCCCTTGCAGAAGGAGATGAAAGTAAGAGAGAAAGGCGATGGAATTAGCTGGGCGATGGTGAGGTTGAAGGCCAAACGTTTCAATGAACTTTTGGGAAAAATTGCTTGCGGGGATCCCAAATCCTTTAGTGAAGTAGGCCACAAAGACAACATACTCACCAATCTCCGCGACGGGAACTTTCTCATTGTCGGGGATGTGGCAATAGACCTCTAGAGGAATTCGCGGGTCCGCTAGAGCCAGTCAATCTCTGCATGGGTAATGTTGGAGCCCTCCCAAGCTCCACGCTCAAAGTTGACCTCTTCTTCTTGCTATGTGATGGCGAGATCTTGGGGATCCATCTCCCTGAGCTCGTTTTCCTCCGATGATATGCTCGACTTAGGGGCGCAAGGAAAGGAGTTCCACGGTCATGTGGAGGCGGTGTTGGCCTGAGATGGAGAAGAAAAGAGGAGGCAGAGGAGCAGCGTGGTCATGCGTTGCCAAAAGCAGAGGTTCGGCAACGCTGGGAGGAAGAAGGAGCGGGAGTAGGGAAAGTGAACGAGGGTTTTCCGCCTCTCCTCTATTTAACCACGCGACGCCTTGTGGGTAGTGGGATCCATTGTGACCACCATGCCCATGATGTGTGCGTGTATTTCGCAAGAACAATTGGGAAGACTTTGCTACACACACAGTTACAATGAGCAAAGGCACAGGCGCATGTTGTGACTGCAATAGTAATCGAGGGGCCACGCGGCGAAGTGATGTGTGGAAGAGATAACTGTCAGGGCATGACGGGGAATAGTGTTTTGGCCATTAAAATGAGGGGTAACACAATGATTACTAATACATATATGATAAAGAGAAAAAAATATAATCTAAGGAGGATAACTTCGATAAGAAAATATTCCCTTCAGGTGAAATCTAACTCGAATAAGGTGAAGGAAGACCAATGAGATTAGTTAGTCAAGAAGTAGTAAGGCTGATTAATACTTGGAAATGGCCGACATATGAAAATGTCGGCAGAATGAATAGTATCAGAATAAGATTGAACCTTTTGTGGCTGCATCAGCTAAAGCTGCTAAGATCGCACTAGCTTTGGGGATGAATGTTGGGGGGATGACCCAGGTAGGGTCAAGCTAGGGTATAAATTCAATGTTCATAGAGTTATAATCCGACTGATCCGGGTCAGACGAATGAAGGACGAGTTACCCAAGCCAGGTTAACCCGTCAAGAGCCTGCCGAAATATCCTATATGTAGGCACAATATCTATGTTGGTATGTTATTTGCAGGTGCTACCGTGCCGAGTCATCCAAGTTAGGGGAGACTTAGGGATTGACGAGCAACATGAGGGTGTTAGACGGCATAAGAGCCATAGCTCTCTCAGAAATCCCGGAGAGGATAAGCTCTAAGTCAAAGTGTTCCCCCAAAACCTGGAACGAGGCCTAGGTACAGGATTCCCACAGGGGAAGTGTCAGACCACCAACGGTCTTAAGGGATGGGCAGGTCAAGTCCCATCGAGTGACTCCATGATGTTAACAGTATCTGGCTTGCCAACTACTTCTACACCATACGAATATGCTAAGAATATGTTTGCCACATAAGATATAGATGTATCCTGGCAACCCCTTTATAAGGTGCACTAGGGCCTCCATAGGAGGGGTCGGTTCATTTTCAGATACAGAGAGTAAAAGAGATAAAGACAGGAGCTCTCTCTTCTTCTTACTCCTCTTGATACATCTCAAGGAGCCATTGTACTTGTCCTTTGATCATATTATAAGATCTAGATGGAGGAGTAGAGGTTTTATCTCACAAGGAGAGCCTCAAACCTGGGTATATCGTGTCTCTATGTGTGTTCTTCGTGTGCGGTGTTAACCGCACTATCCCTCACGAGATTCCACTAGTGTCCATTCGGCCCATCTTTAGCCTATACATGGCATATGTCGTGACACCACCACGACACTTCCTATAACATACATCCATACTTCCTGTAACAAACCTGAGATGTTTTTACTGTTGGAGATATGCCCAAGAGGCACTAATAAAGTGGTTATTATCATATCTTCATCTTTATGATAAATGTTTACATACCATGCTATAATTGTATTAACAGGAAACATTAATACTTGTACAATTTGTAAACATCAAAGAGTCCCTAGTAAAGCCTCTTAATAAACTATCTTGTTGGTTAATATATAATCATGGTTTCCTGAGCATGAACATTGAGTTGTTATTAACAACAGGGTCATATCATTAGGAGAATGGTGTGATGCACAAACTCATATAGATAAGTGTAGCATAAAAATCAAGTCATTTCAATAGTTCAATTGCTATAAGCTTTCAGATACATAGTAACCTAATTCCTTCAACCATGAGATCATGCTAATCACCATCACCGGAGTAATGCTTTGATGACATCAAATATCGCTTCGTAACTAGGTGATTATAAAGGTGGCATTGAGTATTCGGTAAGTATGTGTTGAGGCACATGGATCAAGAGTGGGATTTGTCCATCCATATGACAGATAGATATACTCTGGACCCTCTCGGTGGAATGTCATCCAATTAGCTAGCAAGCATGTGAATGGCTCACAAGGGATCGCATATCATAGGAACGAGTAAAGAGTACTTATGGGTACGAGGTTGAACTAGGTATGCAGAGATATCGACGATCAAACCTCGGATCGTGAGATAAAGGGAAATTGGTATTGTATGTAAATGGTTCATTCGATCGCAAAGTATTCGTAGAAATATGTGGGAGCCATATGAATTTCCAGATTCCTCTATTGGTTATTGATCGGATAAGAGTCTCGGTCATGTCTGCATAATTCACGAACCGTATGGAGACACACTTAAGGATTCGATGTTGTTTAGTAGATATGGAATGTGAGTAAGAAGACCGAATGTTGTTTGGAGTCTCGGATGGGATACGGGATATCACGAGGAAATCCGGAATGATCCGGAGCATAAGGTTTATATAAGGAAAGTGCAATTTCGGAGTTCGGGAATGATTCCGGTGTTTTCGCCGGAATGATCTATAAGGGTCTAGAAGGTTCACCGAACTGTAAGGGGAATGGTACATGAATGAGTCATGACAAAGTGGAATGGTTGTATCATGTCCTAGGTTAAAGGGCTATGCAAATAAAAGAGAGAAATCAAACTCGAAAATTGAAAGTCAAAAGGCAAGTTTGAAAATTCAAACTGGGACAATGTAGCTTGGTGGAGGGCGGAGAGGAAACCTCCTCTCCCTCCACCACGTGCCAAGTAGAAGAGTGAGTTGGGGGAGGGTTCGACCTCCCCTCCATAGATTCCCCTCCCTATCATTAATAGAGGGGAGGGGGCTGCTCCTCCAAGACAACACGCCGCCAGCCGCCGCCCAAGCCTCCTCCTCTCTGGCATCTAAACCCTAGAATGCCGGGAACCCCTCTACCCCATCCTACCCGCTCCGGCTTACGGAGAACCCCTCTACCCCATCTTCCCTCTAACTCCTACACCACGCCGTCGTGCTGACGGAATCATGAGGGGAGAACTATAACCTCCGCTGGCTGCTGGAACAAGGGAGAGGAAGGTCTTAATCGAGTATCGAACGTGTGACTAACTGGAGGAGCACTGCCAGAACACGGCACTGGAAGGATTGTCTAAGCGATCTTGAGATCGTCAAGTGAACGACTACAATACCCACGATAATCTTCTCTCGTTAACCACTTTGGAATCTTCGAGGATGAGTACTCTAATCGACCCGTTGCTACAATCTAGTAGATAGATATTGGCTTGTATGTGTTCATGCGGTAGAAATTTTTTGTTTTCCATGCTACGAACCCCTTTAGTGGTATTAGAGCCGAGTCTATATGTAGATATGTTGCACGAGTAGAACACAATGGTCATTGTGGGCGGTGGTGTTTTTATTATCAATTGCTTTTTGTGTACTTTGCAATCTTATTGTATGGTGGGATGAAGCGGCCCGGGCTAACCTTACATGACATCATTCATGAGACTTGGTCCACGCTCAACATGCAACTTGTATTGCATAAGTGGATTTGCGGGTGTCTGCCTCTCCCATCATTATAAAGATTCAATTTATAACATGCACTTGATAGTTCAAACATCAACATTGTGGTTCTTGTTCGTAAGTTAGAGCGGTACTTATTGACAGCCCCAAACCACATAAAATATGCAATGAAAATTAGAGGCGTTTAACTTTGTTTTGTAGGGGTGTGCGGTGATGTGATATGACCATGATTGTGATTATATATGATGGATGCAATGTTCCTTATTGTAAGTTGGCAACCAGCAGGAGCCTTATGGTTGTCTTTTAATTCCGTTAAGACTTGTGTGTCTACTATTCAAAGTAGTTTTAATAGTTGATGCTGGTGGACGACAACCATGGAGCGGTGCCACTGACCTTGACGCCACGCCGGTGATGACGGAGATCATGTTCCTGCTTGAAGATGGAGATCAGAAGCACAAGAAGAAAGGCCATATAATATCACATATTTTGAATTGCATGTGATGTTAATCCTTTTATGCATCTTGTATTGCTTAGATTGCGTCGGTAGCATTATAAGAGTATCCCTCTCACAAATTTATGAAGTAAAGTGTTCACCCTTAGTTAGCACCGTTACCAAGACTCGTCGTTTCGAAGAACCACATGATGATCGGGTGTGATAGAATCGACGTGTGCATACAACGGGAGCAAGCGAGATTTGCTCATGCAGAAACTAAGGTTAATCTTGACGAGACTAGCATGTACATACATGGTCTCGGAACACAGATCAACGAAAGGTAAAGGATGAGTCATATAGTATATATGATGAACATGTTGATTGTTCGCCATTGAAACTACAACATCTCTCGTGATGATCGTATTTGATGTAGTGGATTTGGTTCGTGTGATCACTAAAACAATGTGAGGGATATTGTTTTGAGTGGGAGTTCGACAGCAATATGATTAAATGTTGAACACTATTTATCATAAATTAAATCAAAGTGAATTTGCATAGTTTTTGTAGTCATTGGCATCTGTTTACCACCTTGCGCGTAGTTATAATTGAGATAATAGAACTATAGAATTCTGGTTAGGTACTTTATGAACTGGTATCGTATTGTTTTGAAGTGTTAATTTAAAGTTTAAAAGGTCTTATTGCAAACTTTCAGTAAGTTCCGATTACTCCGTGAAGTTTAATAATTGCTATTAAATCAAGACTAACAATTCCTGTGTTAGTATATAAGTATCATGTTTGTCTCCATGATTCTTGATTTTCAAAAGAATGTTTTAATATCAAGGTTATCGGGGAGCTGAAAGAATTGTTTCACAAACCATCATGTGTGGAAGATATTGCGATATCTGAAATGATGTTTTGGTTGCAACATGAGAGAGTATAATATGGCAAATATTTATGTTCTCATATTTGATGAGAATTTACAAAAGATTGGAGGCACTAGTTTTCCTAATCCTCCGAAAGGTTCTGGAGAGCAACGTTATACTCGCGATTCACCGTTATAAGCTAAAATAGCTTGATCATGAATAATTCCATGATAAGGATGAATATTTGATGTAGGTAAATGTTTGCTATACTGAAAGATTAATAAAGAATGGAATTTGATAGAACACCAATCATTTGATGATGGTGATCTACTTCAAGTTCAAGTCCAAAGACATTGGTATTTAGCTATACACACTTTGGACTATGTGTCATGAGTATGGCGCCACTGTTAATGTTGATAGATTCTTTTGAAAGGATAAAGAAATATTGAAATAGAAATCTAAGAAATATTTAGCAGAAGAGAAAATACCAGAATTGTTCAGCTGAGGTATATAGAAGATATACATGTTATGGCTATATTCTTTGCTTGTTAAACAATGTGGTTCTTAAGTATTGTATACTGAATTTGTTGGTGTGAATCGTCATATGAAACAACACAACTTATGAACTGTAATGGCCTAATTAACTAGCAAGAGAATATGTGATGATGTTCATTGAGAACAAATAAAGTGTTGATGTGTTTCTTATTGACATCAAAGCTTGCCTTCAAGATTTGTTTTATCAGGTATTATGAGAATAAAAGGGTTGTTCAAATAATTGTCGTAATCCATAAAATATGGATGATTTACAAATATCGTTGGATAAATCACATCCATAAAACAACTGCTAAAAATGTCGAAAGACAATTGATTGAAAGATCACTTAGGAAACTCCATGTGGATGGAATTTTGGAGTCTTTTGATTTTGATCAAATGACGCTTGTGAAACTTTCCTAGAGATAATTAAAACTCTGTTCATAGGCCAAAAGTGAACGAATGACTATCTTATTGGAACTTGTAAATATAGATATATGAAGCCCATTATGTGTAGTCGAGAGCGATGTATTTGAACTTTATATGGTCTCTCTGAATATTTGAGTGAATATATGAATATTTACTTAATAAGGATGAAGTGTGAAAATTTTGAAAAGTTCGAAGACTTTCAAGATGAAGTGCAAAATCAATGTAACAAGAAAATAAAGAATTTATGATAGGATCATAAAGGAAGATATTTGAGTTATAAATTTAGCACAAGACCTAAGATTTGAGGAATCGTTCCATGGATTTGCATTTCCTGAAACAGCATGTGAGTATGGAGTGTTTGAGATATATAATAAAACCTTGTTTCACATGGTAATATCAAAGGTGGGAGAACTATAAAACTTCCATTATATTTTAAGGATTGAAATCTTTAGACTACCGCTTTTTCACTGAAAAGAGATCCATCATGATCCGTTGAAATGACACCATATAAAGTTATGGTTTGGGATAAAACCCAAGTTGTCTTTTCTTAAATATTAGTATGCCATGCTTAAGAAAGATGTTTGAAACCAAAGCCCGATGAACATGTCTTTATATGTTATTTCGAATAACCATTGAGTACTCCTCCATAAACACCAAAAAGACAAAAGTGGTTGTCGCTTAGAACGTTAAGTTTCTTAAGAAGGAATTTTTCGTGAAAAGTTAAGTGGGAGGACAATAGGGCCTTGATAAGGTTAAAAGAACCTTAGCTATATGTGCTAAGTTGCACAACACCAGAAAGCATTCTGGAGGCAGCAACAATGCTCATGGCTCACGTGCCTCAAAGGTTGTGGTCATGGAGGTTTAAGTTCCTATTGAACCAAGTAGGTCGGGTAAACAATCAAATACCAAGATTTGAGACCTATATCATTATTTGAAAATGATGAACCGACTACATGCAAATAAGCGATGATGGTCCCTAACTCTGTCAAATTGGCTTGAAGCCATAAAATCCGTGATAGTTCCATACACGAGAGATCAAGTTTTGAACTTGCAAGATCCTCTAGAAAGAAGTAAGATCTTACCGTCATGTTTGGATCTATAAATAAATAGACATGTATGTTTCACATATATGAAATAGTCGACATGTCGGGTAAGAGTTTATGACAATGTTCAAGCAGTTGACTATGACAAGATTTGATCTTCAGCGATATTTAGTCTAGACAGTAATGTAGCAATCACTACATATGATTCCGGTATATAGTAGTTGAACAAACAAAACAAAGTTATTTTACTAGAATTGTTACCTAGGATGAGTACATAACATGATCCAAAGGGTTTTGCAAATTCAAAGGATGCTAAAAGCGTATGCAAACTTCAATGGTTGAAATAAGCATCGCAGAGTTGGAATCTTCAACATGGTGAAACTGTTAAAAGAGTTCAAATTCATCGAAGAAAATGAAGATGCTTGCATTTCAAGAAATTAAGTGAGAGCGCTAAGACATAATTTTAATGCATTATGTGAAAGACATATTGTTGATTGGAAATGATGCATATTTTATTAACACAAAGTTAAGAATTTCATATCGATGAAAGACTTGGGAAAACCCGAATATTTGGTGTCAATATCTATATGTTTAGATTGAGAAGATAATATGGTTGTACCAAATCTACATAGATGAGATATGGAATGAGTTCATTATGGAAATGACAAAAAGGTTCTTGTCACACATAAAGGATTGAATCGGAATTCAAGTGTATCGACACTTGTTAAGTGAAACAAAGATTCAAGTATAGATTGATACTTGATGAATGAAATCACAAAGAGTATTTTCAATCATACTGTGATATGTACACATCTAGATATGTCCTATACTCTAAATGTTATGAGCATATACCAGAATAATTCATAAGATGATTATTGGACGATAGTAAGGATATTCTTATGATCCTTTGGAAGAACGAAGAATATATTATTTTTGTAGAGGTGACAAGTATATGCATAGTTCATTGTTAAGTATTACATTGATACTATTTTTGTCACAAAAATACAAATTAAGTTTATCTCAATCTAAACTAAGGGTGGCACAATATGATGGAAAGTAAGTTCCATAATGGATTTGGATGAGTTCCAAAGCTAAGACATTGTGACAGGTACTACAACAAAATTCTAAGTATATGAATGTTATTATAGCAGCAAAAGAGCGCATTTGTGTCAAATAGTTTGTTATCAAACTAGGTGTGGTTCATAGAGGGATAGTACTATGAAGATATATTGTACGACAATATTATCAACATGTTTTGACCCCAGGGAACTAAAGGTCTCACGAAAGGAACAAATTTATACAAATCTATCTCATTAGAGAATGAGTGATGCTTAGAGACGCAAAGACATACAATTACACACAGACCTGAATGTGTCGGATCTGAAGATCAGTTGACCACTAGAAATCGTGTAAATACAACACCGGAAAGCCATAGGTGTTGAATGCACAAAGGTTTGAAACTGGATTATTGAGTCTATTGCAAGTGGGAAACTGTTGGAGATATGCCCAAGAGGCAATAATAAAGTGGTTATTATCATATCTTCATCTTTATGATAAATGTTTACATACCATGCTATAATTTTATTAACAGGAAATATTAATACTTGTGTGATTTGTAAACATCAAAGAGTCCCTAGTAAAGCCTCTTGTTAAACTAGCTTGTTGGTTAATATATGATCATGGTTTTCTGATCATGAACATTGAGATGTTATTAAAAATAGGGTCATATCATTAGGTGAATGTTGTGATTGACATAATCCTATAGATAAGCGTAGCATAAATATCAAGTCATTTCAATAGTTCAATTGCTATAAGCTTTCAGATACATAGTAACCTAATTCCTTCGACCATGAGATCATGGTAATCACCATCACCGGAAGAATGCTTTGATGATATCAAACACCGCTTCATAACTGGGTGGCTATAAAGGTGGCATTGAGTATTCAGAAAGTTTGTGTTGAGGCACATGGATCAAGAGTGGGATTTGTCCATCCATATGACGGATAGATATACTTTGGGCCCTCTCGGTGGAATGTCATCCAATTAGATTGCAAGCATGTGACTGGCTCACAAAGGATCACATATCATAAGAACGAGTAAAGAGTACTTATCGGTAACGAGGTTGAACTAGGTATGCAGAGATACCGACGATCAAACCTCGGAAAAGTAAAATATCGCAAGAAAAAGGGAAATTTGTATCGTATGTAAATGGATCATTCGACCGCAAAGTAAAATATGTGGGATCCATATGAATTTCCAGATTCCTATATTGGTTATTGATCGGAGAAGAGTCTCGGTCATGTCTGCATAATTCATGAACCGTAGGGAGATACACTTAAGGATTCGATGTTTTTTAGTAGATATGGAATGTGAGTAAGAAGACTGAATGTGTTTTGGAGTCTCAGATGGGATCCGGGATATGACGAGGAGATACAGAATGGTCTGGAGAATATAGTACTAACAATATTACCACAAATAAATAATATACAAATAATATTACTACTAACAATATACTACCAACAACATTACCACAAATAATATTCTACTAACAATACTACTACTAATAATATACAAAACCCTAATAATATAATATTACCACAAAATAATAGTTTCTAATAAAATAATAATTATAATAATATATACTAATAATATTGATAATATACTACTAACAATATTACCACAAATAATATAATATACAAATAATATTACTATACTAACAATATACTACTAACTACATTACCACAAATATTATACTACTAATAATTTATAAAACCCTAATAATATAATATTACCACAAAATGTGATATTTAATAAAACAATAAATAATAATAGAATATATATATTAATAACAATAATAAATAAAACAATAACCATAATAATAACAAATAATATACTACAAACCGACGCCCGCGGCAGCATGACGGCGGCACGGCGGGGCGGTGCGCGACATCATGGCGAGGCGGCAGATCGGCAAGCGGAGGCATGAGCGGCACGGAGGGGCGCCCGAAGACGAGGCGGAGACGCGGTGGAATTGGGAAGCACCTGCCCTGCGTTTCTCTGCGTCGGCGCCTTCTCGACTTCGTCTTCGACGTATATAAAGGGACAACCCTTTAGTCCCGGGTTAAGCTACCACCCAGGAGTAGAGGGTCTCTAGTCCCGGGCCGTGGCTTAATCCGCGACTAAAGACCCACTGTCTAGTCGCGGCTTAAGCCACGACCCGGGAATAGAGGGTTTTTTCGGCCGCTCCATTTTCGCACGCGCAGGCACCGTCTAGTCCCGGGTCCAGCCACGACCAGCGAATAGTGTCTTTTTTGTAATTTTTCTTTTTTTAATTCAAATCAAATATAAAACTTTGGAAAATCATATCTCCTATTTTAAAAATACCAAATAAAACAAATAATATATCTATTATTATCAGAAAAATATAAAGAATCTTAATATAATATCCATACATCTGTTTGCATCATTTATAAATTATGTCATTTGTAAATTTTCTTTTTTAATTCAAATCAAATATAAAACTTTGGAAAATCATATCTCCTATTGTAAAAATCCAAATAAAACAAATAATATGTTTATTATTATCAGAAAAATATAAAGAATCTTAATATAATATCCATACATCTGTTTGCATCATTTATAATTTATGTCATTTGTAAATTTTCTTTTTTAATTAAAATCAAATATAAAACTTTGTAAAATCATATATCCTATTGTAAAAATCCAAATAAAACAAATAATATTTCTATTATTATTATAAAAATGTAAAGAATCTTAATATAATATCCATACATCTGTTTGCATCATTTATAAATTGTGTCATTTGTAAATTATCTTTTTTAATTCAAATCGAATATAAAACTTTGGAAAATCGTATCTCCTATTGTAAAAATCCAAATAAACAAATAATATGTCTATTATTATCATAAAAATATAAAGAATCTTAATATAATTTCCATACATCTGTTTGCATCATTTATAAATTGTGTCATTTGTAAATTATCCTTTTTAATTAAAATCAAATATAAAACTTTGAAAAGTCATATCTCCTATTGTAAAACTGCAAATAAAACAAATAATATGTCTATTATTATTATCAGAAAAATATAAAGAATCCTAATATAATTTGCATACATCTGTTTGCATCATTTATAAATTGTGTAATTTGTAAATTATCTTTTTTTAATTCAAATCAAATATAAAACTTTGGAAAATAATATCTCATATTGTAAAAATCCAAATAAAACAAATCATATGTCTATTATTATTAGAAAAATATAAAGAATCTTAATATAATATCCATACATTTATTTGCATCATTTAGTTCCGGTTGTAGTCACTAACCTGGACTAAATATATTTTCCTCCATTTCCCACCGCTTCCTACCAAGTTTTCCTGCCCTTTCCCTTTTACCAGAGCTTTTAGTCCCGGTTGTAGTCACTAACCGGGACTAAAGATATTTCCCGCCATTTCCCACCGCTTCCGGCCAAGTTATCCTGCCCTTTCCCTCTATATCTAGGTCGATCGCGCCATGGCTATCCACACATCCACACCTTCCTCTCTCACAACAATGGACATTGCCTACTGGGACATTCTGACCCTCGAGGAGACTGAGGCGCTATGCGCCTCTAGCTACCCTTGCCTGCTGGGCTACCGGCCGCCCACCGGCTAGATGCTAAGCGCTGGAGGGGTTCCTGTCCCTCCCGTCCCTCAAGGTTTCGCATGTCAGGCGGCCATCACGAACCACTTCTGCCACAATGTCACGCCGGAGCAGCGGATGGATCCCCAGTAGGATCCCGACAACTATGACACCTGGAATGCCTTCTTTGCTAACCGGTGGGAAAAAGAGCTCACCAGGTACGAGGGTGATGGCCCTTCCACGGTGAACCACAACGAAGCCGCCCGCCGCCTATGGTGGGCGAAACGGACTATCATTAGCGTAATGCACTACATCGCCGAGGGAAACTATCCTCGCCTAAGGTACCCGCTGCCTCCATAGAGCCATAAGAAGGGTGGCGGTGGTGAAGGCCGCGGGTGTAGTGGCGTCGTCGTCCGGTAGCCCCCTCCATCACGCGTCGTGAATATGAGGTCGAAGTGGCAGGTGCCCCCACAATATGCCATGGCTGGGCTGAGGATCCAGTCCCGTGCACCTAGCAATGACGACGATGACAATGAAAAAGACAAAGACGACCCTGAAGCTGCGTACTATAGGGCTATATATGAGCATGACTAAAGGGGGGTCTTTAGTCCCGATTCCGTAGTCTCAGTTTTTTAATATTAATAAATGTATTGAGTGTTAGTCACGGTTTGTGGCTGGACCGGGACTAAACGGGGGGGCCTTTAGTCCCGATTCCGTAGTCTCGGTTTTTTAATATTAATAAATATATTGAGTGTTAGTCCCGGTTTGTGGCTAGACCGGGACGGGGCCTTTAGTCCCGATTCCGTATTATTGAAACTAATACATCTTGCTCAATCAAACTGGATGACTACTCCTGGTGCCTAAGCCGCGGGAGGTGAATGCCTATAAATAGAGGGTTCATCTTTAGTCCCGGTTGGAGAAAACAACCACGACTGAAGGGATTGCGGCAAGCTGGGCCAGTCAACACTAATTATAGGGGTGAGTGTCAACATTATGTCGTGCGGCTTGTACCTTTTCCCGGATGGTGTTGCCAAATGGGACTAAAGCTGAACCTTTAGTCCCGGTTGGAGACACCAATTAGGACAAAACACGAGTGAGCACTAATAATAGTGGTGAGTGTCAAATTTATGTTGTGAGTGTCGACACTATGGTGAGCTGCTTGTACTATAAATAGGCATCCTTGTGAGTCCAGTCCTCCAGCCAGATTGTCTTCAAGAGCAGGGACACCACTATGGCCAGTTTGAGGGAGATGCCGGAGGAGCCTAGTCCTCCGGCATCTCCAACAAACTGGTCATAGAGGCACTCCCTAATATGTGAAATTATTTAGCTCCCAGGCGTATTAATCTAGTTAGAGAAGTTACAAGCTGCAAGATGGTCTTCAAGAGCAGGGACACCACTATGGCCAGTTTGAGGGAGATGCCGGAGGATCCTAGTCCACCGGCATCTCCAAGAAACTGGTCATAGAGGCACTCCGTAATATGTGAAATTAGTTAGCTCCTAGGCATATTGATCTAGTTAGAGAAGTTACAAGCTGCAAGATGGTGTGTGAGAGCAGGGACACCACTATGGCCAGCCTGAGGGATATGACGCCAGAGCCCAGTCCTCCAGCATGTCTCTTAAGTTGGTCATAGAGGCACTCCTTAATATGTGACCACACACTTTGGAGATCAGATCTTAATGGTAAGTACGAATCGGGACTAAAGGCCCCCCTTTAGTCCCGGTCCAGCCACAAAACGGCACTAAAACACTCAAGATGGTTTGTAGACAACACTATGCAGTCATGGAGCATCTTCATTCATAACCGTGTTTAATACATAAAAATGGGCACATGGATCATCTTCATTCATAAAATGTTACATTATTACACATCATTTCTTCATGTGTGTCCCTTTCTGATTCCGCCGTATCCATGGAGCATATTCATTCATTAATATGATGCTTGGGTCATCCTTCACTGCGAAGGACGGAATTTCATGAAACTTATCACAATCTTCTGACATGTCTGTCTTGTCCTCCACTCCCACGATGTTTCTTTTTACTAAAAGAACTATGTGGCGCTTTTGCTCATCGTCTGATGTATTCTTTTGCTTATTTTTTATTTTTCTAGGTTTGGTAGACATGTCCTTCACATAAAAAACCTGAGCCATATCATTGGCTAGTACGAATGGTTCGTCTAAGTACCCAAGATTGTTGAGATCCAACGATGTCATTCCGTACTTCTTGTCTACATCAACCACTCCTCCTGTCATCTTGACCCATTTGCACCGAAACATGGGGACCTTAAAAGTAGGTCCATAGTCAAGTCACCATATCTCCTCTATGTTACCATAATATCTGGTCTTTGACCCATTGTTGTCTATTGCATCAAAGCGGACACCACTATTTTGGTTGGTGCTCTTTTGATCTTGGGCGATCGTGTAAAATGTATACCCATTTATCTCGTACCCTTGGAAAGTCGATCTAGTCGAAGATGGTGACCTAGAAAACAAGTATAGCGGATCTCCAAGAGTGTTGTTTTTTATGAGATGTTGCAACCAACCGCTGAAAATCTTCATGTGTTCATCTCTAATCCAAGATTCATGCTTTCCAGGGTTGTTGGAGCGTAAAATTTTCTTGTGTTCCTCGATATACGGGGTACCAAGATAGAATTCTGTAGAACTGTGTAATGTTCTTCAATGTAAGAATGTACGTCCCTACATATTTTTGATTTACTTCCTAGAGTACCCTTTCCACTAAACAGTACATGCATGCATTGTATCCCTTGTTTGACTGTCCTGAAAGGTTACTAAGAGCAGGCCAATCATTGATTGTTACGAAAAGAAACGCTCGGAGGTCAAATTCTTCCTGCTTATGCTCATCCCACAGGCGTATGCCGGGTTCGTGCCAGAACTGTAAAATTTCTTCAACTAATGGCGTTAGGTACACATCAATGTCGTTGCCAGGTTGTTTTGGACCTTGGATCAACACTGGCATCATAATGAACTTCCCCTTCATGCACAACCAAGGAGGAAGGTTATAGATGCATAGAGTCACGGGCCAGGTGCTGTGACTGGAGCTCTGCTCCCCAAAAGGATTCATGCCATCTGTACATAGACCAAACCTTAAACTCCTTGCGTCATCTCCAAAGTCCGTGTACTTTCTATATATTTTCTCCATTGCGACCCATTAGCGGGGTGTCACAACATCCCGCCTGACTTACGTTCCTCTTTATGCCATCGCAACAACTTGGCATGCTCTTTGTTTCTGAATAAGCGTTTCAACTGTGGTAATATAGGAGCATATCACATCACCTCGGCAGGAACACTCTTTCGGGGGGCTCGCCCTCAACATCACCAGGGTCATCTCGTCTGGTCTTATACTGAAGTGTAGTGCATACCAGGCATGCATCTAAATTCTCATACTCCTCACCGCGGTAGAGGGTGCAGTCATTAGGGAAGGCATTTATCTTATGAACCTCTAAACCTAGAGGGTAGACAACCTTCTTTGCTTCATACATACTAGCGGGCAATACGTTATCTTTTGGAAACATATTCTTCATCATTTTCAACAACTTTTCAAATGAGGAGTCAGGTATAGCACACTCTGCCGTCCATCGCAGCAATTCCAGTGTGCTGCCTAGCTTTTTGAGACCATTTTTAGATTTGGGTACAACAACTTTTTGTGATCCTCTAACATGTGATTGAACTTATCCCTCAACTTTTGATTTTCACAGTCTCTTCGTGCATCGGCAATGGTCCGACCAAGATCATCAGCGGGATCATCATGTGTCTCTTCTTCAGCCTCCCCTTCAGCATCTCCCATTGAAGCATCTCCGTACTCTGGGAAACCATGATAGTTGTCATCCTCCTCCTCTTCTTTATTGTCTTCCATTATAACCCCTCTCTCTTTGTGCTTGGTCAAACAATTATAACTGGGCATGAAACCGGACTTCAACAGGTGGCTATGAAGGGTTTTTGAGTCATAGTAATCCTTCTAATTCCTACATCCACTACATGGACAGAATACAAAACCATTGCGCTTGTTTGCATCAGCAACACAGATGAATTCATGCACTTCATTAATGAACTCGCCTGAGCGTCGGTCAGTACCTTACATCCATTCCCGAACCATCTGCATTGTAGTAAAAGTATATCAAAAACCATTACACAACATGATAAATTTATTACAAGTTATAATGAGATCTTCTAAAGCATTAATTTTGAATTTTGAAAAATTTACATGCACCAATTTGTGAATTGGAGTAAATAATTAACATGCTAATTGTGGAGTTTTTGATTATTATTCTATCAGTGAAAACCTCATTCCATTCTAAGCTCTGAAACTCTAAAATTACATATTTCAATTTTTAGTAACTATGTGCCTAATCAAAATTTGTTACACATATCAAAATCCTTCTACTTCTAGAGCATGCATGCATGATCCATATCTCTATACTTCTAGAGCATTATAGAGCTAAAGTAGCAATACGAGATGAAAGAATGAAGTTCTAACCTTTTAAAACTTTGGATTTAGGGGTTGCAAACTAAATCTTGACAAACCTTGCGAAAAAATGGCATGAACTCGGCTTTCTTTTTTGAGTAAAATGGCCACCATATGGCAAGGTCAGGTGGACACGAAGTTGTATATATACTGAGGGACAAATAGTCCCGGGCCGTGATACGACCCGGGACTAATAGTCCCCGAAAAGAGCAGCTGGCCCGCTCCAGGTTACTAGTCCCAGGCCATATTACAGACTGGGACTAGAGGTCTGGTCCGGCCCGAGACTAGTGGCTATCGCGATTACTAGCCGCTGGAGGAGTCACGGCCCGGGACTAGTGTTAGCACTAGTCGCGGTTTGTGACAGGCCGGGACTGCTGACATTGTTCAGATCAAACCGAAGACCTATTTTCCAGAAGTGCCAGCGCGCCACCCAAGAACACACCGACGTTCAAGCGGCGGACCCCATGCCAGCCCCAACCCGCCATGATGTCTACGCACTTCTATTCTTGTAGACGGTTGTTGGGACTCCAAGTGCAGAGTTTTGTAGAACACCAGCAATTTTCTCTTAAGTGGATTACCCAAGGTTTATAGAACTCAGGGAGGAAGTGGTCAAAGGTATCCCTCCAGGCAACCCTGCAATCAAGATACAAGAAGTCTCTTGTGTCCCCAACACACCCAATACATGTGGCAGGTGTATAGGTGCACTAGTTCGGCGAAGAGATAGTGAAATACGAGTGATATGGATGATTATAAGTGGTAAAAAGCAGTGCCAAAAAAGAGCTTCTGACGCGGAGGAAAAGACTAAATGCAAAAAGATGGAAGCAAGCAAACATGCAACAGATCTAGTTGTAAACGGATTTTCAATGTTTAGAAACAAGGCCTAGGGATCATACTTTCACTAGTGAACACTATCAATAAATATATTATATTCATGATACCACCCTAAACTATACTCATGATAAATATATATGTAACCTATCTTAAGTGCCACTCACGGCGTGCACGCTTTCACTTTCACAGACGTGGGGAAAAGTATAGATCTATTAAAGCACAATGAGTATTTATGTATACCCCACCCTAAGTGCCACCATGGTGGGCACGCTATCACTTTCACACACATGGGGAGAGCAGAGATCTATTGAAGCACTTGAGTAGCAAGGTAGATCTACTTGATTACAAAGCTCATGACCACAACAAGATCATACATAGAGAGAGAGATGAACACATAGCTACCGGTTGAGCCCTTAGCCTAAAGGAAGAACTACTCCCTCCTCATCATGGGAATCAGCAACGGCGATGGAGATGGTGGTGGAGATCGATGGAGATGACTCCGGGGGCACTTTCCCGTCCCGACAGGGTGCCGGAACAGAGACTTTCTGTCCCCTGAATCTCCCCTTCGGTGGCGACGGCGTAGAGGAACTTTTTGTGGCTTTCTAGTCGATTCTTTAGGGTTTCTGAGTCGAGGGCTTCTTTTAGGCGAAGGAGGCAAGGTCGGTGGAGGGCCAGGGGCCCCACACCCCCTGTGGGCACAGCCAGGGTGGGCCCCGCGCCCACCTAGGGTGAGGACACCCTGGTGTCCTCCTCCGTCTCGTCTTCGATTTTCCATATCGTTTAGGGAAAATATGAACTTTGGCTTTTGTCGTGTCCAATTCTGAGAATATTCATTTTTTAGCTTTCTGAAACCAAAAATAGCAGAAAACGGGCAACTGGAATTGTGGCATCTTGTCAATAGGTTAGTTCCACACAGCGTATAAAAATACCTCAACGCGCAGAAAAAACATAGCAAAGTAGATACTAAATAAGCATGGAACATCAAAAATTATAGATACGTTTCCGACATATCACCCCACCCTCCGGCCCCATCGTCTGTCCCCAACGCATTTCTGCTAGAACTGCCGTTGCTAGTCCCTGTCCGTAACACCGGCCCCACCGTTTACCCCGAGCGCGTCGGAGTGTGAAAGCGTCGGATCTAGTTAGATATCGCTGGCGTCCCAAGGAAGCGCGGTCCGGCGGTAACCTGGGAAGTTGCAATAAATGCACTCCCTTCCACCACTTTTCTCTCTTCCTAGCTCACTCTAGCTTGATATTCCTCTCTTCCCAGCTCGTTGTTTACTCCCTTTCTCCTATTTTAACTATTCTAACCAACCATATCTCATATATTTTAGAAAATATTTTTCCCCACATGCACCACCCTTCTAGATAGATATAGATCTCTCTCCCCTCTCCTTCACACCACTCATAGATCTAGACGTAGAACATACTACACTCTCTTTGATCCAGTCGATGTGTCTTCTCACACGCGTCTATTCTTATCGACCTAATAGGTGACTAACTAAGAATTGGCGGATAAAATTGGCTATTTGGCATATGATGAGGTGGAAATATTTGTGTGCATATCTATGGAATTGTATTGTGTATGAAAATGATTGGCAAAGATTTAATGACATGAAAGATATGAGTTACCATTCTTTTGCTAGAATGTTAATTCATTTCTGTTATGGGAAATTTCTGGCACTTCCCGTAGACCGTGTTTCTAGCAGTGCAATGCCAAAATTTTCCATGAAAACCAACCGATCGATGATGGTTCTAGTAATAAATTATATCTTGTCGTGCAGGCGACAATGGTCATCTTGATGAGGGAAATCATGGATGGGTATGTGCAACACCCGATGGCCGACATGCATCAAAATAACTGCACAAATATAGGATGTCCATGTCGAAGAAGAAAGCTACAGTGCTTGCTCGACCACTCTTCTTGCATATTGCAGGACCACCTTCTTAGGCATGGTTTCATGGAGGTCCACACTCAGTGGATGAGTGATGATGAAGAAGGCATCATGCGAACAATGAAGATGATGAAGAATAGCATCATGAGGAAGAAAGGAATCATGATGATGACGATGACAAAGAGGCCGCCGCACACGATGCTGGAGACCAATATCAGGGTGAACAACATGTCAAGAGGGACCCTTATCTTCAAGAACTGCTTCTCAAGTAGACAAGGACCAACGCAAGATCTGCTGATAGATGGAAATCTAAGATGGCGCAACTAGAGATAGACTCTAATACTCTGTTGTACGATGCAGGTCGTGGGCTGGAGGCGTTCCTCTTGAGTGCGACACTCAATATTCTGCGGATGAAGGCAAGACACAGATGGACTGAGACAAGCGTCGACAACCTCCTACAATACTTGCAAAACCATTTTCCTGAAGGAAACACGTTTCCTAGTAGTCTAGATGAGGCCAAGAGAGTCGTGTGCCCTCTCGATTTACCGTACACAAAATACCACTTCTGCATCAATGACTATGTCATTTATTGGAACGAGAATGCAGAGAAGACCAAATGTCCAGTGTGCGAAGCTAATCCTTACAAGATAGGGACGAAGAAAGCTCCTCAAAAAATTGTGTGGTACTTCCCGCTCAAGCTCCGTCTACAACGGTACTTCACGGATCGCAAGGATGGAAAGCTCATGCGCTGGCACGCGTAAAGAAAGGAGGCAGTGCTAAATTATCTAGAACGAATGGAAAACCAAGTTCTTACACACCCATTGGATGCAAGCCCGTGGAAATCATTAGACGTTGACTACCCAGATTTTGGGAAAGAGACAAGAAAAATAAGGTTGGGTGTGAGCACCGATGGACTGAATCCATTTGGCAACCAGAGTAGCACACATAGCACCTGGACCATGTTTGTATGGATGTACAACCTTCCCCCTAGCTACGCATGAAGACAAAGTACATACACATGATTATTCTAACTCAAGGTTCAACACAGCTAGGGAGCAATATCAATATGTATATCGAGCTATTGAAGTAGGAGATAGACATGTTGTGGGAGGACGAAGGGGTAGATACATGGGACGCCTTCGCTGAAGAATATTTTCCTATAAGAGCCGCGTTGATCACGAATGTGCAGGACTATCTTGGATAAAGATATATTTGCGTGCTAGGTGTGCCATGTACACAAGGCATGTGTCAGGTGCATGGAAAAGACATCATTTTTATAGCTTGGTAAGAATCCTAGGTCTTCGAAAACCATCTACATGAGGCATAGAATGTGGCTAGACGAGAATGACCCATGGAGAAAGCATGGAGATCTGATCAACGGTAAGGAAGAAACCAAGGACCTCCACGTAAGAGGAGTGGGGCAAAGATCGATGATTTTTTGAAAAAATGGAAAGAATTCCATGCACTGGGAAAATTCAAACGGGAAAAAATGAAAGCGAGGGGAGAAGCCACCAGGACCGCTCGTGGGGGTATGGAAAAGGAGGTCCGTGGTTTGGGACTTCCCGTATTGGAAAATCCTTAGTATGCCTCATAGCCTTGATGTCATGCACATCACGAAGAATGTGCGTGAGAGCTTGCTGGGCACCCTCTTCAACATGTCATATAGGAGCAAAGAGGGACCGAAAGAAAGACATGACCTGTAAGACCCCACCTTTATAAGGTAAAGGTCCATGTGATTGCAATGCTAGTCCCTGGATCAAATGCTAGCATCGAAAGTTTAAGATGAAGTACATAGATACAAAGGTCGTTATTACATCGTCGTTCGAGAGATAACATAGTCTTATAGCCATAGGATAGTACAAGAGTTCATAGCATAAAGTAAATAACTATAAGTCTTCATCTTCATGTGCCACAGGCAAGCATGTTGAGTGTAGACTCACAACCCTAATATCCATTAGAGTAACCTGCAACATCATAAGTTATAGCCACAGTGGGTCAATACATTTGGAATTGTATTGTCAAGTGATACCTTAGTAGAGTAGTAGTAACTAACATCTATATGAATTTGGCTAAGTGTAGCATAGGCTTGCTTTGCTCAAAATAGGTTTTTCTTATCAGTTGAAAGCACTAAGTTTTTGTTGTACAAAAACTCCCAAGGAACCACCAATAGACATAGGTGAACCTTTACCCTTTCTCACCAACAAGTTTTTAACTTAGAAATTGGTATGAGGAGATCCTTGATAGTTTCAATGTCATTGATGCTCAAATTGTCCGTTGTCGGGGACACAGCTAAGTACTTAGGTTTTACCCTCTCGAGATGTGGTGCACTTTCCCCACAAGACTCGACATGCATCGAGACAAGACCTTTCATAAGCCTTCCCTTAGACCACCATGGACGGGTTCCATCCTATCACCCTACCACCAAATGTCCATCTGGCTAAGTTATTGCAACCTATATTGTCAACACCCAGATTTTTAATCCCAGATGCCTGTTATGCCATACATCGCAATCCCAGGATTACCATTTTTGCGAGACATAACAGATTGTTTATCATAGTACATCATCCATTACAAACCATACATAAGGTCTTACACAAATAAGGATCTCATGATCCAGTCTTAATACAATTCAAGTAGCGGAATAACGTAATAATAACGATAGCGTAGGCGAGGCTCCATGATGTATCCCGACCTACGGTCGTGACCACATCTTGGTCTCCAACTTACGCCAAGTCGTCATGGACTCCAAAGGTGAATCCGTTCCTCTATGCGAGCCCCCTTCCTACCCTATTGAATGGTATGCTACTTCATACTCCGTCACCTATGCATGATAGGTTCACATTGACAAGTACGGAGGCAAGGGAGGAAGCCCGGAGCATCAAGCCCGACAAGACGGAGGCTTGGAAGAGGAGGCGGAAGAAGACAGATCGCCAAATGCTCTCTGTCGCCAGCGGTACTACCGGACCTGGCGACCGGTACTACCGCCAGGCGGTACTACCGCCCCCTGCTACCGCCACCAACAGACGACGCCAATAGAAGCCAAATACTCTCTGTCTCCGGCGGTACTACCGGATCTGGACCCGGTACTACCGGTCAGCGGTACTACCGTCCCCTGATACCGCTCGCTACAGACGGCTCCAGCTGACGCTCCAGGACCTCAAGCGGTACTACCGGTCCCAGAGCGGTACTACCGGACCAAGCGGTACTACCGGTCCCAAGTCCGGTACTACCGCTCCTGGCAGTGCCTGCGTGCACTAGTTGGGCCACAGCCCTTGTATCCCCCTCTACTTACCTATTCGCCTAGTTTATTCCCAAACTACCCTTGTTTATGTGGTTGGCCTATAAATAGAGCCCCCACCCCTCATGTAACCCTTAGGCATAGATGATAGACTAAAGAAAACCCCCATTGTGGAATCTCTAGTTTTGCCTCATCCCCTTTACCAAGGGGACCGACTATCGTCACCAACCTCGATTGGACTTTGCATCACGCATCCATCGTTGAACAAGGCCTTGGGTTCTCGGTTTCTCGCCCCCAAGTCGTCAAGACCCTCCTCAAGGTGTTCTTCCCTCTCCAATGTGGATTTGAGGGAGCACGTTGACCGATCTTTCCGTGCGAGGATTCTATCGGACCGGTGGCCGCCGTTCGGGAGCAATCGGCCTTGTATCGTGTGAGTTTTGCGTGTGTTCATCGTGTTCTTCGCGAGGTGTGTGTTCGCTTCTGCTACCCTCTCCCTTTACCCTCGCTTTCCCATCGATTTGACCACGAGATCCGTGAAGATCGGGCACCCAAGAGGTTAACCCCTCCATCATCTGGTATCAGCAGCTTTTGGTTGCCACGGATTTCTCATCGATTTGGTCTTTTCCCCATAAATTCGAAAATTCCACCAAAATTGGCCCCAATTCATGTTTTGGATCGATCTGTGATTTGAGTGTGTTTTGGTAGGTTTTGATACGTGCATTGCTTGCTAAACTTGTTGATCTACCTTCCTTTGCGTTCCCATGGCCTAATTCCTTGATTTCCCCCGTCGATTTGGTGTTTTTCTTGAAGATTTTCCGCCCAAATCGCCCCAAACTCGCGAAATCGCGTCAGATCTGGTTTTCTCTGTCCCGAGCGGTACTAGCGCTCCAAAAATACGGTACTACCGCCCACCGGTACTACCGGGCCCAAAATCCGGTACTACCGTCTGAAAGAAAACAATGAGTTCAGATTTCAGCCTCTCACCGTTTTGAGCATAACTTTTGCATACGAACTCGGATTTTGGTGTTATTTAGCTCGTTTCGAAGAGGAGAAGGAGCTTTACATCATCATCCACGTGGTTCATGCTATATACTCCATACAAATTACGTGAGCAAGGCGGAATCCAACAATAAAGGGTGAAGATCGTCGACGAAAGATATAAACATTCCGCGACTTCTCCCCACTTGCATTCCTTTGTGAACCCCACTATTTTTGTGAGCAACAAACACCTATTGAGACTAGTTGCTCTTATGATTGTTTGGGCTATGCACATTTGATATCTTGTAGAATTCCGAGCAAACATTTGTGAGCGCTATCTCTTATAGTTATCTTGTATAGTTGTTGGCACAAGGAAGAGGCAAGTGCAAAAGAAATAAAAAATAAAAAGAGTGATACAAAAAGAAAAAAAAAAGAGAAAAAAAGGAAAAGATAAAAAAGAAAGAAATATACATGTTCCTCATAGAAAAGGAAGCGCAAGCTCGATGAACATCATATAGGTGGTACTTATTGTGCATATCTTGTAGCCCACCAAATTTTGTGCAATCGAACTAGCGTCTCTCCTTGTACTTGTGTGACACGAGCTTATAGTCTTCGCTAGGTAATCATTTGGTTCTTAGCTCACTTTCTCCGTCGCACAAGTCCCATTTATCCCACCGTGTGTGTTTCCTTGTATATATTTCCTATCTTGTGGATCGACTTGTTTTGCTTTGTGATCATTGTGGTTCTTTACTTGCCATTACAACATCTTGATCTCGGATTAGTTCTTGACATGCCACTTTCCATACCTATCCACCATAGGCCTTGTGTGTGTGTGTTTTTTGGTTCGTAGTTGGTTTTGGTGTTCCGCGTGAACTTCACTTTGCTTGGTTTATTGCTCTCAAGTGTGGCCGCTTGCACGATACGATCTTCCAAGGTAAAGTAAGGTTTGACGTTGTATCCCTAACTCCCACTACCACTTCCATATACACCGCTTGGTCTTGTGAAGCATGTCTAGGGACTCCGGGACCGAGGATGATTTCCATGAAGAATCCATGATGAGCCACCATGCCTATGTCTCCACAAGCATGGATAACATGATGGAGCACTACACCAACAATGGCTCCACATGCTTGGGTGACATGGAGTGCTACAACAACAACAACTCCCCAAGCATGGGCGACTTCAAGAACGACAACGACAAGCTCCTCAAGTCGCACCGGCCAAGACGGAGCCTACGCCTCGAGTGCGCCAAGGTCCACCATGAAATGGACAAGTTCGAGAGCGACCTCAACAACTTCAAGAAGGACATGGACAAGGACTTCGACAAAAACATGAGGATGGTCGCCAAGACTAATGATGCTTTGTGCTCATTAGAAAAACTTACAAGGAGGAGTGCCAAGGTCAAGGGCCATCATCGTGAGGGTCATATGGATGACCAAGTGCGCCACCTACATCAACCATCGGCAAGGCAAGCCAATGACCTCCGTCGACACCGTCACAAGGCACCTTCAACTACTAGTGCCACCACCAAAATGGCACCAAGAGAAAGCCTTCGTCCACGCCATCAAGCTTCAACGACTACGCTTGCATTCGAAGACCTCATGAACGAGGAAAATGAAGACCTCTACTTCGCCAAGTTGGATAGCATGAGCCTACCTCCACCACTACTACAAGATGGCCACAAGACGGTCGAGCATGGGATTTTCCCTTCGACCATGGAGGAGAGCAATGATGCCCATCTTATGGCATCCAACCTTGAAGGCGACAAGGTCAAGAATGGTGAGCATGGGATTTTCCCTTCACCAAAGGAGGCGCATGGAGTTGAGGAAACCGATCCTACCCCCATATGCTTGAGTGATGATGTGGTACCAATCCCATGTGAGTATGAGAGCCACTTAGCCCACTTGAGTGAGAACAAGAGTGAGACGAGTGACTCCACCTTATGTGAGATTGAGTGCTTCCACTTGGAGGGCATGAGTGATACTCCTAGTGAGTTGAGAGTGGTAGTTGATAGGTCAAGTGAGACCATTTCGATTTCTAACAACTTACCCTCTACCTCTAGTGTGTTCTCTTGTGTTATGCTAGGTTCCATGGAGGACGACTCCCCAAGCCATGAAGCAATGATGCCTCAATTGGAGAAGATGTACTTGGTGCACGGAGATGATGCTATGCCATGGCTACATCAAGAAGACGAAGTCGTCCACAAGGAGACCACTACTTCCACAACACCCACTTCATATGAGAGGTATGACCAAGGTAACAATAAGGGTGTTGATGATGCCATGATCCCACTAGTGGACATGATGAATTGTGAGGATATGCATGCTATGGATGATACTTGTGACATTACATATGCTTCATCCACTTTCCCATGTGATGATTTGCCTTTGCATAATATTGATCATGTGGAATTGTTTGAGTGCGATATCATTGCCATAAACATGCCATGTTATGCATCTTGTGTGTATCCTCCAATTGCTATGGACATGCTTTGTCATGCTAGTCTTTCAATTTTTCCCGTTGCTTGCCATAAGATGAATGCTTGCAACAGTTTTGACCACATGCGTTATAATGAGATGGCCCCCATAGATTTCTCAATTTTTGGAGACTTTGATGATGGCCATGATAAGCATGTTCCCCACTTGCATACTCACCATGCATCTATTTCATACTTGAATGACATTAATGGTGATGTGCACAAGAAGAGATACGTCATGATGGATGATGTGTATATCTACCATGCACACACGTTCTTCCTTTTACATATGATGTGTGTAGGTACCCGCACGAGAATGTCAACCTCGGTTGAGCACGAGTTGACAAAAAGAGCTCTAGAGAGCATCCCACAAGTGAGTTCAAGATCGAACCCAGCTCTCATATCTTTTGCATGCTTTGCATCTTTCATGTTGGCAAATTGATCTTTTTCATATGGTTTGATTGCAAGCATGTTATTGGTATTATCTCCCCTTGTGACATTCATGTTTCTTCGCATCTAGATAATGATGTTTTGTGTGTTGCAACAAAAATATTGAACATTTTCTCTTTCCGATGTTTTGGGTGCAACCACAATTCCTTTAAGAACATGTATTGTCATGAGAGCGTCCAAGAATCTCGTCTTGTTGTTGCAACAAACATAAGGACCACTTGCTCTTTCATTTGGTTTGTTTGCAAATATATTGTTTTTGCTTCCGCTTGGGATACTCATATTCCCATGATATTGGCTATCAATGATTTGTGTGTGACATCCAACATGTCGAACAATTTCTCTTTCCAATGGTTGGTTGCCACACATAATGATGTTGTTTTGGACATTCTTCCTTTTGTGTTTTTGCCAAATTCTCCAAGCTTTGCATCAAAGAGGTTGATAAAATTTCTATTCAATTGCTTTGAGTGCCACAATAAGATGTTATATAGAGTTTTTGAGTTCCCACATTTGGATGATGTTCAAACGATTTCCATGCACACTGACCTTGCATATGCATCCCGTTTGCTATACTTGAGTTGTGCTAATCGTGTTGTGAACAAGAATGGACATGCCACAAATGACATGCTCCTCTATCACACACAAACATATGTTGCTTGGTCTTTGTTGTATGTAGGTACAAATGCATACACGTCAACCTCTATGGACTATATGTTGACAAGAAGAACCGAAGAGAGTTACCTATGGCTACCCTTCATCGAGCTATCTCTACAAGCTAAGGTGACTTCCTTCTACTTGAGGACTCATGCAATAACCTTCATGAATTGGCTACGCTTTGAGTGTTGCTTCTCTTTTGTTGTGAGCTTTGTAGGCTTCAAGGAAGGTGAAGGAACATTGAAGTGTTGTCAAGTCAATCTTCCCGAGGACGACTATATGGTGAACCCCAGGATCAAGAAGGTCTCTCGGCCGCTTCTACTTTGTGATGAGAATGTAGAGTCGAGGACGACTCTTTTTGAAGGGGGGGAGCTGATGTAGCCCGACCTACGGTCGTGACCACATCTTGGTCTCCAACTTACGCCAAGTCGCCATGGACTCCAAGGTGAATCCGTTCCTCTATGCGAGCCCCTTCCTACCCTACTGAATGGTATGCTACTTCATACTCCGTCACCTATGCATGATAGGTTCACATTGACAAGTACGAAGGCAAGGGAGGAAGCCCGGAGCATCAAGCCCGACAAGACGGAGGCTTGGAAGAGGAGGCGGAAGAAGACAGATCGCCAAATGCTCTCTGTCGCCAGCGGTACTACCGGACCTGGCGACCGGTACTACCGCCACCAACAGACGACGCCAATAGAAGCCAAATACTCTCTGTCTCCGGCGGTACTACCGGATCTGGACCCGGTACTACCGGTCAGCGGTACTACCGTCCCCTGATACCGCTCGCTACATTCGGCTCCAGCTGACGCTCCAGGACCTCAAGCGGTACTACCGGTTCCAGAGCGGTACTACCGGACCAAGCGGTACTACCGGTACCAAGTCCGGTACTACCGCTCCTGGCTGTGCCTGCGTGCACTAGTTGGGCCACAACCCTTGTATCCCCCTCTACTTACCTATTCGCCTAGTTTATTCCCAAACTACCCTTGTTTATGTGGTTGGCCTATAAATAGAGCCCCCACCCCTCATGTAACCCTGAGGCATAGATGATAGACTAAAGAAAACCCCCATTGTGGAATCTCTAGTTTTGCCTCATCCCCTTTACCAAGGGGACCGACTATCGTCACCAACCTCGATTGGACTTTGCATCATGCATCCATCGTTGAACAAGGCCTTGGGTTCTCGGTTTCTCGCCCCCAAGTCGTCAAGACCCTCCTCAAGGTGTTCTTCCCTCTCCGATGTGGATTTGAGGGAGCACGTTGACCGATCTTTCCTTGCGAGGATTCTATCGGACCGGTGGCCGCCGTTCGGGAGCAATCGGCCTTGTATCGTGTGAGTTTTGCGTGTGTTCATCGTGTTCTTAGCGAGGTGTGTGTTCGCTTCCGCTACCCTCTCCCTTTCCCCTTGCTTTCCCATCGATTTGACCACGAGATCCGTGAATATCGGGCACCCAAGAGGTTAACCCCTCCATCACTCCATCTTCATGGTCAGAGGCAATGCTAATGATGGTATATGATCCTAGTTGTCGTAACCTTCCTGTTGTCCATCCTCTTGATACTGTTCTTCATAGTCTGGCCACGGGAATAGCCAGGGACAAATCCATGAGTACTTTTTAATTACTAGCAAACTAATACTAACAAGTGAAGTGGTTTTGGAATAGGAAGTACTAAGCTCTCGGGTTATTTTGTAAAAAGGCAGGTTTACCTTAACTAAGTTCAGAAGCAAAGAAAGCTAGTTGAAAGTTTTATAACACCTAAGTGAGAACTTGAATTTCATATCACAACCCTCTTGTGGTCAAGTCAAGTCATAAATCATGTCAGAAGTCATTTTGAAAACATCTGACGACGGAACAGTATGGCCACTCCAACTGTACATAACCACGGACGCTGCTATTCGAATAGTTTGACACTCTGCAGAGGTGGTACACTTTCACCACAACATTCGATACATCCGTCAGGAACAAATCCTAAATTCACCATACTCAGTATGCACATAATCAATCCTAACCTTTCAATTACACGCCCTAGTATAGGCAACTCTCCTATGAGTTTTTCCTCCCAACTATGACCAACTGTCATCTTGGGAACTGCATAGGTGGACAATCTTCACAAGGTAGCCTCGGATCAAACCTTGGCCGCAAGGGAACCCATACTAAGGTATAGAAATTTCCAGTCAAGCCCTACCCAAATTTCGGGAATTGTGGTTGTACGGTAAAATTGGAATGGTATCAAATCCAGACAACCATCAGTTTTATAAATGTCTAAGGCTCATGCCTTAACATTTTCATCATCAAAATCACCTGGTGTTCCGAAACACATGTCAAAACATTTCAATAGAATGACTCATCATTCTAAGTTCTTCATAACCATTTCCACCAAGTATTCCCATCTAAAGTTGATCAAGTTTCATGTTTAGCACTAGCATCTACAAGTGAGGGTAAACACTAATGTGGGGTGATAAACAAGTGTGAATTAGCTAAGTTCAATCTCATGCCTCAGGATGACATCAAGATTATCTAACTTATACCAAGTTTTATGCTCTTTATGATACCTTCAAATATCCTTCTATTATCTACAAGTCACCAAGTAAACTCAAATAAAATCTTTGATAAAGAAATAAAACACTAAGCTTGCAAGTAAAACGGGGATTTGGTATCATCAAGTGGGTATAATCACATATGCTGAAGGCATCTAGTTGGCATAGTAACAAGAAAGTGTTAGCTTTCCAAGTAAACTGGTAGTATTAAGCTTGCCTTGTGCAGAGTAGTGGTTGAAGTTCTCCTGGGCTTCTTCCTCGTAGTATCCTCCTTCCTCCTCGTATCCTTGTTCGGTACTAGCGTATATAAATAAATACGAGGTACACAATCACCAAAATATTTAACTATTTCTATTTATCACACCAAGGTTTTCAATAGATGATATAGGATCATCACAAGCATTAAAATCATTAGGGGAAAGTTTAATTGTTTTATTTTAGAAAAGTAATTTCTACTCATTGAAAAGCTACTTAAGATTTAATATTATCCAACTAAAACATGGGATCATGTTGACACATGTCATCACCACATATTTCAGTATATGGGAATGTGATTTAAAGTGGTGTCACAATTTAATAAGGTTTAACCTTTTTATTTTAATTAAATAAAGTGACTAGAAATTCCTATGGGGCATTCTTTTATTACTTTATCATTATTTATGCAAGTTAACCTATATATTTTTATATATTCTGAGAGGTATGGTTAAATGTGATTTTTGAGAGTTGGAATCAACTAAAAAACTTTTATGAATTTTGAAAAATGTTTAAAGGCAGAAAAGCTTCTGCCTTGTTATTTTTACTATAGAAGATCTACAAACCCAAATGGTTTGAATCCTATGGGCTTGGATTCAGCACTCCAGTACCTTTCTAACAAAATTGGCTTCATGTCAGTGAATCGAGGTGGGTTGATTTTTGAATATGGGTACAAAACTGTGTTTGAAACTAAAAGAATAAACCTAAATTTGAATTACTAGGTCGCGCGGGAGGTTAACTGGGCCGGCCCACTATGCACGGCGCGCACGGGCGGTTAAGTGGCTGTCCCCACTCGTCAGTGAGACAGAGGGGTGTGAAGTGGTACGGGGTGATTAGGGCTGTGCGATCTAACTCTAATCCTATGGCTGTGGTTCATCGTCCACGCCTGAACAGGACGTGGCGATGCCGAACCCTAGAGCGGCCAGTGGGGGTCAGTGGGGGCTCACCGGGGCTCCGGCGATGGTCGACAATGGGGCGAACCAAAATTTCGATGACGACGATCCTCCTAGTACTCCTCCTGGGGCGGCTCCAATCGACGGCACCCTTCTCCTCCAGCAGCAGCAAGATCCAGCGAAATTCCGGCCACCTGGTGCTCGCCTTGATCTAGGGATGAGTGCATGTGATCAGTGAGAGGTGGGGAGTGAGATGGTGTGCTAGAATCGAATGGGGAAGGCCTCTATTTATAGTGCGGCGTGGGGACCGAAGGGTGCGGGTGGAGCTCATTGTGGTCGTCTGCAAAGCGAGCTAACGGCATGGCTGGTGGTAGGGGACGGAGCGTTGCCTCCTAGAGAAGCTCAACTTCTTGATGGCGAGGTGTGGGGCGGTGCAAATTGGTCGGAACACTTCGATGCTATGGACGGGTCCGACGGGAAATTTAATGGCGCATAGCATCTACGGTCCGCGCGGCGGCGAACAGGCATGTCCGAGCGGTTCCTGGGGCGGTGGTGATCACGTATGAGGGCGTCGAAGACGGGGCGCGGTGTATGCTCGCGTGTCGAGCGCGGCGCTCTGGCAAAAATCACTGCTCCTAATAGTGTTTGATGTTTGTTTGTTTGCTGAATACAAGGTGTTTGATGAAATGGCCGAAAGAGATTAAAATTTGAATTTTGGATTCAAACTTGGTGGGTCTGTTGGTTACATACTAGGTAGTCTCTGGTTAGTTGTATTGGTCAAGGTGCACTTGTTTGGTTGGGTTTTGAGAATGTGGGATCTTCACTTATGAATCAAATTCAATTTTGAATTATGATTTGAATCAAGTTGCCAAATGTTTCTGTAATTTTGAAAGGTGGCCTTTGATTAAATTTTACTTGGTCTTGCAAGGGGTGAAAAGAAATGGAAAAGTTTATTTTTGAAATGTTGGACTAGAAACACTCAAAGTGGTCTAGTGAGCAAGATTGGCAAAAATGACCATTTGCCTTATTTGTTTTGTTTTTTATTTTCTCTTGATTTTTTTCTGCTTGGAAATGTTTTAGATGATGTTGTTTTCATATTTAATCCATTCCTTTCTATTTAGATCAATCACACAAATCCATTCATTCATGCAATCATCACATACACACATGCATTCATAAAGATTTGAATTAACAACAGTTTTTGTTAACCCTAATTTTGGTGATTGGAAATTGATAATCATTGTTCAACATTTTTGGGATGTTACAAACCTTCTCTACTTAAACAACATCTCGTCCCGAGATTTGAGAAAGAAGAAGAAAACTAGGATTTAAAAAGATCGGGAAACTCCGTCTTGATGTGATCTTCTCGCTCCCAGGTAGCTTCTTCTTCAGTGTGGTTACTCCAGTAAATCTTGAGAAACTTGATGCTTCGGGTTCGGGTGGTTCTGAAAGCTTCCTCCAAAATACAGATGGGTACTTCGGGATCAGGTCATCATTGATTTCTATGGTGCCATGATCAATGTTCTTGAGAATCTCAGTCTTCTCCGGGACTTCAAGGCATTTGTGAAGTAACGATTTATGGACCATACCGTGCACTGCTGACATCTCCTCTGGCAGTTCCAATTGATACGATACTTCTCCTCGATGATTTAGAATCTTGAAAGGTCCGATATATCTGGGGGCTAACTTTCCTTTGAGTTGGAAGAGCTGCATTCCTTTCAAAGGCGACACTTTGAGATACACAAAATCTCCGATATTGAAAGCGAAGTCTCGACGTCACTTGTCGGTGTAACTCTTCTGTCTTGACTGGGCGGTCTTGAGGTGCTCACGGATCTTGTGAACTTTCTCTTCTGCTTCTCGTAGAATGTCGGGTCCGAAAATCTAACTCACCTACTTCTGACCAATTCAAAGGGGTGCGACACTTCCTTCCATACATGAACTCAAATAGGACCATTGGCAAACTAGCTTGATAACTGTTGTTGTACGAAAATTCTACGAACGACAGACAGTCTTCCCATTTAGATCCATAATCTAGCACACATGCTCTCAACATATCTTCGAGTATTTGATTTACTCGCTCCGTTTGTCCATCAGTCTAGGGGTGATACGCGGTGCTGAAATCTAGTCGGGTTCCCAGTCCTTCTTCGATTTTCTTCCAGAATCTCAAGGTAAACTGAGTTCCTCGATCCAATACAATGTTCTTGGGGACTCCGTGCAAAGTGACGATTCTAGCGATGTATAACTCCACTAGCTTCGAACTCTGGTAAGTGGTCTTGACTGGTAAGAAATGGGCTACCTTGGACAATCTGTCAACTATGACCCAAATAGAGTCATTTCCCCTACTAGAAGTAGGCAATCCAGTGATAAAATCCATTCCAACGGAATCCCATTTCCATTTCGGAATTTGTAATGGTTGCAACAGTCCTGTGGGTCTATGATGTCCCACCTTGACTCTCTGACAAATATCACACTTGGCGATATAGCTTCCGATTTCTCTCTTCATCTTATGCCACCAAAATTGCTCCTTCAGATCCTGATACATTTTTGTCCCTCCGGGGTGGATAGAATAAAGAGTATCATGGGCCTCCTTCAAAATAACTTCTTTCAACTCTGAATATGATGGTACACAAAGACGTCCTTTGTACCACATAACTCCTTCTTTATCCTCGGTGAATCCGGGTACTTTGCCTGTACCAATACGATGTTTGATTCCATCGATACTAGCATTTCCTTTCTGAGCCTCATTGATCTGACTGATCAAAGTGGGCTGAAGTTCTATGTTATCCAAAAATCCTTCACTTACTAATTCTGTTCTAAAATCTTCCATCTCTTTGTTTAAACTTGGTTGCTCCTTCAGAATCATGGAGTTCAAGCGGCACGGCAATCTTCTAAGGGCATCTGCTACCACATTGGCTTTACCGGGGTGATAGTGAATGTCTAGATCATAGTCCTTGATTAGCTCAATCCATCTTATTTGCCACATATTTAGCTCCTTCTGAGTGAATATATACTTCAGGCTCTAGTGATCCAAATAAATCTCACAACGGTTTCCCATAAGATAATGCCTCCATGTCTTCAGAGCTAGAACTACGGCTGCTAGTTCAAGGTCATGGGTAGGATAAAAATTTTCATGTTGTTTCAGTTGTCTAGATAGATAAGATATGACGTCTCCTTCTTGCATTAACACACATTCGAGTCCAATATTGGATGCGTCACAATACACATCAAAGGGATTCGTAATATCCGGCATGATCAAGATTGGGGCTGAAATCAATGTCCTCTAGAGTTCTTTAAAACTCGCTTCACAATTGTCCATCCATTCGAACTTCTTATCCTTCTTCAACAATTGGGTCATGGGTTTGGCGATACTCGAGAATCCTTCGACGAACTTGCGGTAGTATCCCGCTAATCTGAGAAATGCACGAACTTGGGTTTGAGTGGTTGGGGCTTGCCAATCTTCAACATCCTTCACCTTTGCAGGGTCAATGGCAATTCCTCCGGCTGATACGATATGTCCGAGGAATCCTACATCCTGTAACCAGAATTCACATTTGCTAAACTTGGAATATAGCTGATGCTCTCTAAGGGTTCCAAGAATGTTCCTTAGGTGTCGCTCATGTTCTTCTTCTGATTTGGAATAAATCACAATGTCATCGATGAAAGCAACGAAAAACTTATCCAGGAAGTCCATAAAAATATTATTCATGAGGTTCATGAAATAAGCAGGGGCATTGGTTAATCCAAAATACATGATAGTGTACTCTTATAATCCATATCTGGTGGTAAAGGCAGTCTTTGGATTATCCTCTGTGCGAATATTGAGTTGATGATAGCCAGTTCTAAGATCAATCTTAGAAAACACTTTGGCACCAGTCAACTGGTCAAAGAGGTCTTCTATCTTTGGCAACGAGTACTTGTTCTTGATGGGGACATCATTCAACTCTCGATAATCCGTACATAAACGGTTACCTCCATCCTTCTTGTCCACAAACAAGACAGTTGATCTCCATGGTGACGCACTTGGTTGGATCAGACCTATCTCCAGCATGGCATCTAGTTTCTTCTTCAGCTCCATTAGTTTAGACGGGTTCATACTATATGGTCTCTGGGCTATGGGTCCGGTTCTAGGGATTAGTTCAATGATAAACTCGATATCCCGATCTGGGGGAATACCGGGCAAAACATCTGGAAATACATCAGGGTATTCACAGACTATCCAGACTTGGTTAATGGTTGTCTAGGCTATACTCTTGTTGCATTTGAGTTGATGGACAAAGGTTTTAGATACATGCTCTACTGATATTCCGTCTGTACTTTGTCATGCTTATGGCTTTCTTGGCACAGTCGATTAATCCTTTATGTTTGGACATCCAATCCATTACTAGTACTACTTCCAAACCTTTAGTTCCGAGTACTATTAGATTAGCATAAAAATCTATGCCATGGATTCAAATAGGCACGGCCTTGCAAATTTGTCTAGCTTTGGTGGTTGAACCATCTATTTGAACTATCATAACATGCTTCAATTTGGTTGGTTGAATCTTACTAGTGTATGCAAATTCTTCAGTAACAAACGAGTGCGATGCTTTAGAATCAAACAATACTCTTGCAAGGACTGAATTAACAGAAAACATACCCAGCACGACATCTGGCGCTTCGTGGGCTTCTTCAGCATGCATGAGAAAGAGACGTCCATTGCTGTCACATCCCAAGATTTTCCAAATCTTGTTATGTGAAAAATAAATAAAAAAAATAAATAATTGTTGAAATTTAGGGTGAAAAGAAACTTTTGTTTCTAAATGGAAACTTAAAAATCCCATCTGGAACAAACTTTGGTTAATGTTTGAATCCAACTAAATTCAAATCAAGTGGAATGCATTCTTCATAAATTCATCTAGAATTTTAAACACTTGAGAAATAAAGCAAAACCCTAAAAACCCTAATGGAAGAAAATCATTTCCAAGTTATCTCCAAGCCTATTGATTTGATCCATATAAAAACTGGTCAAACAAACCTTTCAAATTGATCAAGAATGACTATTAGAAATATTATAAAACCATATGAATTGGATTCACTTAATTTGGAGCCATAGATAAAATCTTATGAATTTGATAAGATAAGGAAATTGAATTTCCAAAGCTAATAAAGCCCTTATCTAAAATCCATACCAAATGGTGAGAAAATAATCCTAAAAGGATTTAAAAAGATAAACAAATAATAAATAAAGTTATAATAGTTGGAATCACTATTTTTTGGGTCTTTTAATAAAAAGATTTGGTTTTCAAAAGAAAAGGTAGAATTATAAATAAGGATTATTTTATAGAGCCAAATTAAATCTTGGATAAGCTATTGAAATAAAATATTTCTATTTGATAAAAAGAGTAAAAGTTTATTTAAACAAAATAATGAGGATTTTTAATATCCATTTTTATTAAAGTAAAGGTTTTCCCATTTTAAATAAACACAAAAACTTATTAAAGTATTTTAAATAAGTGATTTCCAAGTGTTTTAGTTTTTCAAATGAAACCTACTGAAAATATTTTGATATTATTTAGATTTCAAAAAGAGTTTCAAAATAAATTAAAACCTGTTTTGAATTAAAGACTATGGTCTATTTATTTAATTATTAATAGATCCTAAAAGAATAAAAGTATTATTTTAGTTTGGACATTGAAATATGTTGATAAACAGAATTAAAATACACCCAAAAGTTTGGTGATGATTTGAATTCAAATGAAGATTGAATAATATTATTAAATCCTATTTAATTAATACTAGAGCCTATTTTAAATAATTAAAAGACACTAAAAGAATAAAATATTTATTCTAAATTTGACATCAGTATGTATTAATAATCATTGCTTGATTATTCACAAAATTTGGCAAAGGTTTAAATTCAAATGAGTGTTTGAATTGTTTAATCAAAATCAACAGAATAAAAGAATTGGAAAAAAGAAAAGAAACAAGAACAAAAAAAATGGACAAGGTCGACCGAGCCCAGCCGGCCCAACTGACCCAGCAGCAGCCCACCTATCCCTCTCTCCCCGAAACATTTTTCCTCACCGCAGACCGAACCCGCTGAGTCTATGACGCGTGGACCTCATTCCCCCTCTTCCTCTCTCACTGACACCAGGCCCCATAGCCACCTCACCATCGTCTTCACCCGGCGCTGACCGTGCCCCCTCCTCTGGCCATTACTGCCAATTGAACGCCAGCATAAATTCGAGTTAACCACGCCATGTAACGGCCCCGTGATCACGCGTACTTAACCGCCTCTCCCTCCTCTCTGTTTCCCCCCCAGAAACCACCTACTCCCTGCCACCAGGCCGCCTCGATTTTAGCCTGCACCGCCGCGGTCTCCGGCGAGCCATTTCTCCGATTCCAACCATACACCCTCGCCCCTTGCCCCCTCGACCACGCTCACTTGCTCCCCACCTCCTGGCGAACTTCCCCGTAGCACCAGCTCGCCCGCGCGTGCTCTGCAGCATCGACAACAACGACACCAAGCCCCACCGCCGCCTGCCATTTCCTCCGGTGAGATTTCCTGGTAAGCTCGGACCGCCCCGGTGCTTATCGTTGATGCTCGCATGTTCCCTGGTATCGTGCACATCTAACCGTACCTTCCACTTGCCATAGGGTGACCTCTAGCTTTGCCCCGACGACAGACAGAGCCGCCAGATGTCGTCTTGAACTCCGGTGAGGAATCACCAGTGACCCTGTGCACCCCTGTCCCCGCCGATACCACGTTGAGCTTCAGCGTCACTCCGCGAACCCGGTGAGCATCCTATATCTCTTCCTAGCATCCTACATCGTCGGTGAGCTTGTAGTCTGACCGCGCGCCGCCAGTCGCCGCCGCCAGCACCGCTGGTTATTGGTCAAAGCGTTGAGGACCGTAGGATTTTGATCAGATGGTCACGATAGAATTTAAACGAAGGGGTACGCTTGCTTCTGAGCCGTGCGATGCCACTTATATCCAACGGCTCGCTTCTGTCGATCCGAGCGAAATGGTACCAACGAATAGAATCGTGACACGTGGCCTCTATTGTTTTAAAAACCAGGAATTGTTCTATTAGATGTGCCAATTTGAAAAGTTCATAACCTTCAAAACACACGTCCAAATTTTGCAAATTTTATATCAATAGATTCAGCACAACAAGTACTTTATGACCATGCACTTTTTTTAGTAAAATTTTTCTATTAAATTGAATGTTTTTGCAGAAACTTGTGTAGGCATGTTTAGAATATAAAAATTGTTCTAAAATGATTTTTGAGATAAAACCTTTGGCAAATGGTTTTTTTTGAACCTACTGACCATAGGAATAAATTTGTGGTTTCAAAAATATATTTGGTGAAGCAAAAGAATAAACTTTTGATTTAAACCATTTCTAGTCAAATAAAAGTAATGTTTATTTATTAAAAATGCTTTTGGGAGAAAATCTTTGGGAAATGTTTTGGAATAAACTCTCTGACCCCAAGCACCATGTTTTATGATTTAAAAATGTATTTGGTGAACCACATAAAATTGTTGTTTTTGCTAAAGGCATTTTCAACCACATAAAATATTGAATTTTGTTTAAAAATGGTTTATGAAGGAAAATCTTTTGCAAATAGTTTTGCCACTTTATAAAATGACTAATAAGTGTTTTAGAATGTTTATAACCTATTATAAACCACTTTTGTAAATAAAACAAAATTTGGCATGCTTGCATGCATTGTTTTGTTTCTATCATTTTATGTGATGTTTTGCTTGAATGGTAGATTGAAATATTGCTTGCTTGATTGAATTGTAGTGGAACTTGAAGAGTGTGATTGTTGCAAGAACAAGGAGTGAACTTATATTCTCTACCAAAAAGTCAAGTGATGCTTCATACTTTGTCCCATTATTTTCACTATGCATTAGTGATATTTCTAAGTAGGACTTGCATGGAATTTTTGCTAAGTATAAACTATGCCATGGGAAATCCTAGTAGATGAAACCTTAGTAGAAATTTCCTAAGTTAAGATTCCTACTACTATCATGCTTAGCTTAGCTAATAGAAAACAAGGGTGGAATATATATACATACTATGGAATATTTCTAAGTCAAGGACTTGTGTTTTGTTTAATAAAACAACTAAGTGAATGAATCACCTGGGTGGAATGGAAGGAATGGTTTGTGTTGAGTGGTTCACAAGGCCCATTTCTATGGTTTACCTTGTGTATCTCACTTGTGGATGGCCACCCAGGAACAAAGAGATTTGAGATGTCAAATGTTGAGAGGCTTCAAGTGCAACCACTTGGCATTATGGGCTCTGCCTGGATCATATAGGTTTCAATAACTTAGCCAAATTGATAGTTGGTGGTATGGGTTTGATAGGTTGGAGCGCGTCCATTATGGTCTAAGGGAAGGCTTCTGAAAGATCTTGTCTTGGGAAACCAAGTCTTGTGGGGAAAGTGCACCACCTCTGCAGAGTGTAAAATCTAAGTACTTAGCCATGTCCCTGGTAAAGGACAATTTGAGCATCAAGACATGGAAGCTATCAAAAATCTCCTCATCCAAATTTCTAAGTTAAAAACTTGTGGTTGAACCAGGGTTGAAGGATCACCAATTTCTATTGGGAGATGCCTTGGGTATTTTTGTCAAGCAAAAATTTAGAGTCCCCTGTGTTTACAATGCTAGTCCCTGGATCAATAGCTAGCATCCACAGTTAAGATGTAATATCAAGAAACAAAGGTCATAACATAACTTTATAACCAGGAATAACATAATTTTATTACATCTTACATAGCTCATTTGGCTATTACTTTACATTGCAGAGGAATAACTATAGTCATGGATCCTTCATCTTCAAAGTGCCACTGGCAGACATGTTGGTTGTAGACTTTGTAATCCTAATCAATCAATCTTCACTAAAAACAATCAAACCTGCAACATTACAAGTTACAGCCACAAGGGTCAATACATTTGAATTGTATTGGCAAGTGATACTATGGTAGTATAGTGGAGTCTATCATCTATATGCATTTGGCTAAGTGGAGTTGAGGCTTGCATTGCTCAAAATAGATTTTCCTTATCATTTTGAAAACACTAAGTTTTTGCTTGACAAAAACATTTTTCTCAATCAAAGTTTGAAGATCCTTTAACCCTTGTTCAAACGACAATTTTATCTTAGAAATTTGAATGATGAGATTCTTGAGTGCTTCCATGTCTTGATGCTCAAAATTGTCCTTTACCAGGGACATGGCTAAGTACTTAGATTTTACACTCTGCAGAGGTGGTGCACTTTCCCCACAAGACTTGGTTTCCCAAGACAAGATCTTTCAGAAGCCTTCCCTTAGACCAAAATGGACGTGCTCCAACCTATCAAACACTACCACCAACTGTCCATATGGCTAAGTTCTTGCAACCTATATGATCAAGGCAGAGCCCATAATGCCAAGTGGCTGCACTTGAAGCTTCTCAACATTTCACATCTCAAATCTCTTTGTTCCTGGGTGGCCATCCACAAGTGAGATACACAAGGTCAACCATAGACATGGGCCTTGTGAACCACTCAACCAAAAACCACCAATCAAGTCCCATTCCACCCAGGTGATTCATTAACTTAGTTGTTTTATTAAACAAAACACAAGTCCTCAGACTTAGGAATTTTTCCATAGTGTGAATATATATTCGACCCATGTTTTCTATTAGCTAGGCTAAGCTTGATAGTAATAGAAATCTTAACTTAGGAAGATTTCCACTAAGGTTTCATCTACTAGGTTTTCCTATAACAAGGTTTATACTTAGCAAAATTCCATGCAAGTTTTACTTAGAGAAAATCACTAATGCATAGTGAAAGTAATGGAACAAAAAGTATGAAGCATCACTTGCCTTTTTGGTAGGGAATGGTGGTTCACTCCTTGATCTTGCTTAGTCTCACACTTCACTACAAGTCAATCAAGCAAACACAAATTCAATTCACATTCCAAACCAAAGTCAAACAAGAAATTTTTCACACACAAGGTAATGGAATCTAAGTCATGCATAAGTATGCAAAGGATGGTTCTATTGCAAGGATGGTGTCCACTAGGTTTCTAATCTTTGTAAGGTCCAAATTGGTCATTTACCAAAATGGCAAAGTCATTTGCAAAAGGGTTTTGGTCAATAAACCATTTTAAATCTAATCATTATTTTATGTAGTGAAAATTATTTTTATCAAAGCAAAACTTTATGTTTTCACCAAATGAGTTGCTATTGCAAAACTTGGTGTTTTGGGTCAGTAGGTTTGGTCTAAACCATTTTCCCAAAGTTTTTACTCAAAATCATTTTCATAACAAAAACCATTATTTTCATTTGGCTAGAAATGACTAAATCAAGTTTTCCATCTTAAACTTTACCAAACCCATTTTCGAAACTAAGGGTTGGTTCCTAGGGTCAGTGAGTTTAAAACAAAACATTTTCCAAAGGTTTTATTCCAAAATCATTTTTAATAATTAAACCACATTTCTATTTGACTAGAAAGGGTTTTAAATCAAAGAATCATTTTTTTATATCACCAAATACATTTTTGAGTCCACAAAGTGTTTCCTAGGGTTAGTAGGTTCAAAAAATCCAATTACCAAAGATTTTAACCCCAAATTCATTTTTAAACAATTTTTACATCCTTAACAAGCATACAAATGTTTCTGCAAATTCAAACAAGCTAACAGATACTATTTGCTAAACTAAGGGCATGGTTGGCTAGGGTTTGTTCCCCTGATTCCAACGATATAAAGTTTGTAATTTTTGGACGTGTGGATCCAAAGTTACAAAGGTTTGAAAATTGCATAACAATCTGATTTCAAATTCTGTTTTAAAACAAATCAACAGACACGTGTCCTATCCCTATTCGCTGATACCGCTTCGGTTGGATCAAGCACCGAGAGGCGTTGGATCAAGCTGGATCGTGTGGCGTAGGTAGCGTACCTCTTCGGCGTTAAGTGAAACTATCGTATCCGTCAGATCGTCATCTAACGGCCATCGTCACCCTGACCAAGTTCTGGCGGCGCTCGACGGCTGCGCGCGGCGGCGGCGCTCTAGCGGCAAGGTTTCCGGTGATACAGGAAGCTAGGGAAGGTAGGGAGATGCTCACAGTGATCGCCGTGGAATGCTGGTGCTCAACGTGGCCGTGATAGTCCACGGGGCGCACGGTGCTGTCAGGGATTGCTCGCCGGAGCTGTTGCGAACGGCGGGTGCCTCTGGAGGTTGTCGTGGGTGAGGATAAGGGGAACCCTAGGACAAATGAATAGCACCATTAGGTCCGCGAGAGCATGGCGGTCATCATCGTATCCACGGGGAAGAGAGGGGTGGTCGGATTTTACCGGGGTGACGTCCGAGAACGCGGAAGAAAGGCGGCTTGGTCGTGTTCCTTGTCGGCGTTAGAACGCGCAGACGAGGTTGGTTACGGGAGATGCGTGGGGTGATGGGGTCACGCTAGGGTGGTCGAGGCGATGGGCGATTAGTGCTCTCCGGAATCGGTCGAGAACCTCGTCGGAGACAGAGAGGGTTCGAGCAGGCGATTCTCGCAGCCTAGGGGCAGAGAGGGAGTGCTAATTGGGGAAAATGATAGAGGAGGAATGGGCGTATAAGGGCGCGTCATTACTGTTGATAATAACTCGTGCATTCACGCGAATTTACAAGGATTTACAACGGCAGAAACGGCGATGAGCGAGGGGAAAACGGTAGCTGGTGAAAACGATGAACAAAGTGGGTCCCGTTAAATCGAGAGAGAGGGAGCGTGGGGTCCAGTCGTCAGTGACTTCGCGGGTTGCCTCTGCGGTGAAGAAAAAGCGGTTCGGGGAAGGAGCTGGCTCATTGGGCTGAGTTGGGCTAGATGGTTGGGCCGCTCTATTTTTTTCTGTCTGAATCCTTTTTCTTTTTCTATTTTCCAATTCTGTTTTGAAATTTCAAACAACCAAACAATGTTCAAATCCATTCAAACTTTCACCACACATTGCAGCTTTGAATTTGGTTCTGTTCAGTAACATAAACCAAAATCCAAAATAAAATAATATTTTTATTCTTTTTTTAGGATCCATTTATTATTTAAATAAAATGGACCTTTATTTATTTAATCAAATAGGGTTTGATTTATTTAATAGAATCTTAATTTGAAATCCAAATACTTTCAAAACCAAATCAGTAGGTTTTATTTGAAAGTAAAGAATAATTGGAAAACTTGTTTAAAACAAAATAACATTTTTATTTTATGGTCCATTAACAATTAAATAAAATGGGCCTTAGTTATTAATTCAAATAGGATTTGTTTTATTTAAATATTTATTTTGAAATCTAAAATAAACCAAAACACTTCAGTAGGTTTTAATTAAGAAAATAAAATACTTAGAAAACTTATTTAAAATAATTTAATAAGTTTTGATGTTTTAATTAAAATGGTAAAACCTTTTTATTTTTAATAAACCTTGGATATTAAATCCTTATTATTTTATTTAAATAAACCTTTGCTATTTTTATTCAAAACAAAATGTTTTAATTCAAAATCTTGGCTAAGGTTTAATTTGGCTCTATAAAACAATCTTTATTTAAATATTTCTTTTCCCTTTGAAAACCAAAGCCTTTATAAAAAGATTTCAAAACAGTAATTTTAAATATTCAAAATATTTTCTTTATTAATTGTTTAACTTTTCAAATCCCTTTAGGATTTGTTTGATCAAAAAGGTTTGAAGGTTTCCAATTGGAATCAAAAAGTTTCTTCTAGCCCTGAAAATGAACAAAGTTTTATTTTATTCATTTATTTTTCACATTACAAGATTTGGAAAATCTTGGGATGTGAAATTTCAAATGATAAGGAAAATATATTTTGAGCAAAGCAAGCCTAAGCTCCACTTAGCCAAATGCATATAGATGATAGACTCCACTATATTACCATAGTATCACTTGCCAATACAATTCAAATGTATTGACCCTTGGGGCTGTAACTTGTTATGTTGCAGGTTTTTTTGATATTAGTGAAGTGTGTTTAAATAGATTACAAGTCTACAACCAACATGGCTGCCTGTGGAACTTTGAAAATGAAGGACTCCATGCTATTGTTATATTCTGCTGCATTGTAATGAGATAGCCAAATGTGCTATGTAAGATGTAATAAATTTTGTTATTCCTGGTTATAAAGTTGTATTATGACCTTTTTTTCTTGATATTACATCTTAACTGTGGATGCTAACTATTGATCCAGGGACTAGCATTGCAATCACAGTGATCCTTTTCCTTTATAAAGGAGGGATCTTATAATTGCTGTTGAGCGAGTTCCCTGGGGCAAAGCTTTATTTCGGGCTGAACACGACGTTGCTGCTGAGCTGGGGAATTTTCATTGGGGGATGTGGCAATCTTCTCGGGGCACTCATTGTAATAGTGACCTTTGGTTCCACACTCATAAAAAGTCACTTGGGACTTGTCCTTCGTTGCAACAGGAACAACATTGCTTCCAGTCCTTGGGGAAGTGTTGGTGTTGGTGGCGGCATTGTTGTTGTTGAACTTGGGCGGGGCACGGTTTAAATTGCTGGGGTTCCCGGGATTGTTGTGGTTTCCTCCGGGCCTTGGGTTTCCACGGTTGGGATAGGTCGGACGGTTCACCGGGGGTCTGTTGGTTCTTGGGGCAAATCATGGAGATGGGCGAGGGCGATACTTTGGTGTATGGTGGATTCCTGGTTGATGCATCATACGACGCTTGCGGTTCTCATTGGCTTGGTTGATCTTGCCTTCCATCTGAATGGCAGAGTCCACTAAAGCTTCAATATCGGCAAAGGGGATATTGACCAACATTGTCTGCCTCTCATCATGCAGACCATTCAGGAATCTCTCCTTCTTCCTGGCTTTAGTGTATATCTCATCTGGTGCATACCTAGCCAATGAGAATAATTTGTCACAGTATTCCACTACTGTCATCCTTCCTTGCTTAAGTTCCCTGAATTCATCTCTCATCCTCTTGATCCAACCCGGTGGCACATGGGTTCTTCTGAACTTGACTTTGAACTCTTCCCAAGTAATCATCTGTCCTACAGTCATTGCGTGAACACTGTTCCACCATGCTCTTGCATCTCCAGCCAGATAGTGGGTGGCAAACGGTACCTTCTCGTTAGCTTCCACTCCTTCAACCTCTAGGTTGTTCTCCATGGTTTTCAGCCAATCATCTGCATCTAGGGCCTCTTCAGACTTAGTGAAAACGGGTGGATTAGTGTTCTAGAAATCCTTGAGGTTAGATCCATGGTTGTCCTGATTTCCATGGCCTTGATTGTTGTTGGCCATCTATGCTATATGTTTAAGGGTAGCTAAGTTGGCTTGACGTTCGGCTCTTTTTGCTTCGCGGTTCGAAACCAACATTTGCAAGATTTGTAACATCGGGTCCGTGGATGAAGTTCTTCCTCCACTAGGCATCTGAAGATTGAGATAGATCATGAGAAAAAAGGGAAATTTCTAAGGTTCAGGGGTTTTGTGTCTGAAAAGTTTTTGAAGTTTGACTCATATTTTTCTAGCAACTGGCTTTTCATTCATTAATTCATAGCACACGATACAACACACACCACAACAAAGGAAAACAGATGGTTTTAAGAACCATTCTATGAAACTACGATACAGTGGGACCGAATAAAACTCACTAAAGCTAGTGCTCAAGTGCTACTACTCCTCGGAGTCAGTCTCCTCATCATCCTCATCATCATCATCGATGAAGGCAAAGTCATCCTTATCGGTGAAGAAGTCCATGGCCTGATCCTCCAAAAAGTCATCATCATCGCTGAGATAGGAGTAGGGGTCTCCACGAAGGTCTTCCCCGACATTCTCCCTCTCCTCTAGCTGCATATACCTCTCGTGGATGGTCTCCTCCAAATCCGTGATCCGGTGGCGAAGACGGGCAATTATGCGCTCCTTCTTGTCAGCTGACGGCGATGAGACTGACGATCCTTCACTAGCATGGAAATGGTCTGATCCTTCTTGGCGGCGATGGCGTACTTTTGGTTGGCGTAGGAGCGGGCATTGTCTAACTCCTTCTAAAGGTCATACATCATGAAGCCGAGGTGGTCCAATTGACTCTTCAGCTCTTGGTTGTATGGGGCCTCCAGTGGCTGTCCCATAACATCACGCCTTAGGTAAAACTCAAAGCGGGTACCCTTGATATGATTTATGATCTGCCCACACAGACGGGCAAGAGCTTCCTGCATGGCCCTGGCAAGTCCATCGAGCCATTTGTTCTCTCTCAAGGTGAAATGAATTCCCTCCGAGGTGGGGGCTTCAATCTTTCCTCGGAGACTTGCAACAACTAGCCATTGCAGCTCCTCTCCTTCATGGTTGTTGAGCTGAGCTCCAAAGAACTTGGGGTGCGGATGCTCCAGCATCTTTAAAAGCTCGTCCAAGTAACGCTCAAAGATGAGGTCTCCTCCATTCCCCAACTGATAAAACATGCTATACTTCATGTCCATCTATAAGAATATAGGATGAGTAAGTTAGTATAGTGATCAAGTGTGTCAAATTTTATGTAGGTTTGCAACAATTTTTGAGGAACATGAATTTTTATGGAAGAGTCTAAGTGATAAGAATGAGAATAAGTTTTCATAAATACTCACTTCCTTGGTTTTGAAACTAAGTTTTTGATTCAAACGTCCATTCTAAACTAGGGTCTCCTATGGTCAGGATGGATCTGATACCAAGTTGTCAACACCCGGATTTTTAATACTAGATTCCTATTATTCCATACATCGCAATCCCAGTATTACTATTTTTGCGAGACATAACAGATTGGATATCATAGTACATCATCCATTACAAACCATACATAAGGTCTTACACAAATAAGGATCTCATGATCCAGTCTTAATACAATTCAAGCAGCGGAATAACGTAATAATAACGATATCATAGGCGAGGCTCCATCTTCATGGTAACATGCAATGCTAACGATGGGAGATGATCCTAGTTGTCGTAACCTTCCTGCTGTCCGTCCTCTTGATACTCTTCTTCATAGTCTGGCCTCGGGAAAAGTCAGTGAAAAAGCCATGAGTACTCTTTAAGTACTCGCAAACTAATACTAACAAGTGAAGTGGTTTTGGAATAGGAAGTACTAAGATCTAGGATTATTTTGCAAAAATCCAGGTTTACCTTCACTAAGTTCAGAAGCAAAGAAAGCTAGTTGAAAGTTTTATAACACCTAAGTGGGAACTTGAATTTCATTTCACAACCCTGTTGTGGTCAAGTCAAGTGATAAATCATTTCATAAGTCATTTGAAACCATCTGACGATGGAACAGTATGGCCACTCCAACTGTCCATAACCGCGGACGCGGCTATTCCAATAGTTTGACACTCTGCAGAGGTGGTACACTTTCACCACAACATTCGATACATCCGTTAGGAACAAATCCTGAATTCACCATACTCAGTATGCGGATAATCAATCCTAACCTTTCAATTACATGCTCTAGTATAGGCACCTCTCCTATGAGTTTGTCCTCCCAACCATGACCAACTGTCATCTTGGGAACTGCATAGGTGGAAAATCTTCACAAGGTAGCCTCGGCTCAAACCTTGGCCGCAAGGGAACCCATACTAAGGTATATAAATTACCAGTCAAGACCTACCCAAATTTTGGGTATTGTGGTTGTACGGTAAAATTGGAATGGTATCGCATCCAGACAACCCTCAGTTTTATAAAGGGCTAAGGCTCATGCCTTAACATTTTCATCATCAAAATCATCTGGTGTTCGGAAACACATGTCAAAACATTTCAATAGAATAACTCATAATTCTAAGGTTTTCATAACCATTTTCACCAAGTATTCCCATCTAAAGTTGATCAAATTTAATGTTTAGCACTAGCATCTACAAGCGAGGGTAAACACTAATGAGGGATGATAATCAAGTGTGAATTAGCTAAGTTCAATCTCATGCCTCAAGATGACATCAAGATTATCTAACTTAGGCCAAGTTTTATGCTCTTTATGCTACCTTCAAATATCCTTCTAATATCTACAAGTCACCAAGTAAACTCAAATAAAAGCTTTGATAAAGAAATAAAATACTAATCTTGCAAGAAAAACTAGGATTTGGTATCATCAAGTGGGTATAATCACATATGCTTAAGGCATATAGTTGGCATAGTAAGAAGCAAGTTTTAGCTTGGCAAGTAAACTGGTAGTATTAAGCTTGCCTCGTGCAGAGTAGTGGTTGAAGTTCTCCTCGGCTTCTTCCACGTAGTATCCTCCTTACTCCTCGTATCCTTGGTCGCTACTAGCCTCTATAAATAAATATGAGGTACACAATAACAAACCAATACTTAACTATTTCTATTTATCAGACCAAGGTTTTCACTAGATGATATAGGATCATCACAAGCATTATAATCATTAGGGTAAAGTTTTAATTGTTTTATTTTAGAAAAGTAATTTCTACTCATTGAAAAGCTACTTAAGATTTAAGATTCTCCAACTAAAACATGGGGTCATGTTAACACATGTCATCACCACATATTCAGTACATGGGAATGTGATTTAAAGTGGTGTCACAATTTATTAAGATTTAACCTTTTATTTTTAATTAAATAAAGTGACTAGAAATGCCTATGGGGCATTCTTTTATTACTTGATCATTATTTATGCAAGTAAACCTATATATTTTTATATATTCTGAAAGGTATGGTTAAATGTGATTTTTGAGAGTTGGAATCAACTCAAAATCTTTTATGGTTGAATTCTGAAAAATGTTTGAATGCGGAAAAGCTTCCGGCTTGTTATTTTTACCATAGAAGATCTACAAACCCAAATGGTTTGAATCCAACGGGCATGGATTAAGTACTCTAGTACCTTTTTAACAAAATTGGTTTCATGCTTTTTGGTTCAATGAATCGAGCTGGGTTGATTTTGAATCTGGGTACAGAACTGAGTTTGAAACTAAAAGAATAAACCTAAATTTGAAATACTGGTGTCACATCCCAAGATTTTCCAAATCTTGTAATGTGAAAATAAATTAATAAAATAAAACTTTGTTTGATTCTCAGAGCCAGAAGAAACTTTTTGAACTTAATTGGAACCTCAAACCCATTTGAAGTAAATAAATTCCTAAAAGGAATCTTAAAGATAAACATTTAATAAAGGGAAATTAAAATGTTTTGGAATTACTATTTTGGATCTGTTAATAAAAGGATTTGATATTCAAAAGAAAAGATGGATTTACAAATAAGGATTATTTTATAAAACCAAAATAAAACTTGGCCAAGTTTTTGAATTAAAACGTTTTATAAAATAGCAAAGGTTTAATTAAAGGATTTCCTAAATAAAATAATTAATATCCAAACTCTTTTTAAATAAAAGGTCTTACCAAATTAATTAAAACATCAAAACATATTAAATTGTTTTAAATAGGTTTTCCAATACTTTATATTCTTTAATAAAACCTACTAAAGTGTTTTGGCTTTGTTTTAGATTTCAAAATAAATATCTCAATAAAACAAATCCTATTGAATTTAATAATGAAAGTCTATTATAAATTAATAATGGATACTAAAAAAAAAAAAAAAAAAAGAAAATAAATAAAAGGTTATTTTGTTTTAAAACAAATTTCCAAATATTATATATTTCCCAAATTAAACCTACTAATTTGATTTTATAAATATTTAGGCTTCAAATAAAGATTTTAGTAATAAAATCAAACTCTAATTGATTTAATAACTAAGACCCATTTTATTTAATTGTTAATGGTCCCTAAAGTAAAAGGATTATATTACTTTAAAACAAGTTTTCAAAATATTCATTATAAAACCTACTGATTGGGTTTTGAAAATATTTGAACTTTAAATGAAGTTTTATTAATTAAAACAAACCCTATTTTATTAAATAACTAATGGTCCATTTATTTAATTAATAAATGGGACCTAAAAGATTTAAAATAATATTTTATTTTAGAATATGAATTAAGATGATAAAGAACCAAAAACTCATAACAATGGTTTGAATTATTTGAATGATTGTCTTGTTATTTGAGTTGTGAAATGAAATTCAAATCAAATGGAAAAAGAAAATGTTACAAAAAAAAAGGAAACAACACTACCCCCAGCCCCACAACAAGCCCACCAACCCCCCCCATCGCTTTCCGCCCCAAAAAACGTAACCTAACCCAGACAGAAATGACAAGTGGACCTCCTTTTCTCGACAGCAGACCCCACCATCCGTTCCCCTTCTTCCTCGACCACGCCTTCTCCCACCTTAATTCCCCTGCGACCATACCGTTTAAATCGGCACCCTCTCTCTCGTTTCTACTCTAATTGTCTCTGCACACGAGCACACTCACCATACACCCCATAGTGAACGACAACCTCCAAAGACTCGCCTTTCTCTCCTCTTATCTTGCATCCACGTCATCCACCATACGCTCCTAATCGTACCTCCGTTTGTCTTAGGCGCTCCCTATCCCAACTCCGGTGAGCTCCCACGATCGGTGAGACATACCCCTTGATTAGTCTTCTCTGCTCTCTCTCATACTTTCGCCAAACACTCGTGGTGCGCAGCCTCCAGCAATTCCCTTCATCCACCGGTGGCAAGTTGAGCATCCTCGCCACAACGAACGCAGTGAGACCCTCTCCTCCTTCCTCGTTTGATTCGATATTAGCCGTTAGATCAAGATCCTATACGCGATAGATCACTAAACTGAACTGCGTTTGATCACCCGCACACTCCCACTTAAATCCTGCGGTCCACACCACGCGATCCAATCACGCGACAGCGTGGCGGTGTTGAGTTAAAACAGATTGATTTATTTGCAAACTTTGAACTCTTGTAACTTTCAAACCACACGACCAAATTTTGCAAACTTTATATCAAAAGATTCAGGAGAACAAGACCTAGCCAGCCCTAGCCTTAGTTTAGCAAATAGTAACTGGTAGCTTGTTTAAATTTGCAGATTCTTTTGTGTGCTAACATTAGAAAAATCATTTAAAATGAATTTTGAGATCAAACCTTTGCCAATTGGTTTGTTGTGACCCTCTGACCCTAGGAACCAACCATAGTGTTAAAAATGATTTTTGAAATTTAAGTTGAATTATGTAACTAAGTCATTTTCTAGCCAAATAAAAGAATAGTTTTAATTATGAAAATGTGTATGGAAAAACTTTGAGAAAATAGTTTGGACCAAACCTATTGACCAAAACACCAAGTTTTGCAATAGCAACTCATTTGGTGAACCCTATGGACTAATGCCTTAATAAAATATTTCTACACCACATAAAAATAACACTTTGTTTTGAAAATGGTTTTGAGTGAAACCTTTTGCAAATGACTTAGCCACTTTAGGAAATGACCATTAGATGTACCCAAATGACTATGACCCACTAGGAACCACTTTTCCAAACAAAACAAACCTTGGCATGCTTGCATGCATTTCTTTGACTTTGTTATTTATGTGTGATGTTTTGCTTGATTGGTAGATTGAGTTGTACCTTGCTTGATTAATTTATAGTGACTTGAAGAGTGATTGTTGCAAAGATCAAGAAGTGAACCTATACTCTACCAAAAGGCAAGTGATGCTTCATATTTTCTATCCTATTACTTTCACTATGCATTAGTGATTTTGCTAAGTAAACTTGCATGGATTTTGCTAAGTATAGATCTTGCTATAGGAAATCATAGTAATGAATCCTTAATAGGATTTTCCTAAGTTAGAGATTCCTACTACTACCAAGCTTAGCCTAGCTACTAGAAAACATGGGTGGAATATATATTCACACTATGGAAAAATAATCTAAGTCTAAAGGACTTATGTTTTGTTTAATAAAACAACTAAGTTAATGAATCACCTGGGTGGAATGGAAAGATTGGGATATGTTGAGTGGTTACACAAGGCTGGTGAACCTTGTGTATCACACTTGTGGATGGCCACCAGAAACAAAGGGATTTGAGATGTCAAATGTTAAGAAGCTTCAAGTGCAACCACTTGGCAATATGGGCTCTGCCATGATCATATAGGTTGCAAGAACTTAGCCAAATGGACAGTGGGTGGTAGTGTTTTGATAGGTTGGAACGCGTCCATTTTGGTCTAAGGGAAAGATTTTGTCTTGGGAAACCAAGTCTTGTGGGTAAAGTGCACCACCTCTGCAGTGTAAAATCTAAGTACCTAGCCATGTCCTTGGTAAAGGACAATTTGAGCATCAAGACATGGAAACAATCAAGAATCTCATCATTCCAATTTCTAAATAAAAACTTGTGGGTGAACAAGGGATTGTGTGTATTCTTCAATCTTTGATGGAAAGATGGCTTGAGACAAGGATCTTGAAATCTTAGATTGAAGAAAATTGTTTTGCCAAGCAAATCTTCTTTGATTGATAGATGCCTGAGTGGATCTCGTCTTTGATTAGTAGATGTCTTGGAAAGTTTTTGCCAAACTAAAACTTAGTATTTACAAAATGATAAGAAAAATCTATTTTGAGCAATGCAAGCCTCAACTCCACTTAGCCAAATGCATGTAGATGATAGATTCCACTATACTACATAGAATCACTTGCCAATACAATTCAAATGTATTGACCCTTTGTGTTGTATGTTGCAGGTTTGTTTGTTTAAGTGAAGATTGATTGTTTAGGATTACAAAGTCTACAACCAACATCCTGTGGCATTTTGAAGATGATGGACTCATACCTATTGTTATTCGCTGCAATATAATGTAATAGCCTAATGAGCTAAGTTTGATGTAATAAAATTATGTTATTCCTGGTTATAAAGTTATATTATGACCTTTGTTTCTTGGTATTACATCTTCTGTGGATGCTAGCTATTGATCCAGGGACTAGCATTGTAAACACAGGAGGATCAATCTTATTAAAGGTTGGGACCTCCATTGTGTTGCCTGTAAGATTTGTAAACCCTAGGATTGGACAAAACCCTTAGAAAAATAGGAGTTGTTTTTGTTCCAAAAACTTATTTACAAAAACACTTGTAAACTCTTTCCTCAACCATTTTGTTTTCAACTCTACTTATTCTCTATTTCAACTTGATGGATAAAAGCCTACCCATGGCCAAAGACTACACCATGTACAAAGGACTTCTTCAAACTTCTTCAACTCTAATAACTTCAACATCTTCAGCATATTCACCAAAGACTTCCAACTTGGAAACTACTAAGGACTACAAGTGAGACAAGGAACTCTTACTCAAGATTTGGAGACTAAGGGAATGCAAAATAAGAAGAAGCCATTAACAACTTGATGTATAGTGACCAAGAGCTTTTCTCAAGGAAACCAAGATCTCATACAAGAAGAATCATGAAGGAAGGAAAGATCACAAGTGAACCATATAGATGGACCACCATATTTTAGCTAAGACAAAACACACCAACTTATGTGGTGTAACAAAAATATTTTGTTGTATGTGCTTGAACCTTGTTTGAGTGAAATGTTTGTTTGTGATTGCATGCACATTGTTTGTGTGAATTGTGATGTGTGTACTTAAGATTGACTCCTTAGAAATATCTTGCCTATTCTAATCTCCTTCAACCCCAAACAGATGACTACCCAAGGACTCCAAGGTTGATGACACCAACACCAACCAAGACAGCCTAGGAGAACTCATAGCAACTCAACATCAATTGAATCAATTGACAGCTCAGTTCCTAGCCAACAATAGTAATGAAGATCCAGCATTACAAAGGTTTTAGAGAATTGATGCTTAAGGTGACTAATCAAATGATTAGCATGGAAGAAAACTTACCTAGAAGAGTATGATAGCAAGGATGAAAAGAATGTTGTTCTAGATGGAGCCCCAGCTTGCATTATTTGTGGTGACAAGGATCATACTTCCATGAAGGACAATGCCCAAATTGTGATGAAGATCATCTACCTCTCAAGCTACTTGCTATCTTTGTGAAGGAAGTGATCATACTCCTGGCCTATGTCCTATCTATGCCATGGTAGAACAAAGGAAACAAGAAGGATCCAAGTCTACTAAAGGGAAAGGACCACTACTACTTCCAAGCAAGACAACCCAATTCAAAGGATCAAGGAAAATCAAGAAGCCCAAGCAAGACATGAGCGGTACAATGTCGTAAATGTAATGAAATGGGACACTACTCCAGTGGATGCCCAGGGAACATAAAGAACAAAGGAATTGACCAAGTATGGTGTAACAATTGTAATGAACCAGGTCACTTTGTGGCAACTTGCCCAAAAGAACAACGCAAAGAACTCAAGGACATTAATTGTTTAAGAACCGGGACACTATGCAAAAGGATGAAGAACAAGTTGAACAAGCCTATGGAGAAGCTCAATCTTGGTCCATGAGTCAAGCATAGGAATAAAGCAAAAGTTTAACTTAGAGAAATTTCAAGAAGGCCAATATGTAAATTTTGTTTGAAAAATCTTAAGGGTGGTAGTACCCTAGTTGTTTGAACTTGATTGTAACCCCTTCCCAAATCTCGGGACGAGATTTATTTTTCACATCCCAAGATTTTCCAAATCTTGTAATGTGAAAATAAATTAATAAAATAAAACTTTGTTTGATTCTAAGAAACTTTTGAACTTAATTGGAACCTCAAACCCATTTGAAGTAAATAAATTCCTAAAGGAATCTTAAAGATAAACATTTAATAAAGGAAATTAAAATGTTTTGGAATTACTATTTTGGATCTGTTAATAAAAGGATTTGATATTCAAAAGAAAAGATGGATTTACAAATAAGGATTATTTTATAAAACCAAAATAAAACTTGGCCAAGTTTTTGAATTAAAAACGTTTTATAAAATAGCAAAGGTTTAATTAAAGGATTTCCTAAATAAAATAATTAATATCCAAACTCTTTTTAAATAAAAGGTCTTACCAAATTAATTAAAACATCAAAACATATTAAATTGTTTTAAATAGGTTTTCCCAATACTTTATATTCTTTAATAAAAACCTACTAAAGTGTTTTGGCTTTGTTTTAGATTTCAAAATAAATATCTCAATAAAACAAATCCTATTGAATTTAATAATGAAAGTCTATTATAAATTAATAATGGATACTAAAAAAAAAAAAAAAAGAAAATAAATAAAAGGTTATTTTGTTTTAAAACAAATTTCCAAATATTATATATTTCCCAAATTAAACCTACTAATTTGATTTTATAAATATTTAGGCTTCAAATAAAGATTTTAGTAATAAAATCAAACTCTAATTGATTTAATAACTAAGACCCATTTTATTTAATTGTTAATGGTCCCTAAAGTAAAAGGATTATATTACTTTAAAACAAGTTTTCAAAATATTCATTATAAAACCTCTTGATTGGGTTTTGAAAATATTTGAACTTTAAATGAAGTTTTATTAATTAAAACAAACCCTATTTTATTAAATAACTAATGGTCCATTTATTTAATTAATAAATGGGACCTAAAAGATTTAAAATAATATTTTATTTTAGAATATGAATTAAGATGATAAACCAAAAACTCATAACAATGGTTTGAATTATTTGAATGATTGTCTTGTTATTTGAGTTGTGAAATGAAATTCAAATCAAATGGAAAAAGAAAATGTAAAAAAAAAAGAAACAGGCCAGACTACAAAAAACTTCAACAAGCCCACCAACAGCCCAAAGATCGTTTCTAACCTAACCAAGACAGAAATGACAAGTGGACCCTCCACTCCTTTTCTCGACCCCACCATCTTCTTCCTCGCGACGACCACGCCTTCTCTCTAACGCCACCTTAATTCCCCTGCGACCATACCGTTTAAATCGGCACCCTCTCCTCTCGTTTCCATTCCTCCCGACACGCCCCAGCTACTCTAATTGTCTCTTATGCCGTCTCCGAGCCCTCTCGCAAATTCCGCCTCCACGAGCACACGAGCACACTCACCATACACCGCATCCATGGCGCTCCATAGTGCGACAACCTCCAAAGACCGCCTTTCTCCGACGAGCTCCTGGTAATCCGCCTCCTCTTATCTTGCATACGCACGTCATCCCTCGACCATACGCTCCTAATCGTTTGTCTTAGGCGCTCCCTATCCAACTCCGGTGAGCTGTGAGACATACCCCTTGATTAGTCTGTTCTGATACTCGCCAAACACGCCTTCATCCACCGTGGCAAGTTGAGCATCCTCGTTACGCAGTGAGACCCTCTCCTCCTTCCTCGTTTGATTCGATATTAGCCGTTAGATCAAGATCCTATGCCGCGATAGATCACTAAAGTTTGATTAAATCCTGCGGTCCACACCACGATCCAACCGAACCGTTATCGACCAATCACACCAGCGTGGCGGTTGAGTTAAATTTATGAATCAGATTTATTTGCAAACTTTGAACTCTTGTAACTTTCAAACCACGACCAAATTTTGCAAACTTTATATCAAAAGATTCAGGAGAACAAGACCTAGCCAGCCCTAGCCTTAGTTTAGCAAATAGTAACTGGTAGCTTGTTTAAATTTGCAGATTCTTTTGTGTGCTTGCTAACATTAGAAAAATCATTTAAAAATGAATTTTGAGATCAAACCTTTGCCAATTGGTTTGTTGTGACCCTACTGACCCTAGGAACCAACCATAGTGTTAAAAATGATTTTTGTGAAATTTAAGTTGAATTATGTAACTAAGTCATTTTCTAGCCAAATAAAAGAATAGTTTTAATTATGAAAATGTGTATGGAAAGAAAACTTTGAGAAAATAGTTTGGACCAAACCTATTGACCAAAACACCAAGTTTTGCAATAGCAACTCATTTGGTGAACCCTATGGACTAATGCCTTAATAAAATATTTCTACACCACATAAAAATAACACTTTGTTTTTGAAAATGGTTTTTGAGTGAAACCTTTGCAAATGACTTAGCCACTTTAGGAAATGACCATTAGATGTACCCAAATGACTATGACACACCAGGAACCACTTTTTCACAACAAAACAAACCTTGGCATGCTTGCATGCATTTCTTTGACTTTGTTATTTATGTGTGATGTTTTGCTTGATTGGTAGATTGAGTTGTACCTTGCTTGATTAATTTATAGTGACTTGAAGAGAGTGATTGTTGCAAAGATCAAGAAGTGAACCTATACTCTACCAAAAAGGCAAGTGATGCTTCATATTTTCTATCCTATTACTTTCACTATGCATTAGTGATTTTGCTAAGTAAACTTGCATGGATTTTGCTAAGTATAGATCTTGCTATAGGAAATCATAGTAATGAATCCTTAATAGGATTTTCCTAAGTTAGAGATTCCTACTACTACCAAGCTTAGCCTAGCTACTAGAAAACATGGGTGGAATATATATTCACACTATGGAAAAATAATCTAAGTCTAAAGGACTTATGTTTTGTTTAATAAAACAACTAAGTTAATGAATCACCTGGGTGGAATGGAAAGATTGGGATATGTTGAGTGGTTACACAAGGCTGCTGTGAACCTTGTGTATCACACTTGTGGATGGCCACCAGAAACAAAGGATTTGAGATGTCAAATGTTAAGAAGCTTCAAGTGCAACCACTTGGCAATATGGGCTCTGCCATGATCATATAGGTTGCAAGAACTTAGCCAAATGGACAGTGGGTGGTAGTGTTTTGATAGGTTGGGCAGCGTCCATTTTGGTCTAAGGAAGGCTTCGAAAGATTTTGTCTTGGGAAACCAAGTCTTGTGGGTAAAGTGCACCACCTCTGCAGTGTAAAATCTAAGTACTTAGCCATGTCCTTGGTAAAGGACAATTTGAGCATCAAGACATGGAAACAATCAAGAATCTCATCATTCCAATTTCTAAATAAAAACTTGTGGGTGAACAAGGGATTGTGTGTATTCTTCAATCTTTGATGGAAAGATGGCTTGAGACAAGGATCTTGAAATCTTAGATTGAAGAAAATTGTTTGCCAAGCAAATCTTCAGTCTTTGATTGATAGATGCCCTGAGTGGATCTCCAGTCTTTGATTAGTAGATGTCTTGGAAAGTTTTTGCCAAACTAAAACTTAGTATTTACAAAATGATAAGAAAAATCTATTTTGAGCAATGCAAGCCTCAACTCCACTTAGCCAAATGCATGTAGATGATAGATTCCACTATACTACATAGAATCACTTGCCAATACAATTCAAATGTATTGACCCTTTGTGGCTGTAACTTGTATGTTGCAGGTTTGTTTGTTTTAAGTGAAGATTGATTGTTTAGGATTACAAAGTCTACAACCAACTACTGTGGCATTTTGAAGATGATGGACTCATACCTATTGTTATTCCGCTGCAATATAATGTAATAGCCTAATGAGCTAAGTTTGATGTAATAAAATTATGTTATTCCTGGTTATAAAGTTATATTATGACCTTTGTTTCTTGGTATTACATCTTACTGTGGATGCTAGCTATTGATCCAGGGACTAGCATTGTAAAACACAGGAGGGATCAATCTTATTAAAGGTTGGGACCTCTACAACTGGGTCGCACGGGAGGTTAACTGGGCCATCCCACTCGTTAGTGAGACAGAGGGGTGCGAAGCGGTACGGGGTCATTAGGGTCGTGCGATCTAACTCTAATCCTATAGTTGTGATTCATCGTCCACGCCTGAACAGGACGTTGCGAGGTCGAACACTAGCGTGGCCAGTGGGGTCAGTGGGGGCTCACTGGGGCTCCGGCGATGGTCGGCGATAGGGGCGAACAACGAAGTCGACGACGACGATCCTCCCTTGTACCGGTGGCTCCTCCTGCGGCGGCTCCAATCGACGACGCATTTCTCCTCCAGCAGCTGCAAGCTCCGGCAAAATTCTGGACACCTGGTGCTCGCCTTGCTCCGAGAATGAGTGGGTGTGATCAGTTAGAGGTGGGGAGTGAGATGGTGTGCTGAAATAGAATGGGGAAGGACTCTATTTGTAGTGCGGTGAGGGGACCGAAGGGTGCGGGTGGAGCTTGTCGTGGTCGTCTTCACAGCGAGCTAAGAGCATGGTTGGGGGTATGGGATGGTGTGTTTCCTCCTAGCGAAGCTCAACGGCTTGATGGCGAGGAGTGGGGTGGTGCAAATTGGTCGGAACACTTCGATGCTCTGGACGGGTCCGACGGGAAATTTAATGGCGCACAGCGTCTACGGTTCGCGCGGCGGCGAACCGGCATGCCCTAGAGGTTCCTGGGGCGGTGGTGATCACGCATGAGGGCGGTGAAGGAGGGGCGCGGTCTGTGCTCGCGTGTCGAGCATGGGACTCTGGCACGCTCTCGGCATGGTTGTAGAGAGACTGGCTTTCGTTGAGTGGTCGATGGTCGGCAAGGCTTGGGCCTTCGGGTGGCGGTGGACGGTGGCTTGTGTCCCAGACAAGGTGGATATGCTTGGTGAGGCTCCTATCTTGCTGTCGACATTGGGATGGCAAGTTAGGCTCGGCATGGTCACCATTGATTGCTATGGCATGCTCAGAGTGGTGCTAAAGCTTGTTAATTAAGCTAGATCATCTACTGAGAGTGTAGTGTGAGCTATACAGGGAACAAGGTTGGCCAAAATCACTGCTCCTAATAGTGTTTGATGTTTGTTTGTTTGCTGATTAGAAGGTGTTTGATGAAATGGCCGAAAGAAAATCAAATTTGAATTTTGGATTCAAACTTGGTGGGTGTAATGGTTACATACTAGGAAGTCTCTGGTTAGTTGGATTGGTCAAGGTGCACTGGTTTGGTTGGGTTTTGAGAATGTGGGATCTTCACATATGAATCAGATTCAATTTTGAATTATGATTTGAATCAAGTTGCCAAATGTTTCTGTAAGTTTGAAAGGTGGGTTTTGATTCACTTTTACTTGGTATTGCAAGGGGTGAAAAGAAATGGAAAAGTTTCTGTTTGAAATCTTGGACTAGAAACACTCAAAGTGGTCTAGTGAGCGAGATTGGCAAAAATGACCATTTTCCTTATTTGTTTTGTTTTTTATTTTCTCTTGATTTGTTTCTGCTTGGAAATGTTTTATATGATGTTGTTTTCATCTTTAATCCATTCCTTTCTATTTAGATCAATCACACAAGTCCATTTATTCATTCATGCAATCATCACATACACACATGCATTCATAAAGATTTGAATTAACAAAAAAATTTGTTAACCCTAATTTTGGTGATTGGAAATGGATAATCATTGTTCAAAATTTTTGGGATGTTACATATATGATCAAGGCAGGGCCCATAAGCCATGTGGTTGCACTAGAAGCTTCTCAACACTAAATATCTCAAATCCCTTTGTTCCTGGGTGGCTTTCCATAAGTGTGATACACAAGGTAAACCATAGAAATGGGCCTTGTGTAACCACTCAACCCAAACCGTCATACCATTCCACATAGGTGATTTATTTATATAGTTGTTTTATTAATCAAAACACAAGTCATAGAATTAGCAAAATTTCCATAGCATGAATATATTCCACCCTTGTTTGCTACTAGCTAGGCTAAGCATGATAACTTAACAAGTATCTTAACTTAGAGAAAATTCTACCAAGACTACATCTACTAGGATTTCCCAAGGCATAGCATAGTATATAACTTAGAAAAATTTCCATGTAGCCCTATTCAAAATATCACTAGTGCATAGTCAAAATAATAGGAAAAAATATACGAAGCACCACTTGCCTTGGTAGTTTGAGGATTAGCAACATTCTTCACAATCACAATCACCACAGCAGCAAAATCTACACATAAAATGATAGTACCAAATTTACATTCAAATATTCAAGCAAAAATATATGAATGCATGAAAATGCAATGAAATGATTTTTCTGTACTAAACAAGTCAAATCAAAAAGTACTGAATGCAAAGTGATCTATCTAAAGTCTAAACACACTCAAATTTGCTTTAAAATCATTTTATAAACATTTTATATAATCAAAATAGTCCTATAAAGTGTTCTACACATAATCCTATTTTTCTAGAAGCAAAATACAAATTTAATCCCACAGTAGTGTAGGGCTTAATTTTGTGAATCCATTGATATATTATTTGCATTTTTTGGACAAACAGAACAAAAGATATGAATTTTACAAGTTTGCAATTCTAATAGATTCAAAAACATATCTTAAATCTAATTTCCGGACACGTGGGCGCTTCTGATTGCCCCGTACCACTTTGTGCGAATCGACCAATACGAGCCGTTGGATCTAAGTGACAACGCACGTCCAGATCTGTTGATACCGTTTCGCATAAGTGATCTATTCTACGCCTTTAGATCTAGATCCAACGGTGCTTGATCAAGTGACCAGGGATGCGCGAAGCGCGTGGCTACTTTGGCGGCGGCGCTACTTTCGGTGCTGCTCCGGTGATTCCAGAGGGGGCTAGGGGCGGTGGTGATGCTTACCAGCCTCTCAAGGTCGCGAGGAAGCTCAACATGGCCTTGGTTCGGACGGGGGCGAGCTGCTGTGGTCGCTGGAGCTTGTCGGAGATGCGGACAACGTCGGGCTCGTGCAGGCGGCGACGAAGGCGACGACCTGGGCCACCATAGCGCAAATCCAAGGCATCAGGACGTGCACACGGACCAGGCGAACAACATCGTTTGAACTAGAGGTCGGGGGGCGGTCGTATCTTACCGGGAATGCTCGTCGGAGATGAGGACGGCGTCGGGTGCTCATGGTTTTTGACGAAGCCGATGACATAGGGGTTATAGTATGAACCAGTGGTGTTAGTAGGTGCTCAAGGAGCGGAGGATCATCATCGTATGAACTAGGGACGGGCGCGAGCATGACACTCACCAGAATAGCTCGTCAGAGGCGCTCGGGCAGCGGTAGTGCAAGTCCAATTGCGAGCATCCTAGCGGCGATTGGGCGTGGGTGTTTGGTGGGAAATCACCGCGGCGGTGTGGGGATTATGTAGCTTGCGGTGGTGAGGGAATTACGCAGAGAACCAATGGTAATTAAGCTCGAAATCAATGTGGAAGTGATGAAGGAAATGGCGGTGACGACGGGGTCTATGGTGCGGGGTTTGGGGAAGACGAAATGGCTTGAGCCCGATGGCGATGTCGTGAGGTAGGGGTTAGCGTGAGAGAGGCAGAGGGGGAAACGACCCAGGTGGGCTAGATGGGCTGGATCTGATGCTGGGCTCAAAGTGCAGCGCTAGTTTGATTTTTTTCTTTTAGCTTTTCTTTTTCTGTTTGATTTTTCAGGAATGGTTTTGAAACCTTTTCCAAACTTGTTTGAATTCAAATCTTTTATAGATTTTTGTAAATTGATTCTTGTACTCAAAAGTTTTTCAAACCTATCTGTTCACTCAAACACACTTTGGTCCTTTGAAAATAAGAACAAAACCATGCCTCATATGAATAGTAAAATAGGCATATAAATGGTTTTGTTTGATTTTAAACTTTGAATTTTTTTGTGCCAGGCCTAAATGCTATGACAATATGAATGCAATGCATGCTTTTACAATTCATGATTTTTGGAATGTTACAAATCTAACCCCCTTAAGATGAATCTTGCTCTCGAGATTCAGATTGGCTAGCAAATAGGTGAGGGTGATCTTTCCGAAGGTCATATTATCTTTCCCAATTTTCTTCTTCTTCGGAATGGTGGTTCCACCGAACTTTGCAGAATTTGATAGTCTTAGTACGAGTAATCGTTTATGCAGTCTCGAGGATTTTGATAGGTTTCTCCTCATAGGTGAGATCACTCTCCAACTGAACCTCTTCCAAGGGTATAGTATCCTTCAATGAAGTTTCTTCCATCTTCGGATGGCACTTCTTCAACTGACTCACATGAAACACATTGTGAACTGCTGACAGTGATTCAAGAAATTCAATCTCATAAGATACTTCCCCTTTGCGACTTAAAATATTGAATGGTCCAACATACCTTGGTGCCAATTTTCCTTTAACTCAAAATGTCTTCACACCACGAAGTAGTGAGACTCTAAGATAAGCTCTATCACCTACCTCATAGGTGACTTCTCTATGCTTTGGATCTGCGTAGGTCTTTTGTCGGGACTGGGCTATCTTCAATCTGTCCTTTACCAATTTGAATTTCTCTTCAGCTTCCTTGATCACTTCTGGTCCGAACAAATTCCTTTCTCCTACACCACTCCATAGCAATGGCGTAGTACACCTCCTTCCATAGAGAAATTCAAACGGTGCCATCTCAATGCTGGCTTGATAGCTGTTATTATAAGAGAATTCTGCGTAGGTCAGACTTTTATACCAACAAGCACCATAGTCTAGGGCACATGCCCTCAACATATCTTCCAAAACCTGATTGGTATTTTCTGTCTGTCCATCATTCTGGGGGTGAAAAGTTGTGCTGAATTCCAATCTTGTTCCCAATGACTCATGTAGTTGTCGCCAAAAATGCGAAGTATTTTGAGTTCCTCTATCAGACACAATACTCTTAGGTACTCCATGCAGACATACAATACTGTTCATATAGATCTTGGCTAACTTAGCACTTGTATAGGTAGTCTTCATGGGTATGAAATGAGCCACTTTAGTTAGGCGATCTACGACCACCCAAATAGAATCATATCCGGATCTGGTCCTTGGCAGTCCGGTGATAAAGTCCATACCAATCTTATCCCACTTCCAATCAGGAATATGTAGTGGTTCCAATAACCCTGCCCGTTTCTGATTCTCCGCCTTCACTCGGCTACACATATCACATAAGGCAATATGCTCTACAATATCCTTTTTGAGATTGTCCAACAATGTGGGTTGAACATCCAATGACATGAGATATCCTTCAGGCACTATCTCCAATCTGAGATCTTTGAATTGGGCACACGGATAATCTGGCAATTCTCCCTTAGTAAGGCCATTCAAATAAACCTTACGGCTTAAAGCATCTGCTACAACATTTTCTTTACCGGGATGGTATTGCAAGCTCAAGTCATAGTCCTTGATGAGTTCAAGCCATCTTCTTTGTCTCATATTGATTTTCTTCTGAGTGAAGATATATTTCAAACTCTTGTGATCCGTGAACACTTCACAACACTTCCCCAAAAGATAATGTCTCCATGTTTTGATTTCATGTACAACAGAGGGTAACTCTAAATCATGAGTGGGATAATTCACTTCATGAGTTTTGAGTTGTCTCGAGGCATAAGCCACAACTTTCCCTTCTTGCATCAAAACTCCACCTAATACTTGGTGAGATGCATCACAATAGACTTGTAAATCCTTCTCCAAATCTGGCAGACATAAGAATGGTGCTGACACTAGTCTCTTCTTCAATTCCTAGAAGGTGACTTCACAAACTTCAGTCCAGTAAAACTTCTTATCTTTCTTAAGGAATTCCGTCATTGGCTTAGCTACCTTTGAGAAATTCTCAATGAACCTTCTATAGTGTCCTGCCATGCCTAGGAAACTACAAACTTCCTTAACCGACTTGGGAGATTCGCACTCAGTTACAGCTGACACCTTTGCGGGATCAACAACTATACCATCTCCCGACACAATATGTCCGAAAAATCCAACTTCATTCAACCAGAATTCACACTTGCTAAACTTGTCATATAGCTTGTGATCCCTGAGCTTTTCGAGTATCAAACGTAAATTTCCTTCATGCTCTTCTTTGCTCTTGGAATAGATCAAAATGTCATCGATGAATATGAAAACAAAATTGTCAAGAAACTCCATGAACACTTTGTTCATCATGGTCATGAAATAAGCTGGTGCATTTGTAAATCCAAATGGCATCACGGTATACTCATACAATCCATACCTAGTGGTGAAAGAAGTCTTGGGTATTTCTTTCTCTCTAATCTTTAACTGAAAGTAGCCTGATCGGAGATCTATCTTTGAGAACACATGGGCTCCGTATAGCTTGTTAAAAAGATCATTGATTCTAGGAAAAGGGTACTTGTTCTTTATAGTCACCTCATTTAGTGAACGGTAATCTATGCATAACCTTTGACTTCTATCCTTCTTTTCAACAAATAGAACTGGTGCACCCAAAGACGAAGAACTTGGTTGAATAAATCCTTTCTGCAACTGTTCTCCAAGTTGTTTTTTGAGTTCTTTCAACTCATCAACTGACATCTTGTAAGGTCTCTTTGCTATTGGTCCAGATCCTGGTAACAAGTCAAATTAGAAACTCCACATCTCTATCTGGTGGCATTCCTGGTAATTCCTTCGGAAACACATCCGGATATTTCTTCACAACTGGTACACGAGCTAACCCCTTAAGAGAATTTAGCTTACTCCCTTTCGATTCAAAGATAGACTTGAATCTAATACTTTTCTTATCCGGGTTTGTGAGAGTAACAGTATGATTGGCACAATATAACAATCCTTCATACTTAGTCATCCAATCCATGCCCAAAATAGCATCCAATCCTTGGGAATCTAGGATTATCAAACTAACTGGAAACTTATATATACTTCCCAAATTCTATCACAAGATCATGACATCCAAAATTCACTATCATCTCTCCATCGGGAGAGCTTACTTTAATAGGACACCCAATGTTTCAGTTGGAAGTCCATGTTTATCAACAAATGCTCTTGATATGAATGAATGCGATGGCCGGTATAAAAAAAGAACAAGTGCTGGGAAAGAATTAAGCTTGAACTTACCAGCCATAGCATCAGACTCTTCATATATTTCCTCCACATTGATGTTGTTCACTTGTCCCTTCTGGAAAGTGTTGGGCTTGTTGGCTCCTTCAGCTTTCTTTTCTGGGCATTCATTTGCATAGTGCCCAGTTTTCTTGCATTTGAAGCACTCAACCTGACTGATATCTCTTTTAGCAGGCTAACTCCCATTGCCATTCCCACTGTGGTGGTTCCTGTGTCCACTCTTGTAGTTCTTATACTTATCATTGTCATGGTTGCGGTGGTGCTTATTATCATGGTGACGGTTAATATTGTGGTGGCTGTTATACTTCCCATGCTTGTGGGATCCAGAACCTCCACCATCATCACCATGGGAACGCTTATGAGACGATCCCGAGCTGTGCTTGTCGAAGTGATGCTTCCTCTTCCTGTTCTCAACCTACTTCATCTTGCTTTCCAAGATGGTGGCCTTGTCACACAGTGATTGATATGTTGGGACATAGGCAACAGATAGCTGTAGGTTCATTTCATCATTCAATCCCTCGAGGAACTTCTCCTCCTCTTGGTATTAGTATCAACCTCATCCGGCGTATAGCGTGCCAGATTGTTGAACTCCTCAATGTATTCAGCCACACTGTGGTGACACCGTTTCAGATTGTGGAACTCCTTCTTATTCAAGTTCATCACCCCTGATGAGATGTGGGCAGTGTGCAAACCATCCTCAAATATGGCCCAAGTCACATCTTCAAGGGGAGTGGTGATCTGGAAGTTATCCCACCATGTTGCTGCTAGTCCTTCAAGCAGATGTGCTGCGAACCTGACCTTTTCCTCATCGGTGCAGCCAATAGTGACTAAGTCCTCGTTCATGGAATGTAACCAGTCATTGGCTACCATTGGATCAGTGGTTCCCTAGAACTTGGTTGGCCTCAACCTCAAGAACCTCGTAAGCATGTCAAATGATGGTGGGTTGTTGGGGTTATTGTTGTTGTTGTTGTTGTTGTTGTTGTTGTTGTTGTTGTTGTTGTTCTGATTTTGATTTGCCATGAACTGGGTCATCATCTACATCAGTTGGGTTTGATTTATCATCAGCTGCTACATCTCGGGATTGACGTTATCGTTGTTGTTTGGGTTGGGGTTGGCACGACCGGGAGGCATCTGTGGTTTCAATAAGGATAAGTAATGAGATATAGACCATATATGCCGTGCATAATACATCACATAGCAACAAACACACTAAACAATCACAAGATAAACATAGAGCTTTGAACAACGTAAACAACAAGTTTTGGAAAGTAAACATAATAGCAAGCCATCCACATGTTGGACGATCATTATAACTCAATAAATCAAAGGATGATAGATAAATAGGTAGCCAAATAATCAAACTACTCCTCCATGTCGAACTCCACGTCCACAAGAGTAAGTCCGGATTTCTCCATACCTGACTTGTACTCCTCCACGCTAGTCGTCAAAGCCTCGATCTTCGCACGAAGGGTTCTCTTCTGCGAGCGGCAGCCTCTCTATCACTCCCTGCTGAGTCTCTAACTCAAAGTCCTTGGCCTCTATATCATCCCTCATGTACTTGATCTTCTTGTTTTTGTCCTGAACTCTCTTCTCCTGATTCTTGAACTTCTTGTCGTGGCTCTCGAATCTGGCCTCCATCTCCTTGACGATCTCGTCTTGCTCCGCGAAGAGCTTGTCCTTCTCCCTCAACTGAACCTGGAGCTCGTCATTGCTAAGCATGACGTTGGTCCTATCCATGTTGAGGTGTCTAATAAGATCCTCTAGGTTCTAGAGGTACAGACAAACATGCTCTATCGTCTCTCTAGCAGCGCCCTCATACACCAATGCCTCTCCCTCCTCGTCACGTCTCCCGAATGGGTGGAAGTAGAGGCCCCTGAGCTTGGTGGCGTGGCATCCGCAGAGGCGTCCGAGTAGCTCCTACATGACTACATCTAGTCCCTTCTCCTTGTCATCGTGCATCAGCTTGAAGGTAATCTCCTCTGTGAGTGGCTCCGTCTGGCATTCTAGCTTTGTGACTCTAAAGCCCCAAAGATCCTTCCTCTCGAACTTGGTAAGCTGGAGTGCCTTAATACTAGGAAGTGGGAGGTTGAGCACACTAGTGAACTGCACGATACGTGAACCAAAACGAGTTCCAATGAACTCCTCGGCAATGCTGATCACAAAGCTAGGCATCTAATGCATAAGATAGAGAAAAATTAGAACAATACAAGTAGAGAGAAAAACAAGATAGTGAAACAAAAATCCAAAAGCATACATTCAACAATAAAAACATACAAGTCATGGCATACACAAATCTACCACAAGTACTAAGGTTCAAACATAACTTAGACAATTTTTTGCAAGAAAACGACAAGTTTGGTGGTCCAACTAGAGGAGTATGTCACAATTCTCACTCATATGCTAAGTCTATGATATCTTCCCTTAGATGTTTTATGGCGGTCTCTAAGTCTTGGGTATACTTCTTCTCCTCCTTAAGGTCATTTTGGGTGTTGAGCATTCTTCAATTGAGAATTTCACCAAGCTCCTTGATAGCATTCCAAGATGCATTTCTTGTAGAGTCAAAGAATGTCGTATACATTTCTGAGTTGGTGCCCATGTAGAATCCCAACTCTTTGTGGTTGTCTCCCTTTTTTTTTTACAAGTGAAGTTGCACCCACCAATACTCCTCTCCTTCATCCATCACTGGGAATCCCTTGTACATGGCCTCACCATGTATCCCCAAGCTAACCATAAGGTTTTTGAATGCTTCGGGAAACTCCGTCTCACATTCTAAAGTCATGCTCATTAGTGGTCCCTTCTTGATGGCTTCGTTGATGGTGGACATCTACAAACAGAGATGAGAAAGAAGATTAGAAGAGGTTTACGAGAAGAAAAAGACAAGTGTGGAGTTTGCAAAGAGCTGCATTTTTCCTTAGTGGTTTCCTTAGTATAATCCAACTTAGGGTCATAATCCTACAGGCAACACAGTGCTCTGATACCATCTGTAAGACCCCACCTTTATAAGGTAAAGGTCCATGTGATTGGAATGCTAGTCCCTAGATCAAATGCTAGCATCCACATTTTAAGATGAAGTACACAGACAAAGGTCGTTATTACATCATCATTCCAGAGATAACATAGTCTTTTCCAACTCAGTAGCCATAGGCTAGTACAAGAGTTGATATCATAAATTAAATAACTATAAGTCTTCATCTTCATGTTCCACAAGAAAACATGTTGAGTGTAGACTCACAACCCTAATCTCCATCAGACTAACCTGCAACATCATAAGTTATAGCCATAGTGGGTCAATACATTTAGAATTGTATTGGAAAGTGATACCTTAGTAGAATAGTAGTAACTAATATCTATATGAATTTGGCTAAGTGTAGCTTAGGCTTGCTTTGCTCAAAATAGGTTTTTCTTATCAGTTGAAAACACTAAGTTTTTGTTTTACACAAACTCCCAAGGAACCACCAATAGACATTGGTGAACCTTTACCCTTTTTCACCCACAAGTTTTTAACTTAGAAATTGGGATGAGAAGATCCTTGATAGCTTCAATGTCTTTGATGCTCAAATTGTCCATTGTCGAGGACAGGGCTAAGTACTTAGCTTTTACCCTCTCGAGATCTGGTGCACTTTCCCCACAAGACTCGACATGCATCGAGACGAGACCTTTCAGAAGCCTTCCCTTAGACCACCATGGACGTGTTCCATCCTATCACCCTACCACCAACTGTTCATCTGGCTAAGTTATTGCAACCTATATGATTAAGGCAGAGTCCATATGCCATGTGGTTGCACTAGAAGCTTCTCACCACTAAATATCTCAAATCCCTTTGTTCTTAGGTGGCTTTCCACAAGTGTGATACACAAGGTAAACCATAGACATGGGCCTTGTGTAACCACTCAACATAAACCATCATACCATTCCACATAGGTGATTTATTTATATAGTTGTTTTATTAATCAAAACATAAGTCATAGACTTAGCAAAATTTCCATAGCATGAATATATTCCACCCTTGTTTGTTACTATCTAGGCTAAGCATGATAACATAAAAAGTATCTTAACTTACAGAAAATTCTACCAAGACTACATCTACTAGGATTTCCCAAGGCATAGCATAGTATATAACATAGAAAAATTTCCATGTAGCCCTATTCAAAATATCACTAGTGCATAGTCAAAATAATAGGAAAAAATATATGAAGCACCACTTTCCTTGGTAGTTTGGGGAGTAGCAACAATATTCACAATCACAATAACCACTCGCACCAAAATCTACACATAAAATGATAGTGCCAAATTTACATTCAAATATTCAATAAAAAATATATGAATGCATGCAAATGCAATGAAATGATTTTTCTATACTAAACAAGTCAATTCAAACAGTACTAAACATAAAGTGATCTATCTAAAGTCTAAACAATCTCAAATTTTCTTTAAAATCATTTTATAAACATTTTATATAGTCAAAATAGGCTTGTAAAGTGTTCTGTAAATAATCCTATTTTTCCAGAAGAAAAATACAAATTTAAGCCTACAGTAGTGTAGGGCTTAATTTTGTGAATCCATTGATATATTATTTGCATTTTTTGGATAAACACAACAAAAGATATGAATTTTACAAGTTTGCAATTCTAATAGATTAAAAAACAGATTTTAAATCTAATTTCCAGACACGTGGGCGCTTCTGTTTGTCCCATAGCGCTTCGTGCGGATCAACCAACATGAGCCGTTGGATCTAAGTTAAAACTCACGGCCAGATATGTTGATACCGGTTCACATAAGTGACCTATTCTACACCTTTATATCTAGATACAATGGTGCTTGATCAAGCGACCAAGGATGGGCGGCGCGCGTGGCTACTGCGGCGTCGGCGCTACTGGCGGTGCTGCTCCGGCGATTCCAGAGGGGGCTAGGGGCGGTGGTGATGCTTACCAGCGTTGCAAGGTCACGAGGAAGCTCAACGTGGCCTTGGTTCGGACGGGGGCGAGCTGCTGCGGTTCCTGGAGCTTGTCGGAGTTGCGGACAACGTCGGGCTCATGTAGATAGCGATGGAGGCGACGACCTGGGGCACCCTAATGCAAACCCAAGGCATCAGGACATGCGCACGGACCAGGTGAACAACATCGTTTGAACTAGAGGTCGGGGGCAGTCGTATCTTACCGGGATTGCTCGTTGGAGATGAAGACGGCGTCGGGTGCTCACGGTGTTTTACAAAGCCGACGACATAGGGGGTTATAGGATGAACCAGTGGTGTTAGCAGGTGCACAATAAGCATATGATCATCATCGTATGAACGAGGTACGAGTGCGAGCACGAAACTCACCACAATATCTCGTCGGAGGCGCTCGGGTAGCGGTAGTGCAAGTCCAATTGCGAGGAGCCTGGCGGCGATTGGGCGTGGGTGTTTGGGGGGAAATGACCGTGGCGGTGTGGGGATTAAGTAGCCGGTGGGGCGAGGGAATTACATAGAGAATAAATGGTAATTAATCCCGAAATCAAAGCGGCCGTGATGAAGGAAACGGTGGTGACGACGGGGTCTGGGGTGCGGGGTTTGGGGAATACATGCTGAGCTGGCGCAGGGCCCAGTGGCAGTGACATCGGGGTAGGGGTTGCGCGGGTGAGAGTGAGGCAGAGGGGGAAACGACTCGGGTGGGATAGATGGGCTGGATCTGGTGCTGGGCTCAAAGTGCAGCGCCAGTTTTTATTTTTTTCTTTTAGCTTTTCTTGTTCTGTTTGATTTTTCAGGAATGGTTTTGAAACCTTTTTCAAACTTGTTTGAATTCAAATCTTTTCTAGATTTTTGTAAAGTGATTCTTGTACTCAAAAGTGTGTTAACGCTATCTATTCACTCAAACACACTTTGGTCCTTTGAAAATAAGAACAAAACCATGCCTCATATGAATAGTAAAATGGGCGTATAAATGGTTTTGTTTGATTTTAAACTTTGAAATTTTCGTGCCAACCCTAAATGCTATGACAATATGAATGCAATGCATGCTTTTACAATTCATGATTTTTGGGATGTTACATGACCCGATGACCCAATATATCAAGGAAGACCTTCATTTAAAGCCGGATAAGACCAATGATGACCAACCGGAGGACGAGACGGATGGTCACAAGCACAAAAGGGTTAAGAATCATTTCTACTAGAGACCGTCCTACTTCACTCTATGTCCCATCGATCTTGATCAAAATTTCAAGTGCCTACTAGGACTCAGAGTGCCCTTAGGTTACTCGAGGCTAATAAGCAGATACCTGGATCCGGATAAAAATTCTTCAGCGGGATGAAGTCTCTTGACTGTCACATGATGATGATGCAGATACTTCCGGTTGCAATCCAAGGGATAATGGAATCGCATGTCCGTGAAACATTGAATGGCCTCTGTTACCTTTTTTATGTCATCACCCGGAAGTCGATCACCGTTAGCTTGAGAAACTCGGAAGGCTGTAGGAAGAGATCGTTACGATCCTATGTGAGCTTGAGATGTACTTCCCAACCAAATTATTTGACATTATAGTCTACTGATCGTCCATATCATGGATAACACCATCTATCTCGGGCTTCCATTCCTGCATAACATGATGTCGTTCGAAATAATGAATGGGTTCATCAAAAGTTACGTTTGTAATAGGTCAAATCCAGATTGAATAATCGTCCAGGGTTTTCTCATTGAATAGTGCATCTCTATCTACGAGAATTATCTGGAAGGCAAAGAGCCGATTAGTGTGCCGGTAAACAAGCACGTTGGTAGTTTTGAGGGAGTAGGCCACCAAATTGGGAAGCAGGAAATACACGTGGTCCACAAAGAGAGGACAACCAACTTTTAACGGGCCAACTTAGTAGCGCTGCAACACATTAACAATGTTGATCCTTGGTTGGAAGATCACAAAACCATTATTGCGAATAGTGATGGAAAGCCTATGACGGATTCAGAAATATTAAGAGCACACAACTCCTCTTTTTTGCAATGGTTCAAAACTCGGCTTAATGATAATCCTCCAGCAATGACTAGTGAGGACGATAAACTATTGTTGAACTTGTCATATGGCCCCGCCCTGAAGCTCATGACTTATCAAGCATATGATATCAATGGGTACACATTCTACATGGAGGAATAGGAAAAAAGAAGCAAATATCAGAACTCGGGCGTAATAATGGAATCCTACATGGTTAATGTCAAGAAAAGGTACTACGGAAGGATCGAGAAAACCTAGGAGCTTGACTATGTTGGGGTGAAGGTGCCGATGTTCTGTGTCAGATGGGTGATACGTCGGAAACGTATCTATAATTTTTGATGTTCCATGCTTGTTTAGTATTTACTTTGCTTTGCTTTGCCTACACTTTGAGGTGTTTTTATATGTTTTCTGGTACTAACCTATTAACAAGATGCCACAGTGCGATTTGCATGTTTTCTTCTGTTTTTGGTTCCATAAAGGTAGAAAATCAATATTTTATCGTGGGGAACACGAAGCCGGAATACGACGACGGAGAGTTACCAGGGGGCCACACCCCTTGGCCGCACGGGTGGGCCCACCCCGCGCCTAGGGGGTGCAGCCGTCCTAGCGGCCCCCTGTCTCGCCTGTTCTCCTATAAAGACCCCCTATGCCTAAACCCTAAGTACCCGATCAATATTCCACGAACCTGTCTGTAGCCGCCGCCACCATCGTCCCTAGATCGGGGGGATCTGAAGCTGTACCCAGCACCTTTCCAGAGGTGAGATCATCCCGGAGGCCTTCTTCTTCATCATGCCAGCCTTTGGTATGAAGCGTGAGTAGTTCCACCTTGGACTATGGGTCCATGTAGTATATATATGGTTGTATCTCCTCCTTTGTGCTTTTAGGTCTAGATCTTGTGAGCTCCGTTCATGATCAAGATCTCATCTATTTGTAATCATGCATGTTGTGTTTGCGGGGATCCGATGGATATTGAGATTACTATGTCAGATTGATTAATGGTTTTGGCTTGTTGATTCTATCATGTCTGTGTTGTTTATGATCTTGCATGCTCTCCGTTGTTAGTATGTATCTTGGCCAAGTAGTTGCTAGTGAATCCAAGAGGGGGTATTTATGCTCGATAGTCGGTTCATGCCTCTATTTAATCTAAGGGAAGTTACAGAAATGTCTAAGGTTGTAGATGTTTTTTTGACACTAGGGAGAAAACAATAGATTGTTTACCTTACACACTTTGCTTAAAGGAGTTGTCTTTTGCTTGCAACTTAATATTGGAGGGGGTTCGGATGATAACCCAAAGGTGGACTTCTAGTCATAGCTGCAGTTGGATGGAGGTCTATGTTTCTTGTTGTATTTCCCAATCAAATCTCATAGGATCTTGATGTCTAGCATTGCATTGTTATGCCTTGCTCAGTCCTATCAATTGCCCTGCTGTAATTTGCTTACCCAGCATGCCATGTTTTCTATCTAAGGAGAACACCTCCAGTGAACTATGGACCCCGGTCCAATCTTTACTGTTGATACATCTTCCACTATTACTGTTTACTTGTTGCAAACCACCATTACCTTCCACACCATCAGTTAATCCTTTGTTACAGCAAACCGGTGAGATTGACAACCTCACTGTTCGTTGGGCCAAAGTCTTGAGTTTGTGTTGTGCAGGTCTCCAAGTTGCTAGCAACACCTTTGAGTCGTTTCCTTCCTCCTACTGGTTCGATAACCTCCGTTTCTTACTGAGGGAAAACTTGCTGATGTGCTCATCATACCTTCCTCTTGGGGTTTCCCAACGAAGTGTTCATGCACTCATCAAGCCTTTTTTGGCGCCATTACCGGGGAGGCTAAGGACGTCTTCACAAGGGGAGTCCTCCACAACCTTTCTCTTTACTTTGTTTTTGTTTTTCTTAGTTTCCTATGCTTGGTTTTTTTGCCTATTTTTATCAAAAACTCCAAAAAATATATTTTAGTTTGGTTTGTTTTCCCTTATCAAAAACACACAAAAATTAGTTCCCACTCTAGTTGTCACCTTGCTCTAGCTCACCATGTTAATCCCCAATTTCACACTGAAATACCTTTCATTAGGTAGTGGCTCCATAATAGGGAAAGAATATATTGAAGAATTCTTTAATCATGTTAGCAAATATGAGGATATTGAGGATAGATCTATAGCAGAACTTGCTCCTAATTATGAAATTACTGTAGCTTCTTTAGTTCATATGTTGGAGGCAAGGTTTGTTAACCTTAACCCCATGATGCAAATTTCGTTTCTCAAACTAAAGAAGAAAAGGATCCTGAAAAGAGAGAATTTATCCTTGAAACTTTACTGAAAGAGTTCAATGATGTTGCTAAGGAAGCCAAAAAGGTCTTTGACCGTTTTAATATGCTAGGATCATGTGTAGATGGTATGGGTACTTTATATAAAACCAAACCTAGATAGGAAATTAAGATACCCATACCCTTTAAACTTGTTGGAATGCATGAAGCCTTACAAAATAATTTTGGTTGGATTGTTCCTAAAAATCCTTTTGATTAAAGTAGTGAACCAATGAGAGATGAGAAGGGATCCTCCAAAACTCATTTGGATGAGATATCTTTAATAGTTGAAGAGATTGCAAGTACTGATCTTAATTCTTCATTTGAAAACACTTGATTCTTGCTTATTATGCCTAAGTTAAAGGCGTTAAAGAAAAGTACTTTTTGGGATATAACCCAAGATTTTTCTTGAGTATTGGAAGTTATTACTTCAGTAATGACCTCTCCTTATCCTTTTTGTTTGCTTTTTGTGCCAAGAATGACCTCTAATGAGAGGGAAGTAAGCTTTGGGGAGTTGCTTTCCTGATACAGATTTTTGTGCTCCACCATAAAAATTCGGGAGGAATCTTTGTAAGTCAGATTGAGATGATATTTTACAAATAAATCCTGCACTCTGTTAGATAACTTTATTTAGTTCAACATTTTATGATTTTATCAACAGAAGGTCTTCGAAAAAAATCGGTTTATACCTGCTGGTCTGTTTTGACAGATTTCTGCCATTATTTGCATTTGCTTCTTATTGATTCCTTTTTGGGAAATTGAGCTTTTTGAGAGAATTGATATAGTATATTGTGTTTTCAGTGAAAGTTTTTCTATTCAAAAGCTAAACCCAAAGGTCTATTATCTTTTAAATACACTAAAGTTGCTAATGAAGATTGTGTGAAGTTTTTTATGAGGAAAAAATTTCAGGTGTAGAGAGAGAATGATCTAATAAGATGAAGAATGGACAAAAGCTCAAGCTTGGGGATTCCACCTGGTGTCACCCCAAGAAATATCCAATAGTTACAAGCATCAAAGCTTGGGGATGCCTAAGACATCCCCTTCTTCATCAATAAAAACTCACGTCTTTGTAGACACTTCGTTTTTATTGTTTCAAGCACAATTGTGTTGTTCTTGGAGCGTCTTAGTTTTCGTTTGGTTTGCTTATTTTTCTTAGTTTGCTTGAATAAAGTAGTTTGGACCCCCGTTCTCGATGTGTTCTTTCAAATAAGTTGATTGGGGTTGGAAAGGAGTAGAAAGTTCTTGCTTTAGTAGTACAAGAGGAGCTTGCTTTGACTGTGATTTAGACTTTAGCATGTCATGCTAGGTGTTTTTTTGACCTTATGCTTAGTGATTATTGCTGTAGCATGACTTGTTCCAGACAATTGGGATTGCTTAGTGTGCCTTAAAGGAATCATGCATTGTTTTAGCATAGAAAAGCATAGTATTGTGGTATTCTCCTTTGATTCTTTGTTTGGGTTGACTTGGCACATGCTCACACCATGTCATGAATATGAACAAGTCACCATAGCATCCATGATCATTTAGTCCTTGACTTGTAGTACCACTTTATGCTTTGATTAGTAATGTTTTGTCGCTTTGCATGATTATGGCCATTATTGCTCTCTTAGTTGGTCACTCCCAGTCTTTTGCTAGCCTTCACTTGTATGACTAAACTCTACTCATGCATCCAACTCCCAAGAAATCAAGTTATTCCAAAGTGTGCACTATAAATTCCTATTCATGGTGTGTTACACTATTCCAAGTATATTCTTGTTTTCATCTATCTTCCAACTAAAAAGTATTTTGTTATGTGAAAAATTAGTGATTAAAGCTCTCACAAACTTGATGGCACACTTTATATTTCTTGCCTCTAATAAACTTGAACCATTGTGTCATCTATGTTGTATATGCTTGCACTTATACATTGGAATTAGCAGAACCATGATGTCACGAGGAACACTTTCAACATTGGACTTGTACTTTCTACATAGTTGATATCATGCTCTTTTGTCTATGGATGTTGCTGGTGTGAAATAAAATGGGAGCTTGTAAGTACATGGAGTTATGTATGTGTGTTAGAGAAATGCCTGGGCCACTAGCCTAAGCCATGCCTAATCATGGTGGAAACTTGCAGCATCACCATAATGACATCTATGAAGCTTTTTTGTTATAAAAAAGAGACACATTGAAAAGAGGAAAGAGATAAAAAAGCACCATATTCCCATGGTAAATAAGAATATTAACTAAGATGTTCATTGTCTGCTTGCCTTGTGATTTTGGTTATGGGATAGCTCCTATACCATGTGCAAGGGGTACCCCGTTGGTGGTTCTCTATAATACAAATGTACTTACTATGACAAGAACTTACAGGTTACTAAAGTTGAGTAGCATGAGGAGTGGACCTCATATTCAAGGGACATGATATTTCCAAACTTATACTTTGTCAAGCATATACTCCATAGTTTGTTCACTTTCACCTTAATCGGTTCAAGATGCTTATGATGGGGGCAATGAGAGCTGAAAGCTAACAAGTACCATAATTTTTGGAAGCTCTTTTTGAGACTTGAAATCCCTGATTCCCTTTATGAAGGGACTTTCTTCCACTATTATATTGAGTCTCCACCTTATATCTTTAGGCACTAGTTAAGAGAGCATATTTGACATTCTTAGTTCTATGTGCATTGTCCCAAAACTTATTGATTAATGCATATTGTTGATATTGCTTGTTCTTATGCTATTTTTATCTAGTCACTCTTATGAACTTTGAAGGTGTCCTATGCATCTATTTCCTACTCCATGAGGGACAAGTTGAATGCCACTATGCCATGTTTTCTGTATGTGAAACAAACAAACATTTTTCAATGCCTGTTATTCATGATCTTTGTTTGTAGCCTTTCATGTTGCATGCATAGTTACTTTTTCTTATTGTTAGAATTCCATATTTAATGCTCATGTTTAGAGTTCTTTGATCCCAACTTTAAATTCTTGGAAATGGTTTGATCTTGATTTTGATGGTGCATGTCACCTAAAAAATTATTCTTTTTATCACTTACTTACTCGAGGACGAGCAGGAGTTAATCTTGGGGATGCTTGATACGTCAGAAACGTAGCTATAATTTTTGATGTTCCATTCTTGTTTAGTATGTACTTTTCTTTGCTTTGTGTACACTTCATTATTCAAAAAATAGGCCGAATCAGCGATTAATAGGCCGATTAATCGCTACTAGGGACCTGACCGTGTAGATTACCACTAATCTTTTGTGTTAATCCTTTAGCCCAATTAATAGCTCTGACACTCCGATTACTAGGTATGTTCTCGATTAACTACTACACTTGGTCAAAAAAGTTGAAAGATTATCAACACATATCGCCTATCCATCCTCTAGCCCGCCCTAATGAATTAGGTTTTTCGAAGCTCCTGCTTGATCCCTGCCTCCAGGAGCTCGATTTCTTCCATCACCAGCCAATTCCTTGTCGTTGTTGACCAAATCCTCGTAGTTGTCGAGCTCGAGGTCCTTGAGGGTCTCATCCGGGAGCTCGAGGCTTCCTTTAATAGGGTAGGTGGTTGAGGTGCAAGAGGAGGCATATGTGTTTTAGGTCCTAATTTTTGTAGGTTGCACCGATTAATAGCCGACCGATTAAATCAGTTAATCATCCGAATTCCAATTAATCCGAATTCCATATGTGTTAACGATTACCGATTTCCTTACCATTGGTACACTTCGAGGTGTTTTTTAATTTTTTTTGGTACTAACCTAATAAAAAGATGCCACAGTGTCAGTTGCATGTTTTCTTCTGTTTTTGGTTCCAGAAAGGCAGAAAATCAATATTCTCCGAATTAGACGGGACAAAAGCCAAAGTCAATATTTTACTATGGGGAACATGAAGCCGGAATACGAGACAGAGGAGAGTCACCAGGGGGCCACACCCCCTGGCCACGTGGGTGGGCCCACCCCACGCCTGCGGGGTGCAGCCGCCCTGGCGGCCCCTTCCTCGCGTCTTCGCCTATAAAGACCTCCCGATGCTTAAACCCTAAGTATCCGATCAATATTCCACAAAACCATCTGTAGCCGTCGGCACCATCGTCCCTAGATCGGGGGGATCTAAAGCTCTTCCCAGCACCCTGCCGAAGGGGAGATCTTCTCGGAGGACATCTTCTTCATCATGCCTGCCTCCGGTATGAAGCATGAGTAGTTCTACCTTGGACTATGGGTCCATGTAGTATCTAGATGGTTGTATGTCCTCCTTTGTGATTTCATGTTTATATCTTGTGAGCTCCGTTCATGATCAAGATCTCACCTATTTGTAATCATGCATGTTGTGTTTGCGGGTATACGATGGATATTGAGATTACTATGTCAGACTGATTAATGGTTTTGTCTTATTGATTCTATCAAGTCTGTGTTGTTTGTGATCTTGCATGCTCTCCATTGTTAGTAGCTATCTTGGCCAAGTAGTTGCTAGTGACTCCAAGAGGGGGTATTTATGCTCGATAGTGGGTTCATGCCTCTATTTAATCTAAGGTAAGTGACAGAAATCTCTAAGGTTTTAGATGTGTTGTTTCCACTAGGGAGAAAACAATGGTCTCTTGTTCATGGAACAAGTGGATTGTTTACCTTACACACTTTGCATAAAGCAGTTGTCTTTTAGTCATACATGTAGTTGGACGGCGGTCTATGTATCTTGTTATATTGCCCAATCGAATATCATAGGATCTTGATGTCTAGTATTGCATTGTTATGCCTTGCTCAGTCATGTCAATTACCCTGCTGTAATTTGTTTACCCAGCATGCCATGTTCGTTTATCTAAGGAAAACACCTATAGTGAACTATGGACCTCGTTCCAATCTTTACCATTGATACATCTTCCACTGTTACTGTTTACTTGTTGCAAACCACCATTATCTTACACACCATACAGTTAATCCTTTGTTACAACAATCCGATGAGATTGACAACCTCACTTATTGTTGGGGCAAAGTCTTGAGTTTGTGTTGTGTAGGTCTCCAAGTTGCCAGCGACACCTTTGAGTGGTTTCCTTCCTCCTATTGGTTCGATAACCTCGGTTTCTTACTGAGGGAAAGTTTCTGCTGTGCTCATCATACCTTCCTCTTGGGGTCTCCCAAAAAAGTGTTCACACACTCATCAATGGGGTAAGGATGTCAAGATAGAAAGCATATATTTCACCGCAATGTGTATACCCGAAGCCAACAAATCTATGAATGCCACCATGCAAAGTGAGCCATGGGCTCCGGCTAAGCACATGGAACAATTCTTCTTCATATCCGACCCTTCCAAGCCTAGCCGTGTTGTCTTAAGGAGAGGCAAAAGGATTGTTGTCGAAATGGATGGAGTCGCTAATGGGAAAGACGTCGATGGCCTCGTTGGAGACCCAATGATGTAAGAACCTGATGAAGACGATCCAAGATATACCACAAGAAGAAGTAGGAACACACTACCTAGGTCAGGTGATCCGTTCAAAAGAACAAGTCACAATATGAGGGTCAACTATACAACGGCGACCAAGAAAAAGAAGAAGAAGATTGTGATGAAACACTGAAAGATATGTGTTTTAGGGATGGAACTATCATTATTATGGTATATGCATGCTTGTCTCTAAATTTGAACCACTAAACACCTGATCTTATCAATGAGATGTAATAATTTATATCCTCTATTATTAGTCTCACATTATTCACATTCGATCTAATTACTCTTCTCTCACATTGAAATTTTAATATTATATATCCTATCCTTTTCAGTCACAATAATAAATTAAAGAAAAGAATAAAGGAATCTCAATAAATGATTAATAAAAGGGATGATTCCACCTCACTTATCCCCTACGTGTCGCATATGCCGTGTGCCGGCGCTAACTGCTAACTGCCCCACCACCCTGGGTCCCATACCACTCGCTGCCACCTCGCTCTCTTTCCTTGACTCGATCCCACCCCAATATCAGACCGCCCTCGCTTGATACACCGATGCCGCCACACCCTCGATCAACCGCCACCGCGCTCGACTCGCCCCGCCACCACCTAGCTCTCTGACCACCTATAATCCCCTGGACCCTACGCTCTAATCAAAAGCCGGTATAACCCAAAAGTGCATAAGGTGGTGCTACCGCGGAGGCCCAAAGGACAACCACGTGCAGCCCCGTCTAAGCGGAGCAGGGCACGGTACCGGCCAACCACCATATGCACTTCTCGTGGTTATAGCTTCAAGTGCGAAAGACGTAGCCGGATGCACTATGAGTCATGCATATACAAATGAGTATGGATACCAGTGACATACAAGAGTACATAAGAGCCAAACCATCTAAAACAAATAGAAATATTCAACACCATACGACAAGATATAGAATACTAGATAGCTAATAGTTAGGATACATCCTCATACATCACACATCAGGGTATCAAGCGGAAGCAGAAAACATGACCCTAGTACGGATAAGAAGCAAATTGGCGTAAGATGCCCTAAAAATAAGAACATCCCTCCCAAATATCTCACGGATCTCCATCCACGGAATCTCTACACCCAATGGTCATTGCCACCATCATCGGTCTCCTCGAACCAGTATCCTTTCTACGGGACATACCTGTCCATCTGAACAAATATTTTATCGTGTGAGACCCTATGAGACTTAGAAATTCTTTATGCATCTAAAGGGAACAACATGTGGATGACACAACTGCAGAAAAACTAAAGCATAGCATTTCTATAGAGACTATTTAGAAGATCCGCCTGACCAAAGATAGATGGACGCTCGTTAATCAAACAATAGTGAATTACCCAAAAGATATATATATTAACATGAATAAACATCGCTTGCCCAACTACCTGTTCCTGAACGAGAAGGCAACATCGCATCTGTAGCAAGTTTTATTAATCATTCCATGTATATTGCACTATTACTAGTCAAGTTTTAGTCATGTTAAAAGCGGTACTTCAGTTATGCTTGTCTATGATTCAGAAACTATTCTCCAAGTCTTCCATAGCTGTGGACGTGAGTTTCAGAAAGATTTACCATGTAGGTGTGCACAAATAGCAACACACGCACGATAAACCTTGCAAAAACCAAATGAAAACCCAACGAGGAATCATGACAAAGGATTCGCAAGATTCATAATTGATTTCAGGGGGGCACCCCACTAAGAAACCTGTGACGAAGTTGGCCAGCTCTGAGATGAACACATAGGTTTGTGTCAATGGCTATAAACGACTGGGAACCCGAAAGTGTGACTGGGCTTGTCGATACCATGAAAACATTCCGCTTTCCAAAATAGTACAATAGTAAACACTCCTCGAGCAACCATAGTAAATGAGCAGTAAAGAATGACATAAGTACAGGTTAGTAGTAATGCCCCAAACTACTTGTAGCCCTAAGAAATTAAGTATGACTCAAGCTAGTATTAAGGGGATTCATGGTCCTACATACGGATAGTGCGATAGTCAAGGAACAAGAAACAAGTACTCGGGATTCTACGGGACACAAGTGGGATTAAAGAACCAAATAGCAGATAATGCAAATCCGGTGCCTCTTTCTTTAGTTTTCCCATTACTACTCAATTCAATTGGTTAGGTAACTCATTATTCAAAGATGCTCACAAACCCTACACATGCAATTTTACAACTCGCATGGCTCAATCAACTCCTGTATTAATGGCTCATAGGATTGAGGAAACAAGCTTCAGTGGGGTTTAAAAGTAAAGGATATGCAATACTTGGGATTCAATTTTTATTCGTGACGTGATTATGATGCAAGAGTAAGACAAATGCAAAAGGTACTATATGTAGTACAAGCATGGGGAATTCATTCATTGTAGAATAGGAAGGATCCGGTTAATACCCTGAGGTTCGTGATATTCTCCTTGCTCAGCGTCTATCCAGATAAAAACCAAACACACAAGGGGCCTAAATAAATACATTGCACAAACATATAAAGCACATGCAATAAGCAAATAAGTTATTCCATGATGGAATTATGCATAATTTACATGGTATAACATAGCATAGCAAGGGTGATGTTATGGTCAGGCTCAAGTATACACGGAAGAGGCCCAATTAGGGTCTTATCCCAAGTTATCTAGGGTTTATAGGAGCTGCCCTCCTATATAAAGGCATTTACCCCTTTGATTATAATCATACAATAAACATATTCTGTTGTCCTCACCCTCAGGAGACGGGAGCCCAAACCCTAGCCGCCACCTCCTCCCTCTCGCAGCGACGGCGCCCAGCCGCCGGCGTCTACGCCTGCAGCCTAACCGCCCTCACTTCCACCCCTATAATCAACACCTGAGACCTGGTAGAACCGTAGCCTCTTGTGGACCATGGCGTCCGACCGCACGTGGATCGCCTCCTACCACCTCCGCGGCGCCGCACATACGTGGTACTATGCCCTCGAGTAGGATGAGGGCGGGATGCCTTCGTGGGAGCGCTTTCGCGACCTGTGCCTCTTCCGGTTCGGCCCCCCCATAGGTGGGAGGCGCGTGGCCGAGCTCGCTCGCCTCCCCTTCACCATCTCGGTGCAGGACTTCGCCGACCGCTTCCAGACGTTGGCCTGCCATGCGCCTGGCGTCACGGCTCGCCAGCGCGCCAAGCTCTTCATCGGCGGTCTTCTCGACCACATCCGCGTCGACGTCGAGATGCGCGACCCCTAGGACCTGCAGACGGCCATGTACTATGGGCACGCGTACGAGCAACGCACCAACGCCATGCAGCAGGCGTTCCCGGGTCACGGCGCGCGTCCCCCGACCCACCCCGCACCGGCGGCCGCCACCCCGACATGCCCCGCCCTACCGGCCACTACTGCAGCCAACCCTGCACCGACGCGTACCTTCGAGCGCTTAACGTCAGCCGAGCAGCTCGAGCAGCGCCGCAAGGGCTTGTGCTTCAACTGCGACGAGCTGTATGCGCCGGGTCATAAGTGCGCCTGCTTGTTCTACTTGGAGACTGTCGACGACGAGGAGGTGGACGCTCTCACCGTTTATCTTGACGCCACCACACTTTCCGAGGCCGGCGTGACGACCTACGGGCCGGTCGATGCGACCGCCTTCGTCGTCTCCCATCATGCCATGGCAGGCATCAAGATGGCGAAGACGATGCTGCTTTCGATGATGATCAATGGGAAGCGTCTCACCGCGCTCGTGGACACAGGCTTGCCGCACAACTTCCTGTCCAGGGATGCCATGCGCCGCCTTGCACTTCAGCCGGCGGGCGCGGGAAAGTTCAGCATCACAGTCGCCAACAGGGACCGCCTTACGTGCCACGGCGTGGCGCGGCAGGTTCCCGTCCTCATTGGCGATGAGCCCTTCTCCATCAACTGCGTTGGCATCGAACTGGGCTGCTACGACTTCATCCTCGGCGTCAATTTCATGTCCACCATAGGCCCTATCCTTTGGGACCTCGACATGTTGTTCCTCATCTTCTAGCGCACGGGGGCCATCGCGTTCAGTGGACGGGCATCGAAGGTTCCGGCGCCGCAACCCCGCCGCTCCAGTTGATGGCAGCCGCACTTGACGAGGCGCATCCGCTCCTGGCCGACCTCCTGCAGCAACACAACATCTTCGATGAGCCGCATGGCCTCCCACCCACGCGGCCCTGTTACCACTGCATCCACCAGCTGCAGAAGGACAAGGTCAAGCTCCAGGTGACGGTCATGCTCGCGCAGGGAATCATTCGGATATCGACATTGTCGTTCTCCGCCCCAGTTCTGCTTGTGCGCACGACCGACGACACATGGCGCTTCTGCATGGACTACTGTGCCCTCAACGCCATGACATCCAAGGACAAGTTCCCCATCCCCATCATGGATGAGCTCATGGAGGAGCTACATGGAGCGCGCTTATTCACCAATATCGACATGCGCTCGAGCATTATCAGGTGCGCATGCACCCAGACGACATCGAGAAGACGGTGCTCTGTACTCACCATGGCCACTTCGAGTTCCTGGTGATCCCGTTCGGCCTCTCCAAAGCGCCGGCAACCTTCCAGGACCTGATGAACGACGTGCTCAGCCCATACTTCCGCCACTTTGTGCTTGTTTTCTTTGATGACATTCTTATATACAATTCATCCTCGGCAGAGCACCTTCAACAAGCTTCGAGCGCATCGTCTCCACCTCAAGCGCTCGAAGTGCTCGTTCGGCACTACCTCCGTCGCGTACCTGGGGAACGTCATCTCGATGGAAGGTCGCCGCCGTCGCCACGTGGGCTGACCCAGCGGTCCTCGCGGTCTCTCTGCGGCTTCTTGGGCCTCGCCGGCTACTACCGGAAGTACATCCGGGACTTTGGCCTCATCGTCGCGCCTAATTCATCGTGGCACCTTCTCTTGGGACGAGGAGGCGACTACGGCATTCGAAGCTCTCTAGCGGGAGCTCACGACGGGACCCGTCCTCCAGATGTCAGACTTCGACATGCCGTTCGTGGTGGACAGCGACGCCTCCGGCATCGGTTTTGGCGCCGTCCTCCACCAGGGCGAAGGGCCGCTGCCCTTCTTCAGCCGCCCCTTCGCTGCTCGCCATCACAAGCTCGCGGCATACGAGCGCGAGCTTATTGGGCTGGTTCAGGCAGTGTGCCACTGGCGACCTTACCTTTGGGGCCGGTCGTTCCACGTGCGTACGGACCACTATAGCCTCAAGTTCTTGCTGGACCAGCGCCTCTCCGCCGTTCCGCAGCACCAGTGGATCAGCAAACTCTTTGGCTTCGACTTCACCGTTGAGTACCGCCCCGGTTGTCTCAACACGGTCGCCGACGCCTTCTCCGACCGCAACATTGGGGATGTCATGGATGAAGTTGCCACGGCGGGCGCTATCATGTGCATCTGCTCCGGGTCGTCCTTGGCCTTCATCGACGACATTAGCCGGGCAACTTTTCCTTCCGCGGACGAACAGGCGCTCCGCCAGCTCCTTGACGCCGGAAAGATGGGGGCGCCCTGGCGCCTGGACGATGGGCTACTTATACACAGGATCCGCCTCTTCTTGCCCGACAACGGTCACCTGCACCACCAGGTCTTGTCCCTGGCGCACTCTACAGGACAACTGGGCGTGCGATCATGCGTTGGTCCGTGGCTGGGTGCGGTCATGCGTGACGTGCCAGCGGAACAAGACGGAGACGCTGCGACCCGTGGGTATGCTACAGCCGCTGGACGTACCCTCCCAGGCGTGGGCTGATATCTCCATGGACTTCATCGACGGCCTTCCGAAGGTGGGCGGAAAGTCTGTCATCCTCATGGTGGTTGACCGCTTCTCCAAGCATGTGCACTTCATCACCCTCGGCCACTCCTATACAGCCGCGTCCGTGGCGCGGGCCTTCTTCTACGACATCATCCGCCTCCATGAGTTTCCTTTGTCCATTGTCAGCGAATGTGATCCTGTGTTCACGGGTCAGGTGTGGCAGTATATCTTTCGACTAGCGGGCGTGAAGCTCCACATGAGCACGGCGTTTCACCTTCAGACAGACGGCCAGTCCGAGGTGGTCAACAAGGTGATCTCCATGTATTTGCGTTGTGTTACGGGTGATTGTAAACAAGCTTAGGTGGACTGGTTGGCATGGGCGGAGTAATGCTACAACACCTCCTATCACTCCGCCCTTCATGCCATGCCTTTTGAGGTGGTCTACGGGCTCCCACCTCCGATGATGCTTCCTTATTAGCCTGGAACGGCTCGCTCCAAGACGGCGGGCGACTTACTCCGCACCCGCAACAAGATCCTGACTGAGGCGCGCTAGCATCTTCTCCAAGCACAGCAGCTGGCCAGGAAGTACTATGCTGCTCATCATCGCGAGTCGGAGTTTGCGGTGGACGATTGGGTGTGGCTGCGCCTCCTTCACAGGACCACGCAGTCCCTGCACCCGTCCTCCAAGCAAAAATTGGGACCCTGCTACGCCGGTCCCTTTCGTGGGCTGGAGCGTGTTGGACACTCGCATACCGTCTTGAGCTGCTAGCTAGGTCTCGCCTCCATGACGTCTTCCATGTTTGCTTACTGAAGTCCTACCGCGGGGACCCTCCTGTAGCGCCATCGGCCCTTCCTCCTACTTCGGATGGCCGACTTCTGCCAGCTCCCGCGAAGGTGGCGAAGGTGATGCAGGCGCAGCAGCGTCGCGGCGTGTGGCATGTCTTGGTGTAGTGGGTCGGCCTGCCCGAGGAGGAAGTAACTTGGGAGCAGCACGACGATTTCCGCCAGCGGTTTCCAGATGTTCAGCTCAAGGACGAGGTGTTTGAGAAGGCGGGGAGATATGTTATGGTCGGATCCAGTATACATGGAAGAGACCCAGTTAGGGGCTTAGCCCAAGTTATCTAGGGTTTAGAGGAGCTGCCCTCCTATATAATGGCATGTACCCCTTTGATTATAATCAGACAATAAACATATTCTGTTGTCGTCTCCCTCAGGAGACGGGAGCCCAAACCCTAGCCGCCACCTCCTCCCTCTCGCAGCGACGGCGCCCAGCCGCCGGCGTCTGCGCCTCCAGCCTCACCGCCCTCACTTCCACCCCTATAATATACGCCCGAGACCTGGTAGAACCGTAGCCTCTACCAGGTGAGGTGTGGGAACAAGAAATAACATTTTCAGTATTTATTTAATCACATTTTAGATGCATATAACTTGCTGCCTCAATTATGTTTATATGATGCATGTTTCAATTCATATCTTGTAATACATAGTTAGAACAGGCTCCTCGATCTAATCCCTTTAGACATATCATTTATCGAATTCAGAGTTACGGATTTAAAGTTATGTAATATTTAAAAAATGGAATTTATTAACAATTAAATTATTTTAAAATTTTAAATTTCTGAAATGATATTATAATTAGCATAAACAGATTCCTCACGTTTTTCTGATTCAAAAACATATATCATACTTATTATTTTGAATTTCAAAGTTTAAACAATATTTAAAGCCAATTATATTAAAGAGAGTCAAAGTCAAAGGTTTGACTAGTTAGAGTTGACTCAGGTCAAATTTGTAAACACATATGAATTCATATACAAAAATAATTCACTTTTACTTTTATAAGTTTCTTGAAATTTAAATTATTTCAAAACTTATGTTTGAATTTGTGTTTAAACAATTTCTGGAATTATTGTTTAATTCGAAAATCCCGAAAACCTTTTTCTTACTAGTGTGGTTGCTAGCCGCAGACCATGACGGGTGGGCCATGGTACTGACCGAGAGGTTTGACTGGAGGAACATAGGGTAGAAAAAAGGGAATATAATCTGGGGATTGTGGGTTCGAAAGAATAAAAGTCTAGGATCCTTTCTATAAAAGCGTTTGGAAGGGTGCAAAAACTGAAATTAGATCAAGGATTTTCCTGTGAAAAAGATCTAAATTAAAAATAATATGGCGACGAAATGAGAAAGAATTTGGAGTCTCCCCACAAAAGCTGTAGATCTAGAAAAGAACTACAACTTTGAAGAAGGGAGTTTCTTCAAAAGAATCTTGTACGCACCTCAATGGATCGAGTAACAGGAAGGATTCCTTTTTCCAACGAGAAACAATTCAGTGTCGTCAGATTGTCGACAGGTACACCATAGGGGGTCCTGAAGGTGTTGAAAAGATGGAGTGTGATACGTATGGTGTTCCAGGAGCGGTAAGCACAAGTTCACCCAGTTTTCGATCGGACTACGGTGATCGGATCCTACTCCTGCTAGCAACCCAGTAATATGTTGGCGAGAGCTAGATGTTACGACGGATTATAGGAGAGGTTCGTCTATGAAAGTAGGTTGTGGTGTTGTGCCCTAAAGGCTCCCATAGGGCCGGTTTATATAGTCACCGGGACCTAGGGTTATAGGATAGACCTATCCAGCTATGTTATAGAGTCGGTAACTATATACAACCTGGACTACACGTAATACTATAGGCCTAGGTCGGTAACTCTTCTAGGCCTTATCGTAGCCGGAAGTGACTCCTCCTCTTTCTCTGACTAGGCCACCCGTGAAGCAAAGATCTAACCCGTTGGTGGGCCACCCTGGTCAGTGAGTCATGTGGGTATACCCGGAAACTATATCCCCAATAGTAGCCCCCGGAAGTCTTCAGGATCCAAAGTCAGATAAATCGTCTAGCTTGATGGTTTCTTCGTTTTGAGAATCTTGAAGGGTTCTAGAAAAATTCTTTCAGTATTGTAGGATTACAAGTCATGTCTGAGTCGGATATATCTTCTTGACTTCAGTCATTTTCATGCTCATTTCGAAACATGAGCCAGCTTTAAACACTGATGTGTTGTCTGACAACTTTTCTAGACCAGGTCTTGTCACTAACAAACATCCTATCAGCACGACTGTTGGTGGGTCTTTCCTTTACAGAACAGAACACCATTTCAATGCTCGCGCGAGAATCTAGGGGGCAGAGGGGTTGTGGGGAAGCCCCTATCTCTCTCCTATATGTGTGGAGCAAATCACGTGGATTAACGTGAATCTTGGCACAGAGGTTAATAAAAGTAGAGATTTCTCCTTCTCCCAAATTCATTCCTAGACATTCTTCATTGTCTCCTCGTACTCCTAGAGTGAGCCGCATCTACTCCCGTATGCACACCAAAAAAACCTTAGCGCCGCCAATATTTGACCTAGTCCGGCAAGATGGAAGAACCATCCAACTCCGGTGTGGCAACAACGATAGGCACAGCGGTGGCGAACGAGAAGAAGCTATAGGGCCTTTGGGTCCCGAGCGTCATGGAAAACACCGAGCTCCAATTCATGGAGGACGAGGGTTACCTCATCGCCGGCGTGTGGCGGAGCAGCGCTGGAGATGTCGTTCATGCACTGCGCGATGGCGAGCGAGTGCTCTTTGGCATGCACGTCGACTGCAGCCTCAGTCTTCCACCGTCGGTGTTCTTCACCGAAGTCCTCCAACATTATGGTGTGCAACTTCATAATCTCCCCCAACTCCTTGCTTGAGCTTAGTCCTCACACAACTCTTAGTGAGGGGTTTCTTGTCAGCAAGCCAAGTCTCACCCTTTTCTGGTATTACAATGGTACCCGGAAGAACTCTAACAGTGCTGGTGTTCTTTACACCACTAGCACTCTTAGCTTAGTCCTTAAGAGAAATCGAGTTTATCCTAGGATTAAAGCTAGCGAATAAGTTAAAAGATGGGTTGGAACCTTCTTTTATCATAAGGATATTCCGGCTCCAGACAAGACAGAAGGTCTTCCGACCTTCATCGACTGTGTCGCTTCCCACCAAGAATCGTGGGACGCAGAAGTGGCAGAATTGTCTGAAGACTTGGTCCTCGCTGAAAGGTGGATCGAGTTTTTGATGAAGCACAAGGGGCTCCATGGATCCAACTTGATCCACTGCTGCCTGGATCGGCGGATTCATCCATTGCAGTATCATGGAGACCGCTTGATGCATATTGTCACCAGAGTCCAAAAAGACAGCCTGAGGGTCAGTCCGACTCGCATCCCTATGAAGTACTACAAGACCCGGATGTAGTTTTTGATTAAGGAGTATACGGAGTGGAAAATCCCCAAAGTCTCCATTAAAATGTTTACTACCGACCGTCCTCTGACTCCGGTAAATATTTCAACTTTGTTTTAAGATTTTTCACTCTTTCCCGCCTTGTCATCCGACTTTACTTTTACTGATGTTCTTAATACTTATCAGCTCGAGAAACTCCCTGAGTCCAAGCTTTCCCCTATCGAGGGTTATCTCTGATGACTCAGAAGCGATGGAGGATGACAAGGTGAAAGAAATTCCTGCCTCTTCTTCCAAGAAGCGTAAGACCAAGGAAACTGTTGTTACCACTGGCACACAAGTGTTTCGAGTGGTTAAAAGGTAATAACCTAGTGATCTTTTGTACTTTGTACAATGTTTCTTTCCAAAGCACACCTGGCATCCATTCTTGTGTGGTTCAGAGCTAAGTCTATTTTGAAGAGTAAACTGAATCCGAAAAGCAAGCTAGCCAAGTAATTGCGGCAGCATAATCTTGCACTAGCGATACCCCCTCCAACTCCCAGTAGTACCCAAACCTCAGCGCTAGAAGTTTCTGCCTCTCCCAGTGCCAGTTCTGTCATCCCTGATGCTGCCATGAACAAACAAGCCCTGGTTACCATTGGTAGCCAGGCAACTGACAAGGGTGAACCCATCAAGGGTAATGATACCATAGTAATGTTGCCATGGAAGATTGATAAGATGGCTGGCTCTGCTGTCTCTAGCCTGAAGAGGAAGAAGAAGGAGGAGATTCTCAAGCTAGCGCAATCTAGCCTCGAGAAGCAAGTCCTTACTCTAGAGGCAGCGATCCATGAGATAGAGGATGTCAAGCTAGTGAACCTTCTGGACCAAATTTTGGTCCGGGATAAAAAGATCGAGTCTGGCGAGCTTCCAACGACAAGCGTTACTCCCCTTTACCTTGCTGAGAAAGTGTTCCACAACACGAAACTCGGATTTGAAAAGTTGCACTTGGAGAACATTGTAAAAGTTACATATCCTCTAGCTCCCAAGCATAAAGTCGTATAAATATTGTAGCATAAAATCCGAGCTGATGCTTATAGGATGCAAAAGAATGATATAGTGTAGCCCCCAAGGCTCGTGATGGATTTTGACTTAGTTAAAGTTGCAGCCTGAGTCTTAGTAGCCATCTCATGGTTATTCCGTCTTTAACTTATAGAAAGTTGCATCTTACAACCAGGATTTTCTCAAGAACATTAGCAATAAGAGCAAGTAAATTAAGGCCTTGCGTCTTGAGAATTCCAAGATGCAAGATGAGAAGGATGAGGTGGAAGGTAATATTTTCTGACAATAACCTTAGTAATTGTCATAGTCGAATTGTTTAGTTGACTTATAGCTATTCCTTTGAAGAATTGTTGAACCAATCCAACAAGATGGTGGAAGGGGCCTAAAACTTCAAGGTCTTATAAATGGAAAATGTTGAACTTTGGGAAGAGCTTGAGAAGCTTAAGACTGAATTGGAGAAATCCATGAATGTCGTCCTGGAGTCAAGCAACATAGCGACCGAGAGGCTCGAGAAGCTGTTGGTACTCCAAGATAAACAACTTGATGATCTGAGGAAGGATTTCGAGAGCCAGCATGATCTAGCCTAGGCCACAGAAGCAGAACTGAAGAGTCTCCGAGAGGAGCATTCTAAGTGGAACCACTGTGTTCTAGGTAATATTTCTGACTTTTACTCTTCCCTTAATTTTTTACTTTTTTGATTCAGATTTTGATTTATAGTTCTTTCCCAGATCCTCTGCATCTTTCCAACTCCTCTTCCTATGAGCCTCGTCTCGAGTGCATAAAACTTGTCGGAGATGTTCTTTTCTACTTCCGCCAGACTCTTGAAGAGGTTGGCGAGTCGGTCAGACTTTCCGTCTTGACCAACATGCCAGTGATCGTGGCGAGGGACAAAGTGAAGGAGATTCCAAAGATCAACGAGGATTGGAAGATTTCCTACGCTCGGACTGCTGCACAGACTACCCTCACTATGGTGATGATTCACCATAGTGACATGGAAATCTAGCATGTCACTAAGGGTATCGCCGACGAGGATGATGAGGGTAACCCACAAGACATCAAGGCCATCCAAGAATCTTGTGCGGGTTATGCTTGTAGCATGGTGGAGATGACAAACTACATGACGCCATTCTTCCAATCTGTCATTATGCCTCCTTCTCCCAAAGATCCAGAAGATAGCCTCATCGATGATGAAGAAGCTTCTGAGTCTCAAGAGCAAGGTGGCGACGATGTCGACTCCAGTGCTCCAAGGTATCCACCACCACCTCCTGAATCCGCAGCATAAACATTTGATGCATTATCTCGAACTTTTAATTTGGTCTGTAATGATGGGAATAATATTTTTCTTTAAATGTGTTGGTATGTAAGAACTAATACTACTTAGCACTTGTTGTATATATTTTAATTTTTGTGCTCGAAATTTTTCTTAAGCACTACATGTTTACACCTTTCATTTTATCTGGCCCTCGGCCTCGTCCCTTTCATGAGCCGGCCAACCTTTAGCACAGAAAATCTGCTGAGTCAATGGAGCGCAATTGCTAAACCAGTTTAAACTCGGAAACAGAGTCGGCTTCCAATACCAACAATTCATTACTCAGAATATACCCGCGTCTGAGCAATCAGATAAAAAACCAAAGTATAAACACAAAATAGATTTACACCATAAGGTAACATTTTTTATAAATATTTAAAAATCATAAACAGAACGAACATGAGCATAAAGTACTTTCAAGCATCCTGTGATTTTTGAAAATGACATGCTCTTTTGGAAATAATATGGCAAAAAACTTCTCAAAAATAATATATGAGGAAACCAAAACTTTATTTCACTTTGATCATGTAGATATATGATTACAAGGAAATATAACTAAGAATAGAAGATACTAGTTATGTAATGTTCCAAGGTCGGTCTAATTCATCCGGATCCATGCTACCGCCGTCTCTCTTCCTTTTTCGAGTATCAGGTTGTTCCTTGATTGGTCTCGTATCGGTGAAATAATATGACCTGTTATGCAGAACTCACTAATCATAAAAGGTCCTTCCCAAAATGGGGAAAGTTTGTGATTTCTCTTCTGCATGAGACAGAGAACCAAATCGCCCTTCCTAAAAGAATGATTTTGCACTCTTTGACTATGATACTTACGTAACTTCTGCTGATAGGTTGTGCATTTCTGCTCAGCAACGACGAGAACTTCTTCGACTATGTCGAGACCATGTTTTCGGTACACTTCTGCATCTTCTTTGATATACGCTTTTACTCAAGGAGACTGATGAATTAAATCACTTGGAAGAACACCTTCTGCATCGTAGACCAAGAAGAATGGAGTGTATCCAGTTGATCTGTTAATAGTTGTATGTAAGCTCCATATCATAGATGGTAATTCTTCCGCCCAAGCCCTCGTGGCACGACAAAGTGGTGTCTCCGAAAGAGGTCGGAGTCCTTGTAAAATGAGACGGTTTTCTCTTTTGACTCGTCCATTAGCTTGTGGATGTGCGACTGATGCAATATCGAGTCGGATCCCTTGTTCTTCGCAGAATTTGGCCAATTCTGTTAGGGTCAACCCCTTGGGGTGGCCTGATCTTTCACGAATTCCCATGGAAATCAAGAAGGCAAGTGGAAGGAGGAGGAGGATGAAATCCATGAACTCAGAAGCGAATAACTTGATGCACACACACACACACGAAGACACGATACAAGCCGATGGCTCATGTCGGTGGCAACTGGTCCAACACAATCCCTAGGATCAGTGTCGGGAAAGACACTCTCCCACGGAAAACAACAGGGGTGAGAGGCTTGATGAGATCTTGAATACTTGGAGACGAGACACCGACTCCAAGGACTTGTACAACTTGAACGCACGAGGCAAAATCCAAGAGGTGGGGGATAATTGGTTCCCCTTGTTAAAGAGCATGAGACAAGCAATTGATAGATCCTAAAGGGGTGTTTTAAATTACAATTATCCAAGTCTGAACATTATAATGGAGGGTGGGGGCTATTTATAGGCCAGTCACATAAACATGGGTAGTTTGGAAACAAAACAGGAAAGTATAGTAAAGGTTTGAGGTGTTGGGACGAGCTGGTACGCGCATGTAACATCCCAAAAATACTAAACTTGGATCATCAATTTCTAATCATCAAAATTAGGGTTAAGAAAAACTTTGTTAAATAAAATTATGAATGCATGCATATGAGTATGCATTAAATTTGAAATTCTTTTGAACTACCTTGTTTGTGTGTTTCCTTTCTTGTATAATGTTTCTTAGGTGAAATAAACATCATCTAAAACATTTCCCAAACTTTTCCTAAGGACAAGTAAATCAAAACAAATAAAATAAGGGAATGGTCATTTTGACCAATTTAACTCCCATGCCTACTTTGGCTGTCTCAAACATTCAGAACCTAATGGAAACTTTTCTGGATCTTTGCACCCCTTGAATGTACTCATAACAAGGTATCAAGGCCCACTTTGTGATCATCCAGAAACTTTCAAATGCATAGTTTAAATGACAATTCAAAATTGAATCTTTATCATATGGGAAGATCCCACTTTTTCAAAAACGACTCAAACAATCTCAACTTTCAAAACCCAAGCATCTGCAGACTCACCAGCACCAAACTAATAAACCCACCAAAAATCTTTTCAAAATTTAAAACTTGATTTCATGCGGCCATTTCATCAAACAGGTTGCAGACACAAATCATACAAAATCTAAACACTATTGTGAGCAGTGATTCTTGCCTAACTGGTTCCCTCTCTAGGTCACAACCAGCTCAGTAGATCATCTAGCAAGATTAACTAAACACTACAACCACTGTGAGCTTGGCATTACCATCAATGGTGAACAGTCGAAGCCAACTTTGTCACCCCCATGTCGACAACAAGCTAGGAAGAGAAGCAAGCCTAGCCAGCATGTCTGGGAGGCAGCCCACCGTCCACCGCCACCCCCTTTCCCAGCCGCGAGCGTTGCCAAGCCCTGGACCACACGCACGAACCATGCCAACCTCGCTAGCGACCATGCCGAGCGTGCGCCAGAGTGCCACCCTCGACCGAAGCCCACAGAACGCGCGCCGCCCTCGCCGCATGCATACACAATCCCCACCGACCCAGGAGACCGCCAGACATCCTCGTTCGCCGCCCCGTGCCGCACAGCCACCGCTCGCCATCGAAGACGCCTCCTCTGCGCACAGAGCTTTGCATGTTTCAGACCAAGCCACACCGCCCCACGCCTCAAAACCATGTCGTTGAGCATCACCAGGGAACACCGCACCGTCCCCTACCGTCGTCCATGCCAATAGCCACCTGTAACATCGCCCCCAATGAGCTCACCGTGCGCCCCGTTGGTCCCCTCGCTCGACTTCTTCACACCACCTCACTCCCCTCTTCTCACTTATCGTGCCACACCGTTCCTGGAGCAAGGCGAGCACCACCTCGCCGGAATTTCACCAGAGCCCGCCGCCTCTAGAGAAGAAGGGCGCCATCGATTTCGTCCACCCCAGGAGCTTCCGCGACCACCCCTGAGTTCGCCGTCATCGACTTCGTCGTTCACCCGCCTCGCCGACCCTCGCCTGCACCCCGGTGATCCCCCAGCACCCCTTACTGGTCGCGCTAGGTTTCTTTCTCGCCGGCGTTGTCTCGCGTCGACGATGACTCCTAGCCATTGGATTAGATTCAGATCGAACGACCCACGTTGCCCCGTACCGCTTCGCCCCTCCTTGTCTCACTGACGAGTGGGGACACCCACTTAAGCAGCCCGCGGGAGCACTGCTCTTATCAGGCTGGCCCGTTAACTTTTACCGCGCAGCCCAGTTATTCAAATTAAACCTTTTCTATTTTATTTCAAACTCACTTTTGTACCCAACTTCAAAATTCAACCTAGATCGATTCAGTGCACCAAATTGAATGAAACCAATTTTGTTAGGAATTTCTGGGAATGCTGAATCCAAGCCCGTTGGATTCAAGTCATTTGGATCTATAAATCACCCATGGTAAAAATAACAAGGAAAAAGCTTTTCTGCATTCAAACATTTTTCAAATTTAAACCATAATAGATTTGAGTTGATTCCAACTCTCAAAAATCACATTTAACCATACCTTTCAGAATATATAAAAATATATAGACTTACTTGCAGAAATAATGTTCAAGTAATAAAAGAATGCTACATAAGCATTTCTAGACACATTAATTAAAATAAAATGGTAAAACCTTATTAAATTGTGGAACCACTTTAAATCACATTCCATTGGACTACAATATGTGGTGATGACATGTGTCAACATGATCCCATGTTTGGTTTGGAGAATATTAAATCTTAAGTAGTTTTTCAATGAGTAGAAATTACTTTTCTGAAAATAAAAAGAATTAAACCAAGCCTTAACCTTGTAATGTTAGAGATGATGCTAGATCATCTATAGGACCCTTTTGTGTGATGAATGCAAGTAGTTAAGTATTGATTGGTGATTGTGTACATCGTATTTATTCATAGACGCTAGTACCGACCAAGGACACGAGGAGGAAGGAGGATTCTACGAAGAAGAAGCCGAGGAGAACTTCAACCACTGCTCTGCACAAGGAAAGCTTCACTAACCAAGTGGACCAATGCAAGCCTAATACTACTAGTTGAATGTGCAAGCTAACACTTGCAAGATACCCTACTCATGCAAGCTAATACTTGCTTGTTACCATGACCACTATATGCCTTAAGCATATGTGATCACACCCATTTGATAAACCAATCCTAGTTTTACTTGCAAGCTTCTTACTTTATTTCTTTATCAAATCTTACTTAGAGTTTACTTAAGAGATTGGTAGATACTAGAAAGATATGTGAAGGTTGCATAAAGAGCATAAAATTTGGCCTAAGTTAGAAACATTGATATCAGCCTGAGACATAAGGTTGCACTTAGTTGAAACTTCACTAGTCCGCCACCCCTCATTAGGGCCTATCCCACTTATAGATGCTAGTGCTAAGCATAAAACTTGATCAACTTTTATATGGGAATACTTGGTGGAAAAATGGTTATGAAAACCTTGGAATGATGGATCATTCTATTGAAATGTTTTGGACATGTGTTTCCGAACACCTGATGATTTTGGTGATGAAAATGTTGAGGCATGAGCCTTAGCCCTTTATAAAACTGATGGTTGTCTGGATGCGATACCATTCCAATTTTATCGTACAACCACAATACCCGAAGATTGGGTAGGGCTTGACTGGAAACTTATATACTTTAGTATTAGTTCCCTCGCGTCCAAGGTCTGAGCTGAGGCTACCTTGTGAAGATTGTCCACCTGTACAGTACCCAAGATTACAGTTGGTCATGGTTGGGAGGCCAAACTCACAGGAGAGGTGCTTATACTAGGGAGTGTACTTGAAAGGTTAGGATTGATTATCGGCATACTAAGTATGGTGAATTCAGGATTTGTTCCGGACGGATGTATCGAATGTTGCGGTGAAAGTGTACAATCTCTACAGAGTGTCAAACTATTCGAATAGCCCCGTCCGCGGTTATGGACAGTTGGAGTGGCCATACTGTTCCCCCGTCAGACTTTTCAAAATGACTTGTGAAATGAATTGAGACTTTGACTTGACCACAACAGGGTTGTGATATGAAATACAAGATCCCACTTAGGAGTTATAAAATTGTGATTATCTTTGGAACTTCGTAGAGATAAATCTGGCTTTTGTAAAATAACCCTAGAGCCTAGTGTCCTATTATCCAAAAACCCCTTTACCTGTTAGTATTAGTTTGTGAGTACTTAAAGAGTACTCATGGCTTTGTCCCTGGCTATTCCCATGGCCAGAATATGAAGAGGAGTACCTGGAGGATGGACCCCAGGAAGGTTACGACAACTAGGATCATCTCCCATGGTCAGCATTGCCTGTGACCCCGAAGATGGAGCTTTGCCTACGCTACCGTTATTATTACGTATTCCGCTGCTTGATGTTGTATTAAGAACTGGATCATGAGATCCCTATTTGTGTAAGAACTTATGTACCGTTTGTAATGGATGATGTACTATGGTATCCAATTTTGTTATGTCTCGAAAAAATGGTAATCCTGGGATTGCGATGTATGGCATAACAGGCATATGGGATTAAAAATCCGGGTGTTGACAAGTTGGTATCAGAGCCATCCTGACCATAGGAGACCCTAATTATAATGGACGTTTAAACCAAAAACTTATTTTCCAAAACCAAAGAAAAACAACTATTTACAAAAAAAACTATTCTCATTCTTATCCCTTTGATTCTTTCCTAAAAATTCATGTTCGTCAAAAACTCTTGCAAAATACATAAAATTTTGGCACACGTAATCACTCTACTAACTTACTCATCCTATATTCTTATAGATGGACGTGAAGTACAGCAAGTTTTACCAATTGGGGAATGGAGGAGACCTGATCTTTAAGAGGGATTTGGACCAGCTTTCGGAACTTCTGGAGCGTCCGCACCCCAAGTTCTTTAGAGCTCAGCTCAATGATCAAGGAGGAGAAGACCTGCAGTGGCTAATTGTTGCAAGTCTCCGAGGAAAGATTGAACCTCCCACTGCGGAAGGAATTCAGTTTACCTTGAGAGAAAACAACAGGCTCGATGGACTTGACAGAGCCATGCAAGAAGCTCTTTCCCGTCTATGTGGGCAGAGAATCAATCAGATCAAGGGTACTCGCTTTGAGTTTGGCCCAAGGCGTGATGCAAATGGAAAACCACTAGAAGCCCCTTACCACCCCAGAGTTGAAGACCCAATTGGACCACCTTAGATTCATGATGTACGATCGTCAGCAGGAGTTAGACAACTGCCATGACTACTGCAACCACAAGTCTGCCATCATCAGGACAAAGGACCAGACCATCACCATGCTAGCAAAGGATCGCAAGTCTCGCAACCATCAGCTCGACAAGAAGGAGCGCATCATTGCCCGTCTTTGCCACCGCATCTCATCTCTGGAGGAGACCATCCACGAGAGAGACATGCAGTTGGAGGAAAGGGAGAATGCCGGAGAGGATATTCGTGGAGACCCCTACTCTTATCTCAGCGATGACGACGATTTTCTGGAGGATCAGGCTATGGATTTCTTCACCGATGAGGACAATTTCGCCTTCATCGATGATGATGAAGATGACGAAGCCACATATTCCGAGGAATAGTAGCACTTGAGCACCAACGTAGTGAGTAGTATTCGGTCCCACTGTACCGTAGTTCTCAGAATGGTTCTTAAAACCATCTGTTTTTCTTTGTTGTGGTGTGTGTTGTATCGGGTGCTATGAATGAATGAATGAATTAATGAAAAAGAAAGTTGCTAGAAAATCTGAGTCAAACTTTAAAAGCTTTTCAAAAACCCAAAACTT